>CM060976.1:228704404-229954404 GCA_030765065.1 Deroplatys truncata | reverse complement strand
ATTCTCTTTACATTACCAGCAAAAAAAAATGAATAACGAATTCCCATTTGAGAAAAAGTATAAGTATTGGAAAATTTAAGGGAATAACAAGCAATATCTCGAAAATTGTTCACTCAACAATAAAAATGTATATGATATAAATTGTGTATTTTAACGCGATCTACATTTTTGTGTAGTAAAATTCTGTCTATCTCTTATGGTTTATCAGTTGTGTAAAAGTAGTTCAGAATGAAGAATAAGACATTTCCAGAAAATTTAAGATATACATTTTATTTGGCATGAAAATATCTTAAACATATAATATTTGATCAAAATCGTTAGAACCATTTTTGAGAAAATTAAAATTTTCTAAAAATGTTCCATGTAAAGGGTAATTTGAGGTAGGGGATTTTCTTAAAACCTTTGTGTCGCATCTCTGGAAGATACTGATCCTAAATACCAAATTTGGTGTTTATCCTACTGTTCGTTTCCGAGTTATGCTGTTCACACACACACACACAGAGACACACACACGGATATGTTTCCAAAATGCTTTTTTGGATTCAGGGGGCCTCAAAACATGTATTTCCGGTGAAATCTCGGTATCGAATTTTTGGGTGGAATACAATACTTCCCCTAATTACTATACGTAGTAGAGAAAGTAAAAAAATCTGTGCAAGTGTGTGTGTGTGTGTGTTAGCAGTATAACTCAAAACGACATGTCGGTGAAATACCCAACTTGGTATTTAATTTCAGCATCCTCTAATCCATACTAGATAGCAGCACTGCAGAAGCGACGCTACACCACAATGCGGTTTAGTTAATGCATCTGGTACCAGAGTGCAGCATTAAGGACATGTTGAGTATGATGTTCCAGCTGACGAGAAGTCAACTGCTAGGAGGGGGGACTATGTCATGGGTATTGCTCGAGTCATGCCTTAAATTTGATGAGTTTGGAAAAGAGCATTTAAAAACTTAAATACTAACTAAGAATTATTACGGGTTGAAGCAAGAGGGTATACATGAAACTATTATAATATGTTACACGTAATCATCAATAATAACTTAAGGCTATAGTGGCAGCACCTTAGATATTGATTTAATGGATTTTTTCCTTCTTTCTTTCTTTACTAGATACCTATGGCAAATAGAAGTATAGTATTCCACTTAAAAATTCGATATCGGGATTTATAGGAAATATATGTTCTGGGGTTTCCTGAACTACAAATACAGAATTTTTAACAAAGTTTCAGAGTGTGAGTGAGTGCGCGCGCGCTCAAAGCATTTCGACTAAAATACTGGATATTTAAGCTATTATTATGAGTACTAAAACGTAAATATTCAATTGTCTGCGAGTAGTATGTAAAGTCCTTTACCTTCCAAATGAATTTCGAATAACTTTACTTTAACTGGTAAACTGTGGGGTACAGAGAAATGTATCACACAAAAAACGTACAACTGATTAAAACAAATGTCATTGTGTTTTTATGGCATTAAGGTTTTCGAGATATTCGTTGCGATTAGTTTGAGTACTATAAAGTTTTTATTTTATAATACCTTTATTTTCACTTTTTCTACTGCGTATAGTAGATAGGGGAAGCATTGCATTCCACCCAAAAATTCGATTACGAGATTTCACCGGAAATACATGTTTTGAGGCGCCCTGAATCCAAATAAAGCATTTCTGGGAACATATCCGTGTGTGTGCGTGTCTGTGGACAGCATAATTGAAAAACCGAAAGTTTGATAATTACCAAAGTTGGTATTTAAGTTCATTATCTTCCAAAGATGCGACACGAAGATTTTCAACAAATCCCCCCTCCCCAATGTAGCCTTTACATGGAAGATTTTTCAAAATTTCTTATTTCGCTCTTAATTATTTTGATTAAAACACTATATATTTAAGATATTAAATGAGAAATAAAATGTATAGTTTCAATTTTCGTGGAATAGGTTATGAAGTCCTCTTCTTTCGGAGGGGATTTTTATAATCTTGTATAAGTGATAAACGTTAAGCGATAGACGAAAACGCGCTACAGAAAAAATGTAGATCTCTTTAAAAAAAAACATTTATTTCCAATTTTCATTTTTTGGCATAAGCAGTTTCTGAGATACCCGTTATTAAAGGTTCGGATTTTTCATTTCTTGGTCTCTAAGTACTATCAGCATTTATTTGTTTCTCGTGACTGCATGGAAACAATATGAAATTTAGGGCTAGCAAATAGCGTCCAGTTCTTAAACATTTGGCTATCGCTGTTCTCTGTATTTATAACGAAATGCAGCTATTCTTGCAAAGGTTTATTTGGATTAAATGTAGTCGATAGAAAAATAAGCTCTAGTAGGAATACATTGTTTACCCACTAATAAACGATAGAGAGTAGAGAAAGTCATGTGAATGTATCACATCAGATATATTTTTATTTACATTCCGCAAACTATTCTTAATAAAGCTTATTTTTCGGTCTACTTGACATTAATCGAGATAAGGGTTTTCATATATAGCTAGCTTACACATCTCGTTATAGGTACAAAGGGAATAGCGACAGTAAAATGTTTACAAACTGATTGCTATATATTAAAATTTCATGCTCTTTTCATTATATTGCCGAAGCAACTCGATGTGAGTGCACTCCAAAAAAGGCAAAAATTTAAACCAATAATAACGAATATATCCGCACAAAAGGATTATTTGAAATAAATTATGCGTTTTAAAGAGATATACACTTTCTTTTGTAGTATTTTTTGTCTATCTCTAAGGGTTTACCTGTTACACTAAATTAAAGAAAACTTCTTTGGAATGAAGGGTGCTTCATGGGCTATTTTCTGAAAATTCAAGATATACATTTTATTTAACACGTAAATATAAATGTATGGTATTTAATCAAAATCCTTAGAGACAATTTGAGAAAATCAAAAATGTCGAAAAATTTCCCATACAAAGGGTGGTTTGGGGTGAGAGGAGTTTTTGGAAAATCTTCGTGTCACAACTTTGAATTTTAAAAACACCAAGATTAGTATTTATCCGACCTTCAAGTTATGCGTGCACACACACACCCTTATGTGACTGATGCAACAGTCAACGGAAGTTGCGTCAACAAACCGTTTAAACACATTTATGACAAATTTATGACTCGACAGCATAAACATCTGGTTCAGAACCTCGTAATATCCTCACCATGAGCGCTAGTGCACGTAAATATTTCTCATACAACGCTCGACACGCTGAATCTCTCATACAGATCACGTAATCAAACTGACATTGCATTGCTGACAGCATCAAAGCAATTTGATCACAGACAGATATCAACAAAACCGTCTTTTTTTCTCAGGCACCAAACAATGAAAAAGCACCATAAGTTGGCAAGACGATATCAGTGAAAGCATTGTGACGCAATAATGCTGCACTTGGCACTGTGTGGAGGAGTCAGTCACTGTGAGCCAATACAAGTGACACAACTCCACCCACCGACTGTGTCAACAATGGGAACCCATCCACATACAAATTAAAAGATTGCAAACTGCGATGGGTGGAATATTAAAAACAAACAGCCCATTCTTCTGCGATCCAGAGGTTACAGTTTACGAGAGGTCACTAAAGTGCATTTCTCCACCATTATGGGACGTCACTAGAATCTGGTGATACTCGGGTTGTAAGGTTTCATTCATAACCGGCAACTCTCCGCAAATACGCACCTGTTAGATGTAAGGGGAAAGTTAGTTATATTCTATCTGTTACGTTGGCGCCCTGTTTCTATATACGCAAGTGCTTTACATGCCGAGCGTTTAGTCACCAATTGACGCACTGATTATAATATTAATTATATTATGCATTATAATTATTATACTTAGATTACTTACAGTATATTAATTAGACTAATTATGCAAGCATTGAATTATTTAAGGGGACAAGGTACTCTGAAATGTTCAAAAATCACATTTTTTGTTTTAGGCACTAATAAAATCTCTATTATTTCCAGTTTCAGAAAAGATATACTTTCTGGCAGTTAAGAGGTTTTTAAGACATTTAAATACCATGTAACAAGAGAGATCAGGACCAAGAAAAGGCAATCAAAAAAGTTTTAGCAGACCAGGAATGAAGGTGCAAATGATTATGACCTTAGAATGCACTGAAGTTTGTCAGAATTTTAATGTTCAATTTTAAATTCACTTTTCTCAAAACAGCATTTTTGGATACGTGTGTACCTTTTTTCTCAGAAAGTATGAGAGGTAGAGAGCTGAAATTTTCAGTACATGTATACAACACATAGCTAAACTTTCTGAACCACAATCATAATTTTATAATGTATATTAATGATATTAAGAAACCAACAACATTGCAAATTTTCCACGTTTTTACTTTTTTTGACTTTGCAAATATTTCTTTTTCAATTTCTAGTGAACTGATAGACATAACTAAATAATTGAGGTTCAGAAGATAAGCTGATTATACTAAGAACAAGCATGCAAAAGTGTGATTCTGAATTACAAGTAGTATTAGAGAATAAGGTACATGGCGTCACATGTTTTAGGAGTAAACTTTATTATTTTTCTACTGAATTAAATAATTTTTACGGACTCAACTACAAAAGTTATCAATGCAAACAGCCACTTGAAATAAATGTCATGACTAGTAGAATAATTCATAATAACTTCAGGAAAAACCATTGAGAAATTTAAGAGCAGTGGTAATTTAACACACATATTGTGTAATTTCCATTGTTCAGACTACCTTGACCCATTAATTAAATTATTAATATTAATTATTATTATTTCGTAAGGTTTTTAGGCTATTATTAGGTCTTACCTTTGCACTTAACCTGAAATTTTAATTTTAATTTTTACTGTAAGCCTTGTTTTTGGAGGTTTTATTTTTATATGTAGAAGATCTGCATACAAGAAAAACACAATGCTTTGTTGTACAGGAGCAAATGGGGAAAAATGAAACTTCAATGCACAATATAGAGAAAAAATTGGAATAAAGAGGAATGGGGAAACATGGGCAGAAAGAAACAACAAAAGTAAAGGTTTCTGGAAAGAAATTAGAAAAAGAGTGGAGGATATTGAAAAACAAGTAATTATAAATAGTTTCTCATTAATAGATTATCGATATTTAAATACGGAATGGGGAAGAGATACATTGAAGTATGCCACAAAGAGGCCAGAATTGGGTATAGCATGGGCGAGGACAGGTGTAATGAATTTAAGTGGTCTAACAGGAACAAGAAGGGGGAGAGATGTACTATTATGTAATGAATTATATGATAACTGGCATTATATTCTGGAATGCGAGGACAAGGATAAAGAAGAGAGAACTTATTACTAGAGAAATGGAAAAAATTAGCAATAGAGCTAAAAGTTAGGAAGATTATTTAATACAAGATCAAATGAATATACGGAGAGACCACAAAAATATTTAGGAAAAATTAGGTTAAAGTGATTAAAAGAGACGCGAAACAAATTGGAGAGAATAAGAGGGTAACAAGGCAAAAAGGTAAATAGTGGAAAATTATACTTCCCCATTATGTATACAACAGAATGTTAAATATAAGGGGAAGAGAAATCATAAGCAACTCCGTTGTATTGTAAACATAAATTGCATGTAAGCACAAAGTAAACAATAAATCAGTCATTCATACAAGAAAAACAAGACATTTAATTCTTTTATGTAAGTAAATATGCCCAAATCATATTAAAACGTAACTACAAGTTGTTCATGGTACTACAGTAAAGTAATTTGCAACGTTTAATGACATGTGGATGTTATATAAATAAGTCCAAAGCACGTTCCAGTGCTTAATTTAACACCTAATGTGAATCCAGGTGGTATGGTGGAGAAGGAAGGTGGTGATCAAATCCTTGCACCGAAGAAAAGAATATTAGACAGCATAAATGATGGTCATGGCTCATAATACTATCACAAGAGTGAAATAGTGCGTCTTGTATAAATAGGTTGTTTGGTAATTTCCATGGTTATATATATGGTGACTCAAGTTAGAACGTTGACCGTCCTGATATGTGGCATTAACTATCTTTATTTTTAGTAACCGGATTTAGGCTGCGTTCCCTATATTAAAACGTGAAAAGTTTTTATTGCATATTTGGCAGATTCTATATGGAATTATTACGTAATAATACAGCCATGTCTGCAAGTTCTGACAGTTCGGTTTATCAACTTAAAGGGAGAGTACGTGGCAAAAACTGTCATTTATTTTTTAATTAATTACATTTCTAGTTTTTGTATAGTCATAGATTAGATTAGATTAGATTGTATTCTGTGAGTTCACTAGCAGCCGTAAAGGCTTGTGAACATAGAACATGTCAAGGAAATGTACAAAAATTACATATAAACATAAATATTACACAGAATATGGAACATTTGAAATAAAATACACACATACTATATGCGTATCAAGGAAATGTACAATAAAGTTACATATATACATAAATATTACATAGTATACAGAACATTTAAAATAAAATAAAGACATATTATACACAAAATGAAGCAAAACAAGTGTAATTTTGTACAGAGTTGAATAATCCTTACTGTTATAAGGTTAACATACGTATAGGCAAGAACAGTTATTTTAACATTCACTAGGATTTTACCTTTGTTCGTCTGATCATTTTGTTCTATTTGATTTGTAATGCATAGCATTTACTGTCAGTTCTTAATATACATACATTTAAATAGCTTTATTAATTCTAGAGCAGGCATCAAATATGACTGGCAATTGTCATTAATATTTACTAATACTACTTACAGAGCTATATAAGTATTATCATCAGGATATTTTTGTCATTCAGATAATCTTGTACAGAATAATATGCTTTTGAGCATAGGTACTCTTTAACAACAGTTTTAAAGACATTGGAATTGTCAACCTTTTTCTTAAGATCATTAGGGAGAGTATTAAATATTTTTATGGTCTCGTAATATACACCTTTCTGGAACTAAGAAAGCTTTGCACTGGGATTGGAATTTCTTTTTTAGTTTAATATATATAGACACAATGCTTATACTTTGAATATAGTTTTAAAAATCTGATGTGCTACACACATGATTTTCTCTACTCTTGTACAAACTATTTTTACAAACGCTTATTCTCCATCTACTTCATGTTAATCGATATAAACATTTGCAGAAACTATCTTATTGTTAATTTTCTTGTAGATGCAAGGGGAATATGCTAGGCTTTAAGCGATAGTCAAATATTTTAAGAGGCTGGTTGCTATGTGGAGCATTCCATTCTCTTTGCGTGTCCAGGACATAAAAAATGAATAACGAGATCCCATTTGATAAAAAGTGTAGGTATTGAAAAACAAATAACAAGGAATGTCTCAGAAATGGTTAACTCGACAAAAAAGTATGTCATAAATTGTGTGTTTTAACGAGAGTTACATTTTTTGTGTAATTTAATTTTGTCTATCTCTTAAGGTTAACCGGTTATGCAAATGTAATTCAAAATAAAGAGGACTTTTTGGGACATTCCAGAACATTAAAGATATACATTTAATTTGGCATAAAAAAATCTTAAACAAGGATATTTTAATCAAAATCGTTAGAGCCATTTTTGATAAAATCAACATTTTCGAAAAATGTTGCATGTAAAGTGTAGTCTGGGGCGGGGAATTTTATTGAAAATCTTCCTGTTGCATCTTTGAAGTATACTGAACGTAAATACCAAGTTTGGTGTTTATCCGACTTTTCGTTTTTGATTTATGCTGTTCACAGGCAGACGCACATACGAACATGTTTTTAAGAATGCTTTCTTTGCATTCAGGGGCCTCAAAATTTGCATTTCCGGTGCAATCTTTGTATCTAAGTTTTGAGTGAAATGAAGTAGAAGAAAAAGTAAAAATGTTGCTGTATATACCATTTTGTATTGGGAATGTTGCCACACTTCACAGAGCTCCTACATATACCAGCTTCCTTGTGGTGTCTTTCTTTGCAAATATATGCGAATATATTTACATGCAAATACATTTTCTCCATTTTTGCTTTGAACAGTTTTTTCCGTAAATGACACTATCTGGTATAAATGATCCGTTTTCCCAAAAACTACTGAAGATAGCTAACTGAAATTTTGGAACGCTGTTGTAGATCTACTGTGGATGTTAATACGATGGTTGGCTATTTTTTTAAACAATTACTAGTACATTTTAATCAAAAGACGGTATTATTCAGATATAATCATACCTTCCTTAACAAATAAAATTATTGGATAAAACTTGTTAAGTTAACTTATAAGGTCTGGTATAAAAATTTAAGTCTGGTATCTTAAATAGTTTGTGAGGTTATGAATTTAGCAGGTTTAACATTAATGGGATAGAACTTTTAATGTCCCGAGACAGCAGGTGCAAGTAATGCTGAAGATACCGAAAATAGAGATAGCTATAGGAAAGTTGAATTAATAAAAAATAATCTTTTGCTGGCAAAATTGTTTTTATTTAATCCTCTAAGACACGAGTTGCCAAACTTTTGATAACGGGGGCCTACATTAACCACCAGAGAATGAACTGCGGGCGAAGCCACATAATTTAAAATGGAAACAGTATGCGCGCAGTACGTGCGCACGAGGCACACAGATCAGATTAGTTTTCAAACACAATGTTTTACTGAACTAAAATCTACACTTGCATATTAATAACTTATGTAATTAAATATTTATCAAATTATCATCTCTCATTCATAGTTTCATGACCATGTAACTCATACGCTATATACAGAAAGAGCCAAAAAACTACGAACCGCCTGCGCGGTGCTTGTCCTATCCGCGTCCTCGTCGCGGTCTGCCGCTATCATAGAAAGGCGCGAATAAACCATACAACATTTTTAAAACTACTTTTAAAGGCTTTACTTACCAACTTTATGAAAGGAGATGCTGAAACTGGCCACTGTCGTCCATGCATTTTTGGCACCTATTTAGGAAACTATCCATCACTCGCCATTCTTTACGTTGAGAAATGCTGACAATTTCCTGGCGGATATCTTATTTTAATTCTTCAAAGGTGGGTGGGTTTGTCTTGTACAGTTTATGTTTTAAGTTACCCTAGAGATAGAAATCACAGGGATTAGGTCGGGGGACCGAGGGGCCACAAATCTCTACTAATAATTCTGTCCTCAAACGCACTTTCAATTGTTCTCATCGAAATATTGACCGTAAGAGCTGTTGCAGAGTCTTGTTGAAAAAATGCAAAATCCCGCTCCCTGTCTGTTAATTCTCTAAAAAATAGGGGGCAAAATTGTATTCACGTATGCACGGTCTTCAACTATTGACTCGAAAAAAATTTGCCCTTTCCTAAAGAGGTGCCAAAAATGTATGGACAACGACTGTGGCCAGTTTTAGCATCTCCTTTCATAAAGTTGGTAAGCAAAGGCTTTATAAGTAGTTTTAAAAATTTAGTATGGTTTTATCCGCGCCTTTCTATGATAGCGGCAGACGGCAACGAGCGCCGAGGACGCGGAAAGGAAAACCACCGCGCAACCGGTTCTTAGTTTTTTGGTTCTCTCTGTATAATACCTATTACATTAGTTATGTTTATGTTAATAGTACTTCATATTCGATGAGAAGATTGAAACCGGCTTTTCCGTGCTATATAGGCAATTGCACACATTTTTGTGGTTCTAATTTTGTGCTGCCTAGCATCAAAATGCACTCTAAATGTTCAATCAGTCATAGCAGACCTTTATTTCTATTTAACATATTCCATTTTTGAAAATGTTTTTACACAGATGTACATTGATACGAACACTTATATTAGTCCTTTCAAAGTCTTTCAAACGAGTAAAAATGTCACTTGGCAGACAGTTGCAGAAATCAACCAAATTCCTTGTATCTTTCCTACAGTAGCTCATTACACTGTGTATCGGTTAAAAGTCTTAGCGCTTGGTTTTATTTAATCGCTCGAAAGTCGTGATAAGTTAATATAATACATGTGCACCGTATTTTTTGAAGTTTATAGACGGGCCAAACAAAGCAGCTCGCGGGTCGGGTTCGGCTCCCGGACCGTAGTTTGGAAAACACCGCTATAAGCTATTCAGATCCCTCGAGCCACATGAAATTTGTCTGTTCATCATTCCTTGGCAGTCAACATTCCTTTTACCGTCAGGTTTATAGTTTGAGAAAGTTTTAAATTTTAGGAGAAGTTGTATTGTTGCCCCGTAAGGTACAAGGTTTCCGGTGGCCTTCGCCCCAAGTTTACTAATCAACTTTGTATTTTAATGCTTTTTTTAAATATGATATATTTAGGTTTGCCTGAACTGCGTCAGTATTAATTTGTAGAAACATGTATCTCTTAACAGGGTGTGATGCGGCTAAAGAATGTAGGCTTACACAAATTATAATTTTTACTTCACTCCATTTATTAATCCTTCACATGATTAAATAACCCTTCACTTATATAGGGAGCTGTGAGATTCTTTTATTAATTCCTTGCACTTTTTTAACACTTATAATATTCTCACCGTTACGAATTTTATAGTCTCACATTGAATACGTCTCGCGTCCGGTTAGGAACACTGTCTACAAGCAACTGATTTCTACCGCCTGAATTTGTAAATTTCATCTATTTCAAGTCTCTGATTGACTAATCGTGCTCCAATAGAATACTTTTATTTAACTTAAGCTTCCTCTAGTTGTTGATTGGCTATTTATAAACTGTTTTAAAAGTTACATTAATGTTGCTCCAAGAATTACTAGTAGCGGCCTATTATTATCACAGCTCCTATATTGCTGAATTACCTAATACATTTACATAACATTATTAAACATGTAAATAACTATATAAACATAATACAATGACTGTTACATACATTTTATGTGTTATTTATACACATACTGCTTTAAGGCGGGCTGTTACTGAACTTTATATTATATAATTAGACTGAAATCATTTAAGTGTTAAAAATACTGCCTCAATTTTTATATTTTCTTTATATGCAAAGGATTCAACATGGAGGGAGACTTAGCACGTCGACCTACATAGATCTTTTGTACCTGTAGAGAGAGAGATGTGAGAGGAGACAGAGGGGAGCCGGACCAGGCGGCACGACAGGCAGAGGGCACGGTCCCCAACATTTACTGATTTAAACTCCCCGGATGGGCACTGGTATAGCCAACTCCCCTCCCCACTATGGGATGATACATCCCTGTGGGGTCCGGAGCCGAAGGTTTCCACAGAACATCCTTTCCCCTTGCATTGCACACGCCAAGACCTCCCGCCGACACGTACAACCCTGAAAGAGCCCAAGCGGATGAAAGGTGAAGTGAAATGACAATGGAGATGAAATGGAGGGACAGAAATACGGGGGACTTGTTGATCCTTCCCAGCATTCACCTAGCGACCCGGGTAAATTAGTTGTATTTAACAGTCTTAAAATAATTTTTGTATTCTGTAACATGGATGGGAACTATGAAGAAATTGGGTTTCTTTAAAATTATGACAATATTCTAGTATATTAGTTGAAGAAACTTATGAAATTGACATCCTCGGGACGTGGCCGTGGTCTTCACTACTAGTCACATACAAAGTCTGATGTGTTACACTCACATGACTTTCTCTACTCTTGTACAAACTATTTTTACAAACGCTTATTCTCCATATGCTTCATGTTAATCCAGATATCGAGATGTTAATCTTATTGCTAATTTTCTTGTAGATGCAAGGGGAATTAGTAGGCTTTAAGCTATAGTAAAATATTTTAAGAGCTGGTTGCTATGTGAAGTATTCCATTCTCTTTGCATTACCAGGACAAAAAAAATGAATAACGATATTGAGAAAAAGTAAGTATTGGAAAATTTAAGGGAATAACAAGCAATATCTCAAAAATGGTTGACTCAACAAAAAAATGTATATGACATAAATTGTGTAATTTAACGCGATCTGCATTTTTGTGTAATAAAACTTTCTCTATCTCTTATGGTTTAGCAGTTATGCAAAAGTCGTTCACAATGAAGAACACTTTTGGAGACATTCCCAGAAAATTCGAGATACACATTTCATTTGTTATGAAAATATCAAACATATGATATTTTAATCAAAATCGTTACAGCCATTTTTGAGAAAATGAAAATGTTCGAAAAATGTTACATGTAAAGGGTAATCTGGGGTGGAGGGGTTTTCTTGAAGACCTTCGTGTCGTATCTCTGGAAGATACTGAACCTAAATACCCGTTTGGTGTTTATCCGACTTCGTTTCTGAGTTATGTTGTTCACAGTCACACGCACACACACAGACAGACATACACACACGGATATTTTTCCAAAAACGCTCTTTTTGGATTCAGGGGGCCTCAAAATATGTATTTCTGGTGAAATTTCGGTATCGAGATTGTATTATATTTCAACTGTTGGGAGCATAACTTGAAGTTCGTTGCAACCGCACGTATAGTACCCGCTTTCCGGTAGCCGTCGCCCCAAATGTACTTTCCGGTGGCCTTTGCCCCCCCAAAAAAGGTTTAAAAATATTAACTTTGTAATTTGACTGTTTCTTATATATTATTATTTATGTTTGCCTCGGCTACATCAGTATTATTGTTAGAGACATGTTTCTTTTTGCAGGGTTGTGGTGCGACTGAAGAATGTAGGCTTACACAGATTATAATTTTACTTCACTCCTTTTATTAATGCTTGACACGATTTAAATGACACTTCAGTGATATAGAGAGAGCTGTGAGAATTTTTAATTAATTACTTGCAAATTTTAACGCGTAAACTATTTTCATCTCACTCTGAATACGTATTATACTTCTGGAGGACGCATTTGCGTCCGGTTAAGAACACTGTCTGCAAGCAACGGAATTGATTTCTACCACCTAAATTTGTAAATTTCTGTATTTCAATTCTCTGATTGGCTAATCCTACTCCAATAGAATACTTTCATTTAACTAAAACTTTTTCTGGTTGTTGATTGGCTTTTTATTAAACTGTTTCAAAATTTGCATTATTGTTGCTCCAATAATTACTAGTAGCGTTTAAATTTTCAAATTCATTATTGCCTCAAGGTTACCTCATTGTTACCTCATAGTTAGCAGCTTTTAACCTATTATTCTCAGAGCTCCTACATTATTAAATTACGTAATACACCTGGATAACATTATTGAACATGTATACAATAATATAAACATATACAATGCATACAACATACACCTGTTATATATATATATATATATATATATATATATATATATATATATAAAAGCAATATGTGTTCCATACACATATTGCTTTTAGGCGGGCTGTTATTGAATTATATATTATTTAATTAGACTGAAAATCATTTAAGTGTTAAAAATACTGCCTCATAGTATATTTACTAGCATGTAAAACAACTTTTGCGGGACGAAATTCACATCTGGAAGATGATAAGAAAACGGAATGAAAGGGAAACAATTATAAGGATCCTGATAGTTGAGGGACCATTCCAGCATTCGCCTACTGACGCAGGAAAACCACGAAAACCCCAAGATCAGAGTGTACGGCCATCGCAAATCGAACCGAGATCCTCCTGAGTGCGAGCCTGACATGCTACCGCGGAACCATCTCGCTATGAGTTCCTATAAGCATCCACCAATGAACTGGAATTGTGACTCGAAGCAACAAGGTTTATAGAAATCTCCAGAAAGTAGGCTAGTGACCAATATCATGTAACGGCCTCGGTCGAATGCACCCACCAGCTGTTAGCATATTTACACGGTACTTCCGCACGCGTGAGACAAGGTTACCGCATCGGAAGGCCAGCCAGGAAGCATAATAAGAAGATTAAATCCATCACGTTATCTTACGTCACCAAAACAAACGCATGAGTCGGCAAGATTCGCTAGAAAATCGAAGTGTTCGATAAAATGCTTGATGATGATCTCATGGATACGATGTGACATGAATAACGACTTGTTCAGCTGTTGTGTTTGTTTATAATCTGATAGTCGAGAAGCCAATAAGCGTGGATTAAATACTTCGCGAGATGATATGCAGTCAGAAGGGACAGCACTAAGAACGTCTAGCATTCAAAGTAATTAGGGAAATTCTAATATTTACATTTACAAAGAACAAATTGTTTTTTTAATTTTTCAAAACTGTACTAACCTTTATTTTCTCTACAACCTACTGAAAGGGGATATACCACATATGATATAAACACACATATATATAGTATATATACATATAGACGTATAAATCAATATCAAACAAGAATTGTATGCAGAATGTTTCAGAAATACTTTTACAAACTTTGGGTATGGGTTCCTTACACCACAGGAAGGAAAAAAGTTCATATGAACATATGTCCCATAATCCTTTGTTTTCTCGCTAGGAGGTGTTCAACAGAATAGTACACTTATAACACACAAAACTCATAGGAAATGCTCGAAATGTCCTCCTCATGCTTCTATGCATGCCTATACTAATGTCGCAGCCTGTTAAACTCCGGGATGGTGTCGAATGATTTCGCAGGCTTCCATGACACGTCGATGAAGCGTTTCTGCATCCGGGATGGCTGCTCCATAAACCAATGATTTAAGATACCCCCAGAGGTAAAAATCCACAGGATTGAGGTCGGGAGAACTTGCAGGCCATGAAACTTGTCCTCCTGTGCCTATCCATCGGTCATGGTAGATTCATATTCACGAAATGAATATTCAGCCATGGTGGAACGAAACACGTGCAGTTAACTCACTACATGTACACAATTAAAACGTTGAAGAAAGACTAATGACAAATGACAAACATAAACAAGTCTCCATGGTAACACTTCGTCATCTATCGTATGTAGTACAATGGGTCAACGCCTTCTATGAATGCACAGAGAACTGATGTTTTGAGGTTGGGCCCCGAAGGCCGTTAACTCAGACTTTCATTGTGAGAGGAATAACGCGAAAACCAAGGATTATGGTACATATGTTCATATGAACTTTTTTCCTCCTTTTGGTGCGAGGAAACCATACCCGAAGTTTGTAAAAGTATTTCTGAAACACCCGGTATAATAATATAATTCAGCAAGAAAGGTGTTAGAATATTTAGCAGCCAAGAGATGTACAAAGCAGATTGTAACATATATAAGCAAGGAACGGGCGAGCTAGCTAATTCCAGGTAAAAGTTATTTTAGGTACAAGTACACCTCCTTTCACCAAGCTAATGAGCAAAAAACTTTAAGCAAATAACCAGAAATAGAAAGGAAAGAGATAGAGATATTGAATTTGCGTCACTGGGACGCGCGTACGAAAAGGTTTGGAGCAGAATATTTTCATACATAATAAGGTAACGCGGTCTGAGGACCAATTAGAAATGTCCTTACATTTTAAGGCGCGAAGATGAGCGTCACTGGGTTCGGGTATAAAAGGGGGAAGTACGCCCCAGATTTTCACTCTCTTATAGAATCTCTTCGACACACAGTCATACTCTGTGGACGACGAATGCACGTGTGCGCATATGGGTGGGGAAGCGTGTGCAGTTAGATTAAGCTCCTAATTTATTATTATGATAGGAATTGTTACAGATGGAAAAGGCAGCCGCCCATAAGTGTTTATTTGATAATAAACCACATCTTTAAGGGAATTGCAGCGTATTTCAATTTACCTCGTCTACGAAAACCCTGAGATCAGTGAAATTAGTTAGGTAGGTAATTTATTAGGAATGGAGAAATCATCAGCCGCTGAGTTAGAGGTAACTGGAGACCAGAAACTGCAGCAGAGGGCATCAACCAAGAGGACCAACGTTTTCCCACATCGCTACCTACATAGATTCCGAAATATTTTCACCTAAAAATTCGGTATCGATATGTCACTGGGAAGAGATGTTTCGGATTTCCTGAAACCCAAACCAAGCAATTTCTGCTGTAAACAATGCACGCGTGTATATAAGTAACTGTGAGCAGCATAAGTACAAAATTTAATGGGTTACATTGGCATGACCTTCTTTACCAACTATCGTGGATTTCTATATAGCTTTTACAAACTATTCTTATGAAAGCTTATTTTTCATTTTTTGTTTTGGATATGCAAAGAGTATCATTCTGTGCCAAAGAGAATGGTGCTGCACATAGCAACCAGCTATTAATAGATACGTCAATTCTTAAAGTCTACCGTATTTCTATATTGCGTTTGCAAATACAAAAAAAATCTGATGTGTTACACTCACATGACTTTCTCTACTCTCGTACAAACTATTTTTACAGACGCTTGTTCTCCATATGTTTCATGTTAATCGAGATAAACATTTGCAGACTCTATCTTATTGCTAATTTCCTTGTAGATGTAAGGGGAATATATATTTACAAGGGCAATATAGAAATACAGTAGCCTTTAAGCACATACATATCTCTTAATAGCTGGTTGCTAGGTGCAGCACTATTCCCTTTGCCACAGATTAATACTCTTTGCATTTCCAAGACAAAAAATGAATAACGAATTCCCATTTGAGAAAATAAGTATTGAAAAATTTAAGTTAATAACAAGCAATATCTCGAAAATGGTTCACTCAACAACAAAAATGTATGTGACATAAATTGTGTATTTTAACACGATCTACATCTTTTGTGTAGTAAAATTTTGTCTATCTCTTATGGTTTACCAGTTATGCAAAACTCGTTCACAATGAAGAATACCTCTGGAGACATTCCCAGAAAATTCAAGATATACATTTTAATTGTTATGAAAATATCTTGAACATATGATATTTTAATCAAAATCGTTAGAGCCATTTTTGAGAAAATTAAAATTTTCGAAAAATGTTCCATGTAAAGGGTACTCTGTGGTGGGGGGATTTTCTTGAAAACCTTCGTGTCGCATCTCTGGAAGATACTGAACGTAAATACTAAGTTTGGTGTTTATCCGACTGTTCGTTTCTGAGTTATGCTGTTCACAGACAGACAAACAGACACACACACGGACATGTTTCCAAAAATGCTTTTTTGGATTCAGGGGATCTTAAAACATGTATTTCCGGTGAAAGCTCGGTATCGAATTTTTGGGTGGAATACAATACTTCCCCTACTTACTATACGTAGTAGAGAAAGTAAAAATATATAAAGAACAACAAAAATGCAAGTATTGGAAAATTTAAAGAAATAACAAGGAAAATCTCGAAAATGGTTCACATTACAAAAACAATCTTTATGGCATATATTGTGTCTTTTAACGAGATCTGCATTTTTATGTAGTAAAATTTTGTCTCTCTTGCGGTTTACCAGTTATGCAAAAATCGTTCAGAAGGAAGAGGTCTTTTGGGGACATCCCCAGAAAATTCAACATATACATTTTATTTTCCATAAAAATGTCTTAAACATGATACTTTAATCCAAATCGTTAGTCGTTTATTATAAAATAAAATTTTTCGAAAAATGTTCCATGTAAGGGTGGTTTGGGGTGTGGGATTTTTCTTGAAATATTTTATGTCGTATCCCTGGAACATATTGAATCTAAATACCAAGTTTGGTGCTTATCCGACATTTCGTTTTTGAGTTATGCTGTTCAGACAGACCCACACACAGACACAGAAGATATACACACGGACATGTTTCCAAAATGCTTTATTTGGACTCAGGGCACCTCAAAACATACATTTTCGATGTTGTATGTTTTCACAAAAATCCCCTTACCCTAAGCTACTCATTACACGAAACATTTTTAATTTTTTTTTATTTTTTAAAAAATGGCTCTAACGATTTTATTTTCTAACTACTTCAGGTTAATTGAGGTGAACATTTGCAGAAATATACGTAGATTCATTTACTACACATAGGACAAGCGGAACCGAGGATACTGAATCGATAGTCAAGGGTTTTAAAGTGGGTCACTATAGTATGCTGACATTCAAATTCTATACTAAGTCCATGAAATAGCGAGAAACAATGAATAACAGCAGCACTTCAGAAAAAGAAGTAGTGAACAATTCAAAACAATAATAACGGATTGAATCAGAAATGGCTGATGCCACAAGATCTTATTTCAAATAAATTGTGTGTTTAAAAAGATCTGCATCTCTTGTGCCGTAAGTATTTGTCTAGCTTATGGTCTACTCTTCATACAAAACTATCTTTGAGAATATCTGGTTTCACATACTATTGCCAGCAAATTCAAGATATACATTTTATTTGTCATGTAAATATCATTAATATCCTTTATCAAAATAATTAAAGCTATTTTAAATAATTAAGTTATATACCAAGTTTGGTATTTATCCGGCATTTGAGTTGTGCTATTCACAAACACGCGCGCACACACACACACACAAATATACTCACGGATTTGTTTTCCAAAAATGCATTTTATGGACTCAAAACGGCTATTTCCGATTAAATTCCAACATACAATTTTTAATGGAATGCAATTTCCTCTACACATTTGGTACGTTATGGAGAAGCTAAAAATGAAAACTACATATTTAGTGTTTAAACCAGGTACCTTCCAAGGATGCAGTAATATTTTAAGAAATTGTTTCTACCCCAAACTACCTGTCTCATGTAAACGTTTTGGTTATATTTCATTTCCTCGAAAACTAAAAAGATTTTAATTAAAATATCATGTTTCGCATGATAAATAAAATGTAGGTATTGAATTCTTTTGTAGTACCCAGTGGCCTCTTCTATATTTGATTGAAATTTCTATAACTTAGTAATAGAGACCATAAACAGACAGGAACTTATTAGCGAAAAGTGTATATCTCATTAAAGCACACCACTGGTGTCCACGTTTTCGTACTATTATCGCTTTCAAAATGTTCTGTGTTGCAGGTCAACATCATCATCACTTTGCCCTTCATCGGTAGTAGTGCTTAGAGAATCTGGCTCATTATTAACACTGTTTCAATTTCTTTTCTTCGTGAAAGCTTTGGTTCATCAATTTTTTTCGTGACATCTTTTGCCCTACGTACCTCCTATCTTCATCCTCATCTGCCAAAATAAGAGGCCTCAGTCTCCCGAATCCAGGTGCTTGTTCATCTTCACTAAAGCTGTTGCCTTTATCTACTACTTTTGCTACAGTATCTGCATACACATCATCTTCAGGATCATCAACAGAAGGAGCAGGATTAATGAAGTCGAAGAATTTTTCTGAAGCAGTGCCCATTTTCATTTGCCAATCTAGAAAATGCAAAACGCTACAAAGCCTTGTGATCACGTTGCGTTTTATAAATTCCTAAAGGTTGGCACACCAAAGCTATAGGAGCATCTGCCTCATTTCACTTCCGCTACAGTCTTACAGAAAGTATCACTTGTGAAAGTCATATATAACCTCTAAATACTCCTCTTTATGTACATGCTCACTATGGGCTCAACACGATTTATCACAATATGCCACACTGTTGCATCATATTTTCCACTTTTAGTTACAATAACAAATAATTAGTGTCAATTAAATGTTTCGTATTTTAGCACCCTTAATCTCCACGTGCTTTTAATCATCTCCTGTGTTGCAGGTTTTACACTTTTCCCAAATATGGGTGCATGATCTAATAAACATTCTTGAAAGTGTACCATTCTTTTTTTATTCATTCTTCCTTTCTTTCTAAATAGCTATATGCATTTCTAATGGGTATAGAAAGTCATGTGAGTGTATCATCAGATTTTTAGATCTCTTATTTGCAGCATTTTCAATATTCACCTGCATGCACCTTGAGGGGCAGTTTTTTGGTGTATTCCTCAAAATGTGATCGAACTATAAACTGTCAGAGAAGTGAAGTCTTGAAAACCGAAACATTAATAAGGAAGAAATTCAGCAAAAACGTAGATTATACACGACTTCCAATTATCCACACCCATCAGGAATAAAAAAATGTATGTACTATAAACATCTTATAAACAATCTTCTTTAACGGATCACCCTCCTCTCTATAGGACTTACACCCCCAATGACTTACAAGCCAATGCCTTGAGTGGTCAGTCCAATGTCTGGTATGACGGTGAAGGACATGAAATGTAGTGATGAAAGGAATGATAGAAAAATTTGCGGATCAAATTATCCAGCCCAACATTCGCCTAGCGACCCCGGAAAACCACGAAAAACCCTTCGGCCGATTGGTCGGCCCCGGGGTGTTGAACCTGGGACTCCCGAATGCGATTCGCACACGTTACGTGGCGCCACCTCGCTGGGATATAAAGTCCATAAAAGCGGAATATAATTAAAATTGTCAAAACATTTAAACTGAACTATCATTCATTACTTGACGTAATTCTCTCCATTAATTTGATTACCATATTTTTACTTTCTCTACTACGTATAGTAAGTAGGGGAAGTATTGTATTCCACCCAAAAATTTGATACCGAGATTTCATCGGAAATACATGTTTTGAGACTCCCTGAATCCAAAAAAAGCATTTTTGGAAACATGTCCGCGTGTGTGTGTCTGTGTCTGTGAACAGCATAACTCAGAAACGAACAGTCGGATAAACACCAAACTTGGTATTTAGGTTCAGTATCCTCTAGAGATGCGACACGAAGGTTTTCAAGAAAATCCCCCACCCCAGATTACCCTTTATATGTAATATTTTTCGAACATTTTAATTTTCGCAAAAATGGCTCTAACGCTGTTGATTAAAATAATATATGTTTATGATATTTTCATAACAAATGAAATGTTTATCTATAATTTTCTGGGAATGTGTCTAAAAGTATTCTTCATTGTAAATGACTCTGCATAACTGGTAAACCATATGAGAGACAAAAGTTTACCACACAAAAAATGCAGATCGCGTTAAAATACACAATTTATGTCATACACATTTTTTTGTTGAGTGCACGATTTTCGAGATATTGCTTGTTATTCTCTTACATGTTTCATTAATTATACGTTTTCTTAAATTCGTTATTCATTTTTTATGTCCTGGTAATGCAAAGAGAATGGAATACTCCACATAGCAACCAGCTCTTGAAATATTTCACTATCACTTAAAGTCTACCAATTCCCCTTGCATCTACAAGAAAATAAGCAATAAGATTAACATCTCGATTAACATGAAGTATATGGAGAATAAGCGTTTGTAAAAATAGTTTGTACAAGAGTAGAGAGAGTCATGCGAGTGTAACACATCAGATTTTTTAATCTCATATCTGAGCACTTTTTGTTCATTTTAAATTTAATTTATAGAAACGTGTGACATTTTAAGAATCACCACACCTTAAAGAAAGTTTGATCTTTTGGAAGATATAACCAACTGAAATTTCAATTTTATATTATATTACATTCCCTGATAGAGTTCAAAAATACTGATTTACAGAATCTGTGTTACAAAATGTCATATTCAGATCAGCGGATATATTGCTTTAAAATAGTATCACATCTGAAGCTTCGAATTTCTCATCTCTTCGTTTGGAACATAAGATAGTTGTTTGGGAAGGAAAAATCTTAAACGTTACACTAACAATACAGATTTTATCAAAAATTACTTTATTGAAGTATTCTGTTTTCTTATTTACTTAGCGTACGTAAGCTTCGCCGAGAAGCTCACACCAAATCAAAAACACTATGAAAAAACATCATAATTTAGATATGACTGGTTTCATTATTGCATATGAATACAAAAATATCAGTAAAATAAGGGCGAGTAAACCTGCTTTAAAGATTTACAATCAGGAAGTAATGACAGAGTAAATCTCCAATAGACTCCTCCCTTCTCCCCTCCACTCATTCATTCAGTAATTTTTTGGTTCTTCTGCTCTATTTTGGTAATTTTTGCTCGTTTTTTCCATGCACATATAACATATATTACAGTGTTAGCCAACTGGCAGTTCCGTGACGTCAAAGAACACGCCTACCTTGCTCCTGGCACAGACAGAGTAACTCGCTAAGAAATATGACGGAGCCATTGCTACTCCCTTCCCTTCGTACTGCTCACCAAACGATTCTCAGGAACTGCTCGGTTACTGAACTCTTACGTTACACAGGCGCTGCGACGTCACATTTCATCCAACTACCTATTCCTATTGTGTCTCATGTGAGCTGGCCCACATTAATTGCTTTATGAACAGCTGACTGTTGTGTCATCCTGCCAGTATGTAGGTGTTAACTTTACTTGCTCTAGCTTGATTGTACAACTCTGGTGTTTCAGGGCAGAACATCGAGAGACCCCCGCCGACACGGAGGTGTTGAGGTACTATGGGGGTGTTCAGGGTAATGTGCTGGCGCAACGTCCTGTAGCACCGCGTGTTCGTGTGGAAACCACGACAGAAGAGGACGTCGGAGAAGAGGAGGAACAAGGAGGTGGTGGGGGTGGAGGAGGCGGAGGCGGAGAAGATGGTGTGTCTATACAGCTTCCCCCTCCAGGTTTGTATCTCCTAGGAGTTGTCCTTTTGCATGGAAGTAAAAAAACTAGGAATACTCAGATTATAATAATCCAGAACAAGGAAAATGCATAAGCATTGGATAAAGAAATTTATTTTACATTCTCTAAATATGACATGTTTTAAAACATTCTCTCGCATTAGAAGAATTTGGTAGTGAAATTGCTAGTTTCTACAAATATCAATAAATTTAATAGAAACATGTGTTACATATTTAAGAAAATGTTTAATACTTTTAGCCTATTTGTCTGAAAAAATGAATGAAGTGTGTAACGGCTTTAAATTCTTAAAGCTAGCATTCATTACGTTATTAAAATCCTAAACAGAAAATTATGTTTGATATAGAAATAAACTCTTTAGATCTCTTTATTCATAATAAAAGAACGTATATTGAAAATATGACGAAATTGAACAAAAAGTGTGACGAGGTACATTTTAAATGACAAAACACTTATAAGCAAGATTCCGATGAAAGTTTTTAAAACTTCAAGCGATATTTGAACACACCTGCACACTTCTACTGCAACGGCGGTTTTGGACTTTTAAATGGCTAAAAGAGTGAAATACCAAAAATGGATCCTGATTTTACAATGTTTGGCAATTTCTTTTTCTATGAAAATTTAAGAAAATTTCCGAAATTTTGAAAGCTTTAGAGAGAATAGGTACTCAGTAATAAAAATACTAATTCCTTAAATTTAGTAAATTTGAAATAAAGCAGAGCTTTCTAAAGGTTTTAGAGACTACATTTTTATGTTGTTTTATTACTTTAAAAGTGAGTAATTAACTCCAAAGTTCGCTCGCATATTACTTTCTCCAAAGTCTATCAATAGTACATAATCAGAAGCATTATATTTAACCCAAAATTTATATATCGATATTTCATCGGAAATACATATTTTGGCATCCCTTGAATAAATAAAAAAAACATATTTTAAAACGGTCTGTGTATGTGGTGTCCGTCTGTATGGCTGTCTGTCTGTGAGTAGCATAACTAAAAACAAAAAGTCGGTTAAACATCAAACATGATTTTTACGTTCAGCATTTTCCAGCGATACGACACGCTCCAAACTACTTTTTTCATCGAACGTTTTTCGGTAGTTTTCACAAAAAAAGGCTGTAACGATTGGATTAAAATACCATATATATAGGATATTTGCATTGCAAGTAAAAAATACATATATCCTAAACTTCGGGTATAAGCCTTTGAAATACTCTTCATTCGTCACTAATTTTGCATAATTATGTATAATTAGTAAACCATAAGACATACACAAGAACTTACTACATAGAAAATGCAGATCTCGTTATATGACAAACATATCTTTGAGATATTAACGATTTTCAAAACACCCTATGTTATTGGTTTTCAAGCCAAATATTTGTGCAATTTTTTCCAAGTGCTAAATCGCTAGTCAGTTGCTTCTCGTGGTCACCAAGGATGGAATTCAAACCCAGCATAATGATAGTGACCCACTTTTTAAGGTAATGCATCTGTGAAGTTTGGAAACTCCACAGTATGCAAGATATCTTGTTAAACTTTATGCCAGTTCCTGCTCCTAATAACAATGCTTTTACCGTTTTCAAAATTCTAGCATCCATGGCTATTTAAACATTAATTTTTATTGTGTAAGTTCATTGTTCTAATAAACATGTACCACACGATGTATTTTTAAAAATATTCACATAGAAATGCAGCTTTTATAGCAAATGAGTTTCTAAAATATGTATCATATCAGCTTCTTTATATAAAAGCTAATAAAACATCACCTTTTTTACTCTTCAAAATTATTGATTTTTCAAAAGTTAATAATTTATTTCTCAACATTAAAGCATTATTTTAAAGAAGTATATGTCCGATTAATTTTAATGTAGTTACAAGAGGCAGTGCAACAATTGTTAAACAAATTATAACAAAATTTCATCTTATGGAGCACTTTGAGTAAATGCTAAATAAAAAGTTAAAGGTTAGGCGTTCCTATTAACTAGCATCGCCTGCCCATTTATAGATTCAGTTAATTTGTAGTTTAAATGCATCACGTAGAAAAAGATGTTTTCTTAAAGTTTAGAATTCATGTAAATTTATTATCTAAAATATTATTTTTTAGTTTTTGGTCAAATTTCATAGATTAATTTACCATAAAAAGATATACTCTCTTCATACTCATGTATTCCCCTTGTATCAACAACGAAATGAGTAATGAAACTTAATCAGCTGGGCTTACACCCCTAGAACTTACAACCGTGCCTGGTGTCAGGGGCCTGTAGAGGAGCAGACGAGCATTGAATCAGAGAATAAAGAGCCTGGAACGGAAATCGGTCAGTAACCAGGCACAGAATGGGGGAAGAAGCTGATATGAAATGAAGGCGTAACGATGAAACGAAAGGTAATATTGGAGCAACTGGTCGGATGAACGGCGGAGGAAAAAGGAGAACCCGCAGAAAACTAGTTCGGACACCGCTTCGTCCGCTACAAATCCCACATGTGGGTCTGTGATCGAACCTGGGCCGCCTTGGTGGATGGCGAGTGGTCTAAACCACTCGGCCACGGTGCACCCAGTAAGGAAACTATTTCTACAAATGTTTATTCGATCAACAAGACGTATGTAGAAGAATAACTGTTTGTGAGGATAACTTGTAGAAGAGTGGATAGGGAAAGTCAATTAAATGTAGCAAATGTCTTTCCTTTGCTTTTTTTACTTTCTCTACCATGTAAACTACGTAAACAAAAGTATCCGGACACCTGGCACCCTCCATCGGTAATGCTGAAAGTCAATATGGTGTTGGCCCACCCTTAGCCTTGATGACAGCGTTCACTCTCGCTGGCATACTTTCAATCAGGTGCTGGAAGGTTTCCCAGCAGCCCATTCTTCACGGAGTACGGAACTGAGGAGAGGTATCGATGTAGGACGGTAAGGCCTATCACCAAGTCGGCGTTCCAAAACATTCCAAAGGTGTTTTACAGGATTCAAGTCAGGACTCTGTCCATTACGGGGATGTTATTGTCGTGTAACCACTCCGCCACAGCCCATGCAGTATGGATAGGTGCTCGATCATGTTGAAAGATGCAATCGCCATCCCCGAATTGCTCTTCAACAGTGGGTTGCAAGAAGGTGCTTAAAATATTAATGTAGGTCTGCGCTGTGATTGTGCCACGCAAAACAACAAGGGTACAAGCCCCCTGCAGGAAAAACACGACCACACCATAACACCACCACCTCCGAATTTCACTGTTGGCACTACACACGCTGGCATATGACGTTCACCGGGCATTCCCCATACCCACACCCTGCCATCGGATCGCCACATTGTGTACCGTGATTCGTCACTCCACACAACGTTTTGCCACTGTTCAATCGTGTAATGTTGACGCTCCTTACACCAAGCGAGGCGTCCTTTGGCATTTTCCTGCGTGATGTGTGGCTTATGAGCAACCGCTCGACCAGGGAATCCAAGGTTTCTCACTTCACGCCTAACTGTCATAGCACTTGGAGTGGATCCTCATGCAGTTTGGAATTCCTGTGTGATGGTCTGGATAGATGTCTGCCTATTACTGTTTACGACCCTCTTCAAGTTCGGCGGTCTCTGTCAGTCAACAGACGAGGTCGGCCTGTACGCTTTTGTACCGTACAAGTCCCTTCACGCTTCCACTTCAATAACACATCAGAAACAGTGGACCTAAGGATGTTTAGGAGTGTGGAAATCTTGCGTACAGACTTCTGACACAAATGACACCCTGACCACGTTCGAAGTCCGCGAGTTCCACGGAGCGTCCCATTCTGCTGTTTCACGATGTCTAATGACTGCTGAGGTCGCGGATATTGAGTACCAGGCAGTAGGTGGCAGCACAATGCACCTAAGATGAAAAACGTATGTTTGTGGGGGTGTCCTGATACTTTTGATCGCTATCTATAGTAATACAGAAGGTATTACTTTCCAATAAAAGCTTCAATGCCGAGATTTCATAGGAAACACATGTATTGAGGCCCCCCTGAATAAAAAATGAAACATTCTTACTTTCTCTACTACGTATAGTAATTAGGGGAAGTATTGTATTCCACCCAAAAGTTCAATACCGAGATTTCACCGGAAATACATGGTTTGAGACCCCATGAATCCAAAAAAAGCATTTTTGGAAACATGTCCGTATGTGTGTCTGTCTGTGAACAGCATAACTCAGAAACGAACAGTCGGATAAACACCAAACTTGGTATTTAGGTTCAGTATCTTCCAGAGATGCATCACGAAGGTTTTCAAGAAAAAAAAACCCACCCCAGACACCCTTTACGAGGAACATTTTTCGAAGATTTTAATTTTCTCAAAAATGGCTCTAACGATTTTGATTAAAATATCACATGTTTAAGATATTTTCATGACAAATAGAATGTATATCTCGAATTTTCTGGGAATGTCTCCAAAAGTATTCTTCATTGTGAACGACTTTTGCATAACTGGTAAACCATAAGAGATATACAAAATGTTACTGCACAGAAAATGTAGATCGCGTTTAAATACACAATTTATGTCGTATACATTTTTCTTGTAGAGTGAACCATTTTCGAAATATAGCTTGTTATTCCCTTAAATTTTCCAATACTTATACTTTTTCTAAATTCGTTATTCATTTTTTTTATGTCCTGGACATGCAGAGATTGGAATGCGCCACATAGCAACCAACGCTTAAAATATTTGACTATCGCTTAAAACCTACCATATTCTCCTTGCATCTACAAGAAAATTAGCAATAAGATTGACATCTCGATATCTCGATTAACATGAAGCATATGGAGAATCAACGTTTGTAAAAATAGTTTGTACAAGAGTAGAGAAAGTCATGCGAGTGTTAGACATCAGATTTTAGAAAAGGGTCCGTGTGTGTGTGTTTGTGTATCTGTGAACAGCATAACTAAAAAACGAAAAGTTGGATAAGTATCAAACTTGGTATTTAGGTTCAGTACCTTTCAAAGACGCGACACGAATATTTTCAAAAAATCCCTCCACCTAAACTACCCTTTAATGGAACCTTTTTCGAAACCTTTTATTTCCTAAAATTCGCTCCAACGATTTTTATTAAAATGGCATATATTAAAGATATTTACATGAGAAATAAAATGCATATCTTGAATTTTCTGCGAAATCCTCTTCATTCGGAAGGAATTTTGTACAATCTTGTATGATGGGTAAACGTTAAGCGATAAACGAAAACGTACTACGTAAGAATGTAGATCTCTTTAAAACACATATTTCCTTCAAATAACGCTTTTTGTATGAGCCATTTTCGAGATATCTGTTATAAATGGTTCGATTTTTTCAATACTTTGGGATTCCTATTAAGTCCGGCCGATTTTCAGTTGTTTCTCGCGATAGCATGCTAGTTTTAGGCATTCAGTTCTTATAAGTATTTGGCTGTCGCTGTTCCCTTTGTATCGTAACGAAATGTTCAATGCAGCTTTTTCTGCAAAGGTATATTTCCACTAAATTGAAGTAGACAGAAAAATAAGCTTTAGAGAGAATAATTTGTATGCCCAATAATAAACGATATAGGTTAGAGAACGTTATGTGAATATAACCATATTTACAGATTCTAAATCTATTGCGCTTTAATTTCTGCCAAAATAGCTCCATTAATAAAATTCGATAATAAAAATCTTATGTGTTACACTCACATGACTTTCTCCACTCTTGTAAAAACTATTTCTACAAACGCCTATTCTCCATCTATTTCATATTAATTGAGATAAACATTTGCAGAAGCAATCTTTTGACATGCAAAGAGAATTATATTTTACACATAGCGACCAGTTCTAAAAATATTTGACTATCGCTTAAGGGGTACCATGTTCCCCTTGTTTTGTACTTGCAAGGGCAATATAGAAATACAGTAGCCTTTAAGCATCGATATATATCTTAATAGCTGGTTGCTAGATGCAGCACCATTCTCTTTGCCACAGATTAATATTCTTTGCATATCCAAGACAAGAAAGTGAATAACGAATTCCCATTTGAGAAAAAGTGTAAGTATTGAAAAATCTACGGGAATAACAAGTAATATCTCGAAAATGTTTCACTCAAAGAAAAAAATGTATATGACATAAATTGTGTATTTTAATGTGTAGTAAAATTTTGTCTATCTCTTATGGTTTACCAGTTATGTAAAAGTCGTTCACAATGAAGAATACTTTTGGAGACATTCCCTAAATTCAAGATATGTTTAAGACATTTTCATGACAAATAAAATGCATATGATATTTTAAATAAAAATAGAGCCATTTTTGAAAAAGTTAAAATTTTCGAAAAACGTTTCATGTAAAGGGTAATCTGGGGTGGGGGATTTTCTTGAAAACCTTCGTGTCGCATCTCTGGAAGATACTTAACAAGATACGTACCAAGTTTGGTGTTTATCCGACTGTTCGTTTCTGAGTTATGCTGTTCACAGACACACACACACACGAACATGTTTCCAAAAGTGCTTTTTTTGGATTAAGAGGGTCTCAAAACATATATTTCCGGTGTAATCTTGTTATCGAATTTTTGTGTGGAATACAATACTTCCCCCACTTACTGTACGTAGTAGAGAAAGTAAAAATTATTTTAAACATTTTCTCCTGTCATACTAAAATTTCTAATAATATTAAAGATAGAAACCGCATGACAGTTTTTCTCTTACGTTGTCTATAGTAATCTCTCAATCCATACCAATATTATACAAGCATAGGGAAATGGATTCTCTGATTTTTAACCAGTGAATGCAGCCGGTTAGTCATATGTGTCCTGACATCTTTGTGCTCATTTTGAAGGAAAAAATTCACAGCATGGTGTTAATATCTTCGTGAATCTGTTCCCCTAGGAGCTTCTGTAGCGGAAGTACGACCAGTAGGGCTGTCCATAGCAGGTATCGGCGGAGTGGCGGCGTCTAAGCCTATGGGAACAGCCGTGGTAGGACCTGGAGGCCTGGCTATAGCGCGACCCGTAGCTACGGCCATAGCCGGAGTACCGCCAGAAGCCGTGCTGGGACCTGGACCCGGTGGAGTCGGACAGATCAACAGTCAACAAGCAGCCCTCGCTGTGGGTCCTGGAAGAGACAATGGTGTCGCCAAATATTCCATCGTGCCTCTCAGATCCTCTGCCATCCAACCTGTCCTCTTTCAACGCCAGAGATCTCTTCAGCAGCCATTATTGTATTATCCCATAGCATACTACTAACAGTATTGTAACCGTTTTACTTCAACAATACCGCACGTTTCTCAGAAACGTAACAAGAATGGAACATAATACATAGAAAAATTAAAATTGTTGTTATCCTTTAATAGTATATTAAACGTTTACTAAATTCTAATATTTATTTAATAATGGCATTCTAAATGTAATCTTAATAACGGTTTTTATGTTTAAAAGTCTTATTTATTGATTTGGGATTACATCTCCCCCAGTAAAAACAGCAATATGTGAATGTAGGTTCGTTATAAAAGTCTGTGCACTTGGTTTGCAAATTAGTTGTTAAAGTATTGTTGATGTAAAACATCTCATTTAAAGTCCTTTTAAACATCTGACATAGCTTGCCTTGAAACATATAAGGTTCCTTAAATGTATTATTTATTTATAAATGTGATATGTGTAGAACAATTTAAATATTATAATAGGGTGTTTAAATATCGTCAACGTCTAGCGTTTGGCACACATTTTATTTTACTATAAAGTGAAGAGTATATAATTTATGGATTATTTTAATTCTAGCAAGAGATAATGTAAAAAAACACATTTCCTGTATTGTGTATGAGACAAGTATAAAATATTATTTATTTTACGAAATGAATAAACAAGAAGTCACAATTTCCACTTCCCAAAAAGCACCCCCTTTTCCATCTGCTGTTTCTTTTATCCTAATGTCACACTTTCACTGTTTATGCTCCCACTAAAGTAGTTGTTATTTATGAAGGTCGGTGGTCTTTGTATGTGCACCGACAATTAGTTGTTATTTATGAAGGTCGGTGGTCTTTGGATGCGCACTGACAATGGTAACACCAATTGAATCACCCAATCAGATTCCATTACGTCACTGAGTTTGTACGATATGATTGTATCTGTCTTATATGTTTTAAAATTTAAATTAAAGATAGTTGGAGGTTGTTACACTACATCACTAAAAGGTTCTTACTTTGAACGCGTTTCGAGAGAACGATTTGCTGCCATCGTCACTATGTCTCCAACTGATTTTGCCGGTTATTGTCTGGGGAATATGTGGTTAGTGATGTTCTCTGGTGCTGGGTTGTAAACCTCCAAAGGCTGCTGGGTGGCGGTAGTTCGAAATTCATTAGGCGATTCCTGTATTTGACGATATGTATTTTTACTTTCTCTACTACGTATAGTAAGTAGGGGAAGTAGTGTATTCCACCCAAAAATTTGATACCGAGATTTCACCGGAAATATATGTTTTGAGACCCCCTGAATCCAAAAAAAGCATTTTTGGAAACATGTCCGTCTGTGTTTCTGTGAACAGCATAACTCTGAAACCAACAGTCGGATAAACACCAAACTTGGTATTTAGGTTCAGTATCTTTCAGAGATGCGAAATGAAGGTTATCAAGAAAATCCCCCAGCCCAGATTACCCTTTACATGGAACAATTTTCGAAAATTTTAATTTTCTCAAAAATGACTAACTATTTTTATTAAAATATCATACGTTTAAGATATTTTCATGACAAATGAAGTGTATATCTCGAATTTTATGGGAATGTCTCCAAAAGTATTCTTCATTGTGAACGACTTTTGAATAACTGGTAAACTATAAGAGATAGAGAAAATTTTACTACACAAAAACTGTAGATCGCGTTAAAGTACACAATTTATGTCATATACATTTTTTTTTTGTTGAGTGAACCATCTTCGAGATATTGCTTATTATTTCCTTAAATTTTCCAATACTGTTTCAAAAAATGGGAATTCGTTACTCATTTTTATATGTCCTGGATATACAAAGAGAATGGAATGCTCCACATAGCAACCAGCTCTTAAAATATTTGATTATCGCTTAAAGCCTAACATATTCCCCTTGCGCCTACGAGAAGATTAGCAATAAGATTAACATATCAATATCTCGATTAACATGAAGTATATCAGCAAAATCAAAAGGTCTACGATTTGTTTCAGCTAAACAAGATACAACTCACACATTAAATCAGCCGAAAATTATAAATCTTAATCATAGACGTAGGGCAAAGGAAAGAGTTATAGTTAGCAGCCTTTATTCGATCAACACATTTTTTTAGTTGGAAGAGATAAGCGTTTGTAAAAATAGTTTGTACAAGAGTAGAGAAAGCCATGTGAGTGTAACACATCAGATTTTTTTCCCATATGTCCAATTCATTGCTGCTATTGACAGGTTTTAAGTGTGTTATGTTTGGAGTGATATCATGGTTTGAAGACCAGAAATGATGTGCTACTGCTGATTCTCCGCCTGTGTTTCGTAAGTCTCCTTAAGTCTTATTTCAAGATTTCGTTTGGTTCTTCCGTATACCAGGTTACAGTCATTACAAACTATTTGATATATACCAGCAGATTTATCGTTGGGGATGGGGTCTTTTGTTCTGTTGTAGAGTAGTTTCTGTATATTGTGGTTATTCTGTGGAGTCAGGTTGGTGATGTATTTCTTGAAAATCCTTTGGAATTTATAATGTGTCCAAGGGTGGTAAGTGAACTTTCTATATGCTTGCGGTTTTTGTTTTCTGAGTAAAGTATTCATTCTTCAAGTATTCCAAAAGTAAAGTTGGATGTATTTCTGTCTTTCAAAGTTTATTTTTTTTCTGGTATACATTCATGGTGGCTATGTGGATAATGTGCAAGATAATGTGTAGTTAACAACCTAGATAGAGAAGGTATTGCATTCCTCCCAAAATTCCGCTATCGACAACTGATTGGATATACATGTTTTGAGGTCCCCTGAATAAAAAACATCCCGCGCGCGCGTGAGTGTGTGTGTGTGTGTGTGTGTGTGTGTGTGTGTCTGAAGAGCTTAACTTAAAGACGAAACATCAGAAAATACCAAATTTCTATTTAAGTTCAGCATCTTCCAAAGATGCGACACGAAGCTTTTCAAGATACCCCCATCTCCAAACTACTCTTTGCAGGAAATATTTTTGAAAATGTTTTATTTTTCTGAAAAATGGCTCTGACAGGTTTTATTAAAATCTTGTACAACTGGTAAACGTTACGCGATAGACGATTAATTTTATTTAATGTTACTTGCGGATTATCGTTTACATAACAGATTCCTCTAAATGTGGAAAGGTAGCATAATCATCAGTATTTTAATGGAATTAATTGTTCTTCCACAAAAGCCGTGTGTTGGACAAGGTTGGAAAGGTAAATCAGACGACTGAAAAATTCAATGCCATAACCGGGATTTGAACCACGGATCCAACGGCCTGCGTCCGGTTGCTCTAACCACTGAGCTACCATGGCATCATACCGGTACGAAATTAATAACCGGGATAAATACGAATCAGTTGGGGGATCGCACGGAGGCCGGGAGATCGTGGTTCATATCCCGGCTATGGTACTGAATTTTCCAGTCATCTGATTCTACCTTTCCATTAGTCTTTTAATTGAAGGCTGGTATGAATGGTTGGATGACGTACCTACTACACACTAATGTAGAACTCTCTAAAACACACAATTTATTTCAAATAGCTTTTCCTGGCATAGGCCATTTCCGAGATATCCGTTATTAATGATTCAATTTGTTCAATAGTTGGTTATTCCTTAAATTCCTCTCAACGTTCAGTTGTATCTCGCGATTGCATGGAAACAGTATGGAATTTAAGGCCAGCATATAGCGTCCAGTTCTTAAACATTTGACTATCGCTGTTCACTTTTCCCTTTGTATGTATAATTATGTGTGTAATTAAGCTATTTCTGCAAACATTTATTTGTATTAAAATGAAGTACATAGAAAAATAAGCTTTATTAAGAATAGTTTGTGTACCCACTAATCAGCAATAGAGGGCAGAGAAAGTAATGTGAACGTAGTACATCGGTTCCTATTACAGTCTTTTGTGTAATAAAGGCTGTAGTGTTTATTTCAGACTTTCTGTAGGCAAGCAGTTGTTGTGATTAACTGAAATTATTAGAAGAATAGTTTTGTATAGAGCATAATGTGTAAGGGACATCTGTAAAGTAGAATTAGGTAAAGAATATTATGTGATGCTACACACCAATTTTTACTTTCTCTACTAAGTAGAGTAAGTAAGGGAAGTATTGTGTTTCACCAAAAAATTCAATGTCGAAATTTCACTGGAAATATATGTTTTGAGACTCCCTATACCTAATAAAAAGCATTTTTAGAGAAAGGTTTGCATATATGTCTGAACAGCATAACTCAAAAACGAAAAGTTGGAAAATACCAAACTTGATATTTAAGATCAGTAGGTATCTTCCAAAGATGCGACACAAAATCAACCAAATCCCCCCAGCTGCAACTACCATTTCCGTAGAACATTTTTCGAGATTTTCTAAAAAATCTTATGTGTTACACTCACATGACTTTCTCTACTCTTGTACAAAGTATTTTTTGAAACGCTTATTCTCCATATTCTTCATGTTAGTCGAGATATCGAGATGTTAATCTTATTGCTAATTTTCTTGTAGATGCAAGGGGAATATGGTAGACTTTAAACGATAGTCAAATATTTTAAGAGCTGGTTGCTATGTGAAGTATTCCATTCTCTTTGCATTACTAGAAAAAAAATGAACAACGAATTTGAGAAAAACAGTATTGGAAGATTTAAGGGAATAACAAGCAATATCTCGAAAATGGTTCACACAAAAAAAATATATATGACATAAATTGTGTATTTTAACGCGATCTATATTTTTTGTGTTGTAAAATTTTGTCTATCTCTTATGGTTTATCAGTTATGCAAAAGTCGTTCACAATGAAGAATACTTTTTTAGACATTCCCAGAAAATTCGAGATATACATTTCATTTGTCATGAAAATATATTAAACATGTGGTATTTTAATGAAAATCGTTAGAGCCATTTTTGAGAAAATTAAAATTTTCGAAAAATGTTCCATGTAAAGGGTAATCTGGGGTGGGGGGATTTTCTTAAAAACCTTCGTGTCGCATCTCTGGAAGATACTGGACCTAAATACCAAGTTTGGTGTTTATCCGACTGTTCGTTTCTGAGATGTGCTGTTCACTGACACACAGAAACACAGACACACACACGGACATGTTTCCAAAAATGCTTTTTTTCTATTTAGGAGGCCTCAAAACATGCATTTCCGGTGAAATCTCGGTATCTAATTTTTGGGTGGAATACAATACTTCCCCTACTTACTATACGTAGTAGAGAAAATAAAAATGGCTAACGATTTCGATTACACTACCATAAATGAAAAATATTTACATGAAAAAAATTATACCTTGAGATATCTGGGGATAGACTATAAACTTCTCTTCATTCCGAAGGAATTTTATATAATCTTGTATAGCTGGTAAATGTTAAGTGATAGACGAAAACGTACTACACAAAAAATACAAATCGTTTTAAAACATACAATTTATTTCAAACAACTTTCTTTGTGACATAAGCCATTTCTGAGATATCCCTTATTAATGGTTCAAATTGCTTAAAACCTTGTCGTTCTTTAAGTCCTGTTGACTTTCAGTTATTTCTTGCAACTGCAGAGAAAAATGTGGAATTTTAAGGCCAGCATATAGCGTTCAGTTCTAAAACAGTTCGCTTTTCTCTTTGTATCTATAACAAAATGTGCAATGTGGCTATTTCTGAAGGTTTTATCTCGGTTATAATAAAGTAGATAGAAAAATAAGGTTTAATAAAAATATTGTTATACCCACTACTAAATGATGGAGGTTAGAGAAAGTCATGCGAATTAAACACATCAGATCTTTTCCTTTTAATATAATTACAGGCTTTGATGAGGACGGATCTGACTTCCTAAGGTTAGTTAACTAAGTATCCGTTATGCTATATTTGGAGATAATCTAGGTATTTTTAAAAGAGCTCGTTACGAATTCGCACGGGTACATTTGATTGTTGGTGCTGAGAATACAAGGAAGGGAGGGGAGAGCACAACTATCTGCGTACCATAGACCTTCCTGAAAGAAAACCACTATAGCTATTACTTGTCTTCGCCAATTAAATATTACTTTGAATTGTACCAATACGCAGGCCCTCGTAGCCGTGGTCGCTGGAGTGTATAGTTTTGGAGCTTCGCCAAGCTGAGGGTCGCGGGTACGAGTCCCGCCATGGGCATGAGTGTTTGTGGATGTCTGTGTGTTGTGTTATTGCTGTAACAAGCGGTAAAGAATACAGTACAACACAGTAATAATAAACTAGGTAAGCAAGGGAACATTAAAAAAATTCTGATGTGTTACACTCACATGACTTTCTCTACTCTTTTACAAACGCTTATTCTCCATATGCTTCATGTGAATCGAGATATCGAGATGTTAATCTTATTGCTAATTTTCTTGTAGATGCAAGGGGAATTGGTAGGCTTTAAGCGATAGTCAAATATTTTAAGAACTGGTTGCTATGTGGAGTATTCCATTCTCTTTGCATTACCAGGACAAAAAAAATAACGAATTCCCATTTGAGAAAAAGTATAAGTATTGGAAAATTTAGGGGAATAACGAGCAATATCTCGAAAATGGTTCACTCAACAAAAAACATGTATATGACATAAATTACGTATTTTAACGCGATGCGATCTGCATTTTTTGTGTAGTAAAAGTTTGTCTATCTCTTATGGTTTACCAGTTATGCAAACGTCGTTCACAATGAAGATACTTTTGGAGACATTCCCAGAAAATTCGAGATATACATTTCATTTGTCATGAAAATATCTTAAACATATGATATTTTAATCAAAATCGTTAGTCATTTTTGAGAAAATTAAAATTTTCGAAAAATGTTCTTTGTAAAGGGTAATCTGGGGTGGGGGGATTTTCTTGAAAACCTTCGTGTCGCATCTCTGGAAGATACTGAACCTAAATACCAAGTTTGGTGTTTATCTGACTGTTCGTTTCTGAGTTATGCTGTTCAGAGACACACACACGGACAGGTTTCCAAAAATGCTTTTTTTTATTCAGGGGGCCTCAAAACATACATTTCCGGTGAAATCTCGGTATCGAAATTTTGGGTGGAATACAATACTGCCCTACTTACTATACGTAGTAGAGAAAGTAAAAATTGCATTCTGTAAGTTTTCACTATTCCCTAGAGCAAATACAAGTTTTATCTTCTACATCTGAAACACTGGCTGAAATTCCATAGCTGGGTGGTCTAGTAAAGTTAGGTTCTTAAGACAAATCTGTCGTGGGCACTCTTCTGGAACTAGAGTTTCCAATAAAGTACGTCGAGACAATTGCAGATCTTACTGTTTCCTTGGACATTTTACAACAGCTGGATAACAAAAACACTTTTGTGTATCGCATGTATCAGTATACAAGCTAAATAACTCATTCTTAAAATAAGAAAACTCAGATTTACTATGCATATAGCTGTCTGTAATACTGTAATACAGAATGTTATTTTTAAAAGTAAGATTATAGATTACGTTTATCCCTCATACATGAAAAAGAGGGGAAGTACTTAATTTTAAAGGATACACCTCATTTGTTTTAGTTTTACTTCTGATGGTTACATCGGGATCGCCAAATTAACCGTACCACTTCAAAGAAAACACACCTGAATAAGGCCTAAGAGTCATTATAATCAGGGTTTGGAAACCTCTCTGTGATCGATAGTGAAACTAACAAAGTCTTCGTCAGGAACGAAGGCGGTAAATGACAGTTGACCTCTCACAGTTTAAAGGGGGCCCGTTTGGACGAACTGGGAAACACGTTATTGTTTTATTAAAAGCTAATATATACACAATACCCATGTTACCTTGTTCTTCGTACTTAGATTCGCATTCAGAGTCCGAATTTTGAAGGTGTTCGCACATTAGAATCAATTTATAGCTTGAATTTAAGAAATGTTATGGTTAAGTGGCAAGGAAGTTAAAACAAACACACACTGAAATAGACTACTGCGGATTGGTTAGGAAGTACGTAACTATGACGTCCCAGCAACCGGAGCGCTTACAGTCAACGCCGAGAAAGCTTCCTTTTTTTTTTTAAACAACACTAAGGAACTACGGGGAATTAAGACAGCCGTGGAACCCGATCGAAGGAATCCGTATATAGATGGTTATGCTTATCAGGAAGAGGAGAATTTCGGAACTTAAGCGTATAGTCGTCTATTGTACTTCTAGAAACTTCCAGAAGGAAGGGTTGAAGTGGAGGACACAGATGTCGACAGATCCGGGCCAGCGTACTCGAACACTAATGGGTCCCTAATGTCCTCAGATATTACATTCTGACTCAGGCGGGAACCCATAGGCCCACGCCTCCCCACGGAAACCTAATTGTAGGTTTACATTTACAAATATTAAATTGACGACAAAATGACCACTATAACGTCCTCCAAACAAAATACACTAATGGCATTTACTCACCCCCATAATATAAGCAACTTTTATTAAATATACTAATTTCTACAACGCTTAGTTTTGGAGATGTACAGTTTCAACTTAAGTGGTCCATCCTGTATAATGGGTAAGTATAAGACATCCAATATTTACTTTTATCCCTTTTTACCTCTTTTCCGTATTTTCTTGTTAGCACAGATAGCATACCTATGAAATATAGACTGGGAGATTTCAACGAGAGATCAAATAACTAACACGGACAAACGTAATATAACATTGCATATGAAGCAGAGACTGGGAGATTTCAACGAGGGAGAAGACAAGTAACACGGACAAACGTACACAAAACATTGCATATGAAGCAGAGACTGGGAGATTTCAACGAGGGAGTAAACGATTAACACGTACAAGGTAAATTTCGTTCACTCTAGTTATAAAGGAAAGAAATAAAATTCGATACGATACAACATTGTGACCTTAGAACCGTCCATGCATATATTAATTTTACATATGTTCAATAACATTATGTGAATATATTACGTAATTTAATAATTTAGGAGCTGTGAGAAATAGGTCAAAAATTGCTAACAAAGAGGTAACAATGAGGTAACCTTGAGCAATAATGAGTTTGAGAGTTTAACAATTCTACTACTGATTCTTGCAGCAACAATAATGTAATTTTAGTGACAGTTATAAAAATAGCCAATCAACAACCAGAAAAAGCTTTAATAAAATGGAGGTATTCTATTGGAGTAGGATTAGCCAATCAGAAACTGAAAAGGAGAAACATTTAAAAATTCAGAACACATTTGCCTGCAGACAGCGTTACTAACCAGACGAAAAGAGTGTCCTCGAGAGATTTAATACTTTTCGTGTGAGACGAAAATAGTTTACGTGTTAAAAAGTGCAAGTAATTAACAAAAGAATCTCACAGCTCTCTATATCAGTGAAGCGTTATTTAAATCGTGTCAAGCATTAATAAAAGGAGTGAAGTAAAATTATAATCTGTGTAAGCCTACATTCTTGTCGCATCACAGCCCTGCTAAGAGAAACGTACCTCTAACAATAATACTGACGCAACCAAGGCAAAAAAGTATAATATTTAAAGAAACAGTCAAATTACAAAGTTAATATTTTTTTTAAATTGGGGCAAAGGCCACCTGAAGGTACATTTGGGGCGAAGGCTACCGGATAGCGGGCACTATACGTGTGGTTGCAGCGAATTTCAAGTTCGGTCCCCAACAGTTGAAATATAATACAACTCCTTCAATACAAACTACCTCAAATTGACGCCCAAAGCGTAACAAACCAGCTTCTCAAATTGGCGTCCATACGTGGGGCTAATAAAATATCTTTCTCACATTTCAGACTAGTTGTTTTCACGTGAAATAGTTCTAGTTACATATTATATGCTTCAGTAGTGAAACATTAAGCATGAATGTAACCTAACCTAAAAGCAACGAAGTTAAGAACGCAATTATTTGACCTCCGTTCCCGGAACACCAGTGAGAAACAAGACTTGTTATTAGACAAATAATTCTCTTCAAGTGCTGGGGAAGGGGTAATGTATTTTTTCAATTCAACCGTGATGGTGATGGTATGTTCTATTGTTACTATATGTCGCACATTAACAAAGGCATAACGATAAAGTACGCCATCATGCTGCGTAACCATAGCAACACGATACTGCGAACAAAAGAACATCATAAATTTGAATAGAAAACCAATAGGAATAAAGCGAGGGAATATTTTAAGGTTGCTACAAAGAGACGGGTAATAAACATCAACCGAACCTTGGTTCAAGTCTAAGTGGGTGTGTGATCTTTCAAATGTCACATACTATAAATCGCTTCATTTAGTCTTTGCTCGTTCAAAATAATGGTCGTAACAATAATCGTAACGGTTTTAGAAATTCGCCACATGTACTCACAGCTATTAAAATATGTGGCGAGATGGGTGTACAGTCTGCGACAAAATGTTCCTGTTCACAGTAATGAAACATATTATGTTTCCCACGACTTCGTCTAAACATTCCAAAATTACTTACTTCCCCTTATAAGTTATTCATATAAAAATTATTGTTATATCCACATTATGTTATTCGGGATAAATCTTAGCCTTTAAATGATTTTAAATTAACCATTATGGGCATAGCTACACACAACGTGCCGAAACAACACTTGGGTAAGTATAAAACACATGCAACATTGAAAAACTCTAAAACAAAATATTGTAGCGAGAAAACAAACGAAAAAAAATTCTGATGTGTTGCACTCACATGGCTTTCTCTAATCTTGTACTAACTATTTTTACAAACGCTTATTCTCCATCTACTTCATGTTAATCAAGATAAACATTTGCAGAAAATATTTCATTACTAATTTTCTTGTGGTTGCAAGGGGAATTGGTAGGCTTTAAGCGATAGTCAAATATTTTAAGAGCTGGTTGCTATGTGGAGTATTCCATTCTCTTTGCATGTCCAGGACATAAAAAAAAGAATAACTAATTCCCATTTGAAAGAAGTATAAGTTTGAAAAAATCAAACAAATAACAGGGAATATCTCGGACATATATGACATTAGTTGTGTGTGTTAACAAGATCTACATTTTTTGTGCAGTAAAGCTTTATGATTCTCTTATGCTTTACCAGTTATGCTAAAGTCATCCAGAATGAAGAAGACTTTTTGGGACATTCTCAGAAAATTCAAGATACTCGTTTGATGTGCCATGAAAATATCTTAAACATATGATATTTTAGACAAAATTGTTCCAGCAATTTTTGAGAAAATAAAAATTTTCGAAAAATATTCCATGTAAAGGATGGTCTGGCGTAGAGGAATTTTCTTGAAAATATTTGTGTCACATCCTTGGAAGATACTGAACTCAAATACCAAGTTTGGTATTTGACCGACTTTTTATTTTTAAGTTATGGTGTTCAGACACACAGACACGTACAAGGACATGTTTCCAAAAATGCTTTATTTGGATTCAGTGGGGCTCAAAACATGTATTTCCGGTGAAACCTCGGTATTAAATTTTTGGATGGAATGCAAAAACTTCCCCTTCTTACTATGCATGGTAAAGAAAGTAACACATGAATTCTCTACCTTTTCCTGTTGTAAAATCTGTATTCTATGTTTTAAAACCATTAAGTGTGTTTTGCATGCTGCTCATAAAATCTACTGAATAAGTAAAAATCTTCGAGCTAAATCCTTTCAAGATGCTGTACTTAAATATGAACATGCAAAAAATCGTTCACACAAACAAAGGAATGTTTTTTCTTAACTACTGTTCTGGGATGCAGGGGACTTTAAATCTTATAATTCTAGTGAATTTTGGAAATCATAGTTTCGGGTGGAATACAGTGCTTCCTGCATCATATTAAATGGTAGAGGAAATGATAATTGTACATAATTTAATCATAATGAGTAGTAGATCACAGGCTATTAAAAACCTCAAGGTGTACATTATTTTACTCATTTCAGAATGTCAAATTTGACACTTTAAAATAATTAACGTTTTTTTTAAATAACACATAATAAAAATGTTCCTAGTAACTTTCGAAGATCTTCTGTCAGATGTCGCACTCGTATTTCAGAAAATGTAAACATGCGGCTTAGAATATTTAAAAAAAAAGAATAACGCTTCAAAAATAATTACTTATACGAATCGTATATTTTAATTAGCTCTATGTTTTCCTGGGGTACGTCTTTATTTATGTTATACTTTGGTAATAATAACAAAACTACAAAATTCAACCAAAGTAAAGGAACTTCACAGAAATTTCACAGAAATTTCAAGATAACTATTTTATTTCTCACATGAACATGTCAAAATATGGAATTTTAATCAAACTCATTACAGGCGTTTTTTTTATTGCATAACAAAGTTCTATATGAAACGTAGTAGAATTTTTGTCGCATCCTTTGAAGATGGAGTAGTCAAATACTAAGTTTCGTGATTATCCAAATTTTCTTTTTACTTTCTCTACAATGTAGTAGGGAAGCATTTATTCAACAAAAAATCCTATATCGATTTCACCGAAGTATATTTTCTGAGACACCGCTGAATCCAAAAAAAACATAATTTTTAGAAAAGGTCCATGTGTGTGCATCTTTCTGTCTGTGTCTTTGAACAGCAAAAATACCAAACTTGGTATTTAAGTTCAGTACCTTACAAAGATATGACAGGAAATTTTTCAAGAAAATGACCCACTCCGGACTACACTTTACATGGAAGTTTTTTCGAAAAGTTTTATTTTCTAAAAGTTGTTTCAACAATTTTTATTAAAATACCATATACTAAAGATATTTATATGTGAGGAGTATTTTATATCACAACACTGTGAATGTCAGAGTGATTGTAGTGTAAACTGACATTATTGTATGACAATGATTTTAGATGTTTGTTAGCCATAAGTATTGTTAGGAAATAAGTTTACACGGCCTCACTGAAACCGACAATAGAAATAGGTAACAATGAACCAAGGGGGTGAGTTGTTTATCACTAAGAAGAGACAAACAAATGAAGTCAGGGTAGGGTGCCTTTCTTTAGAAATGGAGGGAATATCTTCCCTAGAGCATATGTATTAGCAATTGTGATTGGCTGACAAAACAGATGCTAATGTTGGCGCGATTGGGTAACCAATAGCAGCTCTATTATAATGTTTAGGTAATTCGAGGTGAAGGAGTATATATTCTCGAGCCATAAGCATGTTTCACGCAGTTCTAAAGAATCATTCACGAGATACACGTCGCGCAGCCTTGAGGAATCTCTCGTGAGGTAAATGTCATACAGTTTGGAAGAATCTCTCGCGTCGTAAAGTTAGTTACAAAATGTGAAGTACACGGCAACTAATACAACAGTAATTACATTCGGAAATATAACAGTATCAGTCAGGCGTGTATAAAGATTAAAGATGTGAACTATTAATTAAGTGTGACGGCAATAAAATTGTGAAAATAAATTCTTTTATCAGTGTTATCTTTTAGTAACAACTCCTTTCTGTTTACATGCCCTGCTGAGAGAGATTTGCTCGACTGAGTAATAATAGCTAGCCGGAGGACAAAGAACCCAAATCTTAAAATAATAAAACAATAACAGGCGCCCAGCAAATAAGATAACACGAAAGATTATCGCGATTTATGACAAACAAAATGCATATCTTGAATTTTCTGGTTATAGCCTATAAAGTCCACTTCATTTGGAAGAAATTTTATATAATCTTGTATAACTGCCAAAAGTTAAGTGATAGAGGAAAACGTAATTTATTTGAAAAAAGTTTTTTGTGGCATAAGGCTTTCTGAGATATCCGTTATTAAAACTTAGAATTATTCATTACTTGGTCATTATCTTAAGTCTGGTCAACATTCAGTTGTTTCTCGCGATTGCATGGAAGCAGTATGGAATTTTAAGGCCAGCATATAGCGCCCAGTTGTTAAACATTTGACTATCGCTGTTCTCTTTGTACCTATAACCAAATGTGTAATGTAGCCATTTCTGCAAAGGTTTATTTGGAGAGAAAAAAATTCTGATGTGTTACACTCACATGACTTTCTCTACTCTTGTACAAACTATTTTTACAAACGCTTATTCTCCATATGCTTCATGTTACTCGAGATATCGTGATGTTAATCTTATTGCTAATTTTCTTGTAGATGCAAGGGGAATTGCTAAGCTTTAAGCTATAGTCAAATATTTTAAGAGCTGGTTGCTATGTGGAGTATTCCTTTCTCTTTGCATTACCAGGACCAAAAAATTAATAACAAATTTGAGTAAAAGTATAAGTATTAGAAAATTTAAGGGAATAACAAGCAATATCTCGAAAAGGTTCACTCAAGAAAAGAAAAATGTATGTTACATAAATTGTGTATTTTATCGCGGTCTACATTTTTTGTGTAGTAAAATTTTGTCTATCTCTTATGGTTTACCAGTTATGCAAAAGTCGTTCACAATGAAGAACACTTTTGGAGACATTCCCACAAAATTCGAGATATACATTTTATTTGTCATGAAAATATCTTAAACATATGATATTTTAATCAAAATCGTTAGAGCCATTTTTGAGAAAAGTTGATGCAGTAATTTGTATCACAAATTACTTAAATGTAAATAATGATTGTAATATGAATATGCATTTTTATGTGACATTGATTTCAGATGTTTCTTAATTGTAATTATTATTGGGAAATAAGTTTATACGGCCTTACTGAAACTGTCAATAATAGCGCAATAATGCAGAGAGGGGGGGTGAGCTATTTATCATTATTGGAAACGAGGAAGTTACGTAATGTTGGCGCGTTTTTCCGTTTAGAACCTTCTGGAATATTTTCTCCCTAGAGCATATGTATTCATAATTTTCATTGGATATTAAAAGTGACGCTAATGTTGGCGCGTTTTATTAGCCAATTGCAGTTCAGTTATAATCTTTAGGCGTATCTGGATGTGGGTGTATAAAAAGCCAAGTCAGAGGTAGATCGCGTTCAGTTCATCGAAAATCTCAATACATTACACGTCGCCTTCAGTCGTCCAGTTCATCAAAATTCTGTGTACACTACACGTCGTCTTCAGTCAGTCAGTTCGTCATACATCGGATATAGATTCACAAGTTACGCGCAGCAGAATTATGAAAGATCTAAAATATGGTAAAGTTAATTATACAAAAGGTTGAAGTACGTTGATTAAAAGTGATCAGTAAGAAGTTATTATAACAGTTTCAGTTTGGCGAGTATCTAGATCAATGTGTAAAAGTGATAGTGAACGTGTTCGACAATAAAAATTATAAAACAAATTTCTTCATCAGTGTTCTTTTTGGATAAAAGATTCTTTTCCGTTTACACAACCCTGATCAAGAGACATGTTCGACCGAGAGATAATAGCTAGCCGGAGGACAGTAAACAAAATTTAAATCAAATAACAGTCGCATTCTTTCGAACACTAACACTGATGCAAATTGCTAACACCAGATGGAGCTACAAACCGAACAAATGAATGACGTCACAAGATGGCAACACGTGATGTAAACACACATACAAGTAATAACATTAAAAGTAATACACTCGCAAATTGACTACCACAACGTGGGGCTACAATAGTATTAAATAAATAACATTAATACCGTCGTAAAGTAAAAGTTTCGAAAAATGTTCCATGTAAAGGGTAATCTGTGTGGGGGGATTTTCTTGAAAACCTTCGTGTCGCATCTCTGGAAGATACTGAACCTAAATACCAAGTTTGGTGTTTATCCGACTGTTCGTTTCTGAGTTATACTGTTCACAGACACACACACGGACATGTTTCCAAAAATGCTGTTTTGGGATTCAGGGGATCTCAAAACATGTATTTCCGGTGAAATCTCGGTATAGAATTTATGGGTGGAATGCAATACTTCCCCTACTTACTATACGTAGTAGAGAAAGTAATAAGGTTTTGTAAGAATTAATCGTATACGCACTGATAAACGATAGAGGGTAGAGGTCCTGCGAATGTACCACATCAGAATTTTTACTCTCTCTCGTACCTACTTACAGTAGGAAAAGGAAATATTGTACGTATTCCATGCACAAATTCGGTATCAAGATCTCACCGCAAATTCACATTTTGAAGATACGTGAGTGTGTGTTCATGAACAGCATAATTGAAAAACGAAGTTGATTAATCTCGTAGTTGGTATTTATGTACAGTATCTTCTAAGGATACGACACGAAGACTTCCAACAATATGCACCACCCAAACTATCCTTTAGTTATTTCGGATTTTCTCATAAACGGTTCTATTTTGTTTAAATAACACATGTTTCCGATATTTACATGCAAAATAAAATGTGTATACTTTCTCGAAACACACTATGCGCTCTTCATGTTGAATACACTTTATATAATTTTGAGTAACTTATAAACCACAAGAGATGGACAAAACCTCACTATACGAAAATTGTAGATCTTAAAACACACATTTAAGGTCAAATAATATTTTCTGAACTAGCCACTTCCGAGGCATTTATTGTTATACGTATGCTTGAACTTTCCAGTAATACACTTTTTGAAATGCTACATATTCATGTGTTTCTCGCAATGCTATGCAAAGAGTATGGAATGTTAAATCCAGCATACAGCGACCACACTTTTTAAACATTTGACTGTCGCTTTAGCCTAGTGCATTACTTTTATGAAAAGCTCATTTTGATTAACATGAAGTAGGTGGACAAATACCAAAGTAGGTGGTATAATTCCTCGGATATAGTAAACGATAGTGGCAGGAGAAGGTCATATGAATGTAACACTTCCAATTAAGTCTCATTCAATTTTTGGGTCAAACAGAATAGTTCTCTGCCCCTCATAGCTAATTGTGGTGGAAAATAAAAGTTGGTATTCTAGTTTCCAGGCCTTATAAATTCATATATTTTAGACAGCATGGCTTAAAGGAAGGAACACAATGCACAGAGCTAAAAGCTTTAGATTAGAGCAACTTTAGTTTCAAGTTAAACCACATGGTGATTGGTTTGGTTAGTTTTTACTTTTCATTACGTCTTTTACACAATTAATTTCTCATGACGGTCGCATTATCTGTTCACAATACAAATTGTCATAGTTCAATTTAACGCAATTCGTTGTAGAGTTAACCTATACCTTATACTGGCAGCTTTCCTTGATCTAAATCGTTATTCTTTTATCTGGTATACAAGATAAAATGGCGGAAATTATGAATTCAGGAGAAACTGAAATGGAGGCGACAGGTGAAATTACAGAAGCAGCATAAATAACAACACTAGAACTACTTATTCAAAAAATCCAGAAAGCAATATGATATAGCACTTAATCGCTTCGTTGACTGGTGTAAGGCAAAACATGTTGAAAATAATTTCACTGAAAATGTCTGCTAGCGATTCAACAAAACATCTAACATATCGCTTTTTACTTTCTCTAATACGAACAGTAAATAGGGGAAGTATTGTATTATACCCAAAAATTCGATACCAAGATTTCACCGGAAATATATGTTTTGAGACCCCCTGAATCCAAAAAAGTCATTTTTGGAAACATGTCCGTGTGTGGGTCTGTGAACAGCATAACTCAGAAACGAACAGTCGGATAAACACCAAAGTTGGTATTTAAGTTCTGTTTCTTCCAGAGATGCGACACGAAGGTTTTCAAGAAAATCCCCTCACCCCAGATTACCGTTTACATGGAACATTTTTCGAAAATTTTAATTTTCTCAAAAATAGCTAACGATTTTGATTAAAATATCATATGCTTAAGATATTTTCATGACAAATGAAATGCATATCTCGAATTTCCTGGGAATGTTTCCAAAAGTATTCTTCATTGTGAACGACTTTTGCATAACTGTAAACCATAAAAGATAGACAAAATTTTACTACAAAAAATGTGGATCGCGTTAAAATACAGAATGTATGTCAGATACATTTTTTTTTGGTGAACCATTTTCGAGATATTGCTTGTTATTCCCTTAAATTTTCCAATACTTATACTTTTTCACAAATTCGTTATTCATAGTTACTTTCTCTACTACGTATAGTAAGTAGGGGAAGTATTGTATTCCACCCAAAATTTCGATACCGAGATTTCACCGGAAATATGTTTTGAGACATCCTGAATCCAATAAAAGCATTTTGGAAACATTTCCGTGTGTGTGTGTGTGTGTGTCTCTGTCTGTGAATAGCATAACTCAGAAACAAACAGTCGGATAAACATCAAACTTGGTATTTAGGTTCAATATCTTCCAGAGATGCGACACGAATATTTTCAAGAAAATCCCCCCACCCCCAGATTACCCTTTACATGGAACATTCTTCGAAAATTTTAATTTTCTCAAAAATGGCTCTAACGATTTTGATTATAATGTCATATGTTTAAGACATTTTCATGACAAATAAAATGTATATCTTGAATTTTCCGGGAATGCCTCCAAAAGTATTCTTCATTGTGAACGACTTTTTGCATAACTAGTAAACCATAAGCGATAGGCAAAATTTTACTACACACAAAATATAGATCGCGTTAAAATACACAATTTATGTCATATACATTTTTTTTTGTTGAGTGAACCATTTTCGAGATATTGCTTGTTATCCCTTTAAATTTTCCAATACTTATTTTCTCAAATGGGAATTCGTTATTCATTTTTTTGTCTTGTATATGCAAAGAGTTATAATCTGTGGCAAAGGGAACGGTGCTGCACATAGCAACCAGCTATTAAGAGATATGTATATGCTTAAAGGCTACTGTATTTCTATATTGCCCTTGTAAATATATATTCCCCTTACATCTACAACAAAATTAGCAATAAGATAAGAGTCTGCAAATGTTTATCTCGATTAACATGAAGTAGATGGAGAATAAACGTTTGTAAAAATAGTTTATACAAGATTAGAGAAAGTCATGAGGGTGTAACACATCAGATTTTTGTTGTCCTGGTAATGCAAAGAGAATGGAATACTCCGCATAGCACCTAGCTCTTAAAATATTTGACTATCTCTTAAAGCCTAGCAATTCCCATTGCATCTACAAGAAAATTAGCAATAAGATTAACATCTCGATTAACATGAAGCATATGGAGAATAAGAGTTTGTAAAAATAGTTTGTACAAGAGTAGAGAAAGTCATGTGAGTGTATCACATCAGATTTTTTAACGTGATTTTTCTTGTTTCAAGAACGCGTTCTAAACGTGATCCCTATTATTTTCAGGAATCAATATAATATTGTTGATATTTCACAAATTCGAGCGTTGTCTAAAAAAAATAGCATATGCCTCACGTATTGAAGTGGTTTTATTTTCCTCGTTAGTTTGCGAAACTCGTCCTATTGCCTTCACTTTGGAAACTTTCTACCCACAAAATAAAACCCTATTTTTACCATTTGTATCATAATCTAGAATTTTGTATTTTTAGAAGTGAATACTTTACATGTTCTTGGTTTTCTGAAAGCATCAGGACAGAAAATTACGGTTTCCAAATAAGTAAAAATGTTTGTTTTAATAGAGAACCTCAAATGAGGAGTTTTCTGCTGAATTTTAAATCCCCGTCTGAAGTACACAGGACTGGATTTTGGTTTTACATGTACTTTACCATAGAGAAGGCCTTTGATGCGTAGTCGCCTTCTTGGGGAGCTTGACTTTTATAGCTTCTTCATAAATGAATGCATCAGTCCTGTATCATTTGCATTATTTCTACTAAGGTTATTCTACGGGTGTGTGGTACTGAAATATTAAATCCGGTATTCAATTGAAAAACAGTGGCCTTGCTCAAATGATGGCTTTAAATCCGGGACATTCCACAGACACTACCCTCTGTACCATATCGCTCGGCTTTAGGCTGTTGTGACTTGGTCGAGAGTTAAATTAAACCAAAGCCTTCGCTGCTCCTGCGAACAGCATCTTCACTCATTTAAGCATTTGGTGTGTTGCATTCACATTACTTTCTCTTCTCTCTCTTCTACAAGCTATTCCTACAAAAAATTCTTCTGCTGTTAATACTGAGACGGTAACTATGGTTATATATACAATGTATATAATAATGTAAATTATAATGTAAAATAATATTAATAAGCAAAATACTGGTTATATAAATAGAAGTTAAGGCACAAGTTTTATGTATGTGCAAGTGTAGCTGGAGCTGTGGAACCCTAGTTAAAAGCCGACAAACATATGTTTGTGTTAGAATTAGGGCCCAGGCAAAAAGGACTTGTACGGGGAAGTCATAAAAGCCAGACCTTGAGTCTTTGTGAAATAGAAAAGGCGACAAACGAACACAACATATTTTTGTAGAGAGGTCACATGTTTGCAAACAACGAACATCAGCCTGGTAAGTCTTCTAGAAGGTTACAAGCTGAACGAAGACAGATAATGAGATTATAAGGAAGAATATGCTTAAAATGTTTAAGTGCAGCAAAGTTAGTTGTAGCGTCCCCATCAGCCAAGGCTGTTATAAAGTGCTGCGATGTGAATAACATACGTGTAAGCTCTCCGAAGCAGGCGTTATTAGTTACTTCTCATAATGTAGTAGGAACGTTGAAATTATATCAATTTAAAAGTCCATAGGAACGTGTGATAAATACTACCAGTATTTCTAAGGCACTTATAAAATACTTGATTGCTCAGAGACCACAAGTTTGGCGCCCGAACGTGGTGGGTCTCGACCGTTCTACAGCTCCAACTGAAGTAACTGTGTAGCTTCTTACTAAAGCAGTGAATGCGTGTGCCATTCAAGCATAGTGTTCTTCATTGACTTAATCTATTGTTAGAGTTGTTACTTCTTACCTTCCTTCCCGTATCACACCCCGCAAGGTTAAACAAGCTCTACCAAAAACCCGAATAACAGCAGCCGTGGCAAGGAATAAAAATAACACTTTAAGAGTAACAACTATAAGCAAGATAATTATCATTATCACCATAGTTCATATATTAATACATCGGACATCCTGCGAGTTATGCTCTCCCACCACGAGTATACCGCAAAACAGACCAACTTTTATTATGCATTTACACATCTAGTTGTAGACCCTATAAGAAGAATATTGTAAGCCAAAATGAGTCTCAGGTTTTTAAAAAGCAAATCGCTATGTGATGGCTTTGGAATTCTGTGCTACTTTCATGACCACGAGAAAAAACGAATAGCGACCTACAACTTGAAAAAACTAATTATTTAAAATTTCAAACCAATAAGAAAGAAATCTCAGAAAGGTTTAACGCTGCAAAAAAAAAATATATATATATACTTTGTGTTTTAATGCAATCTACATTTTTAATGAAATAAGACTTTTTCTAGTTACACAAGACACATTCAAAATGATGAGAACTTCCAAGTACTTTTCTCAGAACGTTCAATATAGCCATTTTATTTATATACCTTAAACATGTGTTTTAATAAAAATCGTTAGAACACTTTTTGAGAAAATAAAAAGTAACGAAAGATTTTTCCATATAAACGTTAGTTTGAAGGTGGAATTTCTTAAAAATCGTCGTGTCATATCTTTGAATACATTGTACTTTTCATTTTTGAGTTAAGCTGTTTACTGATACACAGACAGACACAGGTACAAATATATACATATACCTTTTTTAAAAATTCTTTTTGTAATCACGAAGCCTCAAAACATGTCTTTCCGTTGAAATCTCGGTATCGAAATTTTTGTGTGGAATAAGTAAGTGGTAGGGAAAGTACAAATGTGACCATTGACTGTGGTAATAGCCCAGAGCTAATAGAATTTTAAGTGGGTATGACCTTGATGACACCCACTCTAACAGTTCATGAGAATGTTTAGGACACAGCTACCCCCTGCAGATTGGCAGACAGTTGAAGAGCGGTGCCACGCCCGGGTGCCCCTCCCACGCTGCTGGTTGTCAACTCAAGCACATCGCGACCCTGTTTCAAAACCTCATGTTGTTGTCAGCCGTGAAGATTGCATCGCCGATATGGTGGGAGACTTTGTGCGTGAGACGACTGGGCGACGTCCACCAGGAGTTGTACCAACACCCTCTAGCTTCCTTCCGTTTCACAGGGTCCCTACACGGCTTATCTTAGTAGGTGGAGAAAAGATTTTATTCGAACGAGAAAAGCGATATTGAAATATTCTCCAAAATACACGCATCGTACATTGCATCCCAAAAAGCATTTTCAGTAAAAGACCAGCATCTTTCAAGGCAAATATAAAAATGAAATTCTCCGCAATTCAAAAAACCCTTTAGACGAAAAAAAAGCGTAGTGTTTTTATTTTCTTAAAAACGACCCTAACGATTTCAGTTAAAATATAATATTTTCAAGATATGGAAATGGCTAATTAAAGTTATATCTTGAATTCTCTGTAAATATCCTGTGAAGATCCGTTTACTCTTATTGGGTACATATTCTGCAAGTGCGGATAAAATAAGATACACAAATACTAAGTACAAAACATTTAAAAACTCATTTAAATATACAACTTATATCAACTAAATATTTACAGTTTTCAAAATATGTTTTTATTGTTCCATTTACACCCCACCTTTAACTGCAATAGTCATGGTAGCCTTTTATCTTTGAAACATATTGCCCATCGGTAATGGTGCTTAACTTGTATACAGTTGTCTCGGATTTGGGTTTTATACATTAGCCCATACACACATTCACCCTCTAGTTCATACTTCCGGACTCTGGGGAGAATAGGGAATGATCTCGGCTAGAGAAAAATACCCAGCCCAGCGGGTTTTTCTCCTCACAAAAATATTAATTGTTGTTCCTTTGAGTTGGAATTTGTACTTTCTATACCACGTAATTATAATAGGCAATAGGATATATTGTATTTCCATCAATTTCATTTTCTGATTTCACAAGAATACACTTTTTGGGATGTGTAGTTGGAAATCGATGATCCTTGGGTTGTTGTTGTTGTTGTTGGTTGCAGTGTTCTTCTTCCTCGGCTATTGGTGCTCGTCGGTCGTTGTGTATTCCATTCCTAACTATATCTAATAATTAGCTCTCAGGTTCTAGTGGGTGAGGCAAGTTAAAAATACACTGCAAGTTTGCCTTAATCAATGAAGTTTATTTCACAGTTTGAATATTTATGGGCGGCTAGCTTTTCGCATTATTATTATTATAATCCCACCACTTTAAATTAGTCAGGATCCTAGCTATATTTACACGCATCCCACCCTTGTGCACCCACGTGCATCTGTAGCACCTCGTGTTGACGTGACTTCTCGATGAGATATATTTAGAATAAGAGCGGGCTCTGAGGCTTTGCCTGCCCTTATATACGGGTGCCTAGTGACGCTCACCTCCGCGTTTAAAAATGTAACGACGTTTTCCATTGGCACCCAGGCCGCGTTACCCTGACATGTATGAGAATGCGTGTCTCCAGATCCGTGCGCTTAGGCGCCAACATGTAGCGTTGTACCGCTCGGTGACAGGTATGGTCTTTATGATTTCTTGGAATTCTGCTAGCTCGCCCGTGTCTTACAATCAGCTCTGTACAAATGTTAGGTGTTGAATATTTTAACATGTTAGTGAATTAAATTATTACTGTACAATTCTTATATGTATGGTTCCCCTTTCATATGTACAATTCCTATATATATATGTATAATACATCCCCTTTCAGATGCCCTAATACCCCCCAAAAGCATGTTTAGAAAAGGTGTATGTGTGAACAGTATAACTCAAAAACGAAATGTGGGTTAAACATCAACCTTGTGATTAAGTTTAGATTCTTCCGAGAATGCTACACGATGTTTAAGAAACTAACCACCCTGTTAACCACTTTTCATAGAAAACTTTATTGTTGTTTTTTTCTTAAAAATGCCTCAAACAATTTTTATTAAAATGTCACTTGTTTAATATAATGGCATCATAATAAAATATATATCCTGAATTTTCTGAAAATATCCTGTGCATTGATCTTTATTTAACTGACTTTCATATAATTTTGTATAAGAAGAAAATCTCAACAAATACACAAAACTTACTACAAATAAACCGCAGAACTCTTAAAAATGCACGATGTGTGTGAAATAAAGTTTTTCCTAGCGTTAGCCATTTCCTAAATATTCCATGTTGCAAGTTTAGAAGTTTAAGTCTCACAGACATGCCTGAAAGTTTAAGATTTTTGTTCTCTTTCCTCCCTTTCTTGTTTTTCCATCGCAAGAGCTTCTTGCCATGAATAAGCATTTGGATGTTGTATCCGCATATTTAAACCATCTTGCTTAAATTGGGACAATTTCTAGTTAAAAATACGTCGTGAGTAACGTAGCGAGGATACAAGAATTACTTTATATATAAGAATTTTATAATACGGGGTGAACAATGCTTAGCGGGACCAGCTTCGGTGCGTGCGACCAGCCGACGAGGATGTTTGGTGTCGGCGGTGCAGGTGAGAGAAAGCCCGCAATAAATATAGTACGATTTGTTGCATATTTTATTTTTATCGCACATAAAAAAGTAAATTACTCACGTGTATCAAGCAAGGAGACATTAGAACTGCCTCTCTTCGTTCAAACATTTTTGCCATCTGCTTAGGAAATTACCCCATGGCACTCTGCAGTTTCTTCTTAGAAATGGCAAAAGTATCTTGACGAATATTGTTTTTAAGTTCTTCTAAAGTGTGCGGATTTGTTTTGTAAACTTTATCTTTTAATGCTCATCCTCTAGAGATAAAAAACGCAGGGAGATAAATCAGGGGAACGATCGCCTATTATAAATATGTCAGGATTGCTGTTGTGCATAACTCTGAGCTTAAATGCCATGACATATATACTTAAATGACAATGCAGAACCAGCACAACTATACAGCTAAATTGCACCAATAAGTGCATTAAAGTTAACAAGATTTTAAAAATAATGTGAAATGCACTACGTAAAAATCTGATGTGTTACACTCACATGACTTTCTATACTCTTGTACAAACTATCTTTACAAACTCTTATTCTCCATCTATTTCATGTTAATCGAGATAAACATTTGCAGAAACGATCTTTTGACATGCAAAGAGAATTACATTTTACACATAGCGACCAGTTCTAAAAATATTTGACTATCGCTTAAGACGTACTATGTTCCCCTACTTTTGTATTAGCAAGGGAAATACAGAAATACAGTAGCCTTTAAGCATATACATATCTCTTAATAGCTGGTTGCTAGGTGCAGCACCATTCTCTTTGCCAAAGATTAATACTCTTTGCATATCCAAGACAAAAGAATTAGTAACGAATTCCCATTTGAGAAAATAAGTATTGAAAAACTTTAGGGAATAACAAGCAATATCTCAAAAATGGTTCACTCTACAAAACAAATGTATATAACATAAATTGTGTATTTTAACGCGATCTACGTTTATTGTGTACTAAAACTTTGTCTGTCTCTTATGGTTTACCAGTTAGCAAAAGTCGTTCACAATGAAGAATACTTATGGAGACATTCCCAAAAAATTCAAGATATACATTTTATTTGTCATGAAAGTATCTTAAATATATGATACTTTAATCAAAATCGACATAGCCATTTTTGAGAAAATTAAAATTTTCGAAAAATGTTCCATGTAAAGGGTAATCTGGGGTGGGGGAATTTTCTTGAAACCTTCGTGTCGCATCTCTGGAAGGTACTGAACCTAAATACCTAGTTTGGTGTTTATCCGACTGTTCGTTTCTGAGTTATGCTGTTCACATACACACACCCACACGGACATGTTTCCAAATATGCTTTTTTTGATTCAGGGAGTCACAAAACATATATTTCCGGTGAAATCTCGGTATCGAATTTTTGGGTGGAATACAATACTTTCCCTACTTACTATACGTAGTAGGGAAAGCAATTAATGCATATGAATGCGTGTTTCAAGACCACATCCTCCTGGAATTAGGAAAACAAAGTTGGTATCATGGCGGAAAACTTTGACAAGATAAGTTACAAATAGGATGTGCTTCTTTGGTTCCTAATAAATCTAAATCAAGGTACGATAGAGCATATTCAAATAGTGGTTGGTTGAGAAGAATGAGATGAAGAAAAACTTTCACCTGGTATGCCAATGCGAAAATCAACGTGATGCCCGAAATAAATGCATATTAGCAAATAAAAACAAAAATAAAAGCAGTGGAAATAATACTGAAGTGGTACAAATTTAACTAAAAATATGACAATATCACATGTGTGCAACAATAAAAACATTAAAATCCTATGACTTTGACCTTTAGGCTCCAAAAACAGCCAAAGAGGTGAGTAGTTTATGTTGGCTGCAACGAATAGGGTGAAAGCGACTTGTCCTCCATGGTGAAGTGGTTACCATGCTATCCTCTAGTTCCCGAGGTGGCGACCTCAAACCCTGATGAGGGCGTTGGATGTTTTCGGGCGTAAAAATACTTAACATGGCTTCCTTCGGAAGGGAAGTAAAGTAAGTGGTCCCGTATTGTAGATTTACGGTACATACAGGAACCTCAAGGCTTATAGAGGCCTCTGAGCAAAATCTCCCGGTCTTTCACGTCCAATATAGATTGAGGACCACAGCAGTTAAAGAGCGTCCATAAATAAAACTCAATTTAATTTTTTTAAAGTGACTTTCCAGGCATGTCATTATGAAAGCTAAGTTCCTAAAAAAAACACAATCATCCAAAAATATTTGGTGTTGGTGTTTGATTTTATAATTCATAACCTTTCGCTTGATTTATTTCCTGTTTCTTAGTTTAGACGAATCTTTCAGACCGATTGAGATGGCATCTGTGGTCCGCATTCGGGAGGTTCCGGGCTCAAATCCCGATGTTTTTCATGGTTCCCTCAGTGGCCAAAATGCCCAAAGTTCCACCTTAAGTCTAAAACAATGGTAAAAATAAAATAAAATAAAATAATAATAATAATAATAATAATAATAGCAACGAATGCTCTGCCATCTATTTCCAGATAATGTAAGCAGGTAGACTAGAACGTATACCCTAAGGCAATCTGCTTGGTACATAAAACAGAGGTACAATTGCCTGACACTAAGGCCTCTGTGGACATGTTTCGTGGCTGCCATCTGCCCGCACGTACAGAAACAGAGATACAGTTGCCTAGTACTAAGCCTTCCGTGGATACGTGACGAAGCAAGATGGTATAGTACAGGAACGAGACCTAGAAGGCTAATTGTCCGCAACACACCAAGCCATGATTTATCTCCCAATAGATCCTTCGCAATATGACCAGGTGGTTAAAGCAACATAAAGTAAATAGCAACAGAGAATTCATGGCTTGTTTCCTATGCAGAAATGGGATAATTGATCAAGAATAATAGAGTATAATCCTTAAATTATCGACACAGAGTCACAATTGGTGATATCTAACACCTTCTAGCGTATTATTGGTCTATATCAGATGAATGATGTATAGTAGAATAGTCTGCACAGTTTTCATTGAAACCTGTCAGCATTAATCATGGCGTTCTCAATTCCTCATCAGTGAAGTGGCTTCTCTTATTGAGATTGACGACCTAGGAGCAGAAAATGACACGCAAAAAAGGAACAGGTATACGAATCAAGGAACTGCGTAATACGACATTGAACTTGACAAGGAAAGATGATCTCAGAGTCGACGACCAGAAGCTGGTAAGTATCTCGTTACTGGAGCTCGAGTTAGTCATCCTGCTGAAACAGGAGACTATCGGGAGGCGTTGCCATGGTTAACACGTTAAGGGGGGTCATGTAAACAGCCTACAAATTTCATTTGTTGAATCAAAGACAAACTACATACCTACAGTATATTGAAATATTGCATTCAATCCAAAAATTCGATAACCAAATTTCAGCGGAAATACACGTTTTGAGGTCGACTGGTAACATTTTTTACTTTCTCTACTACGTATAGTAAGTAGGGGAAGTATTGTATTCCACCCAAAAATTCGATACCGAGATTTCACCGGAAATACATGTTTTGAGAACCCCTGAATCCAAAAAGAGCATTTTGGAAACATGTCCGTGTGTGTCTGTGTACAGCATAACTCAGAAACGAACAGTCGGATAAACAGCAAACATCTTCCAGAGATACGACACGAAGATTTTCAAGAAAATCCCCCACCCCAGATTACCCTTTACATGGAACATTTTTCGAAAATTTTAATTTTCTCAAAAAAAGCTAACGATTTTGATTAAAATATCATACGTTTAAGATACTTTCATGACAAATAAAATGCATACCTTGAATTTTCTGGGAATGTCTCTTAAAGTCTTTTTCATTGTAAACGACGTTTGCATAACTGATAAACCATAAGAGATAGACAAAATTTTACAATACAAAAAATGTAGGACGCGTTAAAATACACAATTTATGTCATATACATTTTTTTTTAATTAACCATTTTCAAGATATTGCTTGTTATTCCCTTAAATTTTACAATACTTATACTTTTTCTCAAATGGGAATTCGTTATTCATTTTTTTTGTCCTGGTAATGCAAAGAGAATGGAATACTCCACATAGCTCTTAAAACATTTGACTATCGCTTAAAGCCTACCAATTCCCCTTGCATCTACAAGAAAATTAGCAATAAGATTAACATCTGGATATCTCGATTAACATAAAGCATATGGAGAATAAGCGTTTGTAAAAACAGTTTGTACAAGAGTAGAGAAAGTCATGTGAGTGTAACACATCAGATATTTCTTATTTTCTAAAAATGGCTCGAACGATTTTAAGTTAACCGTAAATTTAAGATATGACAAATAAAAATCATATCTTGAATTTTCTGCGAAAAACCTGCGAAGTCCTCTTCGTTTTAATTGAAATTTGTATGTTTATGCATAACTGCTACATCATAAGCGATGGACAAAAGCTTAATACACGAAGAATGTAGATCTCGTTAAACCGCAGAAAATTTACCTCCAATAAAATATTTTGTGTCATTTATCATTTCCGAAATATTTGTTTTTATTCAACTGAATTTTCTTTGGTATGACATGACACCATTTGTTTCTCAAGGAAAGAGTATGTGATGTATTACATTCACATGACCTTCTCTAACCGTTATCCTTTACTTATATATACCTTCTACAAACTATTTTTATAAAAGTTTATTTATTATCTCCTTCGAAGTAATCAAGAAATAGTTTTGTATAACTAGTTTCATTATTTCGTTGTAGTTACAAGAGGGATGGAAGCAACTAAAGCGACAGTCAAATGTCTAAAATCGATTCATGTGTGTTGATCTTTAAATTCCATACCCTTTCTGTGATACCGCAAGAAATAACTCGAGGATGTCTGTGTCATATAATTGCAGTATTGAAAAATTCATACAAATAACAAACATATCCGATGTGGCTGAAACCACAACAAAAATTATTTAAAATAAATTTTATATTTTAAAGAAATCTATGTATTCTGCCTACTAAGTTTCTTTGTCTATATTTTATGTTTTACCAGTTATACAGGATTATACGTTATTCGCCATGTAAATATCTTAAATATATCGTATTTAAATCAAAATCGTTACAGCAATTTTTAAGTAAATAAATATCCAGAAATTTGTCCATGTAAAAGGTGGATTGTGGTGGAAAATTATCTTGCAGACCTATTCTAGAAATTATCTTTTTTACTTTCTCTACTACGTATAGTAAGTAGGGGAAGTATTGTATTCCACCCAAAAATTCCATACCGAGATTTCACCGGAAATACATGTTTTGAGGCCTCCTGAATCCAAATAAAGCATTTTTAGGAAAAGATCTGTGTGTGTGTTTGTTTGGAGCAGCATAAATCAAAAATGAAAAGTCGGATAAATACCAAACTTGGTATTTAGGTTCAGTATCTTTCAAAGATGCGACACAAATATTTTCAAGAAACTCCCCCCACCTCCAGACTATTCTTTACATGGAACATTTCTTCGAAAATTTTGATTTTCTCAAAAATGGCTAACGATTTTGATTAAAATATCATATGTTTAAAATATTTTCAGGACAAATGAAATATATATCTTGAATTTTCTGAGGGTGTCCCCAAAACTCCTCTTTTTCCGAATGGCTTTTGCATAACTGTTAAACCGCAAGGGAGACCAAATTTTTCTACACAGAAACGTAGAGCTCGTTAAAACACACAATTTATCATATACATTTTTTGTGGGCTGAACCATTTAAGAGATATTCCATGTTATTTGTTTGAATTTTACAATTCTTATATTTTTTTTCGCAAATGGGAATTCGTTATTCGTTTTCATTTATGTCCTGGACATGTGCAAAGAGAATGGAATGCGCCACATAGCAACCAGCGCTTAAAAGATTTGACTATCGCTTAAAGCTTACCATATTCCCTTTGTGCATAGAAGAAAGTTAGCAATAAAATAGTTTCTGCAAATATTTATCTGGGTAAGTGGAAAATAAGGATTTGCAAAAATAGTTTGTACAAGAGTAGGGAAAGTTATGAGATTGCAACACATCAGATTTTTTTCCGGGTGTTTACAGTGAAGGCTGAACATCGAATGTTTGGATAGAATACAACAGTAAGTGGAAGCGAAAACGTAAACTTTTACAATTTCAAAATTACTAAGGTTACCTAAAAGTACTACAGGAAAACACTAACTTCAAAAACCAGATAAACATGCAAACTGTGTTTCACATATATAAAATTTAATCGACGTTCAATATTATTCCAAAGGTAAGAGGTGGATACAAACGAGGGGCCCCCGCAACATAAGCAGATAGGCCAATGAGCTCCTTGTGCTTCTACTGTGACCCCTTGGGAGGGACGGATAAGGGGAATACCGAAAAGGGGCCACATCCGTGCGACGACGAATGGAAACATGGACGGTGTCCCTAACCTTTCCAGATCAAACTCATCCGACGCCGCTTGCGGAGGCGGCAGCTAGCTGACTCAGGAAGAAACGTCTACAAAGTGCACCTCCACCGCCCAGCCGCAACTCTCCAATCACCGTCGCTTGGCCTTCAATCCTGAAATGGTGGTACAGGAATGAGGGACAAGAAAGTCGTGGTAGAGGAGGAACTAACCCAGCATTCGCCTACGACCCGTGCAAACCAGGAGAAATACATGACAAGAGTGGGCGGTAGTCGGGATTCACACCAGGGACCTCCCAATGCGAGCCTCTCACGATACCACGGAGCCATCTCGCTTGGTAGCTTTATTCCAACTACAAAACTGACTTACATCGAGTTAAATGCTATGCGTTTATTTTTGTTAACTTCTGAAACCCGTAACTCTTGCATTAATAAATAATAGGTTGAAGGGGTTTTTCATCATTACACACCAGAAATGTTTACTTTATTCAATTTTCTTTAAAGAGGAAAGGCTTGTTATTAAGTTCTAAAAGAAGAGCAAGAGTTGAAGCATAGCCTCTTAATGATGACAAGATTTTCAAACCACAAACCGGAAGTCATGTAATGATGATAAACGATCTATAATCATCCTCAGCTTCTCAGTAACTACTAGATCGTTTCCTTGTATCTTCGTTGCTTTACAACTACGTGCCATGAGAAAATTTAGCTTCTAACGCTTTTGGAATTAGCTTCTTATATTTGTAAGTAAGATTATTTGCAGAAGCATGTTTCAGATGAATTCCATTTTACCACTCTTCGTTACGTTGCTGTCCCCCCCTTTCTTTTTTTTTCTCTTTAAAATTGCCTTTTAATCATATCGTGATGGTTACTGCACGGTTACTGTAAGTTGATTCGTTAATTTTCCAGACAGATGACCTTAGTTGCCTAATCGCCGTTCTGTACCAGCTTTGAGGAACTTGCTGAAAGACGGTTTTTGTTCCATAGTTGCCCATTTTTCCTGTTATAGATAAACGGGCCGGATGTATTAGGCAGTAAACTCTGTTGCCCGTATTCGAGAGGTCCCGTGTTTAAACCCCCGAGGCCGACCAATCTGACCGAAGACTTTTTTCGGGTTTTCCCTGGTCGTAAGGCGAATCCTAGTTTGGACGAGTTTATCGGCGAATTTTCTTATTATCCCTTTCGCCACTAATTTAATTTTCTTCTTCAACGCCATACCAGACATTGGGCTGACCACCTGGGTATGCTATGATCCTAAAAGTTTGCTTGCTTCTCAACACGCTACTGAGTCCTTGGGTGTGTAAGTCTGAGGCAGTATTTTTAACACTAAATAATTTCAGTCTAATTATATAATATGTAAATTCAATAACATCCCGCCTTAAAGCAATATGTGTATGTAACAATACATAAAAAGTGTATATTACAGTCATTGTAAATGTTTATATTATTGTATACATGTTCAATAATGTTATGTGAATGTATTACGTAATTTAATAATATAGGAGCTATGAAAATAATAGGTTAAAAGTTGCTAACAATGAAGTAACCTTGAGGAAATAATGAATTTGAAAGTTTAACAATACTACTTATGATTATTGGAGCAACAATAAAGTAAACTTTGAGACAGTTTAAAAATAGCCAATAATCAACCAGAAAAAGCTTTAGTTAAATGAAGGCATTCTATTGGTCTAGGATTAGCCAATCAGAAATGGAAATATAGAAAAATTTACAAACTTAGAGTTCAGTTGCTTGTAGACAGCGCTCATAACTAGACGCGTTGCTTGCAGACAGTGTTCCTAACCGGACGCGAAATGCATCTTCGAGAAGTTTAATATGTATTCGGTTGAGACAAAAATAGTTTACGTGTTAAAAAATGCAAGTAATTAACAAAAAAATCTCACAGCTCCCTCTACATCAGTGAAGTGTTATTTAAATCGTATCCAGCATTAATAAGTACACACAAGTACTTTTTACTTTTTCTACTGCGTATAGGAAGTAGGGGAAGTATTGAATTCCACCCAAAAATTCAATACCAAGATTTCACCGGAAGTACAGTTTTGAGGTCCCCTCAACTCCCCAAAGAAAGCATTTTTAGAAAAAGATCTATATGTCTGAACAGCATAACTCAAAAATGAAAAGTCTGATAAATACCAGACTTGGTATTTAGGTTTAGTATCTTTTCAAGAATGCTACACGAAGATTTCCAAGAAAATCTCCCCACACAAAACTACCCTTTACATGAAAAAGTTTTCGAAATTTTTTATTTTAAAAAAAGTGGCTAACGATTTTGTTTAAAATACAATATATTAAAAATAGTTACATAACAAATAAAATGTTTATCTTGAATTTTCTGAGAATAGCCCGTAAAGTCCACTGAGTTGGAAGACATTTTGTATAATGTTATACAACTGCTAAGTCTTAAGCGATAGACGAAACTGTACTCCACAAAAATGTGGATCTCTTTAAAACACGCAATTTACTTGAAATAAGTTTTTTTTTTTGCATAAGCTATTTCTGATATATGGGTTATTAAATGTTTCCAATTTTGTTAGTTCTATTAACTACAGTTGTCTTACCTGCGGCTTTCCTTTTGAAGTTATTGCCTATTGGCAATGGTGTTAGCTTGTGTAACTCTTGTCGTTGGGTTTCTTGCACTTTTGGTTTTTAATCATTAGATCATACACACATTCACACTCTCATTCATACTTCAAGACTCTGGGAAGGATAGGGAATCGCAGGTAGACAGGTACGGAGCCAGATGGTTCGAATTGTTCATACTTAGTCATTCTTTAAAGTCCTGTCAACATTCAGTTGTTTCTCGCGATGTCATGGAAACAGTATGGAATTTTAAGGCCAGCATATAGCGTCCAGTTGTTAAACATTTGACTATCGCTGTTCCCTTTGTATCTATAACGAAATGTGTAATGTAGCTGTTTCCGGAAAGGTTTACAATAATTTGTATACACAGTAATGAATGATAGAGGGTGGAGAAAGTCCTGTATATGTAACATCAGATTTAGTTGTGTTACGATGGCAAATTCTAAGGTGGAGAATTGCGTAACAGATTTCGTATCTAAGCAATAGCGTATCTGCAAAGGTTTATTTGGATTAAAATGTAGTAGATTGAAAAATAAGCTTGAGTAAAAATAGTTTGTATACCCACTAATAAATGAAAGAGAGTAGGGAAAGTCACATCGAACTTCTTTTTCTTTTGTAGTAGTGTTTAACGCCGTTCTTACTACATATGGCAAGCACTACAGGTGGTGGACTCTGATGATATATGAACTGAAATATAATTTGAAAAGGAAGTTTAAGAAGAAACGTTCCAAGTCTAAATTTAGGGTATCTCCCTGGATAATACATGAGATTAAAAGAAAATTAAGAAAGCCAAATTTGGGAAGGAAACGTCCCAGGCCTAAGTTTATGATACCTCGACGTCATTTGCCAGTTATAAGGATTGAAGAAAACCTGGGCGATCCTAGCGGGATTGAACCACACACTTCGATCACTAGTCTGATCTGGGCTACTCATTTCGGTCAACTATTGATTTTTGGTGAAACGTAGACTTGAAGGTTTTAGAATTGTTGGCTGTTTGAGTGTATACGTTCTCACTGCGATACTGGACAGCTGTCTTGTATTGCATAGTCGCCTTCCTGTACCATTTATTTTATTTCTATTTATTTTATGCTGTAGGTGGGTATATCTAATCTGGTATTTACCATGCAATGAATGAAACCACGAAAAAGTCCATTTAGATTGGCCGGTAGATGGGATTCGAACTCGCGAGCTACAGGCACTATTGCCTGAGTCATCTCGCTCTTAGTGGTTAGTTTAGTATCATGTTTTCGTAGAATTGTATAAAATGAATGCATTAAAATAATTTGTTTTCACTTTCTCTGCCACGTACTCCAGCCAAAAATTCTATACCGACATTTCAGCGGAAAAGCATGTTTTGAGGCACCCTGAATAAAACAAAGCATTTTTAGAAAAAGGTCATGTCTGTTTGTCTCTGTGTGTCAGATAAATACCAAACTTAACCATGGAACATTTTTTAGAAATTTTCTATTTTCTGTAAAATGGCTAACGATTTTGATTAAAATACCATATGTGAAAGATATTTGCATGAAAATAAAATATATATCTTGAATTTTCTAGGATTAATATTTGAAGTCCTCTTCATTCGGATGGAATTTTGTATAACCCTGTATAAACTGGTAAATGTTGAGCGATGGATGAAAACGTACTACACAAAATATGCAGATCCCTTTAAAATCCACAATTTATTTCGAATAACTTTTCTGTGGCATTAGCCATTTCCGAGGTATTAATAGTTCGAATTATTCAATACCTAGTCATTTTTTTCAAGTCCTGTCGATGTTCAGTTGTTTCTCGTGATTGCATGGTAACAGTATGGAATTTTAAGGCCAGCATATAGCGTCCAGTTGTTAAACATTGGACTATCGCTGTCCCCTTTATATCTATACGAAATGTGTAATGTAGCTGTTTCCGGAAAGGTTTACAATAATTTGTATACACAGTAATAAGCGATAGAGGGTGGAGAAAGTCATGTATATGTAACATCAGATTTAGTTGTGTTAGGATGGCAAATTCTAAGGTGGAGAATTGCGTAACAGATTTCGTATCTAAGCAATAAATGCAAAATTAGAAAGGAGTGCGCCATAAAGTATGTAACCGTGCAGGTTGGGTAAGCTAGAAACACGTGCTGAAGTGCGTCACCTACAGAATTTGCTAACTCCAGCCAGCTGCAACATCAACACAGAATTCTTAAATAAGTACACATTTTACTGTCAAATGCATTAATCAGTAACACATGTTCAGCAGTTTCCTTGGTGTAGATGTTTTATTAATATGATGTCCCCGGAAGAGAACCGCAGCGTCATAAATAAACGCGCTGACAACGCTGAAGAAGTATTTCTTTCTTGATGTTGTTCCCGAGATCCTATATTACATGTTGGTTAAACCTTACATGCAATTTACATCGGCTTTTATATTTTAAATATTTTTCAGTGAACAGCTCTTCTGCTTATTCTTATTCTTTAACAATTACGCTCTTCGTTGTAGGACTAAACACCCCCAAGAACTTGCAAGCCAACGCCTTGGGTCAGTATTTTGTCGAGGAGCAGCAAACATCCAGGATGGGTATCAGCCTGGTATAGCGGTAAAGCAGGAAATGAAATGTAGTGATGGAAGGGATATAGGTAAATTTGCGGATCAAAGTTTCCAACCCAGCATTGGACTAACGAAAATACCTTCAAAATTAAAACTAAATTGAGTTTTATTTATGGACACTCTTTAACTGCTGTGGCCCTTAGCGTCCCTTTCTACTTGATATTTGAGGTTAGTATCTTCCACGGATGCGACACTAAGATTTTTAAGAAAATCTCCCTACCCCAACTGCACCTTACATGGAACATTTCTCGAAAATTTTGATTTTCCAAAAAATGGCTAACGATTTTGATTAAAATACTGCATATTAAAGATATTTACATGACAAATAAAACGAACATATTGAATTTTCTGTAAATACCCTAGAAAGTCTTCATTCGGAAGTAATTTTGTATAATCTTGTATAACTTGTAAACGTAAAGCGATAGACGAAAACGCGCTACACAAAAAATGTAGATCTATTTAAAATAATCTTTTTTGTGACATAAGCATTTTTGAGATATCCCTTATTAAAAGTTCGAATTGTTCAATACTTGTCATTCTGTTGAAGTTCCATCGATTTACAGCTGTTTCTCGTGATTGCACGGAAACAGTATGGAATTTTAAGGCCAGCGTATAGCGTCCAGTTGTTAAACATATGACTGTCCTTTGTATCTTTAACGAAATGTATAATGTAGCTATTTCTGTAAACGTTTATTTAGATTAAAGTGTAGTAGATAGAAAAATAAGCTTGAGTGAGAATAATTTGTGTACCCAATAATAAACGTTGGAGGATAAAGAAAGTAATATTGTTGCATGCTGGGGTGAGGGCCAAAAGATTTCCAGCAAATGATTAAATTTCGATGACCCCAACACGCACATGTGGAAGCGTAGCTCGGTAACAGCAAACGGACCGGGACCTTGGTGTTTAGATTTAGATGAAGACGTGAGGTTTTACATTATACAAAAAGATTACATAACACACATTACCTGGAATTTATTGACAAATGTTTGGCGACTCTACATTATGCACTTAGGAAAACAGGATGGGGGAGATACCCCGAAACCGAGGACTGACACACACAAGACTTGTTGCTTTCGCTCAAGTGACGCCAGGGTTGGCGTCATACCAGACGGTTTTCAAACAAAGCCTTCTCTCTGGCGTGTTCCGCGCCAAAGAAGGGATCGTTAAACCGAAAAAATAATCAAAGGAACCCAATATTGCTATTGATAATGCAACACAATAATGCATCTGGTAATGGCAATGCACTGACTGATACGCTACAATATGAATGCATCACATGAATTTTTTTTTAGTTTCTCAAAAATACAAATGATTTTTAATAAAATGCCATATGCTTAAGATATTGATTTGAATTTTCAAATGCTTATAGATTTTTTAAATAGTAAGTCACTATTCCTTTTTTATTGTGATCTTTTAAAGAGCATGGAAATTCAAAGCTTTCATATAGACATGCTTTCTAAAAATCTGACTATCGCTTAAGGCTACCGTATTCTTATACCTGCAACGAAATATGTAGGAAGTGAAAGTTTATCACGATTAACAAGAAGTAGATGGAAGCTTTTGTAATAATATTTTCTAGAAGAATGGGTACAAAAGTCACGTTTTTATTCGAGGAGCCCCAAAACAGGTATTTTCATAAGAATCCCGATATCGAATTTTTGGGAGGAATAATTTTAGAGTTAACAAAATTCTTCGAGAAAATTTAGATTACCGTGCAGGAAACTGTATTAGTAGGGTGGTGAAAAAAGAGATAAATGGAGGACTGTGAATGCTGGATCACCCTGAAAGATCCATGTAGGGCGACAAGTGAATTTGCTTATTGATTCAATAAAAAATTATCTGAAATTAAATGCATTCTTCGTGATAACTAGAAGGCGCATAGAGTATTAATAAATAATTCATGAAGTAAGCGAAAACAATCAATTTCATAGCGCTTTTGTTAATGTAGGCGCACAAATACTGTGGTTAGGTGGTAATGAGATGAACGCCTGCCTCAGTGGACAAACCCACGGGATAATGATAATGTGTTAGGGTTAATTTCTTATAACTGTATCTGAAGAAGTGTCAAGGACCGCAGTCTGCCAACAGGGGAGAGCGGGGAGTAAAGGCCGGTCGGTTTGTGTTCTGCACGCTCTTTGGGTCTGTCCTTTGGTGTAAAATGTCACGCAAATTTCTGGAAGATGACTTCATTATTTCGGACATATACATGTGAAGGTGTGGTTAAACAATAGCCACCGAGCTGAAGGTCTCCACTCGATTCCTTTCCGGTGACCGTTGCTAACAGAAAGGCCAACAAGGCAATAAATCAACGAGCTGCATTTGGAACGGTTTTAGCGAACGCTTCTGAATTCGTAATGTGGTCTTAGATCCTTTTGATTTCATTGAAGAGAGCAGAACTTCAGCAAGCGCCATTTGCCCTTAAAGGGAGGGCAAATTGTCCAAAAAGGTGACACTCAGTTTTTTGTAGTCTTATTAATTGGAATGTCCTCTTTAATTTGATATACATTTTATTCCTGTATACACAAATCTCATACTTTAAATGTATTTTCAAAACGTTACTACATATGCCATTTTGTACAGTGAATGCTGCATCACTACACAGAAAAATAAATACTACCTCCTACACTTTGGAGTAAAGTGGTGAATTTGATACCGCAATTATTGACGGGAAATTTTAACAAATAAAGACGCTACAGTGAGATGAAGTAATGCAGTAAATAATTTCCGTCTATTAATCAATGTCTAATTTTATAAGCTGAGGCAATATTTTGTGTCACAACATACTATGAATGCCAGATTGATTATAGTGTAAATTATAAAGTAATTCTTTAACCAGCTTTGTGTGTAAATATTAATATATATATACATACTTTTAGCTGTTTTTTTTAACTATAAGGACTTGTTAGAAAATAAGTTTGCACTGTCTGACAAACTGACAATAGAAGTTGAGTAACAATAAACCGAGGGGGTGAGAAGAGAAAGCCGGAATTGAGGTCACAGGGTAGCGTGTCTCCTTCAGAAATGGAGAGAATATCTTCCCTAAAGTATATATCTCAGTAGTGGTGATTGGCTGACCGAAAAAGAGAAGCTAAATTTGGCGCAATTTGGTCAACAAAAAGAATTATATTAGATTGCTTAGACAATTCACATGAAAGAGTATATATTCTCGAGTCATAAGGAAATGTCACACAATTCTGAATAATCTCTCACGAGGTACACGTCGCAGAGTTAGCTACAAATGTAAAGTACTCGAAGTAATTGGTGCGCGGCAACCAAAAGGAGCTGTAGTTACGTTCAGAAATACAAGAGTTTCATTCAGGCATGTGGAAAAATTAAAAATGTCTATTAACTAATCGTGACGGCAATAATAATCTACGATTCAGATGTTCTACATCAGTGTTATCTTTTAGCAACAACTCCTTTCCGTTAGACACCCTGCTTAGAGAGACGTGCTCGACTGAATTACAATAGCTAGCCGGAGGACAACGAACCCAAATTTAAAAGTAATTAAACAATAGGCACCCTACAAATGAGAATAACAAAGGTCACCGCGCTACTGCGACAAAGTTTGAGTTGAAATATTTGTCCGGAAAGAAAGGGGTAATTGGCAAGTCATGTTAAGCAAAGTCATTAGTAACAGCGTGAGGAGCGAAAGCATCAGCTTAAATATTCTTGAAATGCAGTTAGGTTATAAGTCAGTACTTTTGAACAGTAACGTAGGCATAAATTCTGTAAGGTAATTAAATTATGAGAGTCGAGGATGTACCACCTATTATCAGTGTCACATGCGCATACGTAGGAGTTTCGAGATTGGAGTGCACATGAAAGGATGTTGGTAGGGGAGTAAAATGTAGGCAGAGCTTAAGCTAATAAGAGCGCGTGCAATTTAATGCACACATTCGTGACAGTCAGTTTAAGCTGGTTTGATCCTTTCACACCCGTCCACAAATACCCTGAGAGGAAAACTCTCATAGCATACCACTGTAGCAGCTGGCAGCAGAATCGATTACAAAAAAGTGACGAGCATCGCATATATACCGGGCGTTTCAGAAATATTTTTACAAACTTTGGGTATGGGATCTTCACACCAAAAGAAGGAATAAAGTTCATATGAATTTATGTCCCATAATCCTTGGTTTTCGCGTTATTCCTGTCACAATGAATGTGTGAGTTCAACGGCCTTCGGGGTCCAACCTCAAAACTTCATTTCTCTATGCATTCATAGAAGGCGTTGACCCATTGTACTACATACGGTACATGGCGAAGTGTTGGAGACTTGTTTACGTTTGTCATTAGTCTGTCTTCAACGTTTCAATTGTGTACATGTAGTGAGTTAACTGCACGTGTTTCGTTCCACCATGGCTGGATATTCATTTCGTGAACTGAATCTACCATGACCGATGGATAGGCACATGAGGACCAGTTCCATGGCCTGCACGTTCTCCTGACCTCAATCCTGTGGATTTTTACCTCTGGGCGCATCTTAAATCATTGGTTTATGGAGCAGCCATCCCGGATGCAGAAACGCTTCATTGACGTGTCATGGTAGCGAAACCATTCGACACCATCCTGGAGTTTTTGACAGGGTGCGACATTCCATGATTCGACGAGTACACGCATGCATAGAAGCAAGAGGAGGACATTTCGAGCACTTATGAGTTTTGTGTTATAAGTGTACCATTGTGTTGAATACATCCTAACGAGAAAACAAAGGATTATGGGACATATGTTCATATGAACTTTTTTCCTTCCTGTGGTGTAAGGAACCCATACCCGAAGTTTGTAAAAGTATTTCTGAAACAGCCTGTATATATAAAAATGACGCGCACGTATATGCCTATGTGTGTGTGTGTGTTTTTTTTTCTGTGAAGTGCACAATTCATAAACGTGAAGTCGAACAACTTAGTACTTAAGACCAGCATCTTCCAAGTATATAACAAAGATTTTCAAGAAAATCCCTCACCCCATATTATCCTTTGTGTAAGAAATGTTTTCTTAAATTTGATTGCCCCATTAATTACTCTGACGGTTTTGATTAAATACCGCATGTTTAAAATATGTATACACAAATATAGGTATTTTAAATCGTATGCAAATATTCTGTTGTCTCCTCATTATGAATGAATTGACATAGGTTATAGTATTAGGTTGCATAACTTGTAAGCCTTAAGATATGAACAAAAAATGACTGCACGAAACACGTACAGTCGAGTGCAAAAGAAGTGTCAATGCTTTTGGTTACTTTTATTGTTTTCCATTCTTGAATGTTGGCAGAATCTCATGTGTGCTCCGTGACTGCCTTAGGTGCGCTATCCTCTAAGGTGAGGAAGAAGAAGAAAAGTCAGACCTAGCTGGGCGATGAAAGGGATGAAGAATCAGTATATATCACCTGAATGGCTGAAATAATATGCATCCCAAAGGCTGTCCATACTAGACCCTGAATAAATCCTGCTCTTATTGGTTCAGCATTCAAACATTAACCTCTGGAACCAGATGAGGGATGAAAGGCGCGGCAGAGGCGTGTTAATTACTGATTCCAACTTAAACTGCGATTCCTAATATCGGCACGTTTTTCCACACGATTGTACATTTCGTTAGAACATACAGGCCATGACAATTTTTTGTGGTAACAAGTACTCCCTCGATAGTCAATGCTATTGGTTTTGAAACACTTTATCCCATTTTAAAGTGCTAAGACGCCACTTGTTTGCTTTTCGTAGCTGGAGAGTGGAATTTGAAATCCAACATATGTCGATACGCTTATTAAAATTTAACTGTCGCTTCGTCCTTACCTATGACGAAATATATAATGAAACCTTTTCTATATGCAAGCGTTTACCTCGTGAATTAGAAGCAAGAATAAGCTCTCGTAAAAACAGGTTGTGGTGAAGTGATAAAGTCATATGAATCTAAAACATACCTATAAGTGTTATTTGTGGGTGCAGGGAACCTCAAAACCTGTCTTTCCGGTGAAATCTCAATATAGAAGCTTTTGGATGGAATGTATTAGATACTTGCTGTGCCTACTATAGAAAGTAACAGGAAAGGTAAGAGATTCCTCCCAGTGGATGTCGGTAAATGAAATTTTCTTATAAATTTGTTCTCTATATATTTGGCTGCATTGCAAATTTCGTTGTAAATACAAAGACAACAGCGATTGTCAAATATTTAAGAACTGGTGGCTTTACGCTGGCCTTAAAATTCCATACACTTTCCATGCATTCGTGAGAAATAATTGAATTTCGACAATTAATAACGGATATCTCGGAAATGCCTTTTGCCACAAAAATGATTAATTGGAATAAATTGTGTGTTTTAATGAGATCTGCATTTTTTGTGCTGTACGTTTTCGTCTATCGCTCAGCGTTTACCAGTTACATAAAATTATACAAAATTGTATTTTTATGTAAATATGTTTAATATTAAACAAAGTCAAAAATTTCGAAAAATATTACACGTATAGGGTAGTTGGTGTGGGTAGATTTCCTTGAAAACGTTTGTGGTGCATCTTTTGAGGATATTAATTTAAATACCTACCAGAATTCGTGTTTATCTGCTTTTTGTTTTTGAACTATGCTGTTCACAGACATATACACAGACGGACTTTTTCTAAAAATTACCTTTCTTTGGACTCAGGGGGTCTCAAAAATGTATTTACGTGTATCGAATTCTTGCGTGGAATGCAATGCCTCCTCTATCTACTATGCACGTGGTAGGGAAAGTAAAAATGTTCCGTCTATTGCGACACATTTTAATTTTCAGAACAGATGATCACTTACAACTGACTGGTTTATTACTAGACTAAGTTATATTGTGACAGGCTTGAAGGTAAACTAGATTATCGTCTTCTAAGCACGTTTATTTTCTAACACATCAACTGCGTAGTTATCCCAAGAGAAACCGTTTTAATTACATTAATATTAATTTAAATAATAATCATGGTCGTGTGGGAAAACGGTTCCAACGTAAACATGAAATACATTATTATGTTTTATTAATGGAACATGATCCTTAACTGTGAGGCAGTAGTTTTAACACTTAAATGATTTCAGTCTAATTACATAAAATATAAATTAAATAACAGCCCGCCTTAAAGCAATATATGTGTGTAACAATATATAAAAATTCTGATGTGTTACACTCACATGACTTTCTCTACTCTTGTACAAACTATTTTACAAACGCTTATTCTCCATATGCTTCAGGTTAATCGAGATATCGAGATGTTAATCTTATTTCTAATTTTCTTGTAGATGCAAGGGGAATTGCTAGGCTTTAAGCGTTTAAGAGCTGGTTGCAATGTGGAGTATTCCATTCTCTTTGTATTACCAGGACAAAAAAAATGAATAACGAATTTGAGAAAAAGTATAACTATTGGAAAATTAAAGGCAATAACGAGCAATATCTCGAAAATGGTTCACTCAACAACAAAACTGTGTATGACATAAATTGTGTATTTTAACGCGATCTACATTTTGTGTATAGTAAAATTTTGTCTATCTCTTATGGTTTACCAGTTATGCAAAAGTCGTTCACAATGAAGAACACTTTTGGAGACATTCCCAGAAAATTCGAGATATACATTTCATTTGTCATAAAAATATCTTAAACATATGATATTTTAATCAAAATCGTTAGAGCCATTTTTGAGAAAATTAAAATTTTCGAAAAATGTTCAATGTAAAGGGTAGTCTGGGGTGGGGGAATTTTCTTAAAATCCTTCGTGTCGCATCCAGGGAAGATACTAAACTTAAATACCAAGTTTGGTGTTTATCCGACTGTTCGTTTCTGAGTTATGCTGTGCACAGACACACACACACGGACATGTTTCCAAAAATGCTTTTTTTGGATTCAGTGAGTCTCAAAACATATATTTCCGATGAAATCTCGGTATCGAATTTTTGGGTGGAATACAATACTGCCCCTACTTACTATACGTAGTAGAGAAAGTAAAAAGTGTATATTACAGTCATTGTAAATGTTTATATTATTGTATCCATGTGTAATAATTTTATGTGAATATATTAGGTAATTTAATAATGTGGGAGCTGTGAGAATAATAAGTTAAACAACAATGAGGTAACCTTGAGGCAATAATGAGTTTGAGAGTTTAATAATGTTACTTGTGAATCTTGGATGCAATAATGTAACAGTGATGACAGTTTATAAAAATAGCTAATCAGAGACTTGAAATGCAGAAATTTACAAATTTTAGGCGGTAGAAATCTATTCAGTTGGTTGCAGACAGCGTTACTAACCAGACGCAAAAAGTGTCCTCGAGAAATTTAATACGTATTCGTGTGAGACGAAAGTGGTTTATGAGTTAAAAAGTGCAAGTGATTAGTTAAAGAATCTCACAGCTCTTTATATCAGTCAAGCATTAATAAAAGGAATGAAGTAAAATTATAATCTGTGTAAACCTACATTCTTGTCGCACCACCCTACAACGAGAAACATGTCTCTAACAATAATACTGACGCAGCCTAGGCAAACATAAATATATAATATTTAAAGAAACAGTCAAATTATAAAGTTAATATTTTTTAAACTTGGGGCGAAGGCTACTGGAAACCGTTTACCGCACGTGCGGTTGCAAACAAACTTCAAGTTCGGCTCCCCATGGGTTGAAATATATTACAATTCAACAATAATACATCTTCAAATTGACGCCCAAAGCGTGGCTAATAATTATCAACTTCAACTGTAATTCAGCTTCTTCCATTATTCCTACTTTTCCATTTTTTTCCTCTCCGCTATTTTTTTCTATCCCTTCTTAATCATAGTAAGTAGGGGAAGTATTGTTTTAATTTAATTTAATTTTTTTAATTTTAAATAGTTGAAATGGTGCTCGAAGGGGCCCGGCGTCACTACAGCCCAGACTTATCCGATATTCGTCTTCTCAGAATTACGGAAACCCCCGGAAAAACTTTATCCAGGTAAGACACCCTAACCGATATTCGAACTCGGGACCTCTTCAATGTAAGACACGCTACTCCCGCAGCATAGAGGTGGGCTCTTTGAATTTATTACCTATTCACTTTATCCACATCCAATGTGGACAGTTTCTTTTGCTCTTATTATCAATTTCAATATAGAAGACACCCATTATTTCTAAAACTTTCTTTTTTTCGTCTGTCCAACCCACGTATCAACTTTCCTCGCTACTTCACAACGTTAAATTTCTGTACTATGCAAGCCACGCTCCATGACAAATACTACACGAATCTCCCACTTGGTTCAGTCTTCATGATTTTTTTTTCTCTATTATAAGTTGCCATTGCTAATATTGAGCTTGACAACAGTTCATGTCACTACTAATGGTGCAATCATTGTCAGTAATGATGGTTAGATATAAACTGAAGCAGTATTTTTAACATTTAAATGATTTCAGTCTAATTATATAATATATAAATTCAATAACTGCCCTCCTTAAAGCAATATGTGTATATAAAAATATATAAAAAGTGTATATTTCAGTCATTTTATATGTTTATATTATTATATACATGTAAAAATGTTGTCTGAATATATTACGTAATTTAATAATGTAGGAGCTGTGATAATAATAAGTTAAACGTTGCTAATAATGAGGTAACCTTGAGGCAATTATGAGTTTGAGATTTTAATGCTACTAGTCATTATTGGAGCAACAATAACGTAATTTTAGGACAGTTTATAAAAATAGCCAATCAACAACCAGAAAAAAAGCTTCAGTTCAATGAAGGTATTCTATTGGATTAGGAATAGCCAATCAGACTTGAAATACAGAAATTTACAAATTTAGGCAATAGAAATCAAGTCAGTTGCTTGTAGACAGCTCATAACTGTACGCGTTGGTTGTAGACAGTGTTACTAATGAGACGCGAGATGTGTCCTCGAGAAATTTAATACGTATTCAGTGTGAGATGAAATAGTTTGTGTTAAAAAGTACAAGTAATTAATAAAAAAAATCTCACAGCTCTCTCTCTCTCTCTCTCTCTCTCTCTCTCTCTCTCTCTCTCTCTCTGTATATCAGTGAAGTGTTATTTAAATAGTGTCAAGCATTAATAGAATGAGTGAAGTAAAATTATAATCTGTTTAAACCTACATTTTTCAGTCGCACCACAACCCTGCAAAGAGAAACATGTCTCTAACAATAATACTGACGCAGCCGAGGCAAACATAAATATATAATATTTAAAGTAACAGTCAAATTACAAAGTTAATATTTTTAAACATTTGGGGCGAAGGCTACGGGAAAGCGGGTACTATACGTGCGGTTGCAACGTACATGAATTTCGGCTCCCCAACAGTTTAACTACAATACAACCATCTTCTTCAAACTGATTTTCCATACGTAGCAGCAACAAACCTTCTTCAAATTGGCTCCCAAAGCGTGGGGCAAATAACAACACAACAAACCACCTATCCTCAAAACAAATACTGGATGTTGACTTATCCCCCTCTATGATTCAAAGAGTAAACCGATGGGTTAAGGTGTTTTATTTTAAAAGTTAATTTAAAAATGAAGATTTTAAAAATGAGTTTATAATTAAATACACAATACTCATTCCTTTAAAATCATTTTTGTAAAATACATTGGCTTTGACAGTTAATACAAAAGTGAGATTTTAGGAACTTCAACCTTTCAAACAAACACAATAACCAATAACATCATAATAAAACAAATAGTTATTTGCTTTTTAATAGATAAGATTTTGTAAAAATTATTTGTAGAAGAGTGAGGAGAGAAAGTCACATAGGTGCAATAATTCATGTCGTTTTATTTACTTACCTACAGTAAGTAGTATTGCAGCAAGTATATACGAGGGTAAGTCAATAAATATCCGCATACTATGCTTAATGTTTTGTCGGTTGGCTGTATCGGATTGTGCGCGCGCGCACGTCGACATGTTGTTCCTTTGTCTCCGCTTGTGGAATGTTTGACAGTTACCATTCCACTGCACCTCTCACCATTTGCACCAAAGAAGATCAGTGTGCGTACAATATGGGGGCAATGTTTCACCTCGGCGAAATGTGTACGAATGGATTGAAAAGTTCAAAAATCGTCGGACAATTGTGAAGGACGAGGAAAGAGCAGGAGACGCCAACTAGAGACGCCAACATTGAGCAAGTCCATATCCTGATTCAGAGAACCGATGTCGATGAAGTGGCAAACTATATATTTGTGGTCCACTTAAAAATGTTTTAAGGGCCGTCGATGCACCACAGGCCAAGAAGTGAAGGAAGCGGCGCATAGATGGTTTGCTGCTCAGTCGAAAAACTTTTTTCTGAGGACATTGAAGTTGGTTGTTGCTTCACGTATGGAAAGCCAATTTGAAGGAGGAGTTGTATTGTAGTTCTTAAGTTGGGGAGCCGAACTTGAAGTAGTTGCAACCGCACGTATGGTAAAAAGTTTCCGGTAGCCTTCGCACCAAATGTACTTTCGGGTGGCCTTTGCCCCAAATGTTTTAAAAATATTAACTTTACAATTTTGACTGTTCCGTTAAATATAACATATTTATGTTTGCCTCGGCTGCGCCAGTATTTATATTTTTTAGAGACATGAATGTTAGCAGGGAGTGATGCGACTGAAGAATGGTAGACCTGCACAGATTATAATTTTACTTCACTTCTTTTGTTAATGCTTGACACGATTTAAATAACACTTACTGATATAGAGAGAGCTGTGAGATTTTTTTATTACTTCCACTTTTTAACACGTAAAGTATTTTTGTCTCACACAAAATAAGTATTAAATTTCTCGAGGACGCATCTCGCGTCCGGTTAGGAACACTGTCCGCAAGCAACGCGTCCAGTTTTGAGTGCTGTCTACAAGCAACTGAACTCTAAATTTGTAAATGTTGCTATATTTCAGTTTCTGATTGGCTAATCCTAGTCCAATAGAATACCTTCATTTAACTAAAGCTTTTTCAGGTTGTTGATTGGCTATTTTTAAACTTTCTCAAAATTTACATTATTGTTGCTCCAATAACGACTAGTAGCATTATTAATCTTTCTTGCTCATTATTGCCTCAAGGTGACCTCATTGTTAGTAACTTTTAACCTATTATTCTCACAGCTCCTACGTTATTAAATTACGTAATACATTCACATAACATTATTGAACATGTATACAATAATATAAACATTTATAATGACTATAATATACATTTTTATATATTGTTACATACACATATTGCTTTAAGGCGTGCTGTTATTGAATTTATATATTATATAATTAGACTGAAATCATTTAAATGTTAAAAATACTGCCTCAACATCAGAAAGCTTGTGCAAGATGGAACATATGTATTGAGAAGCAAGAGACTACGTTGAAATATAAGGTAATTGTAAGTTTCTGTTGTATTAAAAAGTAGATAGTAATATATCAGCGGAAATACACGTTTTGGGGCTCCCTGAAACTAGAAATATCTAGATACATCTATTCGCGTGTCCGAGCGCCTGTGAACAGAATAACTCAAAAACGTAAAGTCAGTTAAATACCTAATTTGATATTAAAATTCAGCATCTTCCAAGGATGCAACACGAATATTTTCAATAAAATACCGCACCCAAACTACCCTTTACATGGAAAAAATGTTGTTATTTCTTATTTTCTCAAAAATGGCCCTAACGGTTTGGATTAAAATACCATTACTTGGATGATCGTTAACCTCTGCCGTGCGCAAGTGGGCGTGAGGATAGCACTCAGTGGTAGGCTCAGGTCTTAAACGGGCTGTAGCGCCAGGGGATTATTATGTTCAAGATATTTGCATGACAAATGAAATACTATTTTGAATTTTCTGGTAATAGCCTGTGAGGTCTTCTTCATACTGAATGAATTTTGTATAACTGGTAAACCGCAAGACACAAAATCTTACTGCACAAAACAATAGATTATCGTTAAAGCACACAAACGTCATTGTTTGTGGCGTTAAACATTTCCGAGATATTCCTTTGAGGCAGTATTTTTAACACTTAAATGATTTCAGACAAATTATATAAATATAAATTCAATAACAGCCGGCCTTGTAATAAATTGTAAAAGGTATGTAACAATCATTGCATATGCTTATATTATTGCAAACTTGTTCAATAATGTTATGTGAATGCATTACGTAATTTAATAATGCAGGAGCTGTGAGAATAATAATTTTAAAATTGCTAACAATGAGGTAACCTTGATGCAATAATGAGTAAGGAAGTTTAAATGCTACTAGTCATTAATAGAGCAGCAATAATGTAAATTTTTAGACAGTTGAAAAATAGCAAATCAACAACCAGAAAAAGCCTTAGTTAAAAGAAGGTATTCTATTGGACTAGGATTAGCCACCAGAGACATAAAATACAGAAATTTACCAGTTTAGACGTTTGAAATCAACTCAGTTGCCTCCAAACAGTGGTCATAACGAGACGCGAGATGTGTCTTCGAGAAATTAAATACGTATTCGTGTGCGACAAAAATAGTTTACGTGTTATAAAGTGCAAGTATTAAATAAAATAATCTCACAGCTCTCTATATCAGTAAAGTGCTATTTAATTTGTGTCAAGGATTAATAAAAAGGAGTGAATTAAAACTTAAAATCTGTGTAAGTCTACATTCCTGTTGCACCACAACACTGCTAAGAGAAAAGTGTCTCTAACAATAAACTGACGCAACCGAGATAAACATAAATATAAAATATCTAAAGAAACAGTCAAATTACAAGGCTAATGTTTTTAAACTTGGGGCGAAGGCTACCGGAAACCGAGTAATATACGTGCGGTTGCAAAGAATTTCAAGTTCGGCTCTACAACAGTTGAACTATAATACAACTCCTTCAATACTCCTACTTTAAATCGACTTTTCATACATACCAGCAACTATCTACTTCAAATTGACGCCCAAAGCGTGTTGCAAAATAACGTAACAAACCATCTTCAAATTGGCGTTCATACGTGGAGCTAACAAACCATCTACTTCAAATTGGCGCCCAGCGTGGGGCTCGAAGAGACGAGAACTGGCGACAACATTTGAAAAGAGGAGATCAACGAACAACATAGAACTACCAGAATCGACGAAACTACAAGAGTTCACCTCAGAAAACTTCACAGTCATCAACAGCATCCAAGGACAGCAACAATTCTTTCAGGAGTATGGGGCTAACATCAACAACTACTTCAAATTGGCGCCCAACTTGGGGCTAACAAACCATCTACTTTACTTTGTTATTGGCTTGAATTTTCAAATACGTATACTTTTCTTTAGTAGTAAGTCGCTATTCGTTTTTTCTTCAGATCATGCAAAGAGCATTCAATATCAAAGCCATCACATAGGCGACCCGCGTTTTAAAACTTCGCTGTATCTGCAGCCTACTGTTTCCTACAACGAAATGATAGTTTATCTGGATTAACAAGAAATAACTGCTTACCTCCACGATGTGCGCGTGAGCATGTCTGCCTCATATTCAAGAGGCTGTGAGATCGAATCTCGGTTAGATGAGTTACCTGGATAAGGTTGGAAAGGTAGAATCAGACTGAAAAATATGTCATAGAGTGGAATTTAACCACAGATACTTCTGTTTCCAGATAATTTAATATCGTGCTGGCAAACACGGTAGCTCATGCAGTTAGAGCAAACGGGTGGAACCCGGAAGATCCGTGCTTCAAATTCTGGCTAAGTCGTTGAGTTTTTCAGTCTGATTCTACCTTTCCAACCTTTTCCATCTCTACTTGTATGAAAGAATAATTCATTACCATTGATTGACCTAATAGTTGCTTGAACTATGAAGCCAGGACTTAAAGTAAGAGGAATGTTTTTAAAGTAAGCACCGTTTTAATATTTTTCGCAATTTTGAGCATACGCGATCACTTCTTCCATTCATTAATGGATCGTCACTTTGTGTTTTCCTGTTGTTAGAGTGTTTCGAAATATTCAAAACAATCGAACGACCCGCCGATTGTGAAGTCACCGCCAGTTGTGAGAGGCTTATGGGGAAAAATGAGTGACAATATCCAGCCACACAGCCAAACAAACTCAAGATCTGATCACATTATCTGGTTGGGAACTATTGGACCACCTTCTCCACAGTGCGGATTTGGCACCAAGCGATTTTCATCTGAAGATATTCCTTGGTGGTAAACATTTCAGCAACGATGATGTGAAAGAAGAAGTGAAGACTTGACTTTCATCAAGGCGGCATCATTCTTTGACGAAGACATACAAAAACTGGTTTCCCATTCAACAAGTGCCTGAATAACGATGATGACTATGTGGAGGAGTGTAGGGTAATAAATGATAATAAAGTATTTGGAAAATAATGTTATTTTTTAAAAAAATGATCACTACTTATTTTAAAAACATGCCTCGTACTTACGACATTATAACTTACCATTAGGGTGTGTCATCTCAAAATGAACCCAAGATCTCCATGTGGTTTACCGGAAAAAATACGAGGCTGGAGAATTTACTACGAGAGATCCGTGGTTCAAATCCCCACTATGGAATTGAACTTTTCAGTCTGATTCTGGCTTTGCAACCTTGTCCTACACTAGGCTTGTTTGAAAGAATTAGTTACCTGGATAAGTTTTTTTATCCCCCTTATACTGAGAAGAGGAATGTCGGGCTCATTTGATCATCATTCCAGCCATTTCGTTCATTCACCGTCCGATACGACCTATGTGATTAGGGGACGTTAAACCGAGCGGGATGGCTCAGGGGTTTCGGGAGGTCGTGAGTTCGATTCCCGTGGCCGACCTTCCTGACCCATGGGTTTTTCAAGGGTTTTCCCGGGTCGTCAAGTGAATGCTTGGAAGGATTCTCACATCCCCCAAATTTCCTGTCCCTCCATTTCAACTCCATTCTCATTTCACTTCATCTTCATCCGTTGGTCTCTTTCAGGTTGGAAGTGTCGGTGATGGTTTTTCGGTGCACTGTGACGGGGAAAAGGATGCTTTTTGTACCTCTCTCCGGCCCTGGACTTTCGGCTGGCTGCCGGGTGTAAATTAAGGACCCTGCCATTTCACTCCTGGTTCCTGCCGCCCGGTGTCTCCTCTCGCCTCATCCTTCCTCTCAGGACGCCCCCTTGTGGGGCGTAGGTACAATATCCCCTGTGTGGATCAGTGCCGAGTCCCCTCCCTCACCAATCCAATCCAATCCAATCCAATCCAAAGGACATTAAACTTAAAATATAAAAGTAGATAGAGTAGGCTTTTGTAAGAGTATGTTTTAGAATACTGAATAGAGAGGGTCATGTGAATGCCACATATTAAAGTTCTTTAGCTTTTACTTTTAAAAAATATTACATTGGAACCATTAAGCAGTGCTTCAAAAATCCTGCTGTAAGATTCACCTCAAGTGTCCTAAAACCTGAATTGAGCTCTCAGGACATATTTCTGAGTAAAGTACATTATCACATTTCAAAATAAGATGTCCATAAAAATCCTAATGCGAGACACTTGCAGACGTGTTCATACTTAATGGACCAGATGTTACCAAAGTTGTTATAATTTACATTAAGGAAGAACTACAGACCGGATCTGCATCTTCGCCCTAAGTGCACGGCTATTGCTCAACCTCTCACATACATCAAAGAACAGTTACTACAATGAGGAAGATTTTTACAGCATCTCTGGCACACTTACTTACAGTTTGTAACGATGTCGTAAAATATCCACAACCTGACAGCAACTATAGAGTTGTGTCTCCTAGATTTCGTAAGCTTTGGTGTGACCCCAACAAGTCTTTAGGGAATCAGATACTTCTGATTTTTGGAAATCACTTATTATAAGCACCAGTCCAACACTATAATTTATTTTGAACAAAAGCCAATATTACTTAAATGTATGTGTCTGTTTGGCCTGTGTTTCTTTATTTATAAAAAAACCTTTAAAGGTTATGTTTTCATGAAATAAAAATTAAATTGACGCTCTTTAACTGCTGTGGTCCTTAACGTCCCATTCTATATTGGGAGCGAAAGACCGGTAATTTTGGTCAGACGCTTCTTTATCAAGCTTGAGTTCTTTTACGTGACATAAATCTACGACATGGGACCACCGGCTGTACTTCCCTTCCGAAAGAAGTCATGCTAAGGATTTTTACGCCCGAAAAAATGCATTGCCTTTCGCCGGGTTTGAACCCGCGAGCTCGGGAACTAGAGGTTAGCATGGTAGCCACTACGCCACGGAGCACGACTACACGAGATAAATTTTTATTGTACAGGGTGGAACATTTAAGTTGAGACTGTACACTATCTGCAAAAATAAGCTTATAGAAAGAAACTTCTTTCATAAAAGTTGCTTGATATTATGTGGGAGAAGCGAATGCCAAAGGTCGTGTTTTATTTGGAGGACTTTGTGGTGTCATTTTGGGGTCAATTTAAATTGACCCTAATTGTAGGCTTCCATTTAAAAAAATCTATGTGTTACACTCACATGACTTTCTCTACTCTTGTACAAACTATTTTTACAAACGCTTATTTTCCATATGCTTCATGTTAATCGAGATATCGAGATGTTAATCTTATTCCTAATATTCTTGTAGATGCAAGGGGAATTGCTAGGCTTTAAGCGATAGTCAAATATTTTAAGAGCTGGTTGCTATGTGGTTCTCTTTGCATTACCAGGACTAAAAAAATCTGATGTGTTGCACTCACATGACTACGCTTGTACAAACTATTTTTACAAACGCTTATTCTCCATCTACTTTATGTTAATCGAGATAAACATTTGCAGACTCTATCTTATTGCTAATTTTCTTGTAGATGTAAGGGGAATATATATTTACAAGGGCAATATAGAAAAACAGTAGCCTTTAAGCACATACATATCTCTTAATAGCTGGTTGCTAGGTGCAGCACCATTCCCTTTGCCACAGATTAATACTCTTTGCATATCCAAGACAAAAAAATGAATAACGAATTCCCATTTTAGAAAATAAGTATTCAAAAATTTAAGGGAATGACAAGCAATATCTCGAAAATGGTTCACTCAACAAAAAAAATGTATATGGCATAAATTGTGTATTTTAACGCGATCTACATTTTTTGTGTAGTGAAAGTTTGTTTATCTCTTATGGTTTACCAGTTATGCAAAAGTCGTTCACAATGGAGAATACTTTTGGAGACATTCCCAGAGAATTCAAGATATACATTGTATTTGTCATGAAAATATCTTAAACATATGATATTTTAATCAAAATCGTTAGAGCTATTTTTGAGAAAATTAAACTTTTCGAAAAATCTTCCATGTAAAGGGTAATCTGGGGTGGGGGGATTTTCTTGAAAACCTTGGCGTCGCATCTCTGGAAGATGCTGAACCTAAATACCAAGTTTGGTGTTTATCCGACTGTTCGTTTCTGAGTTATGCTGTTCACAGACACACACACACACACACAGACAGACAGACACACACACATCGGACATGTTTCCAAAAATGCTTTTTTTGGATTCAGGGTGTCTCAAAACATGTATTTCCAGTGAAATCTCGGTATGAAATTTTTGGGTGGAATACAATACTTCCCCTACTTACTGTACGTAGTAGAGAAAGTAAAAAAGTAATAATGAACTCCCATTTCAGAAAAAGTGTAAGTATTGGCAAATTTAAGGGAATATCAAGCAATATCTGGAAATGGTTCATTCAAAAAAAATGTGTATGACATAAATTGTGTATTTTTTTGTGTAGTAAAATTTTGTCTATCTCTTATGGTTTACGAATTATTTAAAAGGCGTTCACAATGAACAATACTTTTGGAGACATTCCCAGAAAATTCAAGATATACATTTTATTTGTAATGAAGGTATCTTAAATATATGATATTTTAATCAAAATCGTTAGAGCCATTTTTGGGAAAAATACAATTTTCGAAAAATGTTCCACTTAATGGGTAATCTGGGGTGGGGGATTTTCTTGAAACTTTCGTGTCGCATCTCTGGAAGATACTGAACCTAAATACCAAGTTTGGTGTTTATCCGACTGTTCGTTTCTGAGTTATGCTGTTCACAGACACACACACAGACACGTTTCCGGTGAAATCTTGGGTTGGAATTTTTGGGTGGAATACAATACTTCCCCTACTTACTATGCTTAGTAGAGAAAGTAAAAATTAAATTGACCCTAAAATGACCATCACAACGTCCTCCAAACAATACACGACTAATGGTGTTTACTTTCCCCCCATAGTATCAAGCAAATTTTATTAATGATATTTTTTTTAAATGCTTAGTTTTGGAGATATTGTATAGTCTCAACTTAAATCGTCCACCATGTATAGTTATGTTTCTTTTCAAGTATAAGAAGAATAGCGTGGAATAAAGTGATGGTCAGATTTTTAATTTCTCTACCAGGTACATAGTAGGTAGAGAAAATACTGCATTCCACCCAAAATTTCGAGGGTTACAGAGCGCATTCTTTTCCCCTGCCATGCAATGCCAATACTTTCCACCCTGAAACAGACCAAGCATATGAAAGATGTAGTAAAATGAGAATGGAGATGAAATGGAGGGCAGGAAATTCAGGGGATGTAATGAATTTTCCCAGCATTCGCCTAGCGATCCGGAAAAACACCGAAAAAACCCATGGGTCAAGAAGGTCGGCAGCCGGAATTGAAACCAAGACCTCCCGGATGCGAGCCACAGACGTTATCACCCGAGCCATTCCGCTCGGTTATTAAATTACTAAAACCATAATTCCTAAACATGTTTGATATCAATAAAATACTGTTTAAAACTCTCCTTCCACCTTCAAAAAATACATACTGAAAATCTAAAAGTAACTGAATAAAAACTACAAAATGAAAAACATTTTAAAGCAGTAATCATTTAAGGAAACAATTTTAAAACTTCATGTGCTATTTGTACATTCATAAGTACGTCCGTTTGAACGTCGTGTTTCAGCATTTAAATGGTTAGAAAGGCAAAACCGCAATTATATACCGATTCTGGAATGTTTTCTGTTGTTATATGTTGGGGTGAAGGCAAAAAGGTTACCAGAAAATGATTAATTTAGGTCACCTTAATTCGCACGGGGAGGGGGCGGAACTGGCTAGCAGCAAAACGTCTGGTACCTTGATGTGTAATTTTAAGAGGAAGTCGTGCTTTTTTATATCACATTGAAAGATTACATAACACACATTACCTAGGCTTTATTCACAAAGACGTTTCGCTTCTCTGCATAGTTAACAGGATGAGGGGAGTGACGCTATCTTGCCCCCGCCAGACAGGGCTGACGTCACACCAGAAAATTTCAAACAGATCCTTCCCTTTGGCGTGGTCCGCGCCAAAAAGAAAGACCGTCAAACCAAAATATAACTAAAAAGACCTTATTATTCTAGGTCTGCTAGCAATAATACAGCACAACAGTGCGTTCAGTAATGTCAAAATTAATATCCCACAATATGAGTATTTTAAATAAGTGACTTTTCTTTAAACTTCGTTGAAAATTGATATCGAGTGTGAAAAATGGATGAGGAATTTATTTTCATTTAAGTCATTACTTCTAGTGCAAATTCATGCTTTTACCGGTTTTGTAGCAACATTAACCTTCTAAATAACCTGACGTATATCACGTTATCAACTTCACTTTATTTAATAAATTTAAATTTATTTTGCTTCAGGTTTAGGGAATCTTCTTCATAAAAGGTTACAAAAATAATAGATAAACCATATGCAAAATGTAAGATCGCGTATTTTGTTCTCAAACTCAAATTTACAACAAACAATTGAAATACTGAATGGTGCCTAATTTCAAATATCTGCTATTGGCGAAATTCGCAATCAATACGCATCGAATAAATCTAAATTTAAGAACTATGCGGAATATTTCTTAACTCCTGTTCTTGAAATCTACCCAGCATCGCACTGTTTTATCAAGCCGGGAGATTAAAACCTTCCAGAACTAACTTCTAACAGTGACTATACCTGTATTAATAATTATTGCTGCGTTGCCAGGCAATGAACAGTTGGCAGCGTTATGAAGAAAACGATCGCAACACTATGAAGAGCCGTAATTGGGGACTTGCAACTGATGCGAATATAAAACGTCAGGCTTGCCAACTCATGGGACGTGCGCATAAAAGGAGAATAAGAGAATTAACATTATTGCACGGTTTTGACATTCGGTAGTCGTGTTGGCACACGATCAAACACGGCCTTCTGGGAACCTCGCTGTCTTCTGTGTTTACGCCGCGTAATGCAATAACATTAGTTGAAGGCATCTTTGTGCTAAGGCTGTTGCGGGTGGATATGCCTTGGAAAAGAGACGAAGTAAAGACCCATTCCTGGAAACGAACTTTCCTTTCTATTCCTATTGGGTGACCAGGAGTTTAATTGCTGAATAGTTGCATAAGATGCAGAAAGTTTGTGAATATTGAGGCAGTATTTTTAACACTTAAATGACTATAGTCTAAATTATATAATATATAAATTCAATAACAGCCCGCCTTAAAGCAATATGTGTATTTAACAAGATATAAAAAGTGTATATTACAGTCATTATATATGTTTATATTATTGTATACATGTGTAATAATGTTATGTGAATGTATTACGTAATTTAATAATGTAGGAGCTGTGAGAATAATAGGTTAAAAGTTGCTAACAATGAGGTAACCTTGAGTCAATAATGATTAAGAAAGTTTAGCAATACTACTTGTAATTCTTGGAAGCAATAATGTAATTTTTGTGACAGTTTATAAAATAGCCAATCAAAAACCAGAAAAATCTTTAGTTACACAAAAGTATTCTATTGGATTAGGAATAGCCAATCAGAAACTGAAATATAGCAAAATTTACAAATCTAGAAGTCAGTTGCTTGTAGACAGTGCTCATAACTGGACGCGTTGCTTGAAGACAGTGTTCCTGACGCGAGAGTGTCCTCGAGAAGTTTAATATGTATTTTGTGCGAGACAAAAATAGCCTGCGTGTTAAAAAGTGTAAGTATTTAATAACACAATCTCACAACTCTCTATATCAGTGAAGTGTTATTTAAATCGACTCAAGCATTAATAAAAGGAGTGAAGTAAAATTATAATCTGTGTAAGCCTACATTCTTCAGTCGCATCACAACCCTGCTAAGAGAAACATGTCTAACGATAATACTGACGCAGCCGAGGCAAACATAAATATATAATATTTAAAGAAACAGTCAAAATTACAAACTTAATATTTTGTTTAAACATTTGGGGCAAAGGTCACCGGAAAGTACATTTGGGGCAAAGACTACGGGAAACTTTTTACTATACGCGCGGTTGTAACCAACTTCAAGTTCGGTTCCCCAACAGTTGAAACATAATACATCATCTTCAACCTGACTTTCCATAAGTAGCAACATTCTACTTCAAATTGGCTCCCAAAGCGTGGGGCAAATAATAACAAAACGTAAAAATAAAACTTCAATATGAAACTAGTTTTATAAAAAAAAAAGCTGACTTAAGGTAATTTTACAGGTGCATTATTACATTTTGAATGAATAATTGCAATTATTTACAAGATTTATATTGTGAATCCTGTTTATCCTTAATTAGGTTATCTCATAAATAATGTCGATTTTTTAATTGGGTTTATATGGTACGTAAATATGCTTTTAGTTTTGTCAACCTTGTTTATAGGTTGCTATGGTGGTTGTTCCGTATTGTTAACATGTTGGCAGCCAGCAGTTGGCAAGACAAGATTTTAATATTGAAGTTGTTATTTTTATGGTGGTGGTGTATTTTTATTTTTACGTTGTTATTTGCCCCCACGCTTTGGGCGTCAATTTGAAATAGGTTGTACTGAAGGAGTTGTATTATATTTCGACTGTTGGGGAACCGAACTTGAAGTAGTTGCAACCGCACGTATAGTAAAAAGTTTCCGGTAGCCTTTGCCCCAAATGTATAAAAAATATTAACTTTGTAATTTGACTGTTTCTTTAAATATTATATATTTACGTTTGCCTCGGCTGCGTCCGTATTTTTGTTATAGACATGAATATCTTAGCAGGGAGCGGTGCGGCTGAAGAATGTAGGCTTACACAGATTTTAAGTTTTTCTTCACTACATTTATTAATGTTTGATACGATTTAAATAACACTTCACTGATATAGAGAGCTGTAAGATTCTTTTGTTAATTACTTGCGCTTTTTAACACGTAAACTATTTTCTCACACAAAATACGTATTAAATTTCTTGAGGACGCATCTCACATCCGGTTAGGAACACTGTCTACAAGCAACTGACTTGATTTTAACCGCCTAAATTTGTAAATTTCTGTATTTCAAGTCTCTAATTGGTTATTCCTAATCCAATAGAATACTTTTAGTTAACATAAGCTTTTTTCTGGTTGTTGATTGGTTATTTTATAAAATGTCACAAAAATTACATTATTGTGTTACTCCTCGCACAACAGGCAGTTGATCTAGCGATTCAGCCACGGGGCCAACCGTTAGAGTTCTTCTGTAGCATTACTGGTATATAGCTCCTACCGCGGCCCAAAGATTATGTGATGGTGAATGTGTCGTTAGCGAGCGAGTAGCACAAGGATGTTTCCAGCGTTTCAATAATGGAGACGAAAACATTAAAGATTTACAACGTTCTGAAAGACCCAAGTTATGGAATATTGAGAATACACGCAGAGTTTTAGAAGAAAATCCACAGACAAGCACTCGGAGATTATCACAAAAGCTTGGTGCCTCAAAAGATACCATACATTGCTATTAAGACGCTTGAAAAATCGTTCAGAACCTGTAAATTGAGGCAGTATTTTTAACACTTAATTGATTTCAGTCAAATTATATAATATGTAAATTCAATAACAGCCCGCCTTGAAGCAATATGTGTATGTAATAATTTGTAAAATGTATGTAACAGTCATTGCATATGCTTATATTATTGTATCCATGTGTAATAATGTTATGTGAATGTATTACGTAATTTAATAATGTAGGAGCTGTGAGAATAATAAGTTAAAAGTTGCTAACAATGAGGTAACCTTGAGGCAATAATGAGTTTGAGAGTTTAAATGTTATATGCGATTCTTGGAAGCAATAATGTAATTTTAGTGACAGTTTATAAAATAGCCAATCAACAACCAGAAAAAGTTTAGTTAAATGAAGGTATTCTATTGGAGTAGAATTAGCCAATCAGAGACTGGAAATACATAAATTTACAAGTTTAGACGTTTGAAGTCAGTTCAGTTGCCTGCAGACAGTGATAGTAACCGGATGCGAGATGCGTCCTCGAGAGATGACGTATTGACGTCCTCCAAGACGTATTCGTGTGAGACGAAAAATAAGTTTACGTGTTAAAAAGTGCAAGTATTTAATAAAAACATCTCACAGCTGTCTCTCTCTCTATTAGTGAAGTGTTATTTAAATCGTGTCAAGCAGTAATAAAAGGAGTGAAGCCTACAAAGACTTCGATGTCTCCAAAACAATAATGCTGACGCAGCCGAGGCAAACAAATATATATAATATTAAAACAAACTATTTCAAATTGGCTACCAACACTCGGGGCAAATAACAACACAACAAAATACCTTCTTCAAAGTTTGTACCACATGAATTGATATCTGATCAAGCTAACGTAGAGTAGATATCTATGGTTAGCTTGCGCCAATCCCTGGGTTGATAGATTTATTAGGAGAATTGTCACATGTGATGAAAAGTGGGGCATTACCGCAACCCTGACGCCTTGAAACAGTTGCTCAATACACGTCAACCTCAAAAGTTGCCGTTAAAAAAATTCGGTTCGGCCTCAAAATGATATGTATTTGGTAGAATTTTCAAGGTGCGATTCAGTGGAAATTTGTTCCAAATGGGTGTGCAGTGATGCGATTTTTATTCTCAAAACTGGAGCGAGTTTTGAGGCAGAGGTACCCGGTATTATTTAATAGAAATAGTTCTCTTATAGCAGGACAATGCGAGACCTCATGCACCTCAAACAACAATGGACAAAGTGCAGGAATTGGAAGGAATGGAACTGCTACACATCCAGTATATAGCCCTGATATTGCATTTTTTTCGAGTGGAGGAGAAAATGATTTAATCACTGACCTCAGCCCGATGGGAGTCGGGACTGAGAGTGTGGGACTCGCCAATAGTCGGCATACCCACTAAAAACTCCTCCACCGGATGGAAAAAGGAAGAAGGAAAAGTGGAATGGCGTGGCTTTGTGTAGCATCCGCGTTAGTATGTGATAGATGGATGTCTCCGCCCTATGGGTGGGAGCGGGTAAAGGTAGTTACTAGGTTGCAGTCATGAAATCTGACTGCAACACTAGTGAAAATAGCGAGGATTTAGGAAAGAATTGGAATGGTGGTTGTATGGGAGAGATAGGTTGATGCATAACTTACTTCTGATGAAAATGTGGTGCCCGGCTGTTGAATTCTTCTGCGTAGGATATGCTGCCTTCGGCGGTTGCTTGGGGCCTCCGGTTTGGCTGGCTGCTGGAAGTGGGCTCGAAGTTGATATTGCTGTGCTTCCAGAGATCGTAGTGTCATGTCGATGGTGTCGAGGTGTTGAGCGATGTTGTCTACAGCTGCAGATGAGTTCTGGATGGAGCTGTCAATGGTGCTGAATCTGGATGTCATGGTTTCGAACTGCCCAGCTAGAAAAACTTGCTGAGCAGCTGAGGTGTCTTGAAGGTCCCTGATGAATTCCTCCAAGGCTGTCAGCTTCGTGGTCATGTTCAGAAACTCCGCGTGGAGATCCTGAACGCCGTCGCGTAGGCCCTGGACTTCCTCGATGATCGGCGCTGGTGAAGGTGCTGGTGTCGGAGCTGGTGTTGTTTCTGGTGTCGGTGAATGTGGAGTGGTCGTCTGCGGCGAGATTGGTCCTGGTGACTTCGGCGGTGCCTGCCTGCAGGAATGCAGGGGGCAGAGGGCTTCGCCGGTGAAATGTGTTGACCCTCCACATGTGGCACAGTAGCGGTGGCGGCGGCGGCGGCGGCGGCGGCGGCGGCGGCAAGGTCGTGTTGCTTGCACGATGCAGTTGTGCTGGGGGCACCACCGATATTGCGCCTTCAGATTACCATCTGTTTAAATCCATGACCCATTTCCTACGTGGAAGAAATTTTGAAAAATAAAATCATTTGAAATGGGTGACAACGAATTCTTCGCATCAAAAGCCAGAAACTGGTAAAATTGCGGGATAGCAAACTTCGCTGAAAGATTGCTCAGAACTATAGAAAATAATGGTCTTTACTTTGAAGATTAGAATAATTTCCTGTAGCAACACATTTGAAATAAAGGTTTACTTAAAAACCGAAATTAATTATGATACAATATCTATGTTTGCAATTCCATAAAGTACCCTCAATAATCATAATAACCCCCGTTATTCAGGCAAATGAGTATGATATATCGACGGACGTTGTATTTCCGACTTACTTAACTCTTGAGGCAGTATTTTTAACACTTAAACGATTGTATAACATATAAATTCAATAACAGCCTGTCGCCTTAAAGTAATACGTGTATAATATAATATAAAATTATGTAACAGTCATAGTATTATGTTTATTTTTATTATGTATAATAATGTTATGTGAATGTCTTAAGTAATTTAACGATGTAGAAGCTGTGAGAATAGAGGTCACAAGTTGCTAACAATGAGGTAACCTTGAGGATATAATGAATTGGAAAGTTTAATAGTGTTACTAGTAATTCTTGGAGCAATAATAATTTAGTATTTAAAACAGTTTATAAATAGCCAATCAACAACTAGAAAAACCTTAAGTTAAATAAAAGTATTCTATTGGACTAGGATTGGCCAATTGAGATGGTATTGTCTTTACGTTGTTTATTTATTTAGCTCCACGTATGGACGTCAATTTGAGGTTGATGTTCATGTTGATAATTTATTGTTTATATTTTGTTTACGTATAATTGCCCCACGTTTGGGAAGCAAATTTGAGAAAGTGTTTTGTTGTTGAAGGAGTATGCACCGCGCTTTGGGCGTCAAACTTGAAGTAGGTGTTTTTCTGCCCCACGTTGGGCGCCAACTTGAAGCAGTATGTTTGTTACGTAATATGCTGCTACGTATGAAAAGCCGGTTTGAAGATGTATTTTTGTTGTTACGCTCCAAGTTTAAAAAAATATATTAACTTTGTTATTAAACTGCTTATACAGATATTATTTATGTTTATGCTTGTCTCGGCTGCGTCAGTATTGTTTTAGAGACACGTTTCTCTTAATCAGGGCGTGGTGCGACAATAATGTAGGCATACACAGATTTTAAGCTTAAATTCACTTCTTTTTATTAATCCTTGACACAAATTAAATGGCACTTCACAGATATCAAGAGCTGTGAGATTCTTTAATACTTGTAGTTTGTTAACGCGTATACTTATTTTATGTTTCATACGAATACGTAATATTTCTCTAGAGAACACATCTTCCATCCGTTTACTACCAAGGTCTGCAGGCAACTGAACATATTTCAACCGTCCAAACCCGTAAGGTTCTGTAATTCAAGTCTCTGATTGGCTAATCCTAGTCCAATAGAATACCTGCATTTTACTGAAGTTTTTTCTGGCTGTTGATTGGCTATTTTTAAACTGTCACAAAATTTACATTGCTGCCCTAATCATGACTAGTAGCATTCAAACTCTCAAACTCATTATTGCCTCAAGGTTACCTCATTGTTACCTCATTGTTAGCAACTTTAAACTTTTTTTTCTCACAGCTCTTACATTATTAAATTACGTAATGCATTCACATAACATTATTGAACATGTTTACAATAATATAAGCATATGCAATGACTGTTACATGCATTTTACAAATTATTACATACATATTGCTTTAAGGCGGGCTGTTATTGAAATTATTCAAGTGTTAAAATACTGCCTCACAATCAGAGACTTGAAATAGAAAAATTTACAAATTTAAGCGGTAAACGACAGTCGATAGGCGGCAGCGTACCTGATCACTTCATTCGCTCGGTACGTATCCAGTGTGAGACGAAAATTCATTACGGCGAGAATGTTATAAAGTTTACGTGTTTAAAAGCGCAATTAATAAATAATCTCACAGCTCTCTATATAAGTGAAGTGTTATTTAATCGTGTGAAGGATTAATAAAAGGAGTGAAGTAAAAATTATAATTTATATAAGCCTACATTCTTTAACCGCACCACCCCCTGCAAAGAGATACATGTTTCTACAAATTAATACTGACGCAGCCGAGGCAAACATAAATATATATAATATTTAAAGAAACATTAAAATACAAAGTTGAATCCTAAACATTGGGGCGAAGGCCACCGGAAACTTTGTACCGCACGCGGTTGCAACTACTTAAGGAACTATAAAATAACTATTACTTCAAATTGGCTTTCCAAAAGCGAGACATTCAGTTCTCTCACCTTCCCAGGACGTCTTACAAACTTTAAAATCATGGATAAGTCTAAATGTTTTAGCGATGAAAGAAATATCTTTTTTAACTTCCCTTTGGCAATATAGGTGTATAAATAACAAACGCTCCACGATTTTTACATTACACAGTAACCCCTGAATCCATTTTCAACGTAATAGGGCCGAAACTAGTAAATATAAAGATTTCCCACTCTCAGGCCAGCAATATAAGCATTTTGTAAATGCCACGTAAACTGTAACCACCAACAAAAGTAATATTCTAACTTGTTAATTGTAAGTAATTGATGTTTCGCTGGACAAATTTTCTCCTTTATATAATCATTTCCATACGCTGATAACGAAATTGATTACAACATAAACAGGAAATGCCTCAAATACTTCAAACATAAGTGTCCTTACCTTTTCTACCACGTACATAGTAGTTGGAGAAGGTATTGCATTCCACAAAAAAAATTAGATACAGAGAATTTACCGGAAATACATGTTTTGAGGCCCCCTGAAACAAAATAAAGCAATTTTATAAATTGTGTGTGTGTGAACAGCACTCAAAAACGAAAAATACCAAACTTGGCATTTAAGTTCAGCATCTTCCAAGGATGCGACAAAGATTTTCAAGAAAATCCCCTTCCTCCAACTACCGTTTACATGGAACATTTTTCAAAATTTTTGCTTTTCTAAAAATTGGTTTCTAAACCATTTTCACTAAAATACTACATATTAAAGATATTTACATGACAAACTTTCTGGGAATGCCTGTGAAGTCCGCTTCATTCTGAAGGAACTTTGTATAATCTTGTATAACTGGTAAACGTTAAGCGATTGACGAATACGTACTACAAAAAATGTACATCTGTTTAAAACACACAATTTATTTTTAAATAAGCTTTTCGTGCCATAATCCATTATTAATGGTTCGAGTTGTTCATTACTTGGTCATTCTCTTAAAGTCCTTTCAACATTCAGTTGTTTCTCGCGATTGCATGGAAACAGTATGGGGCTTTATGGCCAGCATATAGTGTCCAGTTCTTAAACATTTGACTATCGCTGTTCTCTTTGTATCTATAACGAAATGTGTAATGTAGCTATTTCTGCAAAGGTTTATTCGCTTTAAAATGTAGTGTATAGATAAATAAGCCGTAGTAAGAAAAATTTCTATACCCACTAAAACGATAGAGGGTAGAGAAAGACATATGAAAGTATAACATCAGTTTTTTTATTTAAAAATATCTGCCTGTCAGTACAGGTAACCATAAACATGTATACTTTATAATTAAATAATTATTAGTGTAATTAAATAAAAAGAAATAAAGAAGTTTAAGTAACAACTACATTTGAAATAATCTGATATGTTACACTCACAATGAGTTTCTTGTACAAACTATTTTTCAAACGATTATTCTCAATATGCTTCATGTTAATCGAGATATCGAGATGTTAATATTAATGCTAATTTTGTTCTAGATGTAAGGGGAAAATGGTAGGTTTTAAGCGATAGTGAAATATTTTAAGAGCTGGTTGCTATGTGGAGTATTCCATTCTCTTTGCATTACCAGGACAAAAAAATTAATAAGGAATTTGAGAAAAGGTATAGTATTGGAAAACTTAAGGGAATAACAAGCAATATCTCGAAAATGGTTCACTCAACAAAACAAATGTATAGGACATAAATTGTGTATTTTAACGCGATTACATTCTTTGTGTAGTAAAATTTTGTCTATCTCTTATGGTTTATCAGTTATGCAAAAGACGTACACAATGAAGAATACTTTTGGAGACATTCCCAGAAAATTCGAGATATACATTTCATTTGTCATGAAAATATCTTAAACATATGATATTTTAATCAAAGTCGTTATAGCTGTTTTTGAGAAAATTAAAATTTTCGAAAAATGTTCCATGTAAAGGGTATTCTGGGGTGGGGGAATTTTCTTGAAAACCTTCGTGTCGCATCTCTGGAAGATACTGAACCTAAATACCAAGTTTGTGTTTTTCCAACTGTTCGATTCTGAGTTATGCTGTTCACAGATAGACACACACGGAAATATTTCCAAAAATGCCTTTTTTGGATTCAGAGGGCCTCAAAACACATATTTCCGGTGAAATCTCGGTATCGAATTTTTCTGTACGTAGCAGAGAAGGTAATTAATCAGAAAAATTATTACATTCTATTTAGGAAATTATTATTAATAATAATAATACTGTAAAATTTAAAAGAACAGCGAAAATTATAGAGATGTTTAGGCTACAAAAACTTGTGTTTGTGTGTTTTAACGATATTTATGTTTTAGGTTCTTATAGCTTCCCGGGTATACAAAGTTATACAATGAAGGACTTCACAGAATTTAAAAAAAAATACAAGATGTGCATTTTATTCTTCATGTCAATAACTCAAATGTATGATGGTTTAATAAAAAACAGATAACAAAAATTCTGATTCAAGTATGCCAATTTTTGGGTTGTTCGAACAAATGCATGTGTTATTGGGGTCAGGAAACCTCAAAACTTTTATTTTTCGTAAAATATCTGTACTGCAATTTTGGGCGGAATATTATGTTCTTGTATCTACTAAAGATGAATGGTTAGAGAAAGCAAAATGTTTAGGAAAGGAAATAAGCAACCATTATATTTTCATGAAAGGTCACATTTTTGTTTCACGTTCATTAATTCTACAGTAGGATTTGTTAAAATTCCTGTTTCTACACCTCTAACAGTTTCATACTTTGCTATTCTGTAACAATTACATCATCTGGAACAAACTTAATACCCAGCTCTGGCGCCTGGAATGACTCAATGTCCCGTTACAGAGTGGCTAACTTCGTAAATAAAACGTCGCCTGCAGCTTTTATTAAACTCATTCCGGTTCAACTGTAGTGGGCTTCCATCCGTTCAGACTCCTCCCCGGTCATATTCCTGCCCCTCATATCTACTGTATGACATAATCAGTCCCGGATCTACACTTTAGACATCTGTTTAGCTTCAATTTTCTCTTTCTTCTAATATTACAAAGAATTTCTTAGATAATTACACGCAAGCGCCTTTCAGCTAATGTATACGACCTTATTGAAGCTTTATTTACCAATCAGAATCGAACTTAATCCATAATTAATACTTTTGTTGTTTTTTGTCCTACATTCTTTATTTTTTCTACCACGTATATAGGTACAGAAGGTATTGCATTCCAACCAAAAGTTCCATACCGCGATTTCACCGGAAATCGCATGTTTAGAACCCCACTGAATCCAAAAAAGCATTTTAGAAAATGGTCCGTGTGTGTGTGAAAAGCATAACTCGAAAAGCAGAAGCCGGATAAACACCAAACTTGGTATTTTAGTTTAGTATCTTTCAAAGATGCGACAAAAAAAATTTCAAGAAAATCCTCCAACCCCAGACTAAACTTTACATGGAACATTTTGATTTTCTCAAAAACCGCTATCGATTTTGAATAAAATATCATATATTTAAGATATTTTCATGACAAATAAAAAGCAAATGTTGAAATTTTCTGGGAATATCCCCAAAAGTCCTCTTCATTCTGAATGGCTTTTGCGTAACTAGTAAACCGCAAGACATAGACAAACGTTTTTAGACAGGAAATGTAGGTCTCGTTAAAACACATAATTTTTGTCATATACATTTTCTTTTGTGGAGTGAACCATTTCCGAGATATTCCTTGTTATTTGTTTGAATTTTCTAATACCTATACTTTTTCTCAAGTGAGAATTCGTATTCGTTTCTTTTTTTATGTCCTGGACATGCAAAGAGAATGGAATGCGCCACATAGCAACCAGCGATAAAATATTTGACTATCGCTTAAAACCTACCATATTCCCCTTGCATCTACAAGAAAATTAGCAATAAGATAGAGTCTGCAAATGTTTATATCGATTAACATGAAGTAGATGGAGAATAAGCGTTTGTAAAAATAGTTTGTACAAAAGTAGGAAACGTCGTGAGAGCGTGAAAATCAGATCTTTTTTACTTTCTCTAGCAGTACATAGTATGTAGAAAAGGTTTTGCATTCCACTCAAACATTTGATAACGAGATTTCACCGGAAATGCATGTTTTGATGCCCCTGAATCCAAATAAAGCACTTTTGAAAACATGTACGTGTGCTTGTGTGTGCGTGTGTGTGTGTGTGTGTGTGTGTGTGTGTGTGTGTCGGAGACAGTGAACACCATAACTTAAAAATGAAACGTCGGATAAATACTAAACTTGGTATTCAAGTTCAAAATCTTCCAAAGACGCAGCACAAGGATTTTCAACAAACTCCCCCAACCAAAATACGCTTTACATGGAACATCTTTTGAAAATTCTTATTTTTTAAAAAATGACTAATACATCATAGACGAAAACGTACCATACAAAAAAGATGTCTCTCTTTCAAACACACAATTTACTTAAAATAAGCTTTTTTTCTGGCATAAGACGTTTCTGAAATATCCGTTGTTAAAAGTTCGAATTTTTAATGCTTTTTCTTTTATAATCGCATAGATTTTCAGTAGTTTCTCGCGATGTCATGGAAACAGTATGGAGTTTTAAGGCCAGCATATAGCGTCCAGTTCTTAAACATTTAACTCTTATTGCTGACCTCGACGCATTTATAATGATATGTGTAATGTAGCTATGTTGCATAAAATGTAATAGATAGAAAAAAATCTGATGTGCTACACTCACATGAATTTCTCTATTCTTGTACAAACTATTTTACATACGCTTATTCTCCATCTACTTCCAGTTAATCGAGATAAACATTTGCAGACTCTATCTTATTGCTAATTTTCTTGTAGATGCAAGGGGAATATGGTAGGCTTTAAACGATAGTCAAATATTTTAAGAGCTGGTTGCTATGCGGAGTATTCCATTCTCTTTGTATATCCGGGACATAAAGAAAATAAATCACTTTTGGAAACATGTCCGTGTGTATGTCTGTGTGTCAGTAAACAGCATAACTCAAGAACGGAAAGTCAGATAAACATCAAACTTGGTATTTCGGTTCAATATGTTCCAGAGACACAACATGAAAGTTTTCAAGAAAATCGCCCCCCCCCATACCACCCTTTACATGGAACATTATTCGAAAATTTTTATTTTCTCAAAAACGGCTCTAACGATTTTGATTAAAGTATCAATGTTTAAGACATTTTCTGGGGATGTCTCCAAAAGTATTCTTCATTGTGAACGACTTTTGCATAACTGGTAAACCGCAAGAGATAGACAAAATTTTACTACACAAAAAATGTAGATCTCGTTAAAACACATAATATAGGATAAACACAATTATTGTAAAGTGAACCATTTACGAGATATTCCTTCGTATTTCTTTGAATTTTCCAATAAACGTTTTCTCAACTGAGAATTCGTTATTCATTTTTTTTACTTTCTTACTACGTATAGTAAGTAGGGGAAGTATTTCATTCCATCCAAAAATTCGATACCGAGATTTCACCGAAAATATGTTTTGAGGTGCACTGAATGCATATAAAGCATTTTTGGAAACATGACCGAGTGTGTGCGTGTGTGTGTGTGTGTGCCTGTGAACAGCATACCTCAGAAACGAACAGTCGGATAAACATCAAACTTGGTATTTAGGTTCAGAATCTTCCAGAGATGCGACACGAAGGTTTTCAAGAAAATCCCCCCACCCCAGATTACCCTTTACATTGAACATTTTTCGAAAAATGTTAATTTTCTCAAAAATAGCTAACGATTTCGATTAAAATATAATATATTCAAGATACTTTCATAACAAATAAAACGTATATCTTGACTTTTCTGGGAATGTCTCCAAAAGTATTGTTCATTGTGAACGACTTTTGCATAACTGGTAAACAATAAGAGATAGACAAAATTTTACTGCACAATAAATGTAGATCGCGTTAAAATACACATTTATGTCATATACATTTTTTTTGAGTGTACCATTTTCGAGATACTGTTTGTTATTCCCTTAAATTTTCCAATACTTATACTTTTTCTAAAATGGGAATTCATTATTCATTTTTTTTGTACTGGTAATACAGAGAGTATGGAATATTCCACATAGCAACCAGCTCTTAAAATATTTGACTATCGCTTAAAGTATACCAATAATCCTTGCATCTACAAGAAAATTAGCAATAAGATTAACATCTCAATATCTGGATTAACATGAAGCATATGGAGAATAAGCGTTTGTAAAAATAGTTTGTAGAAGAGTAGTGAAAGTCATGTGAGCGTAACACATCAGATTTTTATGTTCTTGACATGCAAAGAGAATTAAATTTTACACATAGCGACCAGTTCTAAAAATATTTGACTATCGTTTAAGGCATACTATGTTCTCCTTGTTTTGTATTTTCAAGGATAATTTAGAAAAACAGTAGCCTTTAAACATATACATATCTCTTAATAGCTGGTTGCTAGATGCAGCACCATTCTCTTTGCCACAGATTAATACTCTATGCCTATCCAAGTCAAAAAAATGAATAACGAATTCCCATTTGAGAAAAAGTGTAAATATTAGAAAATTTAAGGGAATAACAAGCAATATCTCGGAAATTGTATGTATATGACATAAGATGTGTATTTTAACGCTATCTACATTTTTGGTGTAGTAAAACTTTGTCTATCTCTTATGGTTTACCAGTTATGCAAAAGTCGTTCACAATGAAGAATACTTTTGGAGACATTCCCAGAAAATTCGAAATATATATTTTATTTGTCATTTTCTTAAAAATCTACGTGTCGCATCTCTGGAAGATACTGAACCTAAATACCAGGTTTTGTGTTTATCCGACTGTTAGTTTCTGAGTTATACTGTTAACACACACACAAACGGACATGTTTCCAAAAATACTTTATTTGGATTCAGGGGGCCTCAAAACATGTATTTCCGGTGAAATCTCGGTATCGTATTTTTGAGTGGGATGCAATACTTTCACTACTTACTATACGTGGTAGAGAAAGTAATACGCTCGAGTAAGAATATTTTGTATACCCACTATTAAAGATAGAGAAAGCCGTGTGAATGTATCACATTGAATGTTTTAGTCCTATAATTTCTGCTTCGATGTTACTAGGGTTCAAGGAAGTTACTCTCATGCGTTTTCCTGTTCACTATTGGCGGTTGGTACTAAACTGTAATATTGGCGAGATTTGGTGACCTACGCATTCAATATATAAAAGAAGTTATGCAAAATCTATCAACTATCAACTATCTGTAATACGAGATGAAACAGGTAATTCAATTCAACGTACAAAAATATGGCATCGTTCTCTCGTTTTGATTATCTTACCAAATCCCCCTTTTGATTATAATTTTCGTGTATAGTTTAACTGATTCAAACTCATGCATGTGGTCATGAGGTACCTAATTATTTCGAACAACTAGGAATCACAGGACAGGCCGCAGACAGACAAAGCACAAAGATGCGCGGAAATGCCTAACCATTCCTGACTCGAAGACCTTCCCACTACTGGAGCAGCCCAAGGAGAGCAATGAACCACCAGTCCAACCACCCAGCCCTTTAGTGTCCATAGTGAACACTCTCTCCTTTAAGCAATCATCCGCGGCATCTATCCGGCACCGCCCCACATCACGAAACCTAGAAGCACACCTGAAACACGAGGAAACTCAATGGAAGGGAAATTTTGTAAAGAAAATCGTGCCAGAAAAGAAACCAACCCAGCATTCGCCTACCGAGTAGAGAAAACCGCGAGAAAGCCAAGGTCAGAGCGGGCAGCCGACGGGAATCGAACCCAAAACTTCCCGAATACGAAGTTGCCGTTTGATATTACTAAATATTGTATATTTAGATTGGTCATTTTGCATTAGATATTCTCGCCCTTAAGCAACGCCTCTTAGGAACCCCAGCACTTGTTGCCGCAGGGGTTCAACAATGGAGACAATAATCAGGCCAATTCTAGACTTAGAATGTTTCAGAATCCCTTTTCTGACCGTTGTACAACGTAGTACCGACAAAGAGAACACGGCAGAGGGACTGGAGAGCTGTATAAGGTAAAGAACGCATAGTTGTTGATATAATGCATTCAATTCAATCTCCGAGCTACGAAGTGAACGCAGAAAAAGTAGCAACGGATCACATGCTAAGAATTAATTGTTGGAGAGCTGCATCAGACTTGAAACACTGAGCGTAGCGGTGCTCAAACTAAGGAACTTCGGATTTCCTTGCTTCCCTACTGCTGAGCTACCATGGCGTTGCCCGAATTGTGTTAAATTTTGTGATCTGATTCACGTATCCCGGTAGACCTTGAAAGCGAATTCTAGAAATGTTATTTATTATTACTCTATTTATTTTAGGTTGCTTTAGCTACAGGGTCATATCGCAACGGATTGTTAGTGAATAACTCTTAGATCGAGGTGTGGTGGACAGTTAGCCTTCTAGGTCTCATCCCTGTAACCGCTCGCTTCGTCGTGTCCAAATAGACCCTAGCACATAGCAACTGGTTCCCATATCCCGTGCCGTGCAGAAGGCGTTAGGGTGTCGTCCAGTCTGACCGCCGCCCTCATCTAGATAGGCGAACAGTTAGTCTTCTAGGTCTCATTCCTGTAACCACTTGCTTCGTCGTGTCCACAGAAACCCTAGCACATAGCAACTGGTTTCCCTACCTCGTGCCGTGCAGATGGCGTTCGGGTGTCGTCCAGTCTAACCGCCGCCCTCATATAGAAAGGCGGACAGTTAGCCTTCTAAGCTTAGGCATGTAACTTAAATTCACTCTGTTTTTGTTCTAAAATTTAAAAAAAAATCTTCACATACCGTAAAACCCTCCTTAAACTACACCTAACCAAAACCAGGCTTAACTGAAATGGCGGAGGAGGGGAAAAAATCTGATGTGTTACACTCACATGACTTTCTCTACTCTTGTACAAACTATTTTTACAAACTCTTATTCTCCATAAGTTTCATGTTAATCGAGATGTTAATCTTATTGCTAATTTTCTTGTAGATACAAGGGGAATTGGTAGGCTTTAAGCGATAGTCAAATATTTTAAGAACTGGTTGCTATGTGGAGTATTCCATTCTCTTTGCATTACGAGGACCAAAAAAATGAACAACGAATTCCCATTTGAGAAAAAGTATAAGTATTGGAAACATTAAGGGAATAACAAGCAATATCTCGAAAATGGTTCACTCAACAAAAAAAAATGTATATGATATAAATTGTGTATTTTAACGCGATCTACATTTTTGTGTAGTAAAATTTAGTCTATCTCTTATGGTTTACCAGTTATGCAAAGGTCGTTCACAATGAGGAATACTTTTGGAGACATTCCCAGAAAATTCGAGATATACATTTCATTTGTCATGAACATATCTTAAACATATGATATTTTAATCAAAATCGTTAAGAGCCATTTTTGAGAAAATTAAAATTTTCGAAAAATGTTCCATTTAAAGGGTAATCTGGGGTGGAGATTTTCTTTAAAACCTTCGTGTCGCATCTCTGGAAGATACTGAACCTAAATATCTGTTTGATGTTTATCCGACTGTTCGTTTCTGAGTTATGGCTGTTCACAGACAGACACAGACACACACACGGACATGTTTCCAAAAATGCTCTTTTTGGATTCATGGGGTCTCAAAACATATATTTCCGGTGAAATCTCGGTATCGAATTTTTGGGTGCAATACAATACTTCCCCTACTTAGTATACGTAGTAGAGAAAGTAAAAAGTCAGTAAGAACAGCAAAAAGTACCCGCTGGCAACGTTGTTGCGACAATTGATAATGTTCTTTGGCCCCCAACCTTGAACTCCAACACAGGTACTTGGTATGATTTCGAGTTAATCCTCAACCCCCTGTCCCACATTCCACGAAACATTGTACCGTTATAACAATTGTTATTTTACTGTTGGTGTTGGTCAATGCGGTTTATTGTGCACAACATGTCAGCTAAAGGAAAGCGCGTGGCAATAAGCATTGAGCATAAATTCCAAGCAGTTAGCGACAGAGTGAGGGATTCAAAATTCGTATTATCTTAGTGGGTAAGATAAATGTTCTGGCGAACGGAGGGGCCTCCAAAATAGGGACAGAGCACCTCATGCAGGCCATCCGGCCCTTGTGCTTCTACCGTGATCCCTGGGAGGGAGGAATGAGGGGAGAGACCCGAAGGACGATTAGATCCCGATGATGACGAGCGCAAGCATGGATGGGGTCCCTAATGTTCCCAGATTGAACGGTTCCGACGCCGCCCGGACCCACCCACAAGCCTCCAACCTCCGTGAGTTCCCAGAAGGAGCGTTTGCCCGAGAGTACCCGGAGGGGGTCTTAACTGAGCTATCCTGTCAAGAAGAAACCTCTACAGAGCGCACAGACAACCGTCCAGCCGTAACCCGCCGAACACCGTCGCCTTATCTGCAACCCTGAAACAGATAGGGGAGGAAATGAGAAGATGAACCACCCAAGCATTCGCCTGTCGACCCGGGAAAGTGTAAAAAAACCAATGGGTAAGAGTGGCGGTCATCGGGGATTGAACCCTGGACCTCCCGAATGTGAGGAGCCACTTGACTCCGTATATTTAATTACGACACAATCAATAACACAAAACATTTTTTTTTTTAGACTTTATTGGGCTTTGTGCAACAAAGCAGTGAATGAACACCAAAGGATAATATGTTTCTCAAACCGTGATGTGATATTAGCTGCTCGCAAGCCTGGCGAGAAGAAAGTTCAGAAAAAAATTTCTCTTTTTATGAAATTGTCTTTGTGAATGCTGTAATACTTATTTTAATGCATAACAGTAGTTTCTATTAATAGTAGATTATGATACAACTGTTAAAAGTAGGGTTTTATTATGCAAGTTGGAATGTTTGCGAAACGAAGGCAATAGGCCGAGTTTCACAAACCTACGAGCAAAATAATTGTATTGTATTCCACCCAAAAATTCGATACCGAGATTTCACCGGAAATATATGTTTTGAGACCTCCTGAATCCAAAAAAAGCATTTTTGGAAACGTATCCGTGTGTGCGTCTGTGAACAGCATAACTCAGAAACAAACAGTCGGATAAACATCCAACTTGGTATTTAGGTTCAGTATCTTCCAGAGATGCGACACGAAGGTTTTCAAGAAAACTCCCCAACCCCAGATTACCCTTTACATGGAAGATTTTTCGAAAATTTTAATTTTCTCAAAAATGCTTAACGATTTTGATTACAATATCATATACTTAAGATACTTTCATGACAAATAAAATGTATATCTTGAATTTTCTGGGAATGTCTCCAAAAGTATTCTTCATTGTGAACGACTTTTACATAACTGGTAAACCATAAGAGATAGACAAAATTTTACTACACAAAAAATGTAGATCGCATTAAAATACACAATTTATGTCATATACATTTTTTATGTTGAGTGAACCATTTTTGAGATATTGCTTGTTATTCCCTTAAACTTTCCAATACTTTTTCTCGAATGGGAATTCGTTATTCATTTTGTTTATGTCCTGGATATACAAAGAGAATGGAATACTCCACATAGCAACCAGCTGTTAAAATATTTGACTATAGCTTAAAGCCTACCCTATTCCCCTTGCATCTACAAGAAAATTAGCAATAAGATTAACATCTCAATTAACATAAAGCATATGGAGAATAAACGTTTGTAAAAATATTTTGTACAAGAGTAGAGAATGTCATGTGTGTTTAACACATCAGAATTTTTCAGGTAGCGCTCTAATTTGTAAGATATTAATAATATTATATTGATTCCTGAAACTAATAAATCACGTTTAGAACGCGCTCTTGAAGCAAGAGAAATGTAATTAAAAAAGCGAGATGTGAGATGTGTTGATGTTTTATTGATTCGCTAGCAGTCATATTCAGTAAAAATATTTAACATATTTTGCCTTACACCAGGCAAAGAAGGGATTAAATGCTAAATCATATTGCTCTCTGGAGGTTTTTGGTAAGTACTTCTAGTATTATTCTTTCTGCTGCTTCTGTCATTTCACTTCCATTTCAGTTTCTTCTAAATTCAAAATTTCAGTCATTTAATCCTTATATAGGTTAGATTAAAGAGTAATGTTTTATATTTTAAAAAGCTGCAAATATAACGCATAGGCTGACTCTACAACTAATTTCAATAAATTGAAGTATGACGTTTGTATTGTGAACAGATAATGCAAGCACCACGAGAAATTAATCATGTGAAACGACATAAGGAGAAGTAAAACCTAATCAAACCAAATCGAGTTATTAAACATGTATAAATGGTAATTGCCATGTGATTGGACTTGAAATCAAAGTTGGTCATAATCCAGATTACGCACTAGTGCGATAATCTTAAGCTTTTAGCTCTTATGCATTGCGTTAGAAGTTCTACGTTTAGCTTTGGTGTGTAAAAGCGCTATTACATGCATTAGGAATGCAATTGCGTTCTTCCTTTCGCTGTATAAAATCGTTACCATCGATTATCCGAATCTGCTGTCCCCTTTACTTCGGTTAAGCGGAGTTCTATTGCAATTGTTTTTTACATATACCTCATCATGACACTTTATTTTATCTTTTCTCTGTTTCTGGAGCATACGGTACTTCTACGTAGCTTTGGAGTTCCTCTCAATGATTGTTTTCTGTGTATGTATCGGCAATCACTTTTATCACCTGACTATAAAGAAAGTGCTCGGGCGGATTGGGAAACATTGAAAGACTACTGAAATTACAGAAGAAGGCAATCAGAATAATATATCAATTAAATCATAGGGATTCGTACAGGAAATTTTTTAAAGATAAACAAATTCTTACAGTAATTTGATTATATGTTTATAAAGTAATAATATATACATCATAAAAAGATAATTTGATAAACAATGATATACATCACTACAATACACGACATAACAGTGATTTCTTCAGACAGGGCTTTAGAGTTACCTAATAAATAAGGCTATATATATACCATGAACGAATTGTAGTATGTAAGTTTGAATAAATTATATTATAAACCTGTAATTATGTAAATATGTAACCATTTGACAATGTCAGAAACTGTATTTCAATCTATTGACAATAAATGCATTATTATTATTAATTATTATAATTTATTGTGTTAGAAGCTCCCGATGCGTCAATTGTCATTTTAATATAAGGTTAAGAACGTTCCTGAAAAATACTGAAGGACCATGATATCGCCAAAAAAACAAATGTGGGATGTCTAAACATCTAACGTGAGTTCCTAAGTTGACATTCTTATTGCATAAGTGTTCAGAACAACTATTATAACGCAAAATTAATGTAAATGATTGAATTTACTTACTTTTCTTTCCAAGAAAACAATTTTCCAATACCTAATATCAAGTCCTGTGTATAATGATCCTGTGATGGAAATTTTAAAATGTTGCGCACGGCTCTTTCAAATATATTACATCATTCCGAAAGTAATGCCATGGAAACTACAACAGATACAGAAAGCACAATAACACAGTTAAATAGAGCAAGATTTTAGCTACATACTGTTATTCTCCACATAACCATCACCATTCGTTATGCAATTTTGCCAACGATAAACAAGAGCCTTGCATGCAACGCTCGTAAAAATCTGAACCATCTGAGTGGAAAATATTGACCACGTAGTGAATCTTTCATAGGCCCAAAGAGATGGAAGTCCAAAGTATTAAATCAGGACTGTGCGGTGGATGTGGTAGTACAGTCCAGCCGAATTTATTAATGAGCTCCATGGTCGAAAAACTGGTGTGGGGCCTTTTGGTCTGGTGAAAGTATCCGCGGGACCCATATCGCAAACACTTTGGGATAATTAAGGTTGCTTAACATCTCATCTAAGGCATTACAACCGACATTCAGCTCTACACACAATTCCTTGGTCGTAATCTGCCGATGAACACGGATGAGTTGATCGATACACTGTTCGAGCAGTGCGTGGCTTGTCCTGCACATCCTTTTCACCACTTTTGAAACGCTGTACCCACCACCACGCATTACTCACATCTACCGTATCGTCTCTATACACCTTTAGCAAGCATAGAGGGATTTAAATTGGCACAATTTGTTCAGTGGTAAGGAATTCAATCACACATGTTTGGTACACAGCTCTATGTCAGTAGACATTTTGGAGCGCTCCCCTGCTGTTGCTGCTGTCTCAGGACAACAAAACTAACAGGAGCACTAGCGGGAAGGTTCAACAATTAATACTACACCAACATAATCTGGCTCGGACATTCAAAGGCAACATACAAAATCTGATGTGTTACACTCACATGACTTTCTCTACTCTTGTACAATCTAATTTTATAAACGCTTATTCTCCATATGCTTCATGTTAATCGAGATATCGAGATGTCAATCTTATTGATAATTTTCTTGTAGATGCAAGGGGAATATGGTAGCTTTTAAGCGATAGTCAAATATTTTAACGCTGGTTGCTATGTGGCGCATTCCATTCTCTTTGCATGTCCAGGACATAAAAAAAATGAAAAACGAATTTGAGAAAAAGTATAAGTATTGGAAAATTTAAGGAAATAACAAGCAATATCTCGAAAACGGTTCACTCAACAAAAGAAATGTATATGACATAAGTTGTGTATTTTAACCCGATCTACATTTTCTGTGTAGTAAAATTTTGTCTATCTCTTATGGTTTACCAGTTATGCAAAAGTCTTTCACAATGGAGAATACTTTTGGAGACATTCCCAGAAAATTCGAGATATACATTTCATTTCTCATGACATTATCTTAAACATACGATATTTTCATCAAAATCGTTAGAGCCATTTTTGAGAAAATTAAAAGTTTCGAAAAATGTTCCATGAAAAGGGTAGTCTGGGGTGGGGGGATTTTCTTGAAAACCTTCGTGTCGCATTTCTGGAAGATACTGAACCTAAATACCAATTTGGTGCTTATCCGACTGTTCGTTTTTGAGTTATGCTGTTCACAGACACACACACACACACACACACACACACACACACACACACACACACACAGACACACACACACGGACATGTTTCCAAAAATGCTTTTTTTGGATTCGGAGGTCTCAAAACATGTATTTCCGGTGAAATCTCGGTATCGAATTTTTGGGTGGAATGCAATACTTCCCCTACTTACTATACGTAGTAGAGAAAGTAAAAATGAATAACGAATTTGAGAAAAAGTATAAGTATTGGAAAATTTAAGGGAATAACAAGCAATATCTCGCAAACGGTTCACTCAACAAAAGAAATGTATATGACATAAATTGTGTATTTTAACGCGATCTACATTTTTTGTGTAGTAAAATTTTGTCTATCTCTTATGGTTTACCAGTTATGAAAAAGTCGTTCATAACGAAGAATACTTTTGGAGACATTCGCAGAAAATTCGAGATATACATTTTATTTGTCATGACAATATCCTAAACATATGATATTTTAATCAAAATCGTTAGAGCCGTTTTTGAGAAAATTAAAATTTTCGAAAAATGTTCCATGTAAAGGGTAGTCTGGGATGGGGGATTTTCTTGAAAACCTTCGTGTCGCATCTCTGAAAGATACTGAACCTAATACCAAGTTTGGTGTTTATCCGACTCTTCGTTTTTGAGTTATGCTGTTCACAGACACACAGACAGACACACACACACGGACATGTTTCCAAAAATGCAAAAAAAGGATTCAGTGAGTCTCAAAACATGTATTTCCGGTGAAATCTCGGTATCGAAATTTTGGGTGGAATGCAATACTTCCCCTACTTACTATACGTAGTAGAGAAAGTAAAAAATGGGAGACATTACCTTCGGGTTGATCCTCGTATTCCTTTAAAATAAAAACTTAAACAATAAATCCTTTCTTAGATAAAAAATAAATTACGTAATACTTTATTTTCTAAAAATCAATCGCATATTGCATTATAAAAACCCTGTATTCAAAACTATGCTTCATATAAAGACAAGACGCTTCAAAGCCCTTAAAAAACGCACATTAAAAATTTGAAAGAAACTGGACAAAAATTGTATCTTGAAGAATATATTAAAGTGGCAAAAATATAAGAAAATAATATTACAAGAAACCCAAATTTTAAAATTTCACGCGCTACGTGTACATATCTACACATGTTCCATTTAATCGTTGCTTTCAGACATTGAAATGACCAAAAAGGCAAACCCACCTTGGTTCTTCTGTTTTTACTTTCTCTACCACGTACATAGAAGGTAGAGAAGGTATTACATTCCACCCAAAAATTCGATATTTCATCGGAAATACATGTTTTGAGACCTCCCGAGTCCAAAAATAACATTTTTAGAGAAAGGTCCCTGTTTGTGCGTCTGTGAATACCATAACTCAAAAAGTCGGATAAATACCTACTTGGTATTTAGTTTCAGTACCTTTCAAAGATGCGACACAAATATTTACAAGAAAATTCCCCACCTCCAACTACCTTTTACATGAAACATTTTTTGAAATTTTTTATTTTTTTAAAAAATAGCTGTAATTATTTTTATTAAAATGTCATACAGTAAATATATTTACATGACAAATAAAATGTGTATCTTGTATTTTCTGGGAATAGCCTGTGAAGTCCTCTTCATTCGGAAGGAATTATGTATAACTTTGCATAACTGGTAAACGTTAAGCGATAAGCGGAAACGTAACACATGAAAATGTAGATCTCTTTAACACACATAATTTACTTAAAATAAGTTTTTCTGTGGCATAAGCCATTTCTGAGATATCCGTTATTAAAAGCTCGAATTGTTCAATACTTGCCGTTCTTTTAAAGACCCGTGGATTTTCAGATGTTTCTCGCGATTGCATAGTAACACTATATAATATAAGGCGACATATAGCGTTCAGTTCTTAAACATTTGACTATCGCTGTTCTCTTTGTATCTATAACGAAATGTGTTATGTAGCTATTTCTGCAAAGGTTCATTTGGAACAAAATGTAGTAGATACAAAAATAAGGTTTAGTAAGAATAGTTTGTATATCCAGTAATAAAGGTAGAGGCTAGAAAAAGCCATGTGAATGTATCGCATCAGATTTTAAATTTCTTTTTGAAATGTAGAAAGTTCAGTTCGGGTACTCTTAAAGAGTTAAAACAAGCATTAAAATGACCTTTAATTCCGACGACAAAAATTATATCAATGGATGTAACAGTCGACAACTACTAAATGTTGTGCAGTTCTTACTGCGCACTTAAAGTTGTGAATAAATCAGACTAGATAATATCCGGTTCAGGTTTCGCCTACCCAACTCCGAGGTGGGTGTACCATGATGGATGTAAGGTAGGGTATACAGTCAGCTAAACCAATTAAATAACAATCTTCAGGGGGGCCCAGTGGTTTCAGTGGGCGAGGGACTAGAGGAGGAAACTAGAAGGTTCCTTACCCGCGGAGAGACGTATTTAATTATAGTAAGTGCCCAAATTTTATTTCTACATAAGCATCGTATGCTGACAACGTGGATCTGCAGATAAAAGTTTTATTACAGTGTTGTTTATGCTCGACCACCGGCGACTTAAGAGATTCCTCTTTTGGATGGAGGAAGAATTGTCGTTGAGATTTAGATTTTGATGGCAGAAGTTTCTTTCCAAAAGGTGACAAATAATACTATATTTCGGTATTAGCGTGGGAAGTCCATTATTACAGAATCAAGGATTCTGTTATGCATTTCACACACGTGTACTGCACTCTATTTTTGCACGATCGTGTGTTTTATTATTTTGAATTAATTATCAATAAAAAACAATTTCCAATTAACTTACTTATCATTGCCTGGGATTCAACAGCTGTACTAAGCCAATAATGGCTTAATAAGACACTGCAATGTAGGAAGCTTTGAGTCAATTACTTAATGGCTGACGTCGAACGCAAAGCGTGTTGTTTGAAATTAATAAATATTCAGTATTTCAAGAAGAATTTAAAGACGACGATGTAGATCTGAAATACCTGAGAAATGGTGTGTGCGTCGTTTATTCCCCAAAAAAAATCTGGAATGAGGTATAAAATGTTCAATTAATTACTTTCTCTACTACGTATAGTAAGTAAGGGAAGTATTGTATTCCACCCAAAAATTCGATACCGAGATTTCACCGGAAATATACGTTTTGAGAGCCCCTGAATCCAAAAAAAGCATTATTGAAAACATGTCCGCGTGTGTGTGTGTCTGTGAAAGGCATAACTCAGAAACAAACAGTGAGATAAACACCAAACTTGGCATTTAGGTTCAGTATCTTCCAGAGATGCGACACGACTGTTTTAAAAAATCTGATGTTTTACACTCACATGACTTTCTCTACTATTGTACAAACTATTTACACAAACGCTTCTTCTCCATCTACTTCATGTTAATCGAGATAAACATTTGCAGACTCTATCTTATTGCTAAGTTTCTTGTAGATGTAAGGGGAATATATATTTACAAGGGCAATATAGAAATACAGTAGCCTTTAAGCACATACATATTTCTTAATAGCTGGTTGCTAGGTGCAGCACCATTCCCTTTGCCACAGATTAATACTCTTTGCATATCCAAGACAAAAAAATTAATAACGAATTCCCATTTCAGAAAATAGTATTGAAAAATTTAAGGGAATAACAGGTAATATCTTGAAAATGGTTCACTCAACAAAAAAATGTATATGATATAAATTGTGTATTTTAAGGCGATCTACATTATTTGTGTAGTAAAATTTTGTCTATCTCTTATGGTTTACCAGTTATGCAAAAGTCGTTCATAATGAAGAGCACTTTTGGAGACATCCCGAGGAAATTCAAGATATACATTTTATTTTTCATAAAAATATCTTAAACATATGATATTTTATTCGAAATCGTTAGAGCCATTTTTGAGAAAATTTAAAATTTTAGTAAAATATTTCATGTAAAGGGTACTCTGGGATGGGGGATTTTCTTGAAAACCTTCGTGTCGCAACCTTGGAAGATACTGAACCTAAATACCAAGTTTGGTGTTTATCCGACAATTCGTTTCTGAGTTATGCTGTTCACAGACACACACTCACGGACATGTTTCCAAAAATGTTTTTTTTGGATTCAGGGGGTCTCAAAACATGTATTTCCGGTGAAATCTCGGTATCGAATTTTTGGGTGGAATACAATACTTCCCCTACTTACTATACGTAGTAGAGAAAGTAAAATTCGCACCACCCCAGATTACCCTTTACGTGGAACATTTTTCGAAAATTTTAATTTTCTCAAATATGGCTCTAACGATTTTGATTAAAATATCATTTGTTTAAGATATTTGCATGACAAATGTAATGTATATATCGAATTATCTGGGAATGTCTCCAAAAGTATTCATTGTGAACGTCTTTTGCATAACTGGTAAACCATAAGAGACAGACAAAATTTTACTGCACAAAAAATGTAGATCGCGTTAAAATACACAATTTATGTCACATACATTTTTTTTGTCGAGTGATCCATTTTGGAGATATTGCTTGTTATTCCCTTAAATTTTTCAGTAATTATTTTCTCAAATGGGAATTCGTTATTCATTTTTTTGTCTTGGATATGCAAAGAGTATTAATCTGTGGCAAAGGGAATGGTGCTGCACCTAGCAACCAGCTATTAAGAGATATGTCTTTGCTTAAACGCAGCTGTATTTCTACATTGCCCTTGCAAATACAAAACAAGGGAACATAGTAGGCCTTGAGCGACAATCAAATATGTTTAGAACTGGTCGCTATGTGTAAAAAGTCATGTCAGTAGCACATCAGATATTTTTTTAATTACAGTTAAATATTTTTGAATAATCTTTCAAACAACACACGTTATTCTGTAATTATTCATATTCATTGTCATTCGCTGTAATTTTATTACTGTTTGTAAAAGAATTTAAATTAAATCTTCAGGTGTATTATATGTTATTACACTATGCAACTTTTTGTTGGTAGATATGGGTTTCTTTGGAACCAAATTCATATGATGGAATTCTAAATTTCCTTGTTTGTAAACTTCATCGGTAAGACTTAGAAAACATACGATCTGCAAGAAAATGTCTATATTTTAGAGAACAAGAACTAATTTGTTGCCTCCATAGCTCAGTCGGTTCCATACCTGACTGCTGTGCGAGGGCCCCCGGCTCGATTCCCGGCTGGGGGTTGTAATTTCTCTCTAGCCAAGATTATTTCTTATCCTCCCAAAATCTAGAGGTATGAATGAGTGTGTGTGTGTGTGTGTGTGTGTGTGTGTGTGTGTGTGTGTGTGTGTGATCTAATGGTAAAATCCAAAAGTGCAAGAGATCCAACGACAAGAGAATGCGAGTTAACACCAACAGGCGATAAGTTCCAAAGGAAAGACCGCCGATGAGATCGATATTAAAGGCAGGGTATAAAGAAATCTGATGTGTTACACTCACCTGACTTTCTCTACTCTTGCGCAAACTATTTTTACAAACTCTTATTCCCATCTATTTCGTAATAATCGAGATAAACATTTGCAGAAACGATCTTTTTCACATGCAAAGAGAATTACATTTTACATATAGCGACCAGTTCTAAAAATATTTGACTATCGCTTAAGGCGTACTGTGTTCCCCTTGTTTTGTATTTGCAAGGGCAATGTAGAAATACAGTAGCCTTTAAGCATAGACATATCTCTTAATACCTGGTTGTAATAACTTACACGGAAGATTTGTCGAAAATTTACATTTTCTCAAAAATGGCTCTAACGATTTTGATTAAAATATTATATGTTTAAGATATTTTCATGACAAATGATATGTATATCTCGAATTTTCTGGGAATCTCTCAAAACGTATTCTTCATTGTGAACGACTTTTGCATAACTGGTAAACCATAAGAGATAGACAAAATTTTACTACACAAAATATAGTTCGCGTTAAAATACACAATTTATGTCATAAAATGTTTTTGTCGAGTGAACCATTTTCGGGATATTTCTTGTTATTCCTTTAAATTTTCCAATACTTATACTTTTTCTCAAATGCGTTATTCATTTTTTTGTCCTGGTAATGCAAAGAGAACGGAATACTCCACATAGCAACCAGCTCTAAAATATTTGACTATCGCTTAAAGCCTACCAATTCCCCTTGCATCTACAAGAAAATTAGCAATAAGATTAACATCTCGATATCTCGATTAACATGAAGCATATGGAGAATAAGCGTTTGTAAAAATAGTTTGTACAAGAGTAGAGAAAGTCATGTGAGTGTGACGCATCAGATTTTTTTACTTATTTTCACACGCTCATTCACTCTCATATTCACACTTTCAGACTCTATCGAGGATAGAAAATGGTCCTAATTAAAGAAAAATTCCCACCTCTAGGTCGGGAAACGAACCCAGAACCTCTAGGTGAGATGTCAGCTCGCTGATCACGTTGAGTAGGTCGGATATTTATTAATGAAAGAGGAGTTAAGCCTAATTCATAGAGAAAGTAAGTTAATTTAAGTCTGAAATTGTGGTGTGAATGTACGCAGTAGATTAATTTGTCTTAGCTATGTTTAATATATTGACACTAGGAATAAAATCTACAACTATGAAGAATTATTTCCGAATAGCTTCTGAAGTCCACTCTTTTCGGAATAAAGTTTGCACACATTTGCTTTTTTTTAAGCTGAACTCCTTGTATTTTATACCCAATAACATTTAGTGTGGCTGTAACCATTTCCTAGATATCTGTTATCAAATACTTCCTTTGAAGTACTTAGGACATCCTTTTTACTTCCTGTATTACATATATAAAATAGGGGAAGTATTGTATTCCACCCAAAAATTCGATACCAAGATTTCACTATAAATATATGTTTTGAGACCCCCTGAATCCAAAAAAAAGCATTTTTGGAAACATGTCCGTGTGTGTCTGTGTATCTGTCTGTGAATAGCATAACTCAGAAACGAACAGTCGGATAAACACAAAACTTGGTATTTAGGTTCAGTATCTTCCAGAGATGCGACACGAAGGTTTTCAAGAAAATCCCCCCACCGCAGATTACCCTTTACATGGAACATTTTTCGAAAATTTTAATTTTCTCGAAAATGGCTCTAACGATTTTGATTAAAACATCATATATTTAAGATATTTTCATGACAAATGAAATATATATCTTGAATTTTCTGGGAATGTCTCCAAAAGTATTCTTCATTGTGAACGACTTTTGCATAACTGGTAAATCATAAGAGATATACCAAATTTTACTACACAAAAAATGTAGACCGCGTTAAAATACACAATTTATGTCATATACTCTTTCTTATTGAGTGAACCATTTTCGAGATATTACCTGTTATTCCCTTAAATTTTTCAATACTTATTCTTTTTCTCAAATTTTTTATTAATTTTTTTATGTCCTGGACATGCAAAGAGAATGGAATGCGCCACATAGCAACCAGCTCCTAAAATATTTAACTATCGCTTAAAGTCTACCATATTCCCCTTGCACGTACAAGAAAATTAGCAATAAGATTAACATCTCGATATCTCGAATAACATGAAGCATATGGGGAATAAGCGTTTGTAAAAATAGTTTGTACAAGAGTAGAGAAAGTCATGTGAGTGTAACCTTTGCATTTTAAAGAATGCTATTCCTTGAATCTGCTGCATCCTGCTTATGTTTACAAGAAATGTACAATAAAAGTTTATCTGTATTAACAAGAAGACATAGAAAAGGAGGTTTATGTGAGAATAGTTTCTGGAAGATTAAGAAGAGAAAGTCATTTGAATGTGAATGCAACACACCAGATTTTTCAAAATTCTCACGTAATATTTTTTATATAAATTACAAAGTACAAGAAGATACTTGTGTGTAGAGGACCAGGCTGAATTCTTGTTTCCTAGATCTGTACCAACGTTTTCAAATCGCGAGTGTTTCATCAGATTTAAATTAATTCTTCTCTAGCACGGAGCACCCAAACTCGGTACAAGCACCTGTTAATGGTCATGGAAGACTCATGGGTATTTCCCTCAACACAAAGCATACGAGATCCTGACAGCCCATCCCTCGTGCATGACAACAATCTGCAGGCGTGCACCTGTAATTATAAACAGAGCCAGTCAGCCAGCATCCATCTTTGGTCGTAAATAAAGCGAAAAAATTGTACTCCATATGGGTAGCTTTATCTTTCATATGCTTTGCTTAAAAATGTTAGCTATACTTTTGGTATTGACGTGTGATGGACGACATAGAATATGCCACCGAGGTGGACACCTCGCGCACAGTGACCTAACAGGAATCTATTGCTGCTACCACCCCCCAGTAGGAAGGGATGAAATAAAGGAACCACAGGAGGCTATAGGCAGACAGGCAACAGAGACACGCGGAAGTCGTTAATAGTTCCTAGCTCGAAGATCTATCCCACTACTTGAAGTAGGTTTATTTTAGGAGTGGTTGTATTGTAGTTCAATGTTGGGGAGCCCAACTTGAAGTAGTTGCGACCGCACGTATGGTACCCAGTAGCCTTCGTCCCAAGTGTACTTTCCGGTGCCTTTGCCCCAAGTTTAAAAAATATTAACTTCGTAATTTTGGCTGTTTCTTTAAATATTATATATTTATGTTTGCCTCGACTGCGTCAGTATTATTGTTTTTAGAGACATGAATGTCTTAGCAGGGAGGTGGTGCGACTGAAGAATGTAGGCTTACACAGATTATAATTTTACTTCACTCCTTTTATTAATGCTTGACACGTTTTAAATAACACTTCACTGATATAGAGAGAGCTGTGAGATTCTTTTATTAATTACTTGCACTTTTTAACACGTAAACTATTTTTGTCTCACACGAATACGTATTAAATTTCTCGAGGACGCATCTCACGTCCGGTTAGGAACACTGTCTACAACCAACGCGTCCAGTTATGAGCGCTGTCTACAAGCAACTGACGTGCTTTCTACCACCTAAATTCTAAATTTCTGTATTTCAAGTGTCTGATTGGCTAATCCTAGTCCAATAGAATACTTTTATTTAACTAAAGCTTTTTCTGTTTGTTGATTCGCTATTTTATAAACTGTCACAAAAATTACATTATTGCTTCCAAGAATGACTGGTAGCATTATTAAACCTTCTAATTCATTATTGCCTCAAGGCTACCTCATTGTTACCTCATTGTAAGCAACTTTTAACCTATTATTCTCACAGCTCCTACATTATTAAATTACTTAATACATTCACATAAACATATACAATGATTGTAATATACACTTTTTATATCTTGTTACATACACATATTGCTTTAAGGTGGGATGAGTTTACTGATTTTATATACTATATAATTAGACTGAAATCATTTAAGTGTTAAAAATACTGCCTCATACTGGAGTTTTCCAGAGAAGGCATTCAACGATCCGCTCAACCAAGCAGACCCCGTGTCCCTGGGGAATATGGAATTACAAAATTCACAAATAATACTACTCGTGGTAAAACTGGTTCTTCTATTTCAGTTACAATGCTCACAATAGGTTTGTTCCAGCACGATTCAGAATCGATTCCGAATTATCTGAGTGTGCGCAGTAGCTAAGTGGCGTTCCAACACGACAGAGAATCAGTTCAGAACCACTTCTGAATTTCCAGTTTGCTGTTCCAACGTATTTGGGAACTAGTTCGGAACGAGTGAAATCGGTTCGGGACTAAGAGTAGGAACTGAAAATTCCAGACATGCGCAAATTGTATGGTCTACAGCGCATACTCAGTCAATTCAGAATCGATTCTAATCGCTTGGAACAAACCTGACAGAGAGTATAGAAAAAGTGACATACTCTCTGTATTCAGTAGAAAATAAAGTTTAATACGTAATTTATTCCTCCATGCGTGTTTATTTCTCAATACGGAATAGCAAAGGTGTTTGGTAAGCAGTTGCTCGCTGTTGAGTAGTATGGCGACATACTTGAGGAAAAGAACAAACGTCTAACAAAGCCAGGTAGCAAAACAGCGTTCAAAGATAACAATAATGAGTGATTTAGAAGGTGACAGTGATCTTTTTAATGATGCATCGACTCCGAAGAAGAGGATTATTTCCATTTAAACATTATTCCGTTATTTTGGGACCTTTAGCCCTTTTTGGCACCTTTATACCATTTCCCCCCAACCATGCCCATAATCCCCTTTTTTCTTTTAAGTTTCATTCCAATTTATTCTTTAACTTTCAATTAACGTCTCCTCAGCTTGCTGTGTACGTGCGAATAGTAAGTCTACCTCTTTCAGTAAACGCCGCGCGGGAATTGAAAGCACACCCGCAACAATGGAAAATAATTGTGTGTTCGACGAAAACCTCTTTCTCTCACTTTACTGCTATAAAGTAGCCCGCAGTAATGCAATTGACAATGAGTGATTCTATTCCACCAGAATCAGTAGCCTGCTGTTCGTGAATGTGAGTTTGTTGCTGTGAGAGACGTCATCTGTTTACGTGGAGACGCAGCCTGGGCAGGCAGAGACGACAATAACCTCAACCGCGCAGTTCCGAGAATTATTAAGACTGGGCTATAATTCACAAAACAATTATATATAAAGAAATAAAAATTTCAGCCCAATTGACTAGATAGTTTAGAAAATAGCAATTTCAGTTGTGCATCCCCTTAAATAAACCAGCACCTTATTGTGCCTTTTTCACCTTATTTGAGCACCTTTTCCCTTCCTTTTTTCATCTGAAATTTGCAACTAAAAATCCTAACCCTGATCATAAGCATACATTGGTACCATGTAGTTTTGTATTATTTGAATTACGTTCGGAATAGAATTTATGTGGGGTGTCATTGTCTCAGAGTATTGGAGTTTTAAATTAAACATTGTGTTTAGAAGCTTCTGTAGCAGGAAACCTAATGTTAAATTGGAATTGTGTTAAATTACTTTTTCCGGGTTCTGGTTTAAATACAATATCTATAAATTACAATTGTTATTCGCAATACCTCAGTATCAATGGCTTTAAGCCGATAAACGAACGCGATTTATTTTTGCTCGAATATTAGGACTGGAATCCGTATGAAAGAAACGCTTACGATGTACATCGGCGGAGTTTGATTTCATTCATCAACGCTGTAAACGTAGATATTTGATCGTCTTCTGATTGACCGTGCAACGAAGAAGGCCGTGACAGAACGCGAACGGTTCAAGTAGTGTTCCAACCACACAAAATTCCGAATTAGTTCTGTGAGCGTACCGGACTGGTGCATGTGCATTAGCATGTGTTGGGATTAGTTCCGAACCCGTTCAGAACCGTGTGCTGGAACAAACCTAATATATTTTACCTAAGAATTTTTTCAAATCAATGCAAAAGGTTTTAATATACGGAAACATCATTCAATGTTTATTCACGGTAAAGGTATGGATAAACGGAGTGGCCCCCAAAACCAGGGCAAGAATCCGGTCTATTCTGTATCTACCGTGGCCACTGGGAGAGAGGTAAGAGGGGAGATACCCGATGGGCGACCAGATCCGAATGACGACGGGTGCAAGCATGGTCAGGGTCCTTAAAGTTTCCAGATTGAAAGCATTCGACGCCGCCTGGGCCACCCATAGAACCGAGCCTCCGGAGGGGTCCGCAAATGAGGGCCTGCCCGAAAGCAACCGGTGGCAGTACAGGAAATGAGGGGCAGGAGAGCATGTTAGAAGATGAACCACTGCTGCCAACCGGGAAAACCACGAAAAACCCATGGGTCAGAGTGGGTGGTCGCCAGGATTGAACCTGGGACCTCTGGAATGCGAGGCGTACGCCTTACTGCGGCGTCACTTCGCTCGGTAACAAGTTCTTGGGATGGAAAGAAAAGAAGAAAAATTGTTAGCCATTTTTCGGAAAATAAAATATAACGAAGATATTCCCCTACGAACGGTAATTTAGTAAGATAGGGTGTTCTTGAAAATCTTCGTATCACATCCTTGGATGATAAAAAACTTAAACACCAGGTTTGACATTTACCAGACTTTTCGTTTTAGACCTACACTATTCATGCACACACAGGCCTTTTTAAATAAACTCTGATTCACATGACTCACTTTAGCCACTCTTCTACAAAATATCCTTAAAAAAATCTGATGTGTTACACTCACATGACTTTCTCTACTCTTGTACAAACTATTTTTACAAACTCCTATTCTCCATCTATTTTATATTAATCGAGATAAGCATTTGCAAAAACAATCTTTTGACATGCAAAGAGAATTACATTTTACACATAGCGACCAGTTCTAAAAATATTTGACTATCGCTTAAGGCCTACTATGTTCCCCTTGTTTTGTATTTGCAAGGGCAATATAGAAATACAGTAGCCTTTAAGCACAAAACATATCACTTAATAGCTGGTTGCTAGGTGCAGCACCATTCTCCATGCCACAGATTAATACTTTTTACATATCCAAGACAAAAAAATGAATAACGAATTCCCATTTGAGAAAATAAGTATTGAAAAATTTAAGGGAATAACAAGCAATATCTCGAAAATGGTTCACTCAACAAAAAAGTGTATATGACATAAATTGTGTATTAAACGCGATCTACAAATTTTTTGTATCTCTTATGGTTTACCAGTTATGCAAAAGTCGTTCACAATGAAGAATACTTTTAGAGACATTCCCAGAAAATTCAAGATATACGTTTTATTTGTCATGAAAATATCTTAAACATATGATATTTTTATCAAAATGCTTAGAGCCATTTTATAAAATTAAAAGTTTCGAAAAATGTACCATGTAAAGGGTAATCTGTGGTGCGGGGATTTTCTTGATAACCTTCGTGTGACATCTCTGGAACATACTGAACCTTACTACCAAGTTTGGTCTTTATCCGACTGTTCGTTTCTGAGTTATGCTGTTCACACACACACACACACACACACACACACACACACACACACACACGGACATGTTTCCAAAAATGCTTTTTTTTTGGATTCAGTGTGTCCCAAAACATGTATTTCCGTTGAAATCTCGGTATCGAATTTTTGGGTGGACTACAATACTTTCCCTACCTACTATACGTAGTAGAGAAAGTAAAAAACGCTTATAGTTCCATTTCCTTCATGACAGTCGAGTTAAACTTTTGCAGAAATTGATTTATTGTATATTTTGTTGTGGGTACAAAAAGGTTGGAGTAGACTTGAAGAGATCGTCAAATATTTTAAAAGCGGGTAGTTACGTGTTGGTTCAATTGTTTTGCATAACCATGAGAGGAAAAGAGACGAATAGCGGCTTAGCATTTGAAAAAAAAATGGGATGTTCACATTCACATGAAGAATACTTCTCTATTCACCTTTCTACAGACTACTCTCTCAAAGAGGGTATTCATCTATATACTCTAAAGAAGTTGGTTTGTTGTATTACGTTATTTTTAGCACCACGCTTTGGGAGCCAATTTGAAGTAGGTTGTTGCTTCACGTATGGAAAGCCGATTTGAAGTAGGAGTTGTATTATAGCTCTTATGTTGGGGAGCCGAACTTTAAGTAGTTGCAACCGCACGTATGGTAAAAAGTTTCCGGTAGCCTTCGTCCCAAAAATGTACTTTCCGGTGGCCTTTGGCCCAAATGTTTAAAAAAATATTAACTTTGTAATTTTGACTGTTTCTTTAAACATTATATATTTATGTTTGCCTCGGCTGTGTCAGTATTTATATATTTTTTTTAGAGACATGAATGTCTTAGCAGGGCGGTGGTGTGACAGAAGAATGTAGGCTTAAACAGATTTTAAGTTTTTCTTCACTCCATTTATTAATGCTTCACACGATTTAAATAACACTTCACTGATATATATATATATATATATATATATATAGAGAGAGAGAGAGAGAGAGAGAGAGAGATATGAGATTTCTTTTTAACAATTACTTGCACTCTTTTAACACGTAAACTATTTTTGTCTCTCACGAATACGTATTAAATTTATCGAGGACACATCTCGCGTCCGTTTAGGAACACTGTCTATAACCAACTGAACTCTGAATTTGTAAATTTTGCTATATCTCAGTTTCTGATTGCTTAATCCTTGTCCAATAGAATATCTTCATTTAACTGAAGCTTTTTCTGGTTGTTGATTGCCTATTTATAAACTGTCTCAAAATTTACATTATTGTTGCTCCAATACTGACTAGTAGCATTATTAAGGTTTCTTACTCATTATTGCCTCAAGGTTATCTCATTGTTAGCAACTTTTAACCTATTATTCTCACAGCTCCTACATTATTTAATTACGTAATACATTCACATAATATTATTGAACATGTATACAATAATATAAACATATATAATGACTAATATAAACTTTTTATATATTGTTACATACACATATTGCTTTAAGGGGGCTCTTATTGAATTTATATGTTATATAATTGGACTTAAATGATTTAAGTGTCAAAAATTCTGCCCCAACTCCTTGTTAATCGAGATCAACTTTCAACACATTTAAACATTTTATTGTAGGTTTAAGGGGAATACAGTAGGCTAAAGCAATATACGGATTTTGAAAATGCGATTCGCTGTGTGTTGGTCTTTAAAATTCCATTTTCTCTACATGACCACGAAATAAGAAAAGAAAACAATAGCGGCTTAGTAGCTTAAAAATATATAAAGTATTTCACAATTCATCTTGTAACAAAGAATATGTCGGAAATAGCTAATGACAATTGTGTTTAAACGAGACCTACTATTGCGTGTAGTAAATTCTTGTGTGTTTGTTAGACTTTAAAAAGTTGTACAAAATTCATTCAGAATCAAGAAGAATTCTCAGGCTAACAGCAGAATACTTACATATATGTACATTTTGTTTTTCATGGAATTCCCTTAGGCTTTTTTAAAAAATTAAAAAATAACGAAAATTTTCTCCATGTAAAGCTCAGTTTGTGGCGGGGGACTGTTTTGAAAATCTTCGTATTGCATCCTTTGAAAGCTCAGTCTAGTATCTAAGCGACTTTTGATATTGAAAACTGCTTTTTTGGTTTTAGGGAGCCTCAAAACTTATTTCCGACTGTAGTGGGAAATGGTTGGTCGACTCTTGCAGCGTGCTCTTGTAGTGTTCTTCTTCCTCGGCTAGTGATGCTCGTCGGTAGTTGAGTATTCCATTCCTACCTAATTGCTAAGTTTCTTTAATCTCAGGTTCTAGTGGGTGAGGCAACGTGGGTGCATCTATAGCACGTTGCGCCTGCGTGACTTCTTGTTGCGCTGAACTGGTAATAAGTAAGAGTGCTCCCTCGGCAAAATCTGGTCTTATATAGGGCGGCTTACCCACGCTGTCCTCTACGTTTGAAAATGTAACGATGCTTCCCAATGGCACTCAGGCCGCGTTACCCATGCATGTATGAAAATATGAGGTTTCAGAACCTTGCGCTTCAGCGCCATCATGTAGCGTTGTACCACTCTGTGCCAGGCACGGTCGTTATGAGTTCCAGGAATTCCCATTTAATTAGCTAGCGCGCCCGTTGCTTATAAATAGCTCTGTACAAAGTTACATGTTGAATGTTTTAACATTCAGTGAATTAAATTATTGCTATATAATTCTTATGTGTATGGTCCCCCTTTCAAATGTACAATGTATAATATGTATGATATATCCCCTTTCACGGCGAAATCTCGATAATGATTTTTAGTTTGAAAAACCAAATGTATATGCTTCTCAAAATCTCCAGCCAAAATCCCTAATCTAAGATATACCTTGAAAACACAATTGAAGTTATACAAATTGTAAAAATATTAGGATTAACATTCGAGCAAAAAGTTGGAAATCACATATTTCAACTTTAAGAGACGAATGCACTAAGCAATTAAATTATTCTTAAGACTCCAGCATCCCGAAATTGGGGTGCAGACTTCAATGTACTTATACGGACATACCAGAGTATCATCAGATCTAAACTTGATTACGGAGCCATAGTTTATGACTCAGCCAGGAAAACGACACCCAAGAAGCTCGACTCCATTCAAACATCAGCTCTAAGAACTTCGTTAGGAGCACACCGAACCAGTCCTATTCGAGTTTACAAATGGAAGCTCAAGAGCCGCGACTAGAAGTACGTAGAATAGCACAATGTCTAAAATACGCTATAAAGACTGCTGCAAGGCCCAACTCGGAAGCTCATCGTTACACCTTCTTTGAATAGCAAAACGAGTATGCAAAGAATATAAATCATTACCTTTTCTTCTTAGATTTGAAAAAAATCATACATGAACTTAATATTAAAATACCTCAAATAATGACTAGAGATAATCATGATTTTCTACCCTGGAGGTTAACTACGAGGGGCACTATTTATATTTTGAGCCTAATAATTAAAAACAGAGTAGTTTATGATTGAAAACTGCTTTATTTTTTTTCAAAATATTCTCCTTTATGATCAGTACTCTTTTGCATTCCGTTTGAACTATTTGTCAAAGCATTTATTCCAGTCCTTGAGACACCTCCAAAACATGGTTTTAAAGGCATCAACGGCTTCTTCTGCCAACGAAAATCGTTATCCAAGCAATTTATTCTTGATGTTCGGTAACAAAAAGAAGCCATTGGGTGCCAAATCAGGACTGTACGGCGGATGACCCATCAAGTCAATTTTTTGAGCCTTCAAATACTCTGTTGTCAGACGAGATGTGTGTGCGCTCGCATTGTCTTGATGAAAGATCCTACGGTTCTTGTTGGTTTTCCTTACTTCACCGAAGACTTCCGGCAAACTAATGGTTGGTATCATTCGGCATTCACCGTTTTACGTTCCTCTAAAGGCACTGTTGCCACATGGCCAGTTTTGCTGAAAAAGCAGGCAACCATTTGCTTCGAAGTGCTTCGAGTGCGAACAACTTTTGTTGGATTCACTTCATCTTGAAACACCCATTCAGTCGACTGCTGTTTACGTTCCGGCTCATACGCATAGATCCACGTTTCGTCACCTGTTACAATCTTATATACGTCTTTTGAGGCACCGCCATTGTATTTCTTGAGCATTTTTGTACACTAATCGACACGAGCATCTTTTTGAGATTGCTTCAAATTATGTGGGATCCAACGAGAGCAAACCTTTTTCACGGCTAAATAATCATGTAATATTTTATATATGCTGGTGGAACTAATGCTTAAGGTTGCTTCAATCTCACAATATGTCGCATGACGATATTTCATTATTGGTTTTTGCACAGCATCAATGTTTTCTGGCACAACAACTGATTTTGGACGACCTTCACCAACTTCATCTTTGAGTGAACGGCGGCCACGATTGAATTCGTTATACCAGTGTTTCACAGTGGCAAAGGATGGAGCTTCGTCGCCAAATGTGGAAGTTACTTGATTGATGCACTCTTGTCTTGATAATCCACGCCGAAGGTCGTAATAAATCATTGCACGAATATTTTCACGAGTTAATTCCATGTTTTTGTTGAGACACAATTTTCAAGTGAGTGTAAACAAAACAAATGACGCTCTATTGACAAAACGTTTGAAGTAGATTATGGTCAAAGATCTCAAACCTTCCATTGGAAATGTCAGATGGCACATACAACATTCAGGGTTGCCAAGTGCCCCTCGAATTCCTATAATTAATATGGATATGAAAGCTCACCAGAAATCACATAAGATTTTTTCATATATAAACAAATTTACCTGGAAATCCGTAAGACATATGATAAATACATATTTATATACACAGATGGCTCAAAATATGACCAGGGTAATGACTCTGCTATAATTACTCCGGATGCTAAACTTAAATACAAGCTTCCAGACTTGTTCTCTGGTTTCTCCTCTGAGCTCTATGCTGTCAAACAAGCTTTGATTTACATTACCTCAGCACAGCATAAACACAGTGCAATTCTGATTCACTAAACACTCTTCAGAGTATCCGAGACCGCTCTGCTGACGTAACATTAGTCCAAGATATCCATAGACTTTACAACCAAATTACTATATAATAATTACACTGTAGAATATCAGGAAATGAGGAAACAAATAGGGAAGCTATAAAAGCAACTTTGCTACCTCCAGTGGAAGAATTGACAGTGCCCTACAGAAATGCTCAAAGTTATATTTTTAGCAGACCAACTGTCAAGTAGAAGCAAGACTGGACCATTAAAACATCAAGCAAACTCCACATAGTTAGGAAAGGCTCCACAAAACCCTGGACATTGCAGACTCTAAAAAGAAAATATCAACTGATTATATCACGTTTACGAATAGGCCATTCACATCTATCCCATTCCTTCTTACTCACCAAAGAAAATGCTCCTCACTGCGAGACCTGCAATTGCCGTATCACCATCGAACACCGCATCACTAAATGTAGGATATAACCATGGAGAGAAGAAGACATAACATCCCTGAGGATATATTCTTAGCTTTAAACAACCCTACTCATTTCAAAAACATTTTTACTTTCTCTACTAAGTATAGTGAGTAGGGGAAGTATTGTATTCTACCCAAAAATTTGATACCGGAAATACATGTTTTGAGACACCCTGAATCCAAAAATAAGCATTTTTAGAAACATGTCCGTGTGTGTGTCTGTGAGTCTGTGTGTCTGTGAACATCATAACTCATAAACGAACAGTCGGATAAACACCAAACTTGGTATTTAGGTTCAGTATCTTCCAGTGATGCAACACGAAGGTTTTCAAGTAAACCCCCCACCCCAGACTACCCTTTACATGCAACATTTTTCGAAAATTTTAATTTTCTCAAAAATGGCTCTAACGATTTTGATTAAAATATCATATGTTTAAGATATTTTCATGACAAATGAAATGTATATCTCGAATTTTCTGGGAATGTCTCAAAAGTATTCTTCATTGTGAATGACTTTTGCATAACAGGTAAACAATAAGAGAGACAACTTTTACTACACAAAAGGTAGATGGCGTTAAAATACACAATTTATGTCATAACATTTTTTATTGTTGAGTGAACCATTTTCGAGATATTACTTGTTATTCCCTTAAATAATACTCCACATAGCAACCAGCTCTTAAAATATTTGACTATAGCTTAAAGCCTAGCAATTCCCCTTGCATCTACAAGAAAATTAGCAATAAGGTTAACATATCTATATCTCGATTGACATGAAGCATATGGAGCATAAGTGTTTGTAAAAATGGTTTTTAAAAGAGTAGAGAAAGTCATGTGAGTGTAACACATCAGATTTTTTAAAGTAAGACACATAGTTTCTGAAGTCACTACCTGTAGCAGAGAGCGTTCCACATTTTGAAAACGAGTTCAGGTAATCACAGCTTTATACAGATGCTTGAATTGTGCATGCTAATGACAGGATCAGAAGCCAGGACTCGATACAATGTGGAGCAAATGGACACTTGAACTTGACTTTTAAAAAAGCGCAGCCGGAACTAACCGACACTAGGGCGCCAGATTCAGGTTTGAGAACGGGGAGGATAATAAGGTGTCCTGATGTCTTTGGCTGCACCTGGGGGCGTTGAAGGAAACCTCAGTTGGTAATTGGCAAAATACCAACACCTTGTAGCTTTCCTCTTGAATATCTTACAACTCTTTCGATGTTTCGCACTTTACGTGAAAAACATGTCGCCGATCCCTCAAGATTGCAACAAAGACTTTTTTCTCTGTAGGGTTGCCTAACTGACATTTGTACCTTAACAGTCTCGTACTTCTTCCTCCGATATGAAAATGAATCAGTAAAAACTCTGATATGTTGCACTCGCGTGACTTTCTCTATTCTTTACAAATGCTTATTCTCCATCTACTTCATGTTAACCAAGATAAGCATTTAAAGAAGCTATCTTATTGCTAACTTTCTTGTAGGCGCAAGGGGAATATGCTAGCCTTTAAGAGATAGTCAAATATTTTAAGAGCTGGTTGCTATGTGCAGCATTCCATTCTCTTTGCATGTCCAGGAAATAAAAATATCTAATCTGTTATACTCACATGACTTTCTCTACTCTTGTACAAACTATTCGTTTCTGATTTATGCTGTTCACAGACACACACAGACACACATGTTTCCAAAAATGCTTTTTTTGGATTCAGGGGGTCTCAAAACGTATATTTCCGTTGAAATCTCGGTATCGAATTTTTGGGTGGAATACAATACTTCCCCTAGTTACTATACGTAGTAGAGAAAGTAAAAATTTAAATGAAAAATTGTGTGTTTTAACAAGATCTACATTTTTTGTGTAGTAGAATTTGGTCTATCTCTTGCGGTTTACCAGTTATAAAAAAGTCCTTCAGAATGAAAACTCATGTATGTCATATACCTTTTTTTTGCTGAGTGAACCATTTTCGAGATATTGCTTGTTATTCCCTTAAATTTTCAATACTTATTTTCTCAAATGTGAATTCGTTATCGTTTTTTTTGTCTTGGATATGCAAAGAGTATCAATCTGTGGCAAAGAGAATGGTGCTGCAACTAGCAAACAGCTATTAAGAGATATCTCTGTGCTTAAAGGCTACTGTATTTCTATATTGCCCTTGCAAATACAAAACAAGGGGAACATAGTACGCCTTAAGCGATAGCAAATATTTTTAGAACTGGTTGCTATGTGTAAAATGTAATTCTCTTTGCATTTCAAAAGATCGTTTCTGCAAATGTGTATCTCGATTAATATTAAATAGATGGAGAATAAGAGATTGTAAAAATAGTTTGAACAAGAGTAGAGAAAGTCATGTGAGTGTAACACATCAGATCTGTTCAGTTATGCTGTCCACATACAGACACATACACACAAACGAAATGTTTCCAAAATGCATTATTTGGATTCAGGACACCTCAAAACATGTATTTCCGGTGAAATATCGGTATCGAAATTTTGGGTGGAATACAATACTTCCCGTACCTACTATAGGCGAGAGAAAGTGAAAATCTAGTGTCTTGCATCCACTATCATTTATTTTTACATCTCTTCTGTAAACCATTCTTACAAAATTTATTTTCCTACGTACTTCTTGTTATTCGAGATTCGTTTTATACAGAAGGCTGAAGGGACAATCAAATCTCTTAAAAGTGGGTCACTAATTTGCTGTCCTTGAAATTCCGTACTCTATGCACATCACAAGTATTAGTTTAAGTTTAAAAAATCTTTGAAATTAAAAATAATAAATAAAACCCGGAAATGAATAAAGTGACAAAAGCGAGTTACGCAGTTTCCGTACTCCTTGGTCTAGGGGTGCCATGGTAGACTCCAATTCCTAAGGTCGCGGGTTCAAACCCGGCGGAGGGCGATGGAATTTTTTCAGGTGTAAAATCCTCATCATGACTTCCTTCGGAAGGGAAGTACAGCCGGTGTCCCGTGTCGTAGACTTACGTCATGTAAAAGAACCTCAAGCCTGATAAAGAGAGCCTCTGAGCAAAATTACCGATCTTTCACGCCCAATATAGAATGGGACACTAAGAACCATAGTAGTTGAAGAGCGTCCATAAATAAAAAACTCAACAAAAATTCAGGTTTTATCAGTCCGCATAACTCAAATGCCGGAAAGGTATCCTAAACTTAGGCCTGGAACTCAAAAACTTTAAATAAAATAATGGAACACACAACTTTTTTAATAATTTATTCATACATCCAAATATTTAATTAGTTAAACTATTGTATCAATATAAAAATTCTCAAATACAATATAAATATTAAATAAAAAAAATTTTAAACGTTTTCCTCCCTAGGGGTAGGAATTTCCTTCCCAAATATCATTTGATTTTATATATTATTGGTGTCACTGTCTGTTAAATTAAGTTTTATTTATGGATGCTCTTTTACTACTATAGTTCTTAGCGTCCCGTTCTATACTGGGCGTGAAAGTCCGCAAAATGTTTCCTCAGAGGCCTCCAAGAGGCTTGAGTTTGCTTTACGTGCCGTAAATCTACGACACGAAACCGCCAGCTTTACTTCCCTTCCGAAGGAAGGCTTACGCCCGAAAAAAGCCATCAATCTCCGCTGGGTTTGAACCCGCGACCTGTCACTGCCTATGTTGTTGTATGTAGTACAAAGCGGAATTAACACTATTGTGAAATGTTAGTGGGTAGAGAAAAAGCATGACTTACCTTCCCCATAATTCATATCAACAAGGTTAGGCTAAATATGACCTGTACACTTAAGAATGTTTGTGTGACCAAATTTGGCTACAGTGTTTTGAAACACTCTATAATGATATTTTCTTTCGGTCCGTATAATCTAATCCGGTACCTCCCACCAGCATTCAGTCTTCTCAAATAAACATCTTAAGTAGTGGGCCGCGAAATTACACACCTCCATAACTGTAGCAATAAGTTCAATACTCCTAGAATTGGAACTGCGCATGTGTCAATGGACACTTCATAGCATAGAAGAAATCATATCTAGAAAATATTGTATATATCTTGAATGAAAAGATTTAAATAATGCCACTGACCCCCTCATTCTTATAACATTACTGTAAAGTATCTGGATATTTGTATTCTGGTGTGTTTCCTTTACCCCATATAACTAATTTCATACTCAAAAGAACAAACGATAATTCAAAATTTCTAATGGGAATGCATATGAAAAGTCTGGAGTTGTATTCCTCAGTCCCTCAACTTCCTCCTGGCAGACTTTGGAAATATTGTTGATATATTTTAATGGTGAATCGATTATCTATATCGCCGAGTAATTTGTTACTTTCTCTACTAAAACCTTACTGCAGATAAGTAGGCGAAGTATTGCCTTCCACCCAAAATTCGATACCGATATTTCACTATGAATATATGTTTTGAGGCCCCTGAAACCAAAAATAGTATTTTTGGAAAATGGACTGCGTGTGTGTGTTTGTGAGCAACATAACTCAAAAACGAAGAGATAATAAATATCAAATTGGTATTTATATTCAGTATCTTCCAAGGATGAGATACGAAGATTTTCAGAAAAATCCCCCACCCCAAACTAACCTTTACATTGAAAACATTTCGTTGTCCTTTATTTTCTCAAAATTGGCTGTAATGATTTTGATTAATTTAACCATTCAAGAAAACGTTACATGTTACCCCAACACGCACATGGGGGCGCGCAACTCGCTGGCAGTTAAAGTCCGGAATCTTGGTAGTAAATTTAAGGGGAAGGCTTGGGGTTTTATATTACATTGAAAAATTACATAACACACATTACCTGGGATTTATTTACAAAAACGTTTGCCTTCTCTACATAGTAACAAAGGAAACAGGGTGGAGGGAGATACCGCAGACCGTAGTTCGGCCAAGCCAGACACGGTTGACGTCATACCAGACAATTTCAAACAGATCCCTCCCTAAATATAGCTAAAGAGACCCAATAATGATACGTCTGGTAGCAACAATGCAGTACAACAGTGCGCCTGGTAATGACAATGAACTTACTGATACGCCACAATATTTTCATGACAAACAAAATCTATAAGTATCATGAATTTTCTGGGAATACTCTCTAAAGTCCTTCAGTCTGAATGAATTGTGTAACAAGTAAACCGTAGGCATTTCAAGAAAACAATAAAACGAGCGAGAATAACCTTTGAAATAGCTAGACGCACGCATGGTAAAAGATAGGGACAAAGACCTGCTATGATTCATTGGATATATGCCAGGATAATCATACCGTCGATAACCTATGGAGCACTGATTTAGTGGCCTAAGGTCCTTCAAACAGGCTCTAGAAACCAACTAAATAAAGTTCGAAGAACAGCATGCATGGTTGTAACAGGAGTTATAAAAACAACTCGTACTGCAGCACGCTCTTGAACCTGACTCTATTGCATTTAGTTATAATGAAGGAGGCAAGAATAGCTGTATAGACTGCAACACGCTAAGCAACTGAGAATTCCTGAAATAGACTCAGGTTTGCTAAGAAGTAGGATATACATAGGAGATACATCTTTATAAATGCCGTCAGACTATATAATTCCAATTAAACATTTTATAAAGAACTTCAGGATCATTATTGATCCTGAATGTTGGACGAATAAAACTCTAGAATCTCCTGAGAAAGATGACATTTTACAGATGACACAGGAACAGTATTCGGAGTATATGGCATAACACCAAGGTGTAAAAAGTTTTTTTCCCCTTTTATGAATATTGAGAAAGATTTATTACATTTATTTTTAGCCCCAAATGTACTTTCAGGTGGCCTTTGCCCAAAGTTTAAAAAAAATTTAACCTTATAATTTAACTGTTTCTTTAAATATTATATATTTATGTTTGTCTCGGCTGCATCAGTATTTTTGTTAGAGACACGTTTCTCTTAGCAGAGTTGTGGTGCGACTAAGAATGTAGGCTTACACAGATTATAATTTTACTTCACTTCTTTCATTAATGCTTGATACGATTTATATAACACTTCACTGATAGAGAGAGCTGCGAGATTCTTTAATTAATTATTTGCACCTTTAATACAAACTATTTTTCGTCTCACACGAATACGTATCAAATCTCTTGAGGACACTTTTTGCGTCTGGATAGTAACGCTGTCTGCAACCAACTGAATTGATTTCAATCGCCTAAACTTGTAAATTTCTGTATTTCAAGTCTCTGATTGGCTATTCCTAATCTAATAGAATACTTTCATTTAACTATAGCTTTTTCGGGTTGTTGATAGGCTATTTTTAGAAACTGTCACTAAAATTACATTATTGCTTCCAAGAATCACAAGTAACATTTAAATTTTCTAATTCACTTTTGCCTCAAGGTTACCTCATTGTTAGCAAGTTTAACCTATTATTCTCACAGTTCCTACATTATTAAATTACGTAATATATTCACATAACATTATTAAACATGTATACAATAATACAAACATATACAAGGACTGTTACATACATTTTTATAAGTTGTTACATACACACATTGCTTCAAGGCGGGCTGTTGTTGAAATTTATATATTATATAATTAGACTAAAATTATTTATGTGTTAAAAGTATTGCCTCAATATACTATTGTTTTTGAAAGAGACATTTATGCACTTATTACATAAAAACAAAGGGAGAGCTTACATTGGTAAACAGACCCTTATCTTCTCAGAAAGCCAGGTTGCACTTAAGGCTCTATCTAAGTAGTCATAAAGGAAACATCAGGACTGGTTTTAAATTGCCTAAACTTGCTCACAAGCTTGGCAGAACGGAATGAAGTCATCTGGATCCCGGGTCATAGTGGCATAGAGGGAAATTGAAAAAGCTGATTAATTTGCAAGGCAAGGAGCAGCTTCAAATTTATTGGGCCATGGCATCCTCTAGAAACATCTCGATGTTTAGAGAGATGATATTAAGAACTGGTCAAAAAAAGATCATAAACCCTGGCCTAAAACTCCAGGAAACAAACGTGGTAAACGTTTTATTAAAAAACATGTAAGAAATGAGCTGAGAGGTTACTTGAATGTAACAGACTTTAGTTGAGGATGATTATTGCGTTTTTCACAGGACATGCTCTTGTGAAAAAGCAGCTTAACAGAATGGGAGTGTTTCAGAGTAACTTAGATTGCAGATTGTACAAGAAAAAAGCTGAAACATTCATCAGATGTGCTCCTGTGTAGCTTTGGTTCACATGAAATATATTGTTTTTAAGAAAATGTTTTTAGAACCAGATGGATTTGAAACCACATCTGTTATGAGACTGTATTCCTTCGTAAAGGGCGCAGGCATAATGAATTGGCTTTAAAACAGTACAAGTAGCACAATAAGTCCCAAGACTGAAGTGCGTTCGAAGCATTGACGAAAATCTGTATCGAACAAGAAACCCTATGAAATAGTTAAAATCTTATTACACAAAAACTGTAGACCTCGTCAAAGCATAAAACTTATACAAAATAAGTTTGTTGTGGCGTTAACCATTTCCGAGATATCCTTTGTTATTGGGTTTAATTTTCAAATTCCTATACTTTTCTCAAGTGGAAAATCGCTATTTGTTTGTTTGTTTTTCGTCGTGGTCATCCATAGCGAACTGCTCTTAAAGAAATGACTGTTAAAGCCTACTGTTAACATCTAAACCGCTTGTACATACAAGAAAATGTGTAATAAAACCATTTCTGCAAATGTTTATCTCGATTAAGTGAAATGGAAAAGTAAGCTTTTGTAATAATACTTAAAGAACGGGTAGAGAAAGTCACGTGAACGTAGTACACTACAATTCTTCGGTATTTAAATGAAGTAGTGTGTTCCAATATTGAGATTTCACTGAAAATATGTTTTGAGGTCCCTTGAAACAAAAAACATGTTTAGCTAAGGGTCCACTCGTGCACGATTGTGTGCTCGTCGGCGCACAGCATAACTCAAAAACGAAATCGGAACCAAACTAGGAATTTAAAGCTTTTATTTTTAGTCTTATTCTACCCTTGCAAGCTCATCCTACACACAGTTTGTGTGAAATAACAATTAGCTATCTAGGTATTTAAGTTCAGTGTCTTCCAGGGATGCGAGACGAAGCTTCTCAAGAAAATCCGTCAACCTCAGGCTAAACTTTGCCTCTAACGAGTGTTATTAAAACATGTTCGAGATACTGATATAAAAAATAAAATATATACCTTAAATTTTCCGTGAATTGCATGGAAAATTCCTCAATTTCACTGAAGTGTGTAAATTTTTGTAACTAGGAAGTCATAAGAGATAGACAAAATCCTATTGGAAAAAAATCTAGGGCTCATTGAAAAACGAAATTTATGTCAAATGTTCTAAGTTTACGTTCTTACAATTCTGGATGCATCATTTAACAATCATGATTAATAGTTTGTGATTCATTCCCTTTTATTTCTTTACATTGCAAGAGATTTTTAACAGAATAAACACTTTAAAATTCATGTTTTAACTAAGCACGTCTTCCTTAGTTTCAAATCATTCTTAAGAAAATCTATATAGCGAGTAACGTAACATGGATAGCCGTGCGAGTGTAACACATATTTTAAGATAAACGCGATAGAACAAATTTTTGTGCCTTCCTTTTGGCTCTTTATTAACATAATGGCTTTACAGTTTTCAGATTAAGAGAATACCATCCCCTGATATCAATATTCAACGAAATAGCAACAAAACTAGAGAATACACTCGCCAAGAAAACGTACTCTAATAAGAATTACGAGAGATATGTTATGTGGGATCCAACGAGAGCAAACCTTTCTCACGGCTAAATAATCCTGAAATATTTTATATACACTGGTGGAATTAATGCTTAGGGTTGTCTCAATCTCACAATATGTTGCATGACGATCTTTCATTATTAGTTTTTGCACAGCATCAATGTTTTCTGGCACAACAACGGATTTTGGACGACCTTCACGAACTTCATTATTGAGCGAACGGCGGCCACGATTAAATTCGTTATACCAGCGTTTCCCAGTGACAAAGGATGGAGCTTCGTCGCCAAATGTGGAAGTTAGTTGATCGATGCACTCTTGTCTTGATAATCCACGTCGAAAGTCGTAATAAATCATTGCACGAACATTTTCACGAGTTAATTCCGTGTTTTTGTTGACACACAATTTTCAAGTTAGTGTAAACAAATGACGCTCTATTGACAAAATGTTTGAAGTAGATTATGGTCAAAAATGTCAAACTTTCCATTGAAAACGTCAGTGGCACCTACAATATTCAGGGATGCCAAGGCTAAGAATATAAATAGTGCCTCTCGTATAAAATGCTTTGGCATCCAGACACTTTAGTACATATTCACTTCTGTAAATATCGTAAGTATTGTACATTATACCAACGATCCGATCATCTTCAATTTTGCTCTGTCTTCTTTTGCTTATTCTACAGGCTTTAGAAAATATACGTTTTAAAATATATGTGCACCATGTGATCATATTTTGCTATAAACCCATGTCCAGAAACACGCTACGTACGTGCTGGAGCCTCCAAAACGGGAAGGGGGATGATTAACAAACCGTAGACGTCGCATTCATTGATTAAGAGTTTACCAATGATACTGCATCAGCTATTGCATGATTACAACATACCTACAGCCAATTGTAGTGTTTACGGTGTTATTCTATTTTTACTTTCATACTTTACAGTATTCATCTGTTTGCCTATTGTCCAAGTGAGACAGAACAATGGCGGCCTTCTACACAAATAGAGTACACCTTAATGCTTCTATCTACGAGGAAGCCCGACGGAATGCAAGAGTATTGCGCTTCTATCAACAACAATGGCCCAACAAACTTCACCCAACCCACGCCAAGCTTCCAAGATTGAAGAAGCGTTTAAGTGATAGAGGCAGATTTCATGAACATTCGCGGACACACCGTACAACATCACAAAATAGATGTGTATCATGTAATCATATATGGCTTATAAACCCATGTCCAGAAACTCTTTGTTTAAGCGCGTCACCAAGATGGGAAGGGGAATTACTGTAGGTAAACAAACCGTAAACTCCGTGACAAGCAGTAGACGTCGGATTTCTTATTTAAGAGTTGTTTGCTAATGACACTGCATCAGGTGTTACGTGTCACAACTTACAGCCAACGGTAGTATTTACGGTATTATTCCATTTAATAGTTTCATACTTTACAGTATTCATTTGTGTGCCTATGTTCGAGTGGGGATGAACGAGAATGATCAATGGCGGCCTGGTACACAAATGCGAGACGCTACTCATCTACAGCGAAGTTCGAAGGAATGCAAGACTCTTCGCCTCTTCAACAGCAGTACCCCAACAGGCATCATCCAGCCCACACCATGTTTGTAACACTGGAGAGGCGCTAAAATGAAACACAGCTAATATCCAATCACTCCTGCACTACCGACACTATAGACCGGAGTTTGACACGACATAGCCAGAGATGCACAAAATGCATTGATGCACCTTCGGTAGTTAATTAAAGTGTTATCTGTTTAAGTAATGTTAGTGTTTGCATTTTCTTGTTTAGTTCTTTCCTATCTTTTGTGCTCCGTACTGCCTACGTCGTCCTCTGTATTTCAGAGACACTAGCATAGAAAAAAGCGTTTCTGGGCATGGGTTTATTAACATGGTAATCATCTACATACTGTCGAGCGCTGTAACACATTTTTTACAACCTGTATATGCGGCCGTCTTGGTATATTGTCTGAAATAAAATATACTTGGCTTTAGTTTATACTTTCGTAGCAGCACTAACGACAATAAATCCATTTCCATACAATGCATGTACCAATTACGTTTTACTGTCAGAGAAGAGTAAAGATCTGATGTGTTACACTCACATGACTTTCTCTGTTCTTGTACAAAATATTTTTAAAAAACGCTTATTCTCCATCTACATCATGTTAATCGAGATAAACATTTGAAGACTCTATCTTATTGCTAATTTTCTTGTAGATGTAAGGGGAATATATATTTACAAGGGCAATATAGAAATACAGTAGCCTTTAAGCACATACATATCTCTTAATAGCTGGTTGCTAGGTGCAGCACCATTCCCTTTGCCACAGATTAATACTCTTTGCATATCCAAGACAAAAAATGAATAACGAATTCCCATTTGAGAAAAAAAGTATTGAAAAGTTTAAGGGAATAACAAGCAACATCTCGAAAATGGTTCTCAACAAAAAACAATGTATATGACATAAATCGTGTATTTTAACGCGATCTACATTTTCTGTGTAGTAAAATTTTGTCTATCTGTTATGGTTTACCAGTTATGCAAAAGTAGTTCACAATGAAGAATACTTTTGGAGACATTCCCAGAAAATTCAAGATATACATTTTATTTATCATGAAAATATCTTAAACATATGATATTTTAATCAAAATCGTTAGTTATTTTTGAGAAAATTAAAATTTTCGAAAAATCTTCCATGTAAAGGGTAATCTGGAGTGGTGGGATTTTCTTGAAAACCTTCGTGTCGCATCCTTGGAATATACTGAACCTAAATACCAAGTTTGGTGTTTATCCGACTGTTCGTTTCTGAGTTATGCCGTTCACAGACACACACACACACACACACGGATATGTATCCAAAAATGTTTTTATTCAGGGGGTCTCAAAACATGTATTTCCGGTGAAATCTCGGTATCGAATTTCTGGGTGGAATACAATACTTCCCCTACTTACTAACGTAGTGGAGAAAGTAAAAATAAATAACGAATTTGAAAAAAGTATAAGTATTGGAAAATTTAAGGGAATAACAAGCAATATCTCGAAAACGGTTCACGCAACAACAAAAAATGTTTATGACATAAATTGTGTATTTTAACGCGATCGACATTTTCTGTGTAGTAAAATTTTGTCTATCTCTTATGGTTTACCAGTTATGCAAAAGTCGTTCACAATGAAGAATACTTTTGGAGACATTCCCAGATAATTCGAGATATACATTTTATTTGTCATGACAATATCTTAAACATATGATATTTTAATGAAAATCGTTAGAGCCGTTTTTGAGAAAATTAAAATTTTCGAAAAATTTTCCATGTAAAGAGTAATCTGGGGTGGGGGATTTTCTTGAAAAACCTTCGTGTCGCATCTCTGGAAGATACTGAACCTAAATACCAAGTTTGGTGTTTATCCGACTGTTCGTTTCTGAGTTATGCTGTTCACACACACACACACACACACACACACACACACGGACATATTTACAAAAATGCTTTTTTTGGATTCAGGGGGTCTCCAAAACATATATTTCCGGTGAAATCTCAGTATCGATTTTTTGGGTGGAATACAATACTTCCTCTACTTACTATACGTAGTAGAGAAAGTAAAAATCATCTCAAGGGAACACAAAGGTTTTGTTTTGGACGTTTTGGTTAAAAACTCAAAATTTAATTTATCTAGATCCTACGTTTAGTAGGAAGAGGAAGTGGTTTGCATTTGGGGAGTTCCGGGTTCGATCTCCGGCGACCGCCCACTCTAATTCGTGGGTTTTGGGGGCTTTTCCTGGGTTGTCAGGCGAATGTTAGAGTAGTTTATTTCATCTCCTGAATTTTCTGTCCCTCCATTCCATTAATAATTTAATGCATCCCTTACCCCGTTTCGTCTATTTTAGGGTTGAAAGAGTCGGCGAAGGTGCTTCGGTGCAGCGTGACAGGGGAAAAGGATGCTCCCTGTGAACTTTTTAGGTCCCTAAGCCTTCGGCTGGATGCTGGGGCGGGGCCACTAGTCCACCGGTCCGACTGCCGAGGCGGCTATATTCGAAAACTGTAGAGACCCTATCATTGCTGCGCCGTCACTCCTGGTTCCGCCCCCCCTAGTGTCTCGCTTCGCCTCATCCCTCCCTCCCGGGGTCACCCCTCGTGAGACGTCTATACAACAATCTCATTCCTTGATCGGTACCGAATCCCCTCTGCTTTACAACCCAAGTATTGTATTCCACACAAAAATTCGATGATGAGATTTTACCGATAATACTAGTTTTAATTTCCCCTGAATCCAAAACAAAGAGTATTTTTATAAAATTTCCATGTATGCGTCAGTCTGTCCATCAGTACGTCCTTCTGTCTGTCTTTCTGTGAAACCATAACTCAAAAACTCATGTTTAACTCATATTTATATTCAGCGTCTTTAAGGATGAAACGGAACCTTTTCCCCGCCCCAAAACATTACATGGAAAGGCTTTCTTTATATTTGATTTTCTGAAAAACAGCTAGCAATTTGATTAAAATAGCCTATGTATAAGTTATTTACATGCCTAATAAAATATATGTTGAATTTTATGGTAATAGTACATGAAGTCGACTTAGTTCTGAATTAATTTTTATAAGTTTATATAACTAATAAACCATAACAGATATACAAAATGTTCTACACAAAAAGTATAGTTCTCGCTTAAACAAGCCATTTATTTCAAATAAATGCTCCGAGATATTCGTACTGAATTGTATGAATTTTTCTACACTTTTAAATTTTGTGAAGTGCTAAGACACCATTCATTTGTTTCTGGTATGTGTGTGAACAAATAACTCCAAAACAAAGTTCGACACATAACACATTTGGTGTTTGAAGTTCAGTCAGAATCTTTTATATATGCAACATGCATCTCTCAACCCCAAACTGCTTTTTATGTGGGAAAGTTTTCGATATGTTTGATTTTATGAAAAGTGGCCTTTTAACAATTTTCATTAAAATACCATATATTTTAGATGTTTTTATGTAAACGAAGATGTTAATCTCGAATTTTGTGGGATAGTGTATAAAATCCCCTTTACTTGGAAGGAATTTTGTATACTTTTGCATAACTGGTAAACATCAAGGGATGGAAAGAAGTACTTTACAGAAAATATAGATGTTTTAAAACACACATTTTATATCAAATGATTTTATCTGTATCGTTAGCCTTATCCGAGATATCTGTTATTATTTATGGGACGATAGCAATATTTCTCGATACTCGATACCCACGTATAAAAACAGTATAGGCAATAGTTTCACTGAATTACATTCTTGTTAATAGTTTTCTGTGTATAAAACCAATTCCGAAGTTGTTCCTGTTTGGTGCTCTCCAATTGGCAGAAAGTTATACATCCTTATTTTTGGTCAAGGCTAATTAAAATAAATAATTTATAAGTATTATAACAATTTCTTTGCTTTCCGTTTTATGTACTATATTTTGTGTTGAAAATGTATTTTAAACAATTTTTTTATCCATAATATGGACATTAATCTTACAGTACACCTGTAAGCTACGCTCGTGATTCGAGTTTCTCTACGCTGTCTTACCTCACGTCTTAAGTTCTGATTTGTTTCTGCTGTATTCACAGATTTTGGTCACCGGAATAGGTAAATGTAATGTATGAGAGCGAGTTACCAAGCCAGGCTGTTGCAAATGCTTAATTTGGTGCATCAGCATAATTAGCTTCATTCACAACCCAGTTAACGCTCCATGTTATACGAGTATCTCTACTCCTTCTCTCCATTGCTTTGCATGTTTTCATTTAGACACAACAGTCCATGAAATGTTGCATTGATTCACCCATAGAAAACACAGTCAAGGTCTATCAATAACTACAGTCCAGTAACTCTTTAGGGACACCTGCGAGGCAATAACGTCAAGATTCGACTCCTTTCGTTCCTTATCTAAAATAAGTTAAAAGCAACAATTATCAATAATGCAAAACTTAAAAGTTTAAAGGTATCGAAAGAGTATCGAAGTATTAGACATATTTCGATACCTCCGAGTATGGAGATCCTATCTCTAAATATTATTATTTACTTTGAATTTTTCAACAATTTCTCATTTTAATCCTGTCTCTATTCAGCATTATGTGTATGTAACACATAACATTTTTCTCTTTTGGATGCTACTGCTCTGAAATTTTTAGAAATATTTAACGCCTAAAAATAATAACATATTTTTTACCATTTACTCACCTAACTATAGAATTTGTAATTTGATATAGAATAAAAAGAAATAGTTTTTCTGTGGACATAGTCTACCAATGCTACTTAAATATTTGGTTACCTTTAGCTCTAAAGTTCGCAGTGCAGATAATCAGAGAAGGTATATGGAACACTTACCTAGAATTTGTGTTGCTAAGCAACCAGAAACAAATGATTAACGCTATCCCACACTTTGCAACGGCAGTTTGGCTAGGACTTCAATATGATTGCTTCCCACGATGATGCCCCTCTCGCACCAGCATGACGGTGGGGGGAGGAGCATATTAAGAAAGGAAGGGAGCATTAGAGAAATTAGGATGTTTTATGGATTGCTGACAGTTTTACGTGCAATAGCCACTGTTGTCGCAAGTCTTTGGTTTGAGTCCAAAACATGAGTGCATGGTTTTAATACCCCACGCGTTTGTTGTGGTGAAACAGTTGTTACAAAAGCAAGCAGTCGTTGCACCGGATGTTAAAAGGAAAGAGGAAAAGTATGCACTTTTATTGTAACCTGTCTGATGTACTACAAAGAGGTATCAATTATAATTACCTTCTCCCAAAGCGTAGATTTTAATTTACATCCGTTTATTCTTTTTATTCTTCCGGTGTTGCCGTAAGCGAAATGCCCTCCAGGGACGGTTTAGAAACTTGGCATTGGTTTCTACGACCCCTTTATAAGCGAAATGTCTTACTGCTTTCCTAGCAACATCCTTTAGAGTACAGATTCAAATCTCTGCTTGAAAACTGAATTAACAGATTAAATATGTCTGGCACATGGGAGCTTATTACTTTCTTTCCAATATATGCTTCATAAAATATTACAAGCAAAAAGTATAGCAAAGTTCTTTGATCAGCAGTTTTGTTCCAAATTAGATGTTTAATTCAACGAGAATGTATAAATATAATATTTTGTTACTTGTAAGCTCAGTAGAGTAACCTCTTTCTGACATAGTTTGGACGGTAAATGTGACATCACACAGTAATTAAATCATTAATTACTTTAAAGGATATTCCCAACACCTTTTTGCAGACTAAATGTGGCTGTAGTACTCGGCAACTCAGCAAACAGGCTGAGATAGGTTACGTAACCTATATCCTACTCTCCTTTATCTGTAGGATCACTAGCACCTTATTTTTCCTACTTCCTTTAATCTAAACAAATACGACGAAAGGGTGATGTAATGTTTTGGAGAAATAACAAGTACAACTGGAAGCTATTGTCCTACACTAGAACGGTGTAAAATGGAAGGAATGCCTTTAGGGACCAATAAGGACCTAACGATGTAGTTTTTTGTGTTTACATGTCAGAAAGATGGTTTGGTTGCTTACATTACAGAGTATTAATTGCAAAACACATTTAAGTTTAATGTTGAACGAGCTGATAAAAATGTCTGTAGACTGTGAGTTTAGGTTACAAAATTAATCACTGGAAGATTTAGCTGCAATTATAAGGGGAGCAGATACGAAACGTTTGTATGTTTACGCTTGTGATACACGCCTCTCTGAAAACGAAAGTGAAACCTGTTTACGTGCTGTCCTCCAGCTGGTTTTGAAAGTGAAACTGACACTCCTGTTACCACGGGAGGATGTCTTCGTAAGAAAATATAATCAACGAGATCTGTAATTGGTTTAAATTAATGTAATAACTTCTTACACCTGGTACATATATTAATTCGAGAGATGAATTGTAGAAAACTGTTTTAATTTTAATGTAAAGATTGGTCTTGAATTCAGTGGGAAAAAAAGTTTGGGAAGGAACATAAAGGAAGAGCTTTTGGAGGTTTGAGTCTGTCATTTAGAAGCGAATGGAAGAGTAAGATGAAAGAGTGGAAGGTAAGAATTGATGGTGTTATATGGGTAATACTGACAAAGGTAGCATTATGCATAGGGGTAGTTACAACTCGTAGCTGAGATTAAACAGGGAAACATCGGTGAAGAAGATTTTTGCAGGCCTAACTTGAATCAAGAGTCTTGGGAAATATATGTATAAAGTCAAGAACAAATGGCTATATTCAGTAAGGAGATGTGATAAGTAAATTTAGGTTTTGATTTGCAATGCTCTTGAGAGCACAATAGATTAACACAGTCACATTTGTCACATTTGAGTGAATAAACAAGCTATCTACAGATAGGAACTGAGGCGAAAGAGGAACCGATTTAATAGTTTTTTTCTGGTTAATATTCTGTATTTTATGATATGTTGTGAATATTTTGATTATAGGGGATTATGGCTAAGAAAAACGCTAGGGCTAGAACCATGTATTAAACTCAGTAAAAATAAACCACAATTACATAAAAAGTGTCTTATGTAGTACGAGTAGAGGTAGAGGTGATTCAAGGGATGGGAACATCTCGCGCGCTGCGACCTGCACAGATCTATTGCGGCGACCAAGGAGGGAAAGGAACCACTGGAGGCTACAGGCCGTAGGCACAGGCCACAGAGACGCGCTGAGGTCCCTTACATTTCCAAGCTGGTATCCATGGGGAATGATCTTTCCATTGAACATGCATCCGCGTCATCTGTACGGCACCGCCATACGCCACGAAACCTAGCACACCTGAAAGATTAGAAGGAAACGGAACGAAAGGGAAATGATGGAAAGGAAATTGAGGTAGAGAAGAAACCACACCAGCAATCGCCTCCCGGCCATGGGGAAACCACGAAAAACCCATGGGTTGGAGTGGGTGGTCGCCGGGTTTCGAACCCGGGACCTCCCGAATGCGAGTCTTACCTCGAGTACATTTGAATTTACTTAGCGAAGTTGAAAATCACGAACTATGTTCATTTACATTATGCAAAAATTAAATATTAAAATTGGGATATATTTATTCAAGAAAACTGGTGCATAAATAAACACGCTTTTCAGATGTTTTATTATTGGTGTAATAGGGAAATAAGACTCTAAATTTTAACATTCTTAAGTTCTGGAAAGTTGAATTACTCTTTAAAATCTCAATGGCATAGCGGGACTCAAACCACGGATACCGACACAAGATGGCCGAGTTCATTAAGACACGGACTCTTGAACGGAAGGACCGCGGATCAGATCTAGCCAGAACTGTAACTCCCTGACTGAGGTTTTTACCAGGTTTTTCTCAGTCCTCGTGACTAGCAAACTTAAGCGTGCCTACCGTCTGTGGTGTCGTATACAGTAACGACGGGCGTTAAACACTACAAAAGAAGAAAGAAAGACACCACGGATCTGCGGTTCTCCATTCCAATGACTTTACCACTGAGCTAACATGTAAAGATGCACGATACCCATTAAACCCTCATTATATTTACATCCTGTAAACCTTTAGGCCATCTCGATTGTTCTTTTATGAGGGAAAATGTATTAAAGCTTTATGCATATTGAACCTAAGTGATTTTTATTGGTTAATCGATACTACATGTAGTGTCTAGTGATTTTTAATCGTTTTTGAAATGCTAAATTATAAACAACTTTAGTTTATATTGAATATTTTTATAAATATTGTAGATAGTAAACGTTTGTTTCTGCCGTTCATTTCCTGTAAATGTTTATGTTTATATGTAAAGGGTTCTTAAATGATGTTGATCTATACCAAGGAAGCAATTTCACTGTAAAAAATCTGATGTGTTACTCTCACATGACTTCTTCTATTCTTGTACAAACACTTATTCTCCATATGCTTCATGTTAATTTAGATATCGAGATGTTAATCTTATTGCTAATTTTCTTGTAGATTCAAGGGGAATTGGTAGGCTTTAAGCGATAGTCAAATATTTTAAGAACTTGCTATGTGGAGTATTCCATTCTCTTTGCATTACCACGACCAAAAAAATGAACAACGAATTTGAGAAAAAGTATAAGTATCGGAAAGTTTAACAGAATAACAAGCAATATCTCGAAAATGGTTCACTGAACAAAAAAATGTGTATGACATAAATTGTGTATTTTAACGCGATCTACATTTTTGTTTAGTAAAATTGTGTGTATCTCTTATGGTTTACCAGTTATGCAAACGTCGTTCACAATGAAGAATACTTTTGGAGACATTCCCAGAAAATTCAAGATATACATTTTGTCATGAAAATATCTTAAACACATGATATTTTAATCAAAATCGTTAGAGCCATTTTTGAAAAAATTAAAATTTTCGAAAAATGTTCCATATAAAGGGTAATCTGGGGTGGGGGATTTTCTTGAAAACCTTTGTGTCGCATCTCTGGAAGATACTGAACCTAAATACCAAGTTTGGTGTTTATCCGACTGTTCGTTACCCGAGTTATGCTGTTCACAGACACACACACACACACACACACACACACAAGGATGTGTTTCCAAAAATGCTACTACGTAAAAATATTATGGAATACGTACTTTATTAATATAGTTCTATCAGAATAAAAAGCTCTCGGATGAAAGAATGGAGCGGTAAATATCCATTAATTTAGAAAAATGACATGCCATCTAAATGTTAAAATGAAGTATTATTCTTCAATGGACCCCATCACATTTTGGTTTGATTGGCTCTGAAGTACACAGAAATACTACAAAAACCTCAACGAAATAGATCTTAACATTCTGTAAAGCTAAATTTCAATTAAGAATAATTCGGAAGGTAAGTAGTGGCAAATTTCTATTTAATCCTAGAATTGTTTTTCAATTGCTACAAATATCTGCAGTAACAATGCCTTTATTAATTACTGACCATAAATGTTTGGCAGATATCCAAGCGGTATTGGAATACAATGCTTTTTTCTTTGTGTGTTATGCCATTCAAACAATCTATGAACTTAGAACATTTAATATGTAAAATATGTCAAAATTAAGAATATTTAAGTCAAAAAAGAAACTAATATATTGGTTTATAAATGTGTAAGTATTTAAATAAACTACGATAATGCATGCAAATTGTTTGGATTTCAATACTTAGAAGTTACTTCCAAACGGGACCAAATTACAGAGCGTAAATGTTAGGCAGCAAATAATTTAAATAACTCTTCAAAGTAAAATTGTTTTGGGTTCTTCGTAGAATTTAATGGCACACTCCACAACGTTTCAAGTTTTATTTGTGAGCTATTAGTAATATAGGGTATATTATACACAACAAAGGATACACCTCGCGCACTATCGCCTAAGGGGGATATATCGCGACTACCACTTCCCAGGTGGAAGGGATGAAGTGAAGGAATCACAGAGACTACAGGCCGCAGGCAGACGAGTCACAGAGATGCGCGGAAGTCCCTAACAATTCGTGGCTTGACCACCTTATTACTGGAGCAGCTTAGAGGGGGGGCGATGAACGACCCGTCTAACGAAGCAGCCCTCTAGAGTCCACGGAAAATGCTCTTTCCTTGGAGCAGGTATCTGCGCCATCTGTCTTGCACCGGGAAATTAGGGATAAGAAATTGTGGTAGTATGAGAAACCATTCCAGCATTCGCTATCGACCAGGGAGAAATGTGAACCTCGCACGTTACTGCGGAGCCAAATCACTCGGTATATTGGTAATATTATTTTGGTTTCACCACATTTTGCAATAAGAGTCGAGGACAAATGTTGTATCACATTTTCGTGTCAAATAACTCTCAGTAGGTTTTTACTTCACATGTGAGGATATTAAAGAACTGGGATATATCGCAGTAGTACCAAGAAAATACAATGAATGTCAATGTTGTCAAATGTCTGCATTTTCATTGATACTGGTTTTCTTATAACCTTCTAAAATACAATCTGAATGAAAAATTTGTGTCTGATTACGCGGGAGTAGAAATATTTTTTAGAAAATGATTTAGTCTTCAGATTACAAAGGTGCTACCTCCTGTCCATTTCACGAAAGTTGTCATATGATAGGATTTAGAAAAGCTGCACATTTTTTGGTAATTAAAAAGGCAATCTCCTTTACCTATCGTGAGGTGAGAACTAATGTTCTATCTGAATATTAATTCATTTTCAGGATATATATTCAATGACAGAGCGAATATAATATTAAGTACTCTTGTAAGTAAAGAACTTTATAAGCAAAGCTTATTAGAGATCACTTTGAAGAACTGTGTCATGTAAAAATCGGATATGTTGCAATCACGCGACTTTCTTTAGCCACGCTCATTTATTTACATACCTATTCCACAAATTAATAATACGAAAGCCATTTTTGCTTATCTGTTACCTTTAAATCTTAAAAGCTTTTGGCAAAAATAATTTTAATACTCTTTTCTAGCAGAGCATACATGAAGCATACTCTTATTTTGTATACCTATGTCTACTTTGATATTACATGCTCTTCGCATGACATCAAAAGAAAACGGGAGTATTTCTTAAAGTACTATGAAATTCAAAGGAACAACAGAGAGTACTTTGAAATACTAATGCTATGAAAAAGTAATGACACAAATTGTAAGTCTTGTTTATATATTTCCTCCGATTTTCCAGTTTTACAAAATTATATAAAATTCTATAACAAAAAGCAGATTACTTCACAGTTTATTTGTAAATGAAATAAGATTCAAATTTGATTTGCCAGTATATCAAACACGTATTTTAAATAAAATCGTTAAGAGCCCTTTTCGAGAAAATTTAAAATACTACAATTTTTCATTGTAAATGATAGTGTGAGGTATGCAAATTTCGGGAAACTCTTCGGATTGTATCCAATAAATATGGCAGATTTAAAAACCAATATTGATATTTAACAATCTTTTCATGTTTGAGTTATACTGTTCACAGACTCATGAAAGCGCGCGGAGCTTTTTCTAAAGGTGCTTTTTATGGGTTCAGAGGACATCAGAAGTACAGACAATGCAAAAACTATGCGCATAAAGCTACATAAATGTGCAACAAGTGTTAAAAAGGTGTCGCTAGCGATGTCACTATTTGCTTAATGCAGACTGATTAACGTATATTATTTTGAACTCAAAATTTGAAGTTTTGAACTAGGGTTGTGACCTTAATTCTAGAGAGTTTGGAGCTTAATCCCAGGATCATCAACGTACACATTATCTCCGAGCCACCGATTACGCTCAAGTATGAAAATCAGGTTTTCTTCACGCATGGTTGGAATACAAATTAAAAGTTCGTATCTTATGCCAGCGTTGAAATCTCCGATAAAACTTTTTTTTGGGGCATCAGTTCCCATCGTATTCTTATGTTAGCTTATCGTCAACAACAATTGTGGGAGTAGTTAAGATGGGTGGGAGAGGGAGGGCCCTCTGTCATTGCCTTCCCCTCGCCCCCCACCAAGCCAAGGGAGCATCTCTTACCGGCGTGCTGAAATATCCAGGCCATTGTGATGGAGTCCGTTGGACTTTATAAGCGGTGTTCTGGACCCTGGAAGACGGCATTCGATCAGCTACTGCAACGCTAGAAACATGAAGTGGCAGGTAAGCGAAGTCAAACCACAAACAAAGAAACATAACAAAACAAAAAAGTCTTTCCATAGTGCAGGTCATGTACTGGTGACGTTTACGTGTGGGCTTAGGCTACGTAATTTATTATTGTTGCTGCTGCTTGATACTTTTTAGCTTCTTTTTTATTGTGACGTTTTCCTAGTTCTAACGGATGTTTCATAATGTTGATGCCTAAGTCAAATGCTATTGTACTCTGGAGTTAGATTTCGTAATTTTACAAAAAGTAAATTTTGCATTTCGTAAATGTTAGTGATGCCTCTACTTCGGGGGTTTTGAAGTGCTTGTTGTTGAAATATACAATAGCGTTTATGTCACTTTTATTCTCTTTTTCTACATAACAAACACTACATTTCTTTTATTATTATTGTCATTTTCATCTTCATTATCATCCCTCAGCTGGACCGACACAGGTGACCGAGGCATGGAATTGTGAACTGGAGGTCCGCGGTTCAAATCCTGCCAGGACCGTCCTCCCTGAATGGGGTTTCTTCCAGGTTTTCCCGAGTCTTCATAACTGGCAAATGTCGGGGAGGTGCCCTATACTTAGGACTAGAACGTTTTCTTCCCAAATTTTCTTTCCCAGTTATCATTTAATTTCGTGTATCATCACTGTCCACCACCTGTGGCGTGTTATGCAGTAAGAACTGATGCTAAACAAATAAAAACGTCCCTTAGCTGCAGCATTGAAAGATCTCTTGTAGCAATGGTAAGGTCTGTTGCCACTCTTTTTGCACACTCCGAGTTCACTTGTTTGGCGCTCAGGGCATCGACTCATGCAGTTATTTCGGGACCATGGCGCGCATTTCAAAAATAATTCAACCGTATGATACGTAATGGAATCTGAAAGAACATCTATGACGAATACTGAAATTATCACCACCTTCATTTTACAGGGGCTTTATTTTATAAAATAATTTTTTCAATTCTCAGCTACGGTAACTTCAGAAAACCAAAATGTTTACGCAATTTCAGATTATGTTTAGTCTTATGAAATTTTTGGAAGGTGTTAGGTAACACAATGGAGTAATCAAATAATCCTTTCTCGGCCTTGTTCGATTATACAGTACTACTTTATAGCTGAGAAGGTTCTCAGGTTTACGATTTTAAGCCTGTATTGTTTATCGTTGCTTTATTCCAGGAAATACTTTAACATACGTAGCATTTATTTAATATTTTATTACTTTTATGCATTTCTTACTTCTGTACTTCCATATATCACTGTATTAACATGTTAATATATTGAGCAAAATATATAAACTCAGTTTTATATGTTCGTATAATTTATTTGTAACAACTTACTAATTCCATAATAAATTCTAAGGTACTTTATCGTTAACTTAGTTTAAGTATGTAAAGATCAATTTTCATAAAACCACTTGGCTGTATTTTTATACGTTTAACTTTTTCGGACTTAGCAAGGATTTCTGATATTCCAGCTCACACCATTATGGACACCTTCACAAGGTCCCAGAACAAAGAATCGAGTAGTGATTGTTATCATCATCATCCATCCCTTAAAGTTTTTGTCTGTGCCAGTGTTTCTTTTCTTTGTGTTTGTAAGAACCTTATTATATTTAAACAACGAAGCAAAAGAGTCATTACTTATTATATAGTAACTTCAGTTAACCGTATCAGAAAAATAATTAGGATAAACATGATATTGGCATTAAATTTAGTTGTTTGTGTGTTTCATAACTCATTTTACAAATAGAGAAGTCAGATACTTAAAGAAAAAAATACGCCCTCAAAACTTAGTGTTTTTCCTTTTTCTTTCTTCCTTTTGTGCGATTCTGGCCAGTCTGTTTGTCTACTTGTTGACAGAGGAATATCAGAAATGTCAATTTCACATTGGCAAGAATTGCAAAATTGCCTTCTATATTAATAGGCTAGGATCGTTCTTAAGGGATTTAAATGGATGCTCCTTTGAGGATGATGGCGTTTTTCTTGGAGAACCTCGATTCCAGGGGCTACATCGGAGTCTCTAGAAGACATCGATGAGTGCCTCATCAATGTCATCATTAAGCCTAAAGGTTGCCGACGTGCGCAACGATGCAAATCGCAACTTTCGCCTGAGTGCTATTGACCCTGTCCCAGGGTGGGGCTCTACAGGTTGCATAACTATGAGTGTGTTCTGTTGCAGAGTCCGGTGACCTTGGCAGCGGTGCTTCTGGTGGCAGGATGCCAGGGCGCGCCGCAACACATCCTCCCAGCCGCTCCCCAAGTGGTGTATCAACCTCTACCCCAACATCGGCAGTCAGCCAACGTGGTCATCGTCCCTGGCAACACCGCGGGGTAAGTCTCCTCCAAAGTGGCAAGGGCTCCCCTAAATCATAGGAGTAATGACCACAAGCAACCTCAAGTTGTACGTGGTCACAAACAGGATTTAAACTTGTACCTTCGGATTCACGCCCATCTCCATGCTATAAAATATAACATGTCTCTCTAGTAAACCAGAAAGTCCGAGTTGGAATTTATATTGGTATAAAGTGCCTGGGTGCGTCTTTCTGGAGTTTTCTCTTCAATCGAAAAGACATTTCAAATAAAAATCAGCTGCTTGGACGCCGGGTTCGTTTTAGCTCTGTTAATTTATTTCATCATCTACGTAGACCTGATGTCATAAGGGAAGATATTCTAAAAGATAGGAGTAAAAACGTGACAAGCAGCTCTAGTCTTTTCTAAAAATTACTCATACTCAAAAGTAGAGTTCGTGAGATTGATGTTCACATCTATTTTCAAACTTATTCTAAAAATATATTACAAAAGCTCGTTTTCTTATGTTATATTAATCAGGATAAATATTTCATTAATAGTTTCATATTGCAGTACAAATATTACTGTAGGTATACAAGAGCATATAAGAGACAGCTAACTGACAGTTAAATGCTTAAAAAAACAAGTTATTGTAATATACTAGCGTTGATATTACATTTTCAACAGCTCATAAAAAAGGACGACCACTTAACTTTTCAAAATATGCTGACTAAATTTTTAGAAAATATATACGAAGAGAACGATTATTTTGAAAAACGGTTATGCAACAAATATTTTTTATCTTATATACCTTGATGTTTAGGGTGATTTATATTTTTCTTGCAGACATTTCTTTGTCTCTCATATGATTACACACAAACATAAAAGCAAGAAGAATCATAAAATTTCAACACTTCTTTTCATCATACCAGAGAGCAGTATCTCAAAGTTATAATATTTTAAATTAAATATTTTCAGCCGTTTCTGAGTGAATAGGGAATTATGAGAATGTTGCAACATTTTCGCCTTGCATCCTTAATTATCAAACTTTGTGATTGTCCAGCTTTTTGTTTTTGAGTTATTCCATTCTCAGTTAAACTCACCCATTGGCGCGAGCGTACATTTACTTTTTTGCTTCAAGGGAACCCCCAAAACAAGTATTTTCGTTGAAATCTTGGAAGCAATTGTTAGTTCGAATGCAATATTTCCTCTCCCTTATATGTATATCTAAGCGTTAGAGTGTAAATAAGGATGAAAATAAATAAGTCGCAAATAATGAGAGGTTTTCTCATATAAGCCCCGGAGAGATAGAAAATGTGCTTAAGAAGTTACAAGAGATGGTGCCTAGGAAGTTCGGGAATACAGGGAGAAAATGGTTGCCAAGGAGACGAGATGGAAACCGCACTTAAGAGCTCCTGAGAGGGGATTTAACCGTTTCTGTAATCTTGAATTATTACCTTAAAAGTTGTATACAAGTTTCTTGTGATTGAGCCAACTCGGTTGCAACATTTATACTTTGTGTAGTAATTACTTTACAATATATTAAATAGTTTATAAAACTTTAATACAAAATAATAAATCTATCTAAGGAATCCTTACTTGAACTATAGGAATAACTTTAATTTAAGCTCAAATGAATGGTTAGTTTTTAAATCAGACATTTACGTATTCGAATATTAACTATCCTGTATTTTCGGATATTTTCAATAAAAATTCCTAAATCAGGTAAATTAAACATTCCTTTTGAGCTAACCAAAAGGTATTCAGAGAAACGATAACTAGAGTTGTGAATAGGTTTATGAAGAACAAGTATACAATTTTTATTAAAATTTGACAACAATGGAAAAAAAAACAATTTATATCTTTAAAAAAAATACATGCTGGAATAAATCGAGAAAAGTAACGTGCTATAATCTTTTAAATGCCAACTCACTGAGACATCAATACACATTTAAAAATAACAGAATCAAAAATCTACAATCTCCAATGATGTGCGCTAGTCTTGAGTGTGTTTATGCATAAAAAAATCCGATGTGTTACATTCACATTTCTCTAACCCCTATCGCTTATTAGTGGGTATACAAATTATGCTCATAAAATTTTATTCTCCTATCTACTTTACTTTTAATCGAGTTAAACCTTTGCGGAAATAGCTACATTACACATTTCGTTATAGATACAAAAGGAACAGAGCCAGTCAAATGTTTAAGAACTGGACGCTATATTCTGGCCTTAAAATTACATATATTTTTCCATGACATCGTGAGAAACTGAAAATTGACAGTACTTTAAAATAATGGCTAAGTTTTGAACAATTCGAACAATTAATAACGGATATCTCGGAAACGGCTAATGCCACAAAAAAGGTTATTGGAAATAAGTTGCGTATTTTAAAGAGATCTGCAGTTTTTGTGTTCTACATTTAATATAAGGTATATTAATCAAAATTGTTAGACATTTTTTAGAAAATCAAACATGTCGAAAGTGTTCCATGTAAATATTTTTCTGAAAAGCTTCGTGTTACACATTTGGAGGATACGGAATCTACTACTAAGTTTTGTACTTATCCGACTTTTCGTTTTTGAGTTACGCTAGGCATACACACACACGGACGTTTTCTAAAAATGTTTTCTTATTCAGGGGGTCGCAAAACATGTATTTTCGGAGAAATCTCGGTATCGATGTTTGGGTGGAGTGCAATACCTTCACCACTTTGTACGTAGTGAAAGTAAATACAGCATCCGAAAACTTTGTACCTTAAAACCTACTAAGGATTGCTTATTGTCTCGTGGAGAGGCGTGTCTTAGCAAAACCCTTGGTCCTTTCTCCCTCGCGTGGCTGGGAGATCTAATGGAAGTTTATCTGTCCGCAACAGTAAATTCACTTTTCTTTCAAATGGTTTAGAATATGCGACTACAGCTAGGCTCCGTAATCATTCATTAATTTTCTTCCTTTATTTAGGTTTGATTTTAATCATTCGTCATTTAAGACCCTGGTATGTCTAAATGATAAATTTGTAAGAAACAAGTAAAGATATACGTATAGATTCTGCTAATCTTTCATAATAGTGAGACAAAAGGGAGAAATGTACGTGGGGGATTAATATGTGCTCTCTCTCCCTTGAGGGTTTCCATCATTTCACAATTTTTTTAACTGTGATACAGTGATCGCAGTTAAAATATGCAACCTACAAAAATTAAGCGTTTAACAAAGCCCATGACGTTATTTCCTACGTGAAATTATGAGACGAGTTATCCCTTGCCATACACTGCCAGTAAAAGCAATTGCCCATACAAGGTCATTGTATCCACCTGTTAATTAGCGAATGTGTTTACAGAACATAAACCCTTCGTTTCCATTCTAAAACGTTGTTTATTGTTTCGATATATAGTCTGCAATCTGACTAAATCAGACATTGAACTGAAGTCGCAACGTCTTTGAACATCCAAAAATGACGGAAAATCTGTGTAATAAGGATTCTAGATCACATTTTATATATTCGGCTACAGAAAATAATTTGTGCAAGATGGGGTCCCGCCTCATTATGCAACTTCCAACACTGGGTTGCGATAGGTGCCCCTGTAGAATGGACGTTCAGTCTCTGACCTGAACCATACAGACTTTGCCATGTAGCATGGGGAATTTTGAAAGCTCAGGTTAATGTTTTAAAATCTTCGAAATCTTAAGGAAACTAAAACCTGAAATATTAATTGAGGTTTCTAAACTTTTTGCACACCTAAGAGAGATAAGAGGCATATCCCACAAATGTTAAGTCTGCTAAATTCATGACCCAATATCTCAAACTATTTCAGATATAAGACTGGAAATTTTGCATTTTTTTAAACAACCAAAACATCTTATTAATAACAAATTAGATTCAACATATCACCTAGAGATGTTTTTATCAACCTAAAATTTAGTTTAGCTCTCTTCAATAGTTTCTCTGAAAACGCCTTTCTTATACCACAAAATTTCATTCACAGAAAAAACTATTTAAAGTAAAAGTAGAGAAAACTAACTTGCACGTATTTGCAAAGAAATATACGTTAGCACATAAGATCCTCCATATTTAACAGTAGTACCAATTTGTAAAGCAAAACTTCCCCTAAAATATGGGCTAAAGTTTACTTTTCTACTCCAAAGAGCGCAGGAGTAATAATTTTGCTCTGTAAAGAGTGCGAAATTCACAGCACAAAATTGCAGATGCAGTATTATTATAAAAAATATATTTAAAATATAAGCATCATACCTACAATAATAAAATATGTATTAAATTAAACTGAAAAATCTAATTTTAAATGTAATTTTTTACAATTATCGCCATTTAGTCTTACAATAAGTCTCTACAAGGAAGTGTTGCTGAAAGGTATGGCACAAATATATATGTTAGACCGCTTAAGATTTCTTTATTTACTTACTTTTATATACAAATTGAAGCTGTTTCAAACAAGTTTTAAAAACATTTCAACAATATTTTAAAAGTAATTTTTGTACAGCATAAACTGTATGTCACACTTCCAAGACCTTGTTGGAATAATTCACGTGATTTAAATTAACAACTGGATAGCAAGTATTGAGAAAATTACTTTCAAAATTTCACAGTTATACTTAATAAAATCTGATGTGTTACACTCACATGACTTTCTCTACCCTTCTACAAACTATTTTTATAAACGCTTATTCTCCATATGCTTCATGTTAATCGAGATGTTAATCTTATTGCTAATTTTCTTGTAGATGCAAGGGGAATATGGTAGACTTTAAGCGATAGTCAAATATTTTATCGCTGGTTGCTATGTGGCGCATTCCATTCTCTTTGCATGTCCAGGACATGCAAAATGAATAACGAATTTGAGAAAAAGTATAAGTATTGGAAAATTTAAGAGAATAACAAGCAATATCTCGAAAATGGTTCACTCAACAAAAAATTTATATGACATAAATTGTGTATTTTTAACGCGACCTACATTTTTTGTGTAGTAAATTTTGTCTATCACTTATAGTTTACCAATTATGCAAAAGTCGTTCACAATGAAGAATACTTTTGGAGACATTTCCAGAAAATTCAAGATATAGATTTTATTTGTCATGAAAGTATCTTAAATATATGATATTTTAATCAAAACCGTTAAGAGCCATTTTTGAGAAAATTAAAATTTTCGAAAAATGTTCCATGTAAAGGGTAATCTTGGGTGGGAGGATTTTCTTGAAAACCTTCGTGTCGCATCTCTGGAAGATATTGAACCTAAATACCAAGTTTGGTGTTTATCCGACTGTTCGTTTCTGAGTTATGCTGTTCACAGACACACACACACAGACATGCTTCCAAAAATGCTTTTTTTGGATTCAGGGGGTCTCAAAACATGTATTTCCGGTGAAATCTCTGTATCGAATTTTTGGGTGGAATACAATACTTCCCCTACTTAGTATACGTAGAAGAGAAAGTAAAAATTGCATCAAAAAGAGAGTTTGAAATGGCTAAATGCAAAAATATATATATATACTATTAGTTTTCATACCTTATTATTTTTTCCAGAAAAGCCTTTAATGATACGCGAAATGTTTTCTTTGTTTATAAATCTCCGTATTTGAGGAATAAAATGCAGTATTTAAAAGTTAGTAACCAACTTTTCATCACGTGAGGCTCGATTTCTTCTAATTATTTTCTTGTATTGTATGGTATACTAAAGCTTGATAATCGCTATTATAACATAATTGTGATGAGAAGAAACCTGTGTTAGCAGTTTCAATTTAATTTAAAATTATAGAAATTAACCATCTCAATATCGAGTTCCTTAAGAGGGAACTTAAAAATTACTGAAAACATAAACCAAGCTTGGGAATTTTACAAAAAGCAAAAGGGACATCTTAAGTATGGAATTATTTCAGCAAGTCACGTTTTAAAGAACTTATTCAGCTTGCCAGGTTCATTCAATTATATTAAACGATCTTTCAAGACTCCAGATCCATATAAGTAGGGTTGAAAAATAGGGAATGTAGCCAGAAGTAAAATACCATGGCATGTCACTCCTTGTAGAAAATGGCATTACATAATTTTGTTTTATTTACTTGTTAGTACAATGATTTTACTTGATGTAAGCAGAATCCACAGTTCTGCTCGTGTTGCAGCACTGAATGCACCTATTTATCTCTCTCTCCTGCTATCTCCTCATTTATACGCCTCCCATTCCTCTCTTCTTTTCTATCCTTCCTGTTTCTATGTCTCTGTTTCCACTGCCTCACTCTGTCTCCTCTTTGTGTAATTTACACGTCTTCCGATGTTTTGAATAGTGTGGGACTTACGGTACACGAAATTAAATAAATGAACTCAATATGGGAAGGAAACGTTCCAGGCCTAAGTTTAGGGCATTTGCCAGTTGAGGACTGAGGAAAACCTGGAGAAAAGAAAAAAACGCAATTAGGAAGGACTGTCTTTGCGGGTTTCGTACAACAGACCACACGTTCAATTTAACGACTTCGACAACCCCTAAAGTTTCGAAAACCGGTACCAAAACTGTTCTTTTAATAAATATTACACTACAACTAAACAGTTTAACAATACACAAGCCTCTTCCTTGGAATTATACTGCTTCCATGGTGGCCGGTTTACGTCCCAAATAATAGCAACGGAAAATTGTTAACTTTTTAAACATAAAATTTATTGAAATTTTGTGAAAAACAAGTTTTAATTAAGAAACATCTTTAAAGAGAGTCAATAATAAGCAAGATATTTGGATGTTTTCGTTTTGCACCCCATTATACATCACATCTTTGAGAAAAGTTTTAAGATACCATATTAGCCAATGTAAGCTAAGGTTTGTGATATTCTAAAGGGAAAGGATAACAAACATATACACATACAACATTTTAAAAGCTCTACGGACTTCAGGATAGCCCACTGTATGTGCCAGTTATTCGTCCAAAATCAGACTACCAGAAAATTTTCGGTTACAGTTCTATTATATAGTTGATTCTCATTATACGAAACATTGCATCTATTATTTAATAGGGATAATTTGGGAATTGAATGTTACTGCTCCTTTTCTCAGCTCCAAACTCTGAGATAATTACCATTAGAGAAAGGCTATTTGTTTCAGTTTCCTCAACTCTAAGACAAATATCGTGTTAAGTTCAGAGGACTTCGAAGATATCTGCGGTATAATTAATCTTCGATTCCATTCCTTAGAAATATAAACAGGAGTTAAACACAAAATCTCGGTTAAAACAAGACATAGTCCGCAGGAATTAGCTGACTTTCGTGCAGTCCTGGGAGCTTGTGCACTCACATGGTCAATGAAACACGCCGCCGAGACACATACAAAAGTCGAATAAAATTCGAGTTCTCCAGACACTTTATTCGCCGACTGTATAGCGATTCCTTCAAATGGTTATATTTCAAATCTTCATGTTAAATTCTCTTAAAGCTATCAAAAGTTATCTTCTCGCATTACCTCTCGACGAAAGGGGCACATACCAACAGCATTCAACTGATACATTTGATCATTAATATCACTAAGATAATCATCAGTAAATGTGTTATTAAATCTTTAATATTTACAATATTAACATTAAGCATTTCTACTTTCTTTAGCACATACCTAGTATGTAAAAGTATTGCACTCCACCCAAAAATTGCATATCGAAATTTCACCAGAAATACTGTTTAAAGACTACTTGAATCCCCTTCAATAAAAAAAATATTTTTGGAAAAAACGTTGGCGTGTAGTGCGTGAGAGTGTCTGTGAACAGCATAATCAAAAAGAAAATTCGAATAAATAGCAAACTTGGTATTTAAGTTCCATATCTTCCAAACATATGACACTAAAATTCCCCGAACTCAAAATATCCTTTACATAGAACATTTTTCCCTGTTATCAAAAGGGGTACTAACAATTTTGATTAAAATAAAACGTATTTAAAATATTTACACTACAAGTAAACTGTATATCTGAATTTCCTACGAATAGTCTGCAAAGTCCTTTCATTCACACGGAATTTACTATAGGGATAAACCATTAGATATACACAAAAGTTTAGCGGAGTAAAAAATGTATAAGTACAGAGGATAGACTTGAGATAGCCGTTCACAAATTATATAATATAATTAAGGAATACAATTTAAATAGTTGAAACGGAAAAGTATCATCACAAAAAATCAAAGATAGTAATCAACACTCAAATCATTGAACAGATCAATTTTAAGTATTTGAGATGCACGATATCTTATCAGAGACGAATGGATACGGAAGAGAATCTTCATAAATATTAATATACATGTGGAACTATAAGATTATGTTTAGGGAATAGAACACTTAAGGAAACATAATTAAAATTTTATAAATCTGTAATAATTCCACAACATTTTTATAGAGCAGAAACATGGACCCTAACACAGAAAGATAAAAAACGTGGAAACTTCAGAAATACAATTTCTAAGTTGGGTGCTAGGTATAAAATTGATTGAACATATAAGAAACGAAGTTATTAGACAAACTGGATGGAACTTCTGGTAAAGTTCCTCTGGGAAGAATGGACGAATCCCACATCCCAAAAAGACCTTTGAATTACTCCCAAGAGGGAGAAAAAGTGCTGATTGTCCTAGATTACATTGGAACCAGCAATTCTTAGGGGAGCGGAACGGTCTGCTGATGATGGAACTTTGTAGAGAAGCGAGTAGAGGAAGCCGTGTGAATGTAACATCAGATTTTTTGCAGTAATGCGAATAGGTAATGAGCAGTGACGAAAGTGTAGTTACTTGAAAGTACAGCAGCGTATCAGCCAGTTGCCCCATAACTCTTTTACGTGTCACCGAAGTTTCCAGATTCACTCCCAACGTGGTATCAAACCCAGAATCAGTTGGACGCAAATGTGCAGTTTTCTTAACAGTAGATGTTGTTTTGAAAGATAATAGAGTAATCACGTTAGTAACATAAATATTCAACAAGCAACGCCATGTCTTATGAAATATTGCATCTTATGCATACCAATAAGCTATAAATTTCACAGATGTCGCAGTGATTGTAATAAGTAGGTGGTCAGTGCCAAGTCGTGATTTTAATTGACACCGAGCCTTATATGTTTACATTTCCAAGTATTTTCGAGTTTAGATCATAGCCCCAAAAACACACACACTAGATTGCCGGCAAGGGCAGAGTGACCTTCCCACAAGATCAACCGATGAGCGGTTTGGCACAACCTCAAAACTTCGGCAGAATTCATTGCTTACATTCCAATAGGGATAGACGTGTTTTCTCTCACCAGATGGTCAGTAATAGTTGATTGGTTAGGTTTCTTGTCAAGGTTACAACTTTTAGGAGAAACAGATGTCACCTTCATCGATACCCCTTTCTTCTCCGCCGTCCAGGAATTTATTTAGTACGTAAAAAAAACTTCTGATGTGTCACATTCACATGACGTTCTCTACCTTCTATCTTTATTGGTGGGTATACAAACTATTCTTATTAGAGCTTATTTTTCTATTTACTAGACTTAATCTAAATAAACATTTGCAAAAACAGCTGTCGTCCTCCGTGGTGTACTGGTTACCATGCTAGCCTCTAGTTCCCGAGGTCGTGGGTTCAAACCCCTAAGGGCGTAAAAATCCTTAGCATTGCCTCCTTCGGAAGGCAAGTAAAGCCGGTGGTCCCGTGTCGTAGATTTACGGCACGTAAAAGAACCTCAAACCTGATAGAGGCCTCTGAGCAAAACTCCTGGTCTTTCACGCCCAATATAGAATGGGACGCTAAGGACCATAGCAGTTAAAGAGCGTCCATAAATAAAACTCAATTTCATTTTGCAAAAATAGCTACATTACACATTTCGTTATAAATACAAAGAGAACAGCGATAGTCAAATGTTTAAGAACTGGACGCTAATGCTGGTCTTAAAATTCCATACTGTTTCCATGCAATCGCGAGAAATTGCTGAAACTCGATGCGACTTTAAAAGAATAAGTATTGAACAACTCTTAACTTTTAATAACGGATATCTCCGGTTTATGCCACAAAAAACGTATTTTAAGTACATTGTGTGTTTTAAAGGGATCTGCATTTTCGTCTATCGCTTAACGTTTACCAGTTATACAAGATTATACAAAATTCCTTCCAAATGAAGGGGACTTCCCAGGCTATTCTCAGAAAATTCAAGATATACACTGTATTTGTCATGTAAATATCTTTCATATATGATATTTTAATAAAAACAAAATTTTCAAAACATTTTCCATGTAAAGGGTAGTCTGGGGTGGAAGAATTCTTCTGAAAATCTTCGGGTCGCATCTTTGAAAGATCCTGAACCTAAATACCATGTTTGGTATTTATCCCACTTTTCGTTTGAGTTATGCTGTTCACACACACACACACACACACACACACACACACACACACACACACACATGGACCTTTTTCTTAAAATGCTTTTTTTTGGATTCAGGGGACCTCAACACATGTATTTCCGGTGAAATCTTGATATCGAATTTTTGGGTGGAATGCAATGCTTCTACTATGGTAGTAGAGAAAGTAAAAATGGCTTAAGGATTGAAAATTTAAAATCGGTAATAATGGATATCTCGTAAGCGGCAGATGCCACAAAAGGGTATTTGAAAGAAATTGTGTGTTTTAAAGAAATTTAGATTTATTATAAGTAACCTTTAATCAATATCATAGTTCACTCGCTATACAAAATTCACTCCTAATGAAGAGAATATTGCCATAAGATTCAAGATATACATTTCATTTGTCATACAAGTATCTTAAAGATATTGTGTATTAATAACAATCTAACAAGACAATGCCTTGGGTCAGTAGCCTGTCGAGGAGTAAGAAAACTCTGGATCATGGCATATCTAGGATGGGTGATCAGCCGAATTCTGGTATGGAGGCGAAGCATGTTGGCAGGCTGAGGGCAGCCCGAAGAAGTATTGTAAGTGTACCTACCCTTGTTAGGGTTAAACCATTGGTAGGTAGGATAAGATTTTGCAGGATGGCGGTAGAGACTGAGGTTATGGGGGTGAAAGGAGGTAGCAAAGAGCTCCTCGATGACTGCAGGTCAGGGTGCAATGGCCCTAGTGCACCGCTGGTGGAAGATTTTATCACGAAATTGTTTGGTTGTAATTTAGAATTTACCAAGCAACTCTTGGTAGGACTATAAAGGAGCTCAGCTTTTGCTGCAGGTTGTAGTTGCTCCTTGATTACTGGGGTGCCCGCAAGCCTGAAGCAGCGTTCTCTGGGGTTATAGTCCCCTAGAGACCGAACGAGGGCACTCCGATGGAATGGCAACTGGTCGTATAGTTTTCTAGCCCGGCGCCTAATTTCATCCTCCAGGTATGGAAGAGATGAGGCTTCGTGAAGTAGTCTCACGGGGAAAGCGCGGCATACAGAATAGATGGCTCGAAGGCTCCTATTCTGCACCCGCTGCAGTCGGAGCATACTGGAGTCTGCGGCCATGCCCCAGATCTCGCAGGCGTAAAGTAGGACGGGGATTATAAGTGTTCTAAAGAGGCGCAACTTAAGCGGTGTCGGCATCACGGACCCCAGCATGGGGTACAAGGAGGCCGTAGCCGCCATGCCCCGACGCGAGAGATCCGCGATGTGGCCCGTTAAAGTTAGACGCCTATCTAGTTGACAACCCAAATAGGAGATTGAATTCATCCACTCTAGCCTACGACGGAGGTAGGTAAACGAGGGGAAGCGGCGCTATGGTATGGAGGTGAAGAAGTTAGTAATGAAAATTCGTGGTTCCAATTATTCTATTCACCATTCGTCTAGTGACCAAGAAAAACCATGAAAAAAAATCTTTGGTCAGATTGGTCGGCCTCAGGGGTTTAACCTCGCGAATGCGAGCCACAGACGTTACCACCTAGACCATCCCGATTGGTCAATCAAAATTCTTAATCATTTTTGTGAAAGTAAAAAGTTACCAAACATTTTCCATGTAAAGGGTAATTTGGGTTGGGCAATTTTCTTGAAACTCACCGTGTCGTGTACTCGGAAGATACGTTTTTATATATGCTACTTATAGACACACGAACGAGTACACAAAACGCGATCCTTATTTTTATTTATCAAGCTGACTTCAAGACATAATTTACGTGAAATCTTTGTATCGAATTTTTACCTATTATAAGTGGGTGCTAGAGAAAGTAGAGATTATGACAATTTATAAATTTATTACAGATTCCCCATGATGGTGTGGAAGTAGCATAAACTTTTCTTAGTCAGGGGTTTGATTCCTTTTAGAGATAAGCTTCGAATCATTTTTATTTCGGAGTTTATGTTATACGGAATTATTTACGCAAAAACTAGAATAAATTCCCGTTGTATTGTCAATTACAAAACCAAATGATCTGACTTCGTGTGCTTGTCTGTATGTAAATTTTAACTGCAGCCTTCAACTGAAGTAAGAATCTTGGTCCAAGGTAATTCAGTTAAGCTCTACAGCATTTTTAAATAAAGAAATGCATTTAAAAGCATAATCAGGAAAGAATTTCCATAACCAAAATTATTTTTGTATACTATAACTGAATTATACAGCGCTACTTCTTTATTGTATCCTATCTTGATTCTTCAGATCGTATTACTTACTGTTTGCTTATTTGTAACAGATTGTAGAGGATTAATAGATGTACTTCAAACATACAAATTCAATAAATAATAATAATAATAATAATAATAATAATAATAATAATAATAATAATAATACCCCAGAATCACCTCCAGCTTTATTTGTTTAAACTTCTGGTACAACGCCTGGCTGTGTTCAATTAAAAACATAAAACTTTGCTGAACATTACATTTTTACTTTATTATTTACCTACAGCAAGTATACAGAGAACATACTGCCTTCCACACAAAAATTCGATACCGATATTTCACCGGAAATACCCGTTTGAGGTTCCTTGAATTAAAAAAATAACATTTCGCGTGTTGTGATTGTGTCTATCAATCTGTCTATAATCAGCGTAACTCAAAAACGAAATGTCGGATAAATACCAAATTTGGTATTTAAATCAGTATCTTTTAAAGATGTTACAAGAGCAATTTCAAGAAAATACCCCACCCTAAACTGCCCTTTAAATGAAAAGCTTTTTGAAATATTTTATTTTTCAAAAACGGCTTTAATAATTTTGACTAAAATAAGATATTATCTCACAAATAAAGCGTATATGTTGACTTTCCTGGGAATGGCCTGTTAACGCCTCTTATTCTAAAGGAATTTTCTATAACCGATAAATTGTAAGTCATCCTTCGTGGTGTAGTGGTATCATGCTATCCTCTAGTTCCGAGGGCGATGGATTTTATCCGGCGTAAAAATCCTTAGCATGGCTTCCTTCGGAAGCGAAATAAAGATGGTGGTCCGGTGTAGCAGATTGGCACGTAAAAGAACTTCAAGCCTAATAAAGAGGCCTTTGAGTAAAATTTTCGGTCTTTCACGCCCAATATAGAATAGGACGCTAAGAACCATAAGAGCTAAACGTGTCCATAAATAAAACTTTTTTTCTTATAAATCGTAAGAGATAGACAAAAAACGTACAATACAAAAAGTAAATGTCTTTAAAATACACAATTTATTTCGAATAACGTTTCTGTAGCATCAGCTATTTCCGAGATATCCGTCATCAGTTTCGCTATTCAGTTTTTTCCCCGCGATGTCATGGAAAGAGTATGGAATTTAAGGCCGGCACATGGCGACTCTCATTAAACATCTCACTATTCTTCTACCTGCAACTAAATGGGCAATAGAGCTATCTCTACAAAGACTTATCTCGATTAACATAAGGTATACAGATAGAGAAAATCTGTGTTACACTCACATGACTTTCTCTACTCTTGTACAAACTATTTTTACAAACTCTTATTCTCCATCTATTTCATATTAATCGAGATAAACATTTGCAGAAATGATCTTTTGACATGCAAAGAGAATTACATTTTACACATAGCGACCAGTTCTAAAAATATTTGACTATCGCTTAAGGCCTACTATGTTCCCCTTGTTTTGTATTTGCAAGGGCAATATAGAAATACAGTAGCCTTTAAGCACATACATATCTCTTAATAGCTGGTTGCTAGTTGCAGCACCATTCTCTTTGCCACAGATTAATATTCTTTGCATATACAAGACAAGAAAATGAATAACGAATTCCCATTTGAGAAAATAAGTATTGAAAAATTTAAGGGAATAACAAGCAATATCGAAAATGGTTCTCAACAAAAAAAATGTATGACATAAATTGTGTATTTTAACGCGATTTACATTTTTTGTGTAGTAAAATTTTGTTTGCCTCTTATGGTTTACCAGTTATGCAAAAGTCGTTCACAATGAAGAATACTTTTGGAGACATTCCCAGAAAATTCAAGATATACATTTTATTTGTCATGATAATATCTTAAAATATGATATTTTAATCAAAATCGTTATGGCCATTTTTGAGAAAATTAAAATTTTCGAAAAATGTTCCATGTAAAGGGGGGGTTTCTCTTGAATACCTTCGTGTCGCATCACTGGAAGGTACTGAACCTAAATACCAAGTTTGGTGTTCATCCGACTGTTCGTTTCTGAGTTATACTGTTCACAAACACACATACACACAGACATGTTTCCAAAAATGCTTTTTCTTGGAGTCAGGGGGTCTCAAAACATGTATTTCCGGTGAAATCTCGGTATTGAATTTTTGGGTGGAATACAATACTACCCTACTTACTATACGTAGTAGAGAAAGTAAAAAAAATTCGTAAGAATATTTTGTAAAAGCTATATTAACTTATAGAAGGTAGAGAAAGTCAAGTGAATGCAATTCAATTGCAAATGAAATTTGGAAGCTGAATTTGTGAAGGATTATGTGGTCTTCATTCTCAGGCATATGTAATATCGACACCAACAACAGTACGAGTTGTATTTCAGTTCGTAGCTTTAAGCGTGTGTCACCGCATATATTTATAAATTATAAGATAATAACGAACCACTCTGTTGTTTCAGAATTCAACAGTTCGCGGCTGCAGGAGTCCCACTTCCGGTGGGAGGACAATATCTCCTGGTGCAGCCTGGTGCCCCTGTGCTCTACATGACCAGGGCTGACGGAGGCGACAAGCCCACCGAGGGCGGGGGTGGTGGCATCCTCACCGAGTGGTTCAATAACATCCTGAGCTGGGCCCCGTTCGTGGGAAGCACAACTCCAAAACCAAGTGACGGGGAGGCAACCACCGAGGGCAGCACGAACAAAAAACCAGAGGAGAAGGTATGTTAAGATAGATAATTTATTTTCACCATATCTATCAAAATACATATACATAGTATAATTACATTCACTACTAACCCTTAACCTACTTGTTAACACTACAGATTCTTTTAACCTTGCCAATCTATCCTTGGTTCCAGCAAGCTTCAGCACAGAGGTTATCTCGCTGCTGAAACCATTATATCTACAATTCTTTGGTTACTATCTACCTCTGTTGTGCCTATATCTCTTCCATATATAATTTTCTCATCCACTTTTGTTTTACCCTACTTAAATAATTACAAATTTCCTTAACACCCTCATCTGATTTTATTTTCAATATCTTTTTTCCTATTATTTCCATTGGTAAGTTAGCCCATTTCCTCAGTATTGATTTATCTCTCATTTCTTTAGTTTCTTCACATTCCAAAGTTGCATGCCAATAACTGTCCATCTTTCCACACATTGGACATTTGTCTACCTCCCTTCTCTGTCCTATACCTTTCAATTTTACTACCCCTGTTCTCGTCCATGCAATTCCTTTCCTGGCGACTTTATCTCCTTTTTCCACATATGTCTCCTTTACCCATTCTAGCTTTACTTCCCTGTAAATATTCAATGATTTTTTTGTTATTAAAACTACCAAAAAGTTCTTGAATTTCAATATTATCCATTCTTAGTTTGATTTGATTCCAGAATCCTCTTTAGTTTAGTTCTCTATCTCTCCATGTACCCCCCCTCCCCACTTTCTTCGAGAGCCTGCTTAATTCTGCTACTCCAAGTAATGTTGGGTAATGTTCTCCTGTGCAGTCAAGCATTGTTTCAAAATATCTTGTTCCTTTATATTCTTTAGCCTAAACCAATATTTTAGACTCCTTACCATTATTTTACCTTTGCTCCCTACCCTTCCTAGTTCTGTCGTGCTACCCCATTGGGTGAATTTTTAGGTAAGCCCAAAACCTGTTTATAAAAAGACCGACATAGGTATTCGAGGTAATTAAGGCACGGAATATGAATTGCGGTTCAAATCCCGCCAAGATTGTTCTCCCTGACAGGTTTATTTCGGGTTTACCTAAGTCCTCATAATTGGTAAATGCTGGGGAGATGGGTGAGGTCGTATATGTAGTAAAAACGGAGTTGAAAAAAAATGTTTACGATGGCACAATGATATAAATAATATAAAGTGTATATAGGGAAAGTTGAATGCGACTATGTTGCACTAAGTTAAATTCTATGGGGCCATGGCTTGCCGTTAAACCCCAAGGAAACTACGAAGTTCAGTACCATATTTCGAGACCTCCCAGAGTGAACAAAATCATGGTATCAAAACTGACTCTCACAGGCAGTAACGCTACCATATTACCTAGGTCTAACGCCATTAGCAAATGTAGGATAAATCAATCACTGTGATAGTTTCACTAATACCGACATAATAACCTAGTTCAGCGCATGTTTGCTGCAAGTCGCGGTGACAAGAGGGTGGGAGAAGGCGAGGACTACCACTACCTTAACTAAAGGACAAGTATACCCTCGAAGGTTCTCTTTCTAGACATTGCTACATTTACATATTAGTCACCTACACCCGGACCATATACCTTCAATATTTATTAGCCAATTAAAAATTAGCTTGTATCATAAAACTTATGATAATTATGTGTAACCGCGTTTTAAAACTGGTTTTACTGCCGCAGAGAATCAATGATGGAATCGATATAAAAATGGAGGAAGTAATGTGTTTTAATTGTAACTCCTTCTAAAAGTATTTATAGATAACAAATTAATGTATGATTAAATCAGAATTATTAACTAGTCCAGGTATACCATCTTCTCCAACATTGTAGCTGAATTTTGCAAGTATCCATTCAAAGAAGTGTTTCAGTCGACAGGTCTTCTCCAGATAACTCAGAGATGTTTTGTTAAAAACTCTCGTGTTCTCTGTTGCTCATAAATGCCTTTGTTAACCCGATCAGCTCAAATATGATCCCTTATGCAGCTTATGGAATGCGTATTCTGTGCAAAAACACTAAGATGTTTTTGGGATAGCAGAGCAGCCGTATTTAGAGAGAGGGGTTTAGGGTTCAAACCCCCCGAAATTTTTGACAGTTTTATTTAAAATCATATCAAACGAATGGTAGTAACACATTTAGAAGGAAGAGGGAAGGTTAATATTGTCGTCTTACATTATGTCCCGGTTTTGGAAACAGTCTCGGCGTTTTGTGCTGCGAGGTGGAATATCTTCATTCTGGTGAGTTCTTCCTGTTTGTATAATGTCTCCAAGCAATATTCTTGTCCACATAACGTCTGTATACTACAGTGTAGGTACTGGTAACTGAGTAGCATACTGTTAAGTTTAAGTCTAGTTATGAAAACACCACTGAATTGTTTTTCTGGTTGTGGGATACATGCGGGATAGCTATACGTCGATTCAAATTCTAAATTTTCACCTAACAAACAAATTGATGCGTTACATTCACATGGTTTGTTTTAACCATGATTATTTATTTTTACATATACCCCTCAAGCTATGGCGACAGCGCTTCAAGAACTGACAAAGCACTGGAAAGCTCAAACTAATGACAATGAATATCTCGGAAATGGCTAATGCCACAAGAAAACTTATTTAAAATAAAGAGACATACATTTGTATGCACGAAGGCTTTTTCTATCTCTCTTTGGTTTACCAGTTATGCAAAACAATACAAAATGAATTCAGAATGAAGAGGACTTCACAGGCTGTTTGCAGAAAATTCCAGATATAAATTTTATTAGACATGTAAATATCCTTAAAATACTATTTTAATAAAAAATCGACAGAGCAATTTTTGAAAAACTTAAAAAAAATTACGAATTTTTGTCCACTTAAGGGATAGTTAGCCTAGAGGGATTTTCTTGAAAATCTTCGTCGTAACCTGTGAAGATACTTAAATAACAGGTTGGGTGTTTATCTGATATTTCATTTTTTAGTATGCTGTTCACCGACATCACAAAATATTTCTAAAGTTTTTATTCAGTGGAACTCAAAAAAGGGCATTTGCAGCTTAATTCCTATATGGAGTTTTGGCAGTAAAATAAAAATTACCTCCTTTGCCTATTACAACTATATATGCTAGAGAAAGTAGCTGCCTCGATCTCGTTCAGTAAACAGCTTTATATCCCCAAGTCCACGTGAGGATTCCAATGAACAGTCCGATGTGTTTAGTTGTATCATGGCTCAAACACCGCCAGAGAAGCTTTTGTAGAGAAGCCATTTCCGTAATTGGGTAAATGATTTTTTTATAAATAGTCCGATCGTATGACAAATGTGTAATGATGAGAAGCATTTCGCCACTGACAAAGATGGGGTTCCTTTTTATATCTTTGTATTTCGTCGAGTTTGAAGCTTCAAATGTGCCTGATTGACAAGCTGTTTTATAGCCGTTTCATACAGTTCTGATTGTCTCACTTCCTAGGCTTCTTACACTACAGCAATTCACAACACAATAGGTCCTGAAATGTGTGCCCTACATGTGAAATAACTACCAGAACAGTACTATCACTTAAAATAAGGTACTACTTTATACATTCACTTTAAATTGGCGAATGATAAAACATTTGTTAGCATGTCTGCCTCGCATTCAAGTGTTTGGAGTTCGAATTGAACCTGGATAAAATTTTCCCTCTGTGGTTACTATAACATTGCTGACTCCGGGTTCATTTTAACCTCATTTCATTCATTCACAGTCGATATGACCTTACGGGTTGAATGCTAGACTCCCATCTACTAATAATCAATTCTCTATTGGTTTGCAAATTCAGTGGAGCCGTTCTATCTAAACGATGCACAAGACATGTCCCCTTGCTTTAAGTGTATTTTTTTTGTCTGAATTATCCCACATTTTCTGGTATGTGTGGATTCTAAACATTCTTGTGAATGTTCGCACTGTTGCAGCCCATAAAGGTGGTAGAAGCTTCCTCTGGAGAAGAATCCAAACCGGCCAACCTGGAGACACTGGACGAGGATGTTCCAGCCCCACCAAATCCCGCTGTGCCTGCCCTACCATCGCCAGGACAGAGAGTTGTGGTTATCGGCCAACCGCAGTTCTTTGGCAGCTATGACGCTCTGAGGAATCCAGCCATCCAGCAGAGCCTCAGCACTAATGGTGCCGTGTCCAGCTTCCTCATCCTTAAAGGCCAACAACCTGGCGACGGTAAGGTGCAGGTACAAGAAGTTGACCTCCAGAAGTACATGGCAAGTTTGAAGGATGCTCAGAATGTACAGCAACGGCCCGTACTCGCCTCTCCCGCTGCTTTCCAGAATCTGGTGTACCTCAACCGGCAACAAGCCATCGACGACGATAAGGCTTCCGTAACCGTAGAGGCACTTGGACCCAGACCGGTCAAGACGAAGCAAGGAGAAGATAATGAAGATAACGAAGAAGGAGAGGAGGAAGGCGAAGATGTTGTCGCCGATCCTCCTGGTCCGTCAGTAGCTCAAGTGAAGCCTCAGGCGATAGCCCTCGCAGGTCCCGGAGGAGTAGCAGCAGCAGCGCCTCTGGGGACGGCCCTGGTTGGTCCTGGAGGACTTGCCGTGGCGGCTCCTTCGGCGACGGCTGTGGCGGGGCCTTCAGGAGGGCAACCTCCCATAGCCGGTCCCGGGGCTCTGAGCTCTCCTGCCGCGCTTAAGGCCTACATCCTCGAGCAGCAGAACAGGGGCGCACCGGTGGTGAACCCAGCTGCGTCGTACCAACTCGCCTACAACTACTAGCACCCACATCGTGTTCCTGACCCGCTGCCGCTCTCTCAACTTCTTCCACAGCAAAACCTGCTCTCTATATTTATTGTGCATACTGCGAGTTTTGCTGTCGGAAGACAAGTATGAATGTATGCAAGATCATGACCTCATTCTTCGTTATTTTTAGCAAATCAATAAAAAACTTCATTTTGTTAACAGCTATGTTTTATTGCTACTCCGTCCATTTCCATCATTTCTCCAGTCACAAAAAATAAGAGGATTTCTAACTGGCATATAAAATACTGCCAGGATATAGTTACATCTCAAGTTAAATCCAAAGTAAAGAATACGAGCTTTGTTTTGATAGAGCAACCCTTCATTTTGAAAAAATTGCTTATGCGCTACATTCACACGAGTTTCTCTACCCATTATCGTTTATTTGTTATGGTTTCTACAAACCATTCTTACAAAAGCTTATTTTTCTATCTGCTTCATATCAATCCACATAAACGGTTGCAGAGATAGTTTCATGATAAATATCGTTGTAGGTATAAGATATAGAAAAACAAAATGATGGTCAAATATTTAAAAGCGTTTCGCTATATGCTAGCCTTAAAATTCCATGCTGTCTCCATGGTATCATGAGAAGCAACTTCAAAATATGACAAAACTATTGAAAAATTCAAACAAATTAAAATGAATATGTTGTAATTACCTGGGAAATGGCTAATGCCACAGGAAAGCTTTTTTTTAAATAAGTTATATGTTTTAAAGAGATCTACATTTTTTCTGGTAAGTTTTTGTCTATTTCTTATAATTTACAGGTTATACAAAATTATATATATTCGGATGAAGTGGGCTGCACAGGCTATTTCCAGAAAATATAAAATAACAAACATTTTCTATGTAAAGAGTGGTTTGGGGTGAGAAAGTTTACCTTTAGCATCTTTGGAAGGTACTGAACTTAATAACAAAGTTTGTTATTCATCAAAAAGTTCGTCGAGTAATGCTGTTTACAAAACACACACACTTTGTTGTAAAACTCCTTCTTGATTCAGGGGCCCTCAAAACATGTATTTCCTTGGAGTATCAAATTGTTTAATGAAATGCAATATTTTCTTCTACCCAATAGATACTTGGGGGAGGAAATAAAGACAAACGAAAATGCAAAACTGTAGTTTTACAATATTGGTAACACTGTCAAGACATATTCTTAAGCTTTTTTTCTGGAGTTTGATTGCCATTCCAACTTCAGAGAATGGTCTTTCATGCTTCTAATACAGAAAGTGAACCTCGATGAAGCATAGGACGTGTGGGGCAAAGGGAAATGTATTATGTGCTACTAACATGACTGTAAAACACGACGCAGCCAGTCAGACTGCTCTACGCTTCCCCTTAGCAACCATTCTCACGTTCTGTTTTAGTCTCAAGTTCGCACATGCTCTCTGAGGTAAATTTCACTACTTGACCTTACAATAAAACTCATGTGTAACATTCACACGAATTTCTTGTATATCTCCTATGAACTATTCTGAGAGAACTGTGTTTTTCTGATTGCTTGATATTAATCCAGATAAACGTTTGCAGAAATAGCTTTCTTGTATTTACAAGAGGCCGAAGCGATACGCAATGCTGGTTTTGAAATGCCATACCGTTTCCATGACCACGAGACATCTGAAATATGACTTGCCACTTCAGAAACTGTATAAATATTGTGGCAATTAGAAAAACACCCGGTTATCTAACAGCAAACTTTATTTATTACACGAAATGTCTTACAAGTCTCGTTTTGCAGCTTACAAATCCCTCATCTCGCAATTCTACTGCCCTCGTCTTATAGTCCCCTGTTAGGAAGAACATTAATGCAATATGCATATGACGAATTATGTCACAAAAATTTCATTTGAAATAAATTGTGTACTTTAAAGAGAGCTTAATGCTTTGTGTGGAAAGCTGTTGTCTATTTCTTATGGTTTACCAGTTATGATAAATTAACCAAATCTATTTCGAATGAAGAGGACTTCATAGGCTATTTCTACAAACTTCATACGCGTTTTATTAGCCTTGTAATTTTTTAAGTAAATGTCAATCGAAATCGTTAGAACCATTTTGAGAAAATTAAAGAAATAATAAAATATTTTCTTTATAAAGGTTAGTTTGGAATGAGAGAGATTTCTCGTTATATTTGTGTGTGGTTTATACATAATATTTCAAGACGTTATATTTTTCTTGTTGATAGGATAGGACTAGAAGCGAAGGGGCACTTAGCTCGACCTATGCAGATCTTTTGTACCTAGGCCCCTAACGGGGCGCCCCCGGGAAGGGAGGGAGACAAAGGAGGTACAACAGGCAGAGGGTAGGCTCCCTACCGTTTAAGATTTGTTCTCCTCGGGTGGTGGCTGGTGCAGTGGTTCCCCTCCCCCTGTCCCGCCGGGAACCGGGATCGAGAGACGGTTCGCAGTCAGGGGGACAAACCTTTACTCAGAGCATCCTTTCCCCCCTGCAATGTACTCGCCGAGACCTCCCGCCGACACTTGCAACCCTGAAAGAAACCTATCAGATGAAAGGTGAAGTGAAATGAGAATGGAGGACAGGAAATTCGGGGGATGTAGTGATCCTTCCCAGCTTTCGCCTGGCGACCTGGCGTAACTCCCGAAAACATCCATGGGTCAGGAAGGTTGGCCACGGGAATCGAGCCCACGACCTCCGGAATGTGGGCCCGCGCGGTTTCTTTTTGATACTCTATAACTTCCAGACTAAAAGAGATATCGAAACGAAATTTTAAAACGTTCAATCTTCAAGTAAGAGAAGCCCATTTTAAATTGTCAACCAAACTCACTGTAAATGACTTTCACTGGTGGAGTCCCTTAGCTCAACACTTTGTGTATCCTACAGTGATCGCCACTTGACCGACGCAGCTTACATGACGCCCAGTCATAAAGTCTGTATACTTACACAAATATCACTCCTAGTTATAACTATGTTGAGGTCTCGAATTGCCGGAAATAAATACGATTAGTGATGACTAAGACTCGAAACTTGGGACCCGGTGTGCCCTGCGGTCAACTGCTACAGGTATAACGTAAACAAAGCTAAAACAACGTGACGGTACCAAAATAAAGACTGTCTTATGCCAACTGAGTACTTAACATAGCTAATGAAACAGACAGGCTAAGGCACAGATCATTGTTACGTAATAATTATAGTCTTAAACGTGGTTAACATTGAACAGCTTCATAATAACTTACCCTTTCCATGAATTTAGCGATATATGTATTGTTTGTTTACAATATGTACATATTAGACGACTGTAATCGAGCCATGACTGTAGTAGAAGTGTCAGCTGATTTCGCGCCGTAGCCTGTCTCGTTGGCCATGAAAATATACGCATGTAGGCGTTGAACAACTGATGAGCCAAACGTAATTCAGAAGATATCTCTAATAAGCAGATACACTTATGGGTAATTAAATGGTAGTTACTACATTTTAGGGAAGTATTTTGATTACTGAAACCTAAGGACGTCGCTTGTTAGCTGATATTGAAATTGTTTTCGTTACACTTTCCTCATCCCCAAAAAGAGAGAGTAAAAATGTTCCTCCTTTCTCCCTCCCTGCCTACTTCTTGTGGTGGTTCTTAAGTGTTTGTTCCCAAAGTTCGAAAACTGACAACGCTGATTCTTGAGGGATACGTTTGCTAGATTTATGACCTCTTCTGTGGCTGTTGAGGTATTTTAAAAACCTTTCGGTTCAACAAAAAAATCCATCTAGTTGCTGTAGCAGAACTTCTTCGCAGTTCTTGAATAAAACTTATCATTTAGAAACTTTTCAAATGGATCACCTTCAGCATCTGAAGAACATACATATTTGTTGTGTTTTGAGAAAGGTAATGTATGAAGAACTTATCTGGTAGTGTGATCAATGAAAAGGGAAATACTATGGGGACCATCTGGGTCATAACGCAAGAGTATTTTATTCTAAAATATGGGCCTGCATTTCTGAAACTTATATTACAAGGTATCCCGTTCTACAAAGGGTTTTTGATAGATAAATGTAGGAACAGAAAATTCGACATTACATTCAAGGGCCTTCATGTAATTCTTTGAACATGTTTTTGACGAGCGGAGATGCTTTTTGTGAATGGGAGTGTATTCTTGCACGGAAACCATTTAACGGAAGTATTTGAAGATGATTCAGGAACTTTCCACTTCACTTTAATAGCCGGCACTTAAAGCTGTTTGTCTTGTAGATAGCAATGGCAATATTTTGGGAACTCGCCACTAGTTGCTTGTAAAGATAAAGTAGGTCATCTGTAGAGGAAGAAAACATCTTCGGAGGCAAAAAAAGGAACAAAGCTAAATGGACTATAACTGCATAGTATCGAGGTTATGTTTAGAAGACCCGGTCAGTTCATCCACTACTCCGTTACTATGGAGACCAGAAGAAAGCTGCTACTGCTGTTGGTAAGTATTTTGAGTGTAATATTTCATACAAAAGACAGGTTTGGTACAAAACTCAAAGTGTAATTATTTCAACCTGTTGCAAGTAGTTTATTTTTCAAGTGCAGGAGGTTTATGACGGTGGTAGAACTGGCTTTTGCGGTTGACCGAATTTGGAAGAGAGCTGTGCAGCTGTTCATTGTTTGAACATGCCTTGCACTTCAAACAACTGGTTGCATTCTTTGTTTGCTTTACGTCTGTGAACACGAAGGAATGCTCATAACTGGAGGTTTGAAATCGTGTATTAAGGTTTACAGAGGTTCGAACGGCAAGGGTTTTGCATACTCTCGGAGGATCCGGGTTCATACTACAACTCTCTGTAATTTATGACCAAGCTTTGGTGACCTCAGATAGCGAGGTATACTTTTTCGTAGTATTAAAACCGGATTTGCACATGGGCCACTAGAATGCATATGCGAAATGCTTGAAGTGATTTTCGCTCAACCTTTTAAGATAGCATACGAGATTCTTAAATTTCCTTCGGTTTCCCTATTTAAAAAACTCTGATGTGTTACACTCACATGACTTTCTCTACTCTTGTACAAACTATTTTTACAAACGCTTTTTCTCCATAATCTTCTTGTTAATCGAGATATCGAGATGTTAATCTTGTTGCTAATTTTCTTATAAATGCAAGGGGAATTGGTAGGTTTAAAGCGATATTCAAATATTTTAATAGCTGGTTGCTATGTGGAGTATTCCATTCTGTTTGCATGTCCAGGACATAAACAAAATGAGCAACAAATTCCCATTTGAGAAAAAGTATAATTATTGGAAAATTTAAGAGAATAACAAGCAATATCTCGAAAATGGTTCACTCAACAAAATTGTATGACATAAATTGTGTATTATTTTTGTGCAATAAAATTTTGTCTATCTCTTATGGTTTACCAGTTATGCAAAAGTCGTTCACAATGAAGAATACTTTTGGAAACATTCCCAGAAAATTCAAGAAATACATTTTATTTGTCATCAAAATATCTTAAACATATGATATTTTAAACAAAATCGTTAGAGCCATTTTTGAGAAAATTAAAATTTTCGAAAAATGTTCCTTGTAAAGGGTAGTCTCGGGTGGGAAATTTTCATGAAAACCTTCGTGTCGCATCTCTGGAAGATACTGATACCGACTGTTCGTTTCTGAGTTACGCTGTTCACACACACACACACACACACACACACACACACACACACACGCACAAACGGACATGTTTCCAAAAATGCTTTTTTTGGATTCAGGGTGTCTCAAAGCATGTATTTCCGGTGAAATCTCGGTATCGAAGTTTTGGGTAGAATACAATACTTCCCCTACTTACTATACGTAGTAGACAAAGTAAAAATGTTGGCTCCCAATTACGAAACGTACCTTAGAACTCAAATGACCATCCATGGATGGTCCAACTATTCTTTGAGCGCTTCGTACACAGCCATGCAGAATTTTCTTTGTTATTTACGTTGGTGTAAGAAGAATTGCAAAGTGTTTTATACAAATACTGTTTAGCTTTTTATGAGGAGTGAGAAAACACAAAAAGGTAGGTTCTCGTTGGCCCTAAAATGACCGTCACGACTTCCTCCAAATAAAACACGACTAATGGCATTTACTTTCCCCCATAATATCAAGTAACTTTTGTTAAAGGCATTTCTTTTTACAACCTTACTTCTTGAGATATCGTGCAGTCTCAACTTAAAGGTCCACCCTGTATGTTACACTATCCATATACTAAGCTAATCTTCTATCCTCACCACTTTACTCACCATAAATTGCTACCTAGGAATTATTTAAAAATACGGGAAGTTAAATTAAGTTTCAACAAACGGAAACAGCATTCAAATGTTTATTGTTGTAACAAACCCTGTGATAGATAGAAAATAAAGCAAAAATCTTAAACCTTCACGCCTGACGCTTAGAAAAGAACTGAAATTAAAGCTTGAAGCATTTCTAAAAGAGCTAATGAACGCCACGGAAGAATTTATTTGGCACAAATTATATGTTTTTATGAGCTGAACAGTCTTATCGTAGCAGTATCTGTCTATCCGTTGTAAATGTAGTATTGTTTCGTTATTTTTGCGCCACGTCCTGGCGCCAATTTGAGAAAATGTTTGTTGCTGCTACGTATGGAAAGTCAGTTTGAAGATGATGTATTATATTTCGACTGTTGGGGAGCCGAACTAGTAGTAGTTGCAACCGCACTATAGTAAACAGTTTCCGGTAGCCTTCGCCCCAAATGTACCTTCAAGTGGCCTTTGCCCCAAGTTTAAAAAATATTAACTTTGTAATTTTTGACTGTTTCTTTAAATATTATATATTTATGTTTGTCTCGGCTGCGTCAGTATTATTGTTAGAGACACGTTTCTCTTAGCAGGGTTGTGATGCGACAAGAATGTAGGCTTACACAGATTATAATTTTACTTCACTCCTTTTATTAATACTTGATACGATTTAAATAACACTTCACTGATATAGAGAGCTGTGAGATTCTTTTTATTAATTAACTACACTTTTTTAACACGTAAACTTATTTTCGTCTCACAGGAATACGTATTAAATTTCTCGAGGACACTTTTTGTGCCTGCTTTGTAACTTTGTCTGCAGGCAACTGAACTCTAAATTTGTAAAATTTTCTCCTTTTCACCTTTCACCTTTTCCTTTTCTTCTTTCACTCATTGTCTCAAGGCCACCTCATTGTTAGCAACTTTTAACTTATTATTCTCACAGCTACTACATTATTAAATTACGCAATACATTCACACAACATTATTTCACATGGTTACAATAATATAAGCATATGCAATGACTGTTACATAGATTTTACGAATTATTACATACACATATTGCTTCAAGGTGGGCTGTTATTGAATTTACATTTATATAATTAGACTGAAATTATTTAAGTGTTAAACATACTGCCTCACTGTTAAGGTTTACTTGTTATAAGAAAAATTCAATCAAAGTTCACAGAATATTCACAGAAAGTTCAAGATATACATTTTTATTTCTCATGTCAGTTTATTCAAATGTGATATTTTAATGAAACTCGTCAGAGCTGCTTTTGAAAATATAACAAATAGGTTTGAGGTGATTTTCCAGAAAATCTACGCGTCAATTCTTTGGAAGATGATAAACATGAACACCAAGTTGGGTATTTAACTCAATTTTTATTTTTGAATTATGCTGTTTACATATACACATGCGAGCGCCCCTGCGGATTATTTATAAAAGAATACTTGTTTTGGATTCTAGGGACCCGGTGAAATTTCGACATCGAATTTTTGGATCGAAGGTCTGGATACAACAAACGGTGTAAATCAAGTTTTTGGGAGAAACATAGCAAATTTACTTTGAATAACTCATTTAAGTATTATGAGATATATAAATATGGAACACTAGGAACAATATTCATTCTTATGTATTTTGTAAACGAAGTATTTAAAATGTACTTAACTCAAAGTCATTTTGCAATACAAGAAAAATGATAAATATTTCACTTTAAAAGCAATACATGAAAGGACAAAGTTAACGTTTCCAACTATAGTATCAACAAAACTGAAGTAAAATTAAATACAATGTAATAAAAAAAGAAAAATAAATTGGACAACCTTAGCTTTAGAGTAAAATTTCATTATTAATTACGACACTAGTCTGCACGATATCGGATGAGTGAAAACCAATAAGTAATTCTGACTCACTTTTTATGCTGATTTCAGAATTGGTTTTAGTTTTTTTTCTATCACGTACAGTTTTTCACAATTTTACTTCAAAAATATAGAGCTATAAAGATATTGCTACCGCCATTACACATAAAATTGGGCTTGATGAAGCGATTTGTGAGGGCTCTACCACAGGTTGGACTCTTCAAGTGCCTTTCCAAGAAATTTCCCTTCATTACATAAGACAAATTAAAGGCTGGAACTTTTGTTGGTCCTCAAATAAAGAAATTTATGAATGATGAAGATTTTGAGAAGACAATGAATGAGAGAGAAATAGAAGCATGGACCGCCTTCCGATCAGTTACTGAAAATTTCTTAGGCAATAACAAAGATTCTAATTACAAGGCCATTGTCGAAACAATGTTGGAAACTTTCAAGAAGATGGATTGTAACATGAGTATAAAGGTGCATTTTCTGCATTCACATATCGACTACTTTCCAGAAAATCTGGGACATTATAGTGAAGAGCAGGTGAAGGTTTTCACCAAGATATTGAGGAAATGTAGAGGAGGTACCAGGGGAGATGGAATGAAATTATGATGGCCGAGACTACTGTTGAATGTTGAGGAGAGACAGTCATCTTCAACGATCTGCAAGAAAGTCAAAGATTTAAAAAAAAATTAAATGAAACACTTTGGCTTCTTGTTTTGTTAAAATGTAGTCATGAAACAAATTAGGAGATTTCTTGAGAGTATTCTTAAAATGTTTCTGGAATAAAAACTTACCTTGTGTGAAATGGTATTTGAATACTTTTCTACGCTGATTAGTAAAATTGCCAAAACATTACTTCTTATTTTGTGTAAAAACGTGACGTGATAGAAAAAAACGGAAATTATTTCTGGAATCAGCTTAAAAACTTGATTCAAGAACACCTACTTTTAAGAAATCATCTGACAAAAAGTTTGAAAATGCAGATGTGTTATTATTATTATTATTAAAATATTACTAGCATTATTGTACCAATATCAACTTACTTAGTGAGATTTCTCCACGGTAAGGTATGAAGCTCGCATTTGAAAAGTCCCAGGTTCGATTCCCCGTCGACCGCCAATTCCTACGTTGAGTTTTTCCTGATTATCCCTGGTCGGTAGGCGAATGTTGGGGTGGTTTTTCAGCTACAACGATTTCCGTTCCATTCTTTCCATTTCATCCCACTTCCTTCTCATCTTTCAGGTGTGCTTCTAGGTCTCGTGTGTATGGCGGTGCCGGACAGATGGACGGATGATGTTCAAAAAAAATTACTAGAGGGTACTAGACGGCTGCTTGCTCTACAGGTCGTTCAACGTCCTCTTTAGGCAGTTCCAGAAATTGACGGATCTTAGACAGGAACGGTTGGAGACCTCCGCGCGCCTCCTTGACCTGTCTGCCTGCGGCCTGTAGCCTCCTGTGGTTCCTTCACTTCATGTCTTATTCCTGGGGCTGCTAGCCATAATACATCTAAGTAGGTCGTAATGTGCAAAGTGTCCCCCTCCGTTGTATAACCCATGCCACGTAGTCAAACCGCGCCGTATACTACTACCGCACCGGCGGTTCTCAAAACGTCCATAACGATAGACAAAGACGATTGGAACATTGTATCAATCAACAAGGGCAACGTTTCGATTACCTATTCAATGAGCGAAGTCAACATAACAGGACCGTTAGATGGTGATGATAATAACAACAGTAACAATAGAGTTTATAATAGCAAGCGAAAAAAATGGCAGTGAAATACTGTACGCTCCATGCTTATAGTCCTAATATCGGACAACAACAGGCTAAACATAATTATTAAAATAGCTATAGGCGGATGCGTATAGATCAAATAGACATGTTTATTATTTTTACTTTCTCTACTACGTATAGTAAGTAGGGGAAGTATTGTAATCAACCCAAAAATGCGATACCAAGATTTCACCGGAAATATGTTTTGTGACCCCCTGAATCCAAAAAAAACATTTTTGAAAACATGTCCGTTTGTGTGCCTGTGAATAGCATAACTCAGAAACGAACAGTCGGATAAACAACAAACTTGGTATTTAGGTTCAGTATCTTCCAGAGATGCGATGCGAAGGTTTTCAAGAAAATCCCCCCACCCCAGATTACCCATTACATGGAACATTTCCCGAAAGTTGTAATTTTCTCAAAAACGGCTTTACGATTTTGATTAAAATACCATAGGTTTAAGATATTTTCATGACAAATGAAATGTATATCTCGAATTTTCTGGGAATATCTCCAAAAGTATTCTTCATTGTGAACGACTTTTATGGCAAACCATAAGAGATAGACAAAATTTTACTACACAAAAAATGTAGATCGTGTTAAAATGCACAATTTATGTCATACTTTTTTTTTGTTCAGTGAACTATTTTCGAGATATTGCTTGTTATTCCATTAAATTTTCCAATACTTATACTTTTTCTCAAATTGGTTATTCATTTTTTTTTGTCCTGGTAATGCAAAGAGAATGGAATACTCCACATAGCAACCAGCTCTTAAAATATTTGACTATCGCTTAAAGCCTACCAATCCTCCTTGCATCTACAAGAAAATTAGCAATATGATTAACATCTCGATTAACATAAGCATATGGAGAATAGGCGTTTGTAAAAATAGTTTGTACAATAGTAGAGAAAGTCATGTGGGTGTAACACATCACATTTTTCAGTCTAAAACGTGAGTTTATTTCTCGAAAATAAAGCCTGTGTAAGTGAGGTGGAAAATATTCTAAGACCTTTTCGGCCTATTTTTGTCTATCATCACGGACAGTACTCTTTAGTGCAAGGGTCTATTTTTGTCTATCATCGAATAACCCACTCTTTTGAAAACCCAGAAAGGGCCTCTCAATGAGTGTGATCGGCTTATCGTCTTTGCTGATAAGCAAAAGGAGCAGAACAAACCTCAGCTGATCCCGTAGCTCATCCGGTAAGGCACCTGCCTGCTGTAGGTGAGAATTTTTCTCTACCCAGATTGTTCCCTATCCTCCCCAGAGTCTTGAAGTGTGAATCTGGGTGTGACTCTGTGTGTGTGTGTGTGTGTGTGTGTGTGTGTGTTGTGTTTGTGATCTAGTGATTAAAGCCTAAAGTTTACTAGAAACACCAAGACAAGCGAATATCTGATAACACCATTACCTATAGGCAATATGTTCCAAAGGAAAGGCCGCGATAGGACCGTTGTAGTTGAAGGCGGGAGTAAACGGTACTAAAGAAAAAGTATGAACCTCGCTCTCGCTAATTCGGCAGTTCCCCACTTAACTGCGTTTACTTGGAATTGCCCCGTTGAACTCTGCAACTCTTAACACACGAAGGGTTACATACACACTTGAAATACGGCGCGGTTGGGCCACTTTTATATGTTGACCATATCAACTTATTTAAAACCTGTAGTTATGTCAAATACTTTATAGATGGCTGCTAAGCTGCCTACTGTCTAAAATGGAGAACTATTTGAAGCTACCCTAAAACCTCTTTCTTAAAAATCTGATCTGCTACATTCACATTACTTGTTTATTTGTATACGGCTTCTACCAACTATTCTTACAAAACCTTCTGTTTTTATCTACTTCTTGATAATCGACACAGCGTTTCATTATAATGAGATAGTTTCATTATATATTTCGTTGTAAGTACAAGAGGGATACGGGTTACTAAGCAACAGCGATTGTATAAGAAGTGGGTAGTTATATGCAGGCTTTGAAATTCCATACTCTTTCCATAACATCGCCGCCAACAAACTGGATGTTGATGGAATTTTAAAAAGGCTGATGTATCACATCATTCTCTACCCAGTATCGTTTATTACTTTCTCTACTACGTACAGCAAGTAGGGGAAGTATTGTATTCCACCCAAAAATTCGATACCGAGATTACACCGGAAATATATGTTTAGAGGCCCCCTGAATCTAAAAAAAGCCTTTTTGGAAACATGTCCTGTGTGTGTCGGTCTGTGTTTGGTTTGTGTGTGTGTGTGTGTGTGTGTGTGTGTGTGAACAACCTAACTCAGAAACGAACAGTCGGATAAACACCAAACTTGGTATTTAGGTTCAGTATCTTCCAGAGATGCGACACGAAGGTTTTCAAGAAAATTCCCCTACCCCAGATTACCCTTTACATGGAACATTTTTTGAAAATTTTAACGATTTTGATTAAAATACCATATGTTTAAGATATTTTCATGACAAATGAAATGCATATCTCGAATTTTCTGGGAATGTCTCCAAAAGTATTCTTCATTGTGAACGACTTTTGCTTAACTGGTAAACCATAAGAGATAGACAAAACTTTACTACACAAAAAATGTAAATTGCGTCAAAATACACAATACTTTTTTTTTGACTGAACCATTTTCGAGATATTGCTTGTTATTCCCTTAAATTTTCCAATAATTATACTTTTTCTCAAATGGAAATTCGTTTTATTTTCTGGTAATGCAAAGTGAATGGCATACCCCACATAGCAACCACCTCTTTAAATATTTGACTATAGCTTAAGGTCTACCAATTCATCTTGCACCTACAAGAAAGTTAGCAATAAGATAGTTTATGCAAATATTTATCTCGACTAACATGAAGTAATAGAGAACAAGCGTTTGTAAAAATAGTTTGTACAAGAGTAGAGAAAGTCATGTCAGGTAACACATCAGAATTTTATTATTATTCTGTTCAAGTGTGTATTCGCGGTTAAATCTTAGTACGTATTGAACTTTTGGATAAAAATAATACTTCCCCTACAGGTAGGTGGCAGATAAAGTAAAAATTCAATGCCAGGCTCGGTACTTCGAACCTGGCATTGAATCCAAGTTCTGGCATTTAATATTTCTAATGTTTTTCAACTTTCCAATCTAACACACGGCTATTGTGAAAGAATAATAATTATTATTAACTTCTTTAAATTAGTTTTGAAAATAGGCAGGTGCCCAGGGACCCTTGCTGGTAATCAACACTGCATGCAAGAGGTTGTATCAAAGCCCTTTTAATATTTGTATTGCCTAACGGAGGACACGTTAGAGACAACAAGAAATTTGGCCAGTGATGGTTGAGAGGAATGCGACGCCGTTAGTCGCGCATGACTCTATAAGGCAAGTCGACATGTGAGGTAGGCGTGGCTCGTCGCCCTTGACTTTGAACTGTTCGCTGGTTATTGAACGCGACTCCGCATCAGATCTGGTTCTGCATGTCGGGGTGGCCTTCAACAGTTACTCTTCTCTCTTTCTTTCGCGATGGTTATCCAGTAGCTCTACACCTTTCTTTTTCTTTTGTTTTTCTCTGCATCCCTTTCTTCGGGTCCGCCATAGATGTAATGCGTTTGTCTTCCAAACCTGGAGATCGGTTCCCGAGGCTTCAACAGTTGCGCGCGAGGAAAACTTTTACCTGATTTATGTGGTTGATGGGGCCTACTATCAACTGCGCGCTCATATATTTTCGCAGGATTTCTCTTTCCATTTGGTAATATTACCAGATATCTGAAATCGAAATAAGGGACTGTTGCGCATTTCGCCGTCATCTCTCCATATGCAACAAATACTTACGGCAGTATTTACAAAAGGTTTGTACTTTTATCTTTTCACTTTCCCCACTACGCATAGTAAGTAGGGGAAGTATTGTATTCCACCCAAAAATTCGATACCGAGATTTCACCGAAAATATATGTTTTGAGACCCCCTGAATCCAAAAAAAGCATTTTTGGAAACATGTCCGTGTGTGTGTCTGTCTGTTTGTCTGTGTGTGTGTGTGTCTGTGAACAGCATAACTTAAAAACGAACAGTCAGATAAACACCAAACTTGGTATTTAGGTTCAGTACCTTCCAAAGGTGCGACACGAAGGTTTTCAAGAAAATCCCCCCACCCCAGATTAACCTTTACATGGAACATTTTTCGAAAATTTTAATTTTCTCAAAAACGGCTCTTACGACTTTGATTAAAATATTATATGTTTAACATATTTTCATGACAAATAAAATGTATATCTTGAATTTTCTGGGAATGTCTCCAAAAGCATTCTTCATTGTGAACTACTTTTGCATAACTGGTAAACCATAAGAGATAGAGAAACTTTTACTACACAAAAAATGTAGATCGCGTTAAAATACACAATTTATGTGCTATACATTTTTTTTTGTTGAGTGAACCATTTTCGAGATATTGCTCGTTATTCCCCTAAATTTTCCAATACTTATACTTTTTTCTCAAATTCGTTATTCATTTTATTTTGTCCTGGATATGCAAAGAGAATGGAATACTCCACATAGCAACCAGCTCTTAAAATATTTGACTATAGCTTAAAGCCTACCAATTCCCCTTGCATCTACAAGAAAATTAGCAATAAGATTAACATCTCCATATCTCGATTAACATGAAGTATATGGAGAATAAGCGTTTGTAAAAATAGTTTGTACAAGAGTAGAGAAAGTCATGTGTGTGTAACACATCAATTCTTTTTAACATTATCACCTTTGCATCTTAAATTCCCATCCATTCCATTATTAATGTACATCTAACAATGGCACAGTAGTTGTTAATTATTAGGTATTATATCCGCCAGGCTGGCCAACCCTCAAAAATCGCCAATGAACCAACAGTAAATGGGCCAGTATTAACACTACTAACCGTTATAATAGGGTAAAACTTACCGGAAACTATTTTTTGCAGTATAAAGGAACATAGCAGTCGGTTTTACCACTCCAGAGGTGAAAACATTAACTTTTTTCAAGTTTAAAATTACTCAAAAATACAGGACAACTACCGTCCCGGATAGAAACTGTCCGGGAAGCGGGATGTTTAGCAAAACTCCGGGGTTATTTTGTAAGATCTTGGACATCTGGCAACCCTGTTTGGTAGGGATAACGGAGAAGTACGCGGACTCTCTTAGAAATCAGCACTCAGGCCCATTGAGCCCGTTATGTCTTAATTTGGTCTTTCAATCAAATACAATGATCCCTATAAAACGGAAGCAAATGTATTATGAAATACCTCACATACATTTGTGGTTCTGTTAGAAGTAATTTTATCCGTAGCCCAAATCTCGGGAGGAAATGATGAATCAGATGCAATGAAATTATTTGCTAAATAGTCAGAAAACTTTGTCGCATTCTTCATAGTTTTGGTCGAATGAAAATTGAGGCAGTATTTTTAACACTTAAACGATTTCAGTCCAATTATGTAATATAAATATAATAACAGCCCGCCTTAAAAAAATATGTGTATGTAACAATATATAAAAAGTGTATATTACAGTCATTGTAAATGTTTATATTATTGTATACATGTTCAATAATGTTATGTGAATGTATTAGGCAATTTAATAATGTAGGAGCTGTGAGAATAATAGGTTAAAAGTTGCTAACAATGAAGTAACCTTGAGGCAATAATGAATAAGAAAGTGTAATAATGCTATTAGTCATTCTTGGAGCAACAATAATGTAATTTTTGTGACAGTTTATAAAATAACCAATCAAAAACCAGAAAAAAGCTCAAGTTAAATAAAGGTATTCAATTGGATTAGGAATAACCTATCACAGACTTCAAATTCAGAAATTTACAAATTTAGGCGGTTGAAATCAAGTTAGTTGATTGTAGACAGTCACATAACTGGACGCGTTCCTAGCAGACAGTGTTATTAATCAACGCAAGATGTGTCCTCGAGAAATTTAATACGTATTTTGTGTGAGAAAATAGTTTACGTGTTAAAAAGTGCAAGTAATTAACAAAACAATCTCACAGCTCTATATATCAGTGTAGTGTTATTAAAATCGCGTTAAGAATTAATAAAAAGGAATGAATTAAAAATTACAATCTGTGCAAGCCTTCATTCTTCAGCCGCACTACGCCCTGCTGAGACATCCATACCTCTAACAGAAATACTGACACAGCCGAGGCAAGCATAAATATATAATATTTAAAGAAACAGTCAAATTACAAAGTTAATATTTTTTAAACATTTGGGGCAAAGGCCACCGGAAAGTATATTTGGGGCGAAGGCCACCGGAAACTTTTTACCATACGTTCGGTTGCTACTACTTCAAGTTCGGCTCCCCAACAGTTAAAATATAATACAACTCATCTGAGAAGGTGTTTTTTTTACGTAATTTTTCAACTTGTTTATTTATTTATTTATTTATTTCCACACTTGGGAAACCAATTTGAAGAAGGTGTGCAAACTTCTGTTGAAGTTTGCACACGCTTTGGGAGTTAATTTGAAGTAGATATTGTCTTTAACTGTTGTAGTTTACCGTTGTTGTTAGCCACACGCTTGGGAAGCCAACTTGAAGATCCATTATTATTCTTAGTGTTGTTTAAGAAGTTTGCACCATGCTTTGGTAAACCAATTTGAAATAGATTGTTTGTTACGTATTATGCTGCTACGTATGAGAAGCCGATTTTTTAAGATGTATTTTTGTTATTAAACTGGTTCTATAGATATTATTTATGTTTATGTTTGCCTCGGCTGCGTCAGTCTTACTTTAGAGACATGTTTCTCATAATCAGGGCGTGGTACGACAAGAATGTAGACTTATACAGAGTTTAAGTTTAAATTCACTTCTTTTTATTAATCTTTGGCGCAAATTAAATAGCACTACACTGATATTAAGAGCTGTGAGATTCTTTAATTTAAAATTTGTGCTTTGTTAACGCGTATATTTAATTTTACGATTCACAAGAATACGTAACATTTCTTTAGAGAACACATCTTCCATCCGGTAACTACCAACGTCTGCAGGCAACTGAACATATTCCAACCGTCCAAAACCCGTAAGCTTCTGTATTTCAAGTCTCTGATTGGCTAATCCTAGTCCAATAGAATACTTGCATTTAATTAAAGCTTTTTCTGGCTGTTGATTGGCTAATTTTAAACTGTCACAAAATTTACATTATCGTTGCTCTAATCATGACTAGTAGTATTGAAACTCAAACTCATTATTGCCTCTAGGTTACCTCATTGTTACGTCATTGTTAGCAACGTTAAACTTATTATTCTCACAGCTCTTACATTATTACAGTATGTAATGTATTCACATAACATTATTAAACAGGTTTACAATAATATAACCATATGCAATAACTGTTGCATACATTTTTATAAATTATTACATACATATTGTTTTAAGGCAGGCTGTTATTGAACTTACATATTATATAATTCAAGTGTTAAAAATACTGCCTCACATCCTTCAATAAAGACAAAAGACTTCTTCAAAATTATATCCTGAATAATAGCATCTATGGTTTCTATCAAAATGAGAAACTATAGATCAAATATCCAGTGAAACCATTGTCCTATTTCACTGCCGTTCTCTTTATACTCTGATGAAAGCTTAGTATTCTGAATTTTCCTCCACCATGCTCGAGTCAAATGAAAGTTGAAGCAGAGTGTGATATGCCGCGATGGTGGTGCAACAATTTGGTACAGGAATGTTATTGCCATCTTTTTCTCGTTGTCTCCAGTATCTGTTGTTGATTCTGCTGTCGGCTGCTCCAGTAGTTGAGCTATGAGTATTTTCCCTCAGCATGTGAGTGGATGTATTATGAAGGACAAAATCAGTTTAAATTTACTGAGAAATTTGTTGTGGACCAATATTTGAGTTATTGAAGGAGTTGCCGACCGTTTGAGGAGAAGAAATGGGATTATGTATCGTAGCACTTTAAATTGTAACATCTGAATTATTAAACCTGCTAACTTCTGCAGCATCAAAGTTACGGTTTCAAATGATGATTCTGTAATAAATGAAACTAGAAGCGTAACCAGCCGTGAGTCGCTAAACTTTTTACCGGCAAGATCCTTCGCGATAGCCGATACTTACCTAAGCGCGCCACTAGGCGCTTAAAATATCACATGAACAAGTACCGCGGTTCCAGAGAGAGAATAACTAATGCATGCACAACTGTGTGCACGAATTCGATCCTTAACAGTCACGGTACCAGGGAAGAGTAACAGTGATTTGGATGCCAGCCTCTATATTACTTAAACCACGCCTACATTAGAATTTCTCCCACTAAAATTATTTTACGCCCGAGGCAATATTCACCTCTCTCCATGCGCGTCTCCGACTCTGTTACCATGGGACTTGGCTAAAATTCTCACAATGTAAGTGCCTTTTTCTTTTCCAGAATTGGCCTACGTGCGCACTCTATTATAACCTAACTGGGTTCCCAGAAATTGTTAAGCTAATGTGCTCTCGCTACTTGACTTTGGCTAACCTGACTTCCTAATTACCTTCATCTTCCCGGATAAACATTTCAACACAAACTTGTTACATTATACACCGATTTAATATAAGGAAATTATTCATTGAAATTATTTCCCTATCTTACTGTTATTTCTTTATTTTATTATTTTTATCTGCCCGTCAATAATTACGGCATCAAACTTACAACCGATAATTATTGCTGATGGCCATACTTTATTTATTGCTTTGTGGATGTTGTAACTTATTCATTGACACGAAAGTCTTCCACGCAACTGGTGTGTTTATAGGGATAATTACTCTGAGCGCCTTTCAGCCAATATACGGTCTTATTGATGCCTTATTCACCATTTAAAATCGAATTTAATCAACAGCTTTAAAGCAAGAAGCTCAAAACTGATAACTTGTTTTCCTCCTATATTCATTTTTATTTTCTCTACTACGTATAGTAAGCAGGGGAAGTATTGTATTCCACCCAAAAATTCGATACCGAGATTTCATCGGAAATATGTTTTGAGATCCCCTAAATCCAAAAAAAATGCATTTTTGGAAACATGTACGTGTGTGTGTGTGTCTGTCTGAACAGCATAACTCAGAAACAGTCGTATAAACACCAAAGTTGGTATTTAGGTTCAGTATCTTTCAGAGATGCGACACGAAGGTTTTCAAGAAAATCCCCCACCCCAGATTACCCTTTACATGGAACATTTTTCAAAAATTTTAATTTTCTAAAAAATGGCTCTAACGACTTTGATTAAAATATCATATGTTTAAGATATTTTCATGACAAATAAAATGTTTATCTTGAATTTCCTGGGAATGTCTCCAAAAGTATTCTTCATTGTGAACGACTTTTGCATAACTGGTAAACCATAAGAGATAGACAAAATATTACTACACAAAAAATGTAGATGCGTTAAAATACACAATAATTAGCAATAAGATTAACATCTCGATTAACATGAAGCATATGGAGAATAAGCGTTTGTAAAAATAGTTTTTACAAGAGTAGAGAAAGTCATGTGAGTGTAACATATCAGATTTTTATACCTATAATCTCCGCTGCGATTCCACTAGTGTTCTAGGAAGGCTAATCTCATGCATTTTCCTGTTAACCATTGGTGGCTGGTACAAACTGTAAAAATGTCGAAATTTGATGACCTACGAATTCAATATTTAAAAGAAGCTGTACAAGGTTCTCGAATTCTATTTATCTTGCCAAATTCCCGATTGTTTATAATTTTTCATAGGTGAAATACCATCACATCTCGCGCTATTACTGAAGATAGTGTCCGCTCAACTGATAAATTTACGTGACGCAGTTCGAGCTGCAACTAATTAATTTTTAATCCTTTTGCGCGCAACTGAGATAACTCCCCCCCCCCCCGATTCCAAAGAGAGGGATTACGTCAAGGATTCTGGAATTTTGCGCACCGTCGTTCATCCCATACTCAGTTCATCGTCTACGTCCTAACAATAAAAACAGGTATTTAAACACATCTCTTGTTTCCATTTTCTGGATACTTTTCATTCATCTCATTGTATAGTGTTCTTAAATACGACAGATCTTATCAGGGAATGAAAGAAATGAAGCACAGATGATCATGGGGAGCCCAAAATGCAGAAGTAACCTGATATTTATTCTAGGGACCACAGAAACTGTTTCCAAAGTTTTCCATTTGCCGCTTCCATTTGTACTCTATACGATAATCAGGCCCCTATATAGCTTTTTCTACTATTTGTATTTATAAACCTATTTGAAAATAATGCAGAGTACATAAAAGGATTTCAGAATTCACTATAGTACAGAAACAAATATTAACAAAAGCTAGGGACCGAGTGGGATGGCTCAGGTGGTAACCTATGTGCCCCGCATTCGGGAGATCGTGATTATAATCCCGTGGGCTGACCAATCTAACTGGGTTTTTTTTCTGGTTTCCCTCAGACGCCAAGGTAAATACCGGATTAGATTATTAATACCACGACCCAAAGTTCCACTTTAGGTCTAAAACAGTATAAAAATCTGATGTGTTACACTCACATAACTTTCTCTACTATTGTACAAACCATTTTTACAAACGCTTATGCTCAATCTATTTCATATTAATCGAGATAAAAATTTGCAGAAACGATCTTTTGACATGCAAAGAGAATTACATTTTACACACAGCGACCAGTTCTAAAAATATTTGACTATCGCTTAAGGCGTACTATGTTCCCCTTGTTTTGTATTTGCAAGGGCAATATAGAAATACAGTAGTCTTTAAGCATAGACATATCTGTAAACATCTGGTTGCTAGGTGCAGCACCATTCTCTTTGCCACAGGTTTAATACTCTTTGCATATCCAAGACAAAAAAATGAATAAAGAATTCCCATTTGAGAAAATAAGTGTTGAAAAATTTAAGGGAATAACAAGCAATATCTCGAAAATGGTTCACTCAACAAAAATGTTTATGACAAATTGTGTATTTTAATGCGATCTAAATTTTTTATGTAGTAAAATGTTGTTCATCTCTTATGGTTTACCAGTTATGCATACTTTTGGAGACATCCCAGAACATTCAAGATATACATTTTATTTGTCATAAAAATATCTTAAACATGATATTTTAATCAAAATAGTTAGAGCCATTTTTGAGAAAATTAAAATTTTCGAAAAATGTTCCATGTAAAGGGTAATTTGGGGCGGGGGATATTCTTGAAAACCTTCGTGTCGCATCTCTGGAAGGTAGTGAACCTAAATACCAAGTTTGGATGTTATCTGACTGTTCGTTTCCGAGTTATGTTGTTCACAGCACACACACGGACATGTTACCAAAACTGCTTTTTTTGGATTCAGAGGGTCTCAAAATATATATTTCCGGTGAAATCTCGGTATTGAATTTTTGGATGGAATACAATACTTCCCCTACTTACTATATGTAGTAGAGAAAGTAAAAAGAAAACAGATGGTCATAGCGAATGCTGTCTCATCTATCCATAAATAATGAAAGAAAATAGACTTACGGCACCCAAATGTCATCTGCCCACCACGTACCTATAGAAACAGACGTACAGTTGCCTAGCACTAAGACCTCTGTGAACGCGTGACGAAGGGCTAATTGTCCGCCACCCATCCATCTACAAGGTATTTCCAAATAGATCCGTCCCGATATGACCACGTAGTTAAAGAGACATAAAATAAATAGATAAAAAGCTACATGATAGGACTGATACAAGGTTAGATTCTCGGCTGAGGCGGGGAATTTTTATTTAACAGAATAACTTCCAATCCCGAACAGAGTCGGAAAGTATGAAGCAGGAGTGAGAATGTTTAATAGCAAAAACCTGATAAAATCAACGTTAACAATCCCTACAGTTCAGCAAGCAATAACACTGCTGGTAATTACTTCAAGTCAAAGTCCACGATATGTCCAGGAAGTTAAAGGGGGTTATTTATATATGAAACCAAAAAGAAGAAAACAAACCGAGTCGAGCGGGATGGCTGAAGCGATAGTGTCAGTGGCTCCTTTTGGGGATGTTGCGCGTTCAAATCCCGTGTATCGCCAGATAAGCATCGGACTGGATATTTATACTATGCCCCAAAGCTCCAAATACCTAGTAAAAAGAAATTTAAGAAATAAAATAAGTAAATAATAAAATTAAGACAAATATACTCTACTGTACGTTCACTTGGATTTATTAGCAACCAAAGAAGCATATTCTATTTGCCTTTCAATTTCGGACTCAAAGGTTTTCCAATTTGAAAGCAACGTCTTCATCTTTTCTTAATACCGGATGAAAGTAATCGATGGAGTGAACTGGTTCAAACTTTGTGGCGTTTATTTGAAAATGTTACTCAGAGAGCGGGTATTCATAGGCTGTATTTTGAAGGTTGGTATGAGTCAACCATTTTGATACTGGTCTTCAACCAGCTGTTCTACATAACATTCCATTAACTTTATTATCATTGACTGCCCAAACTATTGATGGATTCTGTGTAAACTCTTATCGCAATATACAGGATTCCAATGTAACTAGTGACCGACAGAGCGGGGTAGGTTAGGCGAGAGACACAGAATCATCGGGGGTAAACTTTTTGCTGAACGCTGAAGAAGTTATTTTATTGTAGGAGTTGTATTGCAGTTCAATTGCTGGGGAGCCGAACTTTAACTAGCTGCAACCGTACTTATTGTAAAAAGTTTCCGTAGCCTTCGTCCCAAAAATGTTTAAAAAAGTATTAACTTTGTAATTTTGAGTGTTTCTTTAAATATTATGTTTATGTTTGCCCCGGCTGCGACAGTATTTTTTTTAGAGAAATGAATTTCTTAACAGGGCGTGATGTGGCTGAAGAATGTAGGCTTACACTGATTACAAATTTTAATTCACTACTTTTATTAATTCTTGACACGATTTTAATAACACTTCACTGATGTAGAGAGTTGTGAGATTTCTTTGTTAATTACTTGCACTTTTTAACACGCAAACTATTTTTGTCTCACACTGAATATATATTAAATTTCTCGAGGACACATCTCGCGTCCGGTTAGAAACACTGTCTACAACCATCGCGTCCAGTTATGAGCGCTGTCTACAAGCGACTTGATTTCTACCGCCTAAATTTGTAAATTTTGCTATTTCAAGTCTCTGATTGGCTATTTCTAATCCAATAGAATACTTGTATTTAACTTAAGCTTTTTCTGGTTGTTGATTGGCTATTTTATAAACTGTCTCAAAATTTACATTATTGTTGCTCCAATAATGACTAGTAGCATTATTAAACTTTCTTACTCATTATTGCCTCAAAGTTACCTCATTGTTACCTCATTTTTAGCAACTTTTACCCTAATATTCTCACAGCTCCTACATTATTAAATTACGTAATACATTCACAGAACATTATTACACATGTATACAATAATATAAACATATACAATTACTGTAATATTCACTTTATATATTGTTACATATACATATTGCTTTAAGGTGGGCTGTTATTGAATTTATATATTATATAATTAGACTGAAATCGTTTAAGTGTTAAAAATACTGCTTCAACGCATTACTGAAAATAATAATAATAATAATAATAATAATAATAATAATAATAATAATAATGTAGAAATGATCCGTCTTATAACTAGGGCTGCGACATCGGAGTCGTTGCTTTTGTTTATAGGGTCCTGTAGTCCGCTGTTTACAGCGAAGAGGGTTACCTGTACATTTAAGTCAAATGTATCAGTGTTCACATTGCCAAAGGAAAGCGTACGAAAGTTCACAACGTTACAAAACTATATATTGCAGTATGGGGGAAAATGTTTTCTCTATTATTAATGAAAACATTTTATCCAAACCGTGCAATAGCACAAGTGCTTCTGCGCATAGTTGGTCGAGAGATGTGCGAAGACATGCTTATATAGAAACATACAAGCGTTGTATTGCAAAATGTAAGGAACTTCTATATCAAGAGTCATCTCGATCAAATCAAACGTTTAATGAGGAACTATGCGCGGTATTTATTTCTGCCGATATTCCCTTATATAAACTACAGGATACAAAGTTGCAGGTTGTAATTCATTGCAATAAACTGACATATAATCTTATCCATATGCACATTGTGACGTAGCGTTTGCATTAATGATTTGATAAAGACATTTAGTTATACAGGGAATACCATTTAAGTTGAGACTGTACAATATCTCCAAAATTAAGCGTTGTAGAAAGAAATATCGTGAATAAGAGTTGCTTAATATTATGGGGGAAAGCAAATACCATTAGTTGGTTGTGATGATCGTTTTAGGGTCAATTTAGTTTGACCCTAATTGTAGGTTTCCATTCAAAACAATTAAATTGACCCTAAAATTCCTATCATAAATTCCTCCAAAGAAAATACGATTAATGGCATTTACTTTCTCCCATAATATCAAGCAACTTATGGACATTTCAAGACAACAAGAAAGACATTTCCTTCTAAGGCGCTTAGCTTAGGAGATATTGTACAGTCTAAACTTAAATGGTCCACCCTGTATAAGTCAGCTTGTATGTTATAAATAATATTGCAGAAATAAAGTAAATGTTCGCGAGACATGCGCAATTCTTCTTATATAGACTGTCCCTCGCGGGGTCAATGTCAGCCCTTATCGCTACACCCTTACCTTTCTATCCTATACATTTCCTCTATGTAGTGGATGTTGAAAATGTTGTCCCCCAACAATACATCGATAACAGCTGCATATGAAATACCCGTTCACTCCCATTTAATTTAAGTAATTTGGTTGTATTTCTGGCAGAGGCTATTGACTACCCTTCTCCTGAGAAAGGTGACGGAGTGATTTTTCGGCGATTGTTCGAGACGTTCCCTATTGTGTCTAACTTCTCTTCAGCAAGAACACGGCGCCTCGTTAACCATTTCCTCTCATTCTCAGATCCTATCTGTCGGAACTTTGTAACAAATCGTGGAAGAGTTTGGAACACGATTACCAGTGTATTCGCTTACAATGCGCCTTATCACTTCTCTGCAATAATCAGTTTTCACATGATTATCATACATACACTTTTTCTACACTGAATGCCCACATAATTAAGAAAAAACAATAATAATGCTAGGTAACACAAGCTAATACACAACGTTGACTAATACACAATGTAAACAGATAAGTGCGTAAAACACAGACATTCCTCGAGAATCATGCGCTGCAGCCGTTTAAATAACCGCACGCTCGGCACCGGCACTAGCGGTCGAGATGTTATCGTTTCACGGGAAAGTAGCCGCGCTCTACCGACCGTTAGTTGTATTAACAATCGCAGTAACTTAAAGAAAATTAACATACTTTTAAATTTCTACCATAAGGTTTCCTTCTCCAGTTTCCTTATGTTTTCGATTAATCATTATTATTAATTATTGTTATTATTATTATTCCTTTTCCTCCTCCGTGTTCTCCTCTCTCTTCTCCCACTAGTCCCCAGGTTCCAAGAGAGCATATTCAACGTACGTACCATATTTTCAGGAACACCTGCTGGTTATGTCGATTCTATGCTCTACAGCGACGCCCATGCACCTAGTTATCTTTCAGAAAATGCCAGAATACAGGTAAGGCACCCTCACAATAACTCTGATAGGCTAGAAACGAGCTCTATCACAAAGACTATCTTCATACGTAATCTTGGTTTTCCAATACAGCATCATCCTTGTGGAATGTATTAAAAAGCCTCTTTTGTCATTCTGTATTAAAACAATTCTTGCTTCATTGTATCTTAATTTACAAGCTCAAGATGTTCAGTAGATTCTTCACTTCGAACGTGATCTTCCATTGTAATTCCATCTTAAGGGAGAGAAAATGATCAGGATACACAATTTTCAAAAAAGGGTCCAAAGTGAAGTATTCAGCCTTGAGAACACCTCCACAAAGTTTTTTTTTTCAATTTATTGACCTAAATTTGTTTTACAGCTTACACAGCTGCAGCCTGCGCACTGCTATGTCAACTTTTGACCACAATGATTTCCAACCATTATAAGTTTCCTCATTGTCGTTACAAATTTGTGCATTCAAAGCACTTGTGGAAGCAAAGCTTGTTTGGCTGTTTTAGAGGTAGAATTAGATACCTGAAATAAGTTTCAGCACAAGTTTGTATGTGTTTGCAAACTTTAGGACTCGTTTTCTGAAACTTACATTGTTATAGCTTTAGGAAACATTTCCTCAAAAACTGTTAGGGAGAAAAGAACTAAATTTCCCAAACTTCTTTATAATTTAATAATGGAAGATTTCCTGCACACATTTTGTTTTATAGTGTTCGCCCGGAGACAGGAATGACACTTTTTAAAAATTAATAGTAGGTAATAATTGTTATTTTCTTAAACTAAATAATCAATGGCTAGTTATAAATACAAATATGCCTGCAAGAATTTGCTACATGTAATGTAGTGAAACCGTGTTCAAAATATCAGATCAACATTTGTAATAGTTTGAGAAAATGTTTATGTTTAGCAATATTAGGTTAGGTTATAATAATTCATAACTGGGCACCATGCAAATTCTGCAAAACGTATGAAACTTGCTGGCAATTATTGTAAACCACTCTACAAAATTTAAAACTTTTAGCTTAACAACTTTATGGTAAGCTTAATATTTGCTGTCTCTTGAACCTTCATCTCCCCTTAAGAATGACATTTTGGCTGATTCTATTTTGCTTATCCTTTTCAATGCCTTTTTGTTGAATACGAATATCAGTCGATCATTTATCGAGATTTTGTTGGATATATACAAGTTCTGAGGTGGCATGCATTCTCCTACACAAAGCATTTTTAAAAAAAAAACCGATGTGTGTGAACAGATAACTCGAAAACGAAAAGTCTGACAAATGCCAAAGTTCGTATTTAAGTCCAGGATCTTCCAAAGATGCCAGACTAAGATTTTCAAGAAAACCGCCTTCCCCAAAGTATCCATCACATTTTTATTAGTTTAAATACTTTTTTCAAGTTGTAAACCGCCATTTGTTTTTGCCCGTGGTCATATAAGGCGCATGGAATTTAAAAGCCATCACATAGTGATCCACTTTCTAAAAATCTGACTATCGCTTTAGCCTCTCTATCCTTAGATGAGTAAGTAGGGAAAGTAATATGACTGCAACGCATCAGATATTTGTTTTCTGTTTAGAACCCCAGTTCAGCAGCAGGTGGAGTGTCAAGGAGTTCCTGAGTTGGTCATCGTGACGAAACCTGATCTGCGTGTGTCAAATGCCTCAGAAGGCCAGAACAATGCAGTCAAGCTTTGGTTCTCCAGGTTTCCACCCTTTATCGAGAGGATCGTTCAGTTTATTCAGAATCGCTTCTCAAACTACAACAACGTGGGCGCTTATCCTGAGGTCATCTACGACGAACCCTACAGCTCCACCACAACCTCGCACTCCACAACGACGACGACGACGACGACCACCATCACTACAACTTCGACCTCAGATTTACCAACCTCTACACCAACTACAGTGGAAAGTGATCAGCAGACGGAAGTGTATGACGATAGCAGTACTGAAAATGAACAAACAAGGGACTTAAGTTTTATATTTTCGACACTGTAGGTACTCAAACAAGTGATGTGCACACGATGGTACCAAATCCCCGGCAATCCCCACACACGATGCATCGGTAGAGTTTATTGTATGTTGCAGGAATCCCATTCGGGAGGTCCTGGTTCGATTCCCATCGAACTCTGACAGTGTAGGCGAATGATGGGGTACCATGATGCCGTTTCCTTCTAAACTTTCAGGTGTTCCTATAGATTTCGCGGCGTATGGCGCTGCCGGACAGATGTTGCGAATGCCTACACAAAGAAAAGAGTACTCCCCGTGGACACTAGAGAGCTGCTTGCTCGACGTATTGTTCATCGTCCTCTCTAGGCGGCATCAGCAGTGGGGCGGGCCTTCGAGCATGAATTGTTGGGAGTTCCATGTGTTTTAGTAGCCTGTATGCCTCCTGTGGTTCCTTCAGTTCATCCCTTTCTCCTGGTAGTCGCAATGGATCTCTCACTCTCTCTCCCTCTATTTTAAGTTGAGAAGTCGCTTAATATAATGGAAGAAAGCGAATGCCTCTAGTCGGTTTTGATTGAGGACGTTATGATGGTCATTTTAGGCTCAATACAATTTTTTAATGGGAACCCACAATTAGGGTCAATTTAAATTGAACCTAAAATGACCATCATAACGTCCTTCAAATAAAACACGAATAATGATATTTACTTTCGCCTATAATATCAAGCAACAAAGACATTTCTTTCTACAACACTTAGTTTTGGAGATATTGTACAGTCTCAACTTAAATGGTTCACCCTGTATACAGGGTATAAAATAAAACTAATCAATATTTCAGTGATAATATGCATTAAAACAAAAAAAATCACTAAAGATGGGTTCTATAAACCATGTTCTGAGATATGAACACTTGTTCATAAGAGGTCCTCAATGTGACGTCCATTCATGTCAATGCATCCCTCTGCCCTTCGGCGTAAGAAATCACGCATCCTTTGCAATTGACCTGATTGATTTTGAATGTAATGAGCTGCACGATTCTGTAGTGTCTGCACGTTGTTTATTGGAGCAGCAGAGACCAATTCCTTCATGTATTCCCATATCCAAAAGTCTAGGGGATTTAGGTCAAGGGAACGAGCAGGCCAAGGTGTAGTACCAGCTTAACTGATGGTACCCTACGTGCTGGATATATTTCAGTGTAGAGGGCACGGGCTCGCAAATTACTTCCATCAGCTAAACCATAGCAGAAAATCATATCCGCCATTTCCCTTGTAGGCATCCTTTGCTACCTGAAGGTCTGCAAGGGAGAAAACATGTACTGTACCATACAAACATCACATCAACTGTAAGTAGGCCAGACATCACGAAGCGTACCCGGAGTTTGAGGGTAATATACACAAACCAAAAGTAACACGACTACAATTACCCAACTCGACCCGAACATCTGATTTGAGAAACGAGTATTTTAGAAGTTGTATCATATTTCAACTGTTGGGGAGCCGAACTTGTAGCAGTTGCAACCGCACGTATCCGTTAGCCTTCGCTCCAAATGTAATTTCAGGTGGCCTTTGCCCCAAGTTTAAAAAAATATTAACTTTGTAATTTAACTGTTCTGTTTAAATATTATATATTTATGTTTGCCTCGGCTGCGTCAGTATTGTTGTTAGAGACATGGATGTCTTGGCAGGGTTGTGGTGCGACTGAAGAATGTAGAGTTACACAGATTATAAGTTTTAATTCACTCCTTTTATTAATACTTGATAGGATTTAAATAACACTTCACTGATATAGAGAGCTGTAAGATTAATTAATTACTTGCACTTTTTAACACGTAAAACTATTTTCGTCTCACACGAATACGTATTAAATTTCTTGAGGATACTTATTGCGTCCGGTTAGTAACACTGTCTGCAACCCACTTAACTCTAAATTTGTAAAATTTTCTGTTTTTCAGTTTCTGATTGGCTAATCCTACTCCAATAGAATACATCATTTAACTAAAGCTTTTTCTGGTTGTTGATTGGCTATTTTATAAACTGTCACTATAATTACATTATTGCTTCCAAGAATCACAAGTAGTATTGTTAAACTTTCAAATTCATTATTGCCTCAAGGTTACCTCATTGTAAGCAACTTTAAACCTATTATTCTCACAGCTCCTACATTATTAAATTACGTAATACATTCACATAACATTATTACACATGGATACAATAATACAAACATATACAATGACTGTTACATATACTTGTTATATGTTGTTGCCTACACATATTGCTTTAAGGCGGGCTGTTATTGAAATTATACATATATAATTAGACTGAAATCATTTAGGTGTAACAAATACTGCCTCAGATTGCACACTACTGCCCCAACTAATATTTACGTTGATACTGCAAGATATCCCAGCATGCGGTGGACCTGGTATACAAACTAGGAGGAAGCACCAATGCTACAACGTGCTTATATTCGCAACCAAATGTTCGTTTTACTTTCTGACCTTAGTATTCCATGCCAGAGATTGTAACTAACGTAATTATCTTGTAGTCTCCTGTGTTGTAGGGCAGAGGAGTGCCTTGCCATGAATGACATCACAGAGTACCTCCTATGAACAAGTGTGGTATGTATGACTTATAGTACCCAGGCTCATTCCATATTTATTTGTTTTGATGCGTACTATCATCCCCTGAAATATTGTATAGTTTTTTTTTAAACCGGTACGTATATATAATATACCGGATGTTAAAAATGTATTCCATACTTTGAGAAGTGGTAGTATGGACGAAAACAAGAAAAAATGTTCAGAGAGAGCGGCATTCTAAAATTCACAATAATTCTTTTACTGCATGCTCTCTAAAACTATTATGTATGACCTACAAAATGCAGTAAACAAATGAGGACACATCACTGTTAATGTGAAACAGTATGGTGCCCATTCATAGTAAGGCATGCTTCTGTCCGATGTCTTGGGCACTCTCTGAAAGACTCCAGATTGGTCACGGATGCTCTGGCACACATTCGTGACGCCTTCCTGTACTGTTTGTATATCATTGCACACACGCCGAAGATTTCAAGATAAAGCTACAGTAATAAAGCATTTAACAAACTTATCAAAACAGAAAGTGATTCCATTAGAACAAATAAGAATATGCCTTGCACTTACCCAGAACTGTGAACACAACTAATGTTTGTTGCATGTTGAATCCATCCACGGACAATAACAGAGTAATGTGCCCTCATTTGTTTACCGCCTGCTGTAATAGCGAAGAGCTTGCAGTAGAAGATATGTTTACAGTACCGCAGATGAATAAATGCTCATAACTCTTTATGTATGCTTTTTAAAACACATGCTTACTAAACATCTTTTTCTTGTTATGGTCCACACTACCACCTCTCAAATATGGAACTTTTAACACCTGGTATATACACGCAAAGTGCAAAATGTATTACCTACCTAAACCTCTGCAGACGAGAGCGAGATTTGAACTATGAAATTCTCGCCTAACGCCCTTACCACTCGTACACAAAGTACAGCTGTGGATATGTAGATCAAAGCAACTACCAAACATTTAATCTTCAGATGTCTAATTCATGACGTACGGAATGTGGTGTTATTGTGATTATTATACTGTAATATAATACTAAATATTATATTAGTACACGTTTTATTAACATTATAATACAATAAGAAGTATACAGTTAATTATACACAAAAATTCTACGGTTAAATCAATGCAACCAGCATAGGATGGGACAGCAGGTAAATCTTACCTGCAGGCGGTGTCAACGGACAAATGAGACAGCTGCCCATCTATTGTGCGAGTGCCCAGCACTTGCTCTCCAGAAGAGTTATCATTTTTGGGAGTCAATTTCCAACATTAGAGGACCTTTCAAATATTGCAGTCCAGAATCTGATTCAGTTCCTTGTGAATGTCGATTTCTGGATCGATGGCAATAAGACGGGATGCACAAAGATCTGTCGCAGGCTTTTGCTGTAATACGCCATTCCACCAAGATCCTAGGCAGATTATGGAAAGGCGGCATGTATCCTACGGAGCCTCTAAAAGCCGGCAGATAGCAAAAAGTTAGGTTGGGTTAGGTTAAATTACACTATATGCCTAACAAGTTCTGTCATTTCATGAAGAACCATGGGATAACGTGTACACAATCATATCTCCAGCATATGTCGGCTTGTCATGATCTGCCTGGGATTTTCGCAAATGACGGGTTTCAACAAAAGCCTACGATAGATCTACAAAGGCCGCGGAGTAGTGCATTATTGACCCCGCTTACAATAAAACTAACTTATTAGTACACCTACCTCGTACATGGTGACAGTGTTAGTAATAGCAGAGCACTATTAAATAGAATAACTGAAACAGAAGGAAATGGTCCTAGGCAATGCAATGATAAAACAGCAGGGATATTTCAACATCTTTGATGTTGACGTTTGGGTTGCCCATTTTAACCAGGTGGAAGCGATTAGGGAACCCTGTGTATGCTGAGTTTTAAAGTTAATGCCGACACTACAGGGCATGTGAAAATAAACCACTGTGACGTTATGTACATAATATGCATATATAAGTAGAATATAATGTAAAAATTCTGATGTTTTACACTCACATGGCTTTCTCTACTCTTGTACAAACTAGTTTTACAAACACCTATTCTCCACATGCTTCATGTTAATCGAGATGTTAATCTTATTGCTAATTTTCTTGTAGATGCAAGGGGAATTGCTAGGCCTTAAGCGATAGTCAAATATTTTAAGAGTTGGTTGCTATGTGTAGTATTCCATTCTCTTTGCATTACCAGGACAAAAAAATGAATAACGAATTTCCATTTGAGAAAAAGTATTGGAAAATTTAAGGGAATAACAAGCAATATCTCGAAAATGGTTCACTCAACAAAAAAATGTATGTGACATAAATTGTGTATTTTAACGCGATCTACATTTTTGTGTAGTAAAATTTTGTCTACATCTTATGGTTTACCAGTTATGCAAAAGTCGTTCACAATGAAGAATACTTTTGGAGACATTCCCAGAACATTCGAGATGTACATTTCATTTAACATGAAAATATCTTAAGCATATGATATTTTAATCAAAATCGTTAGCCATTTTTGAGAAAATTAATTTTTTTTTAAAAAATGTTCCATGTAAAGGGTAATCTGGGGTGGGAGGATTTTCTTGAAAACCTTGGTGTCGCATCTCTGGAAGATACTGAACCTAAATACCAAGTTTGGTGTTTATCCGACTGTTCGTTTCCAAGTTATGCTGTTCACAGACACACAGACACAAACGGACATGTTTCCAAAAATGCTTTTCTTTTATTCAGGGAGCCTCAAAACATATATTTCCGGTGAAATCTCTGTATTGAATTTTTGGGTGGAATACAATACTTCCCCTACTTACTATACGTAGTAGAGAAAGTAAAAATACGTTCACTTATATGACGTCAGAGAACTCCTTGGGTATCAACCAACTGTGGCTTGGTTAGACGATAATCATCGTCACCGAGGACGCGATGATCTTTGGGTTTGAATCCGGCACCTCCCAATTTCTGGGTCATCCAGCTTTGTATAGCTTTAAATTTCAACATAAGGTAAAATATAGTGCTTATTTATGCAACCTGGATATAACCACCATTACCCCTCGAATGCGTTTTCCAAGAACGAGGCGCAAGCCGAGTTCTGAAATTACTTGAGAGTGGTAATGATGCTTATATCCCATTTGTTACATACAATGTTTTATCCGCGCACATTTAATAATGGCTACTTATCTGTGTTCATGATACGATCGTCGATTCTAAATAACAGCACCTTTATTCAATAAACATTGTTATCAATGTAAACCGATGCCTAGTTAATATTATTCCATTGACCATAGTAAGGTAGGTCTAGAAACAAAAGAACTAATGTAAGGATACTAATTTGTTTACCATATCGACAGAATGTTATACATTATCTGGAATCAAGAAAAATCAGCTAATTCGTTCGGAATGATGATTGATTCTGAAGAAGGCATACCTTCAAATACTGAAGTACTTCAATAGTTGTTACATCGCTTTTGGCAAGTAAATAGAGGGTAAAGCATGAAGTGGCATATACAAGGTTAAGAGAGAGAGAGAGAGAGAGAGAGAGAGAAATATCTTGCATGAGAAAGTTTTACTTGCATATTTTGAATTTTATTACAATGTTACAAATCTTCTGTGGGCATATTATTCTATGCATTCAAGTAAATTAATTTATTACCACGGTGATATCACGATGGACAAGTAGCCATTATTAAATGGTCACAGATAATGGTTTTTTATGATACTAGAGTTAAAAGCGAGTTTTTATCCTGCGAACATAATACAATTGCTTTGGACATGCGTGTCATATATTATATTTTAGACAGTCGGCAATATTTACAGACAAATTATATATTATATTCTTCTTCTTCGTCTTTGTTTATAGACACCTTTGGAATATCATTGTTTTCATTTAGCTTTTGATTATCAACCACGTTTATTTTTTTCCACAATATGAAGTTCTTTACCTTGTTTGCTGCTGCGTATGAAAAGCCGATTTGAAGTAGTTTGTATTGAAGCAGTTTGTATCGCATTTCAACAGTTGGGGAGCCGAACGTTTAGTAGTTGTAACAGCACATATAGTAAACAGTTTCCGGTAGCCTTCGCCCCAAATTTTTGGGTGGCCTTCGCCCCAAGTTTAAAAAATATTACCTTTGTAATTTGACTGTTTCTTTAAGTATTAAATATTTATGTTTGCCTCGGCTGCATCAGTATTATTGTTAGAGACATAGAAGTCTTGGCAGGGCGTGATGCGACAAGAATGTAGGCTTACACAGATTTTAAGTTCTAATTCACTCCTTTTTATTAATCCTTGACACAAATTAAATAGCACTTCACTGATATCGAGAGCTGTGAGATTCTTTTATTTAATACTTGCACTTTTGAACAAGTATACTATTTTTCGTCTCACACGAATACGTAATTAATTTGTCGAGGACACATCCCGCATCCAGTTACAAACACTGTCCGCAGGCAACTGACTAGATTTCAACCGTCTAAACTTTTAAATTTATGTATTTCCTGTCTCTGATTGGCTATTTTTACTCCAATAGAATACCTGCATTTAACTAAAGCTTTTTTTGGTTGTGGATTGGCTATTTTTATAAACTGTCACTAAAATTACATTAATGCTTCTAAGAATCACAAATAACATTTAAACTCTCAAACTCATTATTGACTCAAGGTTACCTCATTGTTAGCAACGTTTAACTTATTATTCTCACAGCTCCTACATTATTAAATTACGTAATGCATTCACATAACATTATTACACATGGATACAATAATATAAGCATATGCAATGACTGTTACATACATTTTACAAATTACTAAATACACATATTGCTTCAAGGCGGGCTGTTATTGAATTTACATATTATATAATTAGACTGAAATTATTTAAGTGTTAAAAATACTGCCTCAGATATGAGAACAGAATTGCTTAACTCAGCAATATAATTACTATCCACAGATATATTAATCTCCTGTCAATCAATTCTTTATTATCAACTAAATTTTATTTATCCTCAGTCAGGTAAATTACCTACCTTTCTTCATTTATTATATCACTTCATCTTCCTTTAAATCTAAGTATAAATATTCTTATATATTCATTTGTCTTCCCATTGTTAACGATTGCTTTTGTTTTAATTGTCTTAAATGGGTAATAACTTCATAATTTGTATTTTTACTATACTTTAAAAATTCGAATAATCCTGTAGTTTTATGATAAATTCTATTTCCTTAGCTTTAGCACACGCCTTTAATATGAATATTTAACATTTATAGTTTTGATTTTTCTTAATACTTGAACATTCCATTTTATAAAATAATCACTCCTATCTACGCCATTTTCAACCCGGAAACTGGAGATTCTTTTTAATTATTTCGTATCAGTGATGCTCAGCGTGACTGTAATGGTAACTTGTTTCTTTTTAGCATTAGTGATGACAACATTAGTTATAAAAAATATACATAAAGAACGCTATGAAAATAATTCGGCTTCCTTTACACATCTGCTTCAAGAATGTTATAATTTTATAGTATTTACTGATGTCTTTGTTGTCCCTAATATTGAAGCACAGTTTTATCTTGGAATAATTTGTCCGCAATTTTGAACATATCCACGTTTTAGCTTTATCTTCAAAACATTCTAAGAGCACATTTTCGCCATAATCAGTTTGTTCGTTTATTATGTTGTACCATCGAAGGAACCTGTTATATGCTATTTCGTACTGTTTTCTTGACTTTTTTGGCAGTAATTCTAATGTTAAACACTCTGCTGCTTGTAAAATTTCGGCTGATTCTTCACATCCCATAAATACTGCACACACATTAATCGCCAATACATCACCAACACAAGCCTTTTGGATAATAATGTTCACATCTGCCAAAAATCAAAATTGATAAAGCTGCAATGTTATAATTCTATACCACTCACTGGCATAATTTCCTCATTTTAAATAACACCATCTAGCATTAAATGTTCCCATTGACTGTCTAAAAACGCATTTTAAAAGACAGCACAGACAATGTCATTGAGATATTTCAATTAATTCCAGAGAAAATGGATCAAGAACTTGTTTATTTAATATACGGAGAGGAGATTTAACTTAAAGTAGGCTTTGTAATTTCTGTGTTTCACTTGCAGTTCAGTGTAGATAATATCGAAAGAGGAAACTTCAATAACAAAAATATTTTTTCGATGCTGATTATAGCTAATGACTGTCACGCAGGACCATTAGTCAAGAGTCATTCCTGTCGGGTGAAGCCCCTATTGCCACATACATTGTGTTTCTCGACTTTAAATCAGAATTGGCTTCAACAAGAAAGGAAATGCCATTTAGTTACACCATCCTTGCTAATTTTATTTGAGGAACTATTTCACTCGAATTAAAAGAACAACTATTTTAATTTCATTGCTTTTAGGCACTGAAAAACATTTATCCAATTTGATTTTGGCGATATATTTTGCAGATATAATACCAATAAGCTAAATGTTTACCATGGATGCTAGCAGAAAAAAATCTTATGTATTACACTCACATGTCTTTCTCTGCTCTTGTACAAACTATTTTTACAAACTCTTATTCTCCATCTATTTCATATTAATCGAGATAAACATTTGCAGAAACGATCTTTTGACATGCAAAGAGAATTACATTTTACACATAGCGATCAGTACTAAAAATATTTGTTTTGTATTTGCAAAGGGCAATATAGAAATACAGTAGCCTTTAAGCATAGACATTTCTCTTAATAGCTGGTTGCTAGGTGCAGCATCCTTCTCTTTGCCACAGATTAATACTCTTTTCATATCCAAGACAAAAAAAAATCTGATGTGTTACACTGAAATGACCTTCTCTACTCTTGTACAAACTATTTTTACAAAGGCTTATTCTCCATATGCTTCATGTTAATCGAGATGTAGGTCTTATTGCTAATTTTCTTGTAGATGCAAGGGGAATATGGTGGTCTTTAAGCTATAGTAAAATATATTAAGAGCTGGTTGCTATGTGGAGTATTTCATTCTCTTTGCATTACCAGGATAAAAAAATGAATACCGAATTTGAGAAAAAGTATAACTATTGCAAAATTTAAGGGAATAACAAGCAATATCTCGAAAATTGTTCAATCAAGAACAAAAATGTATATGACATAAATTGTGTATTTTAACGCATCTACATTTTTTGTGTGGTGAAATTTTGTCTATCTCTTATGGTTTAACAGTTATGCAAAAGTTGTTCACAATGAAGAACACTTTGGGAGACATTCCCAGAAAATTCGAGATATACATTTCATTTGTCATGAAAATATCTTAAACATACGATATTTGAATCAAAATCTTTAGAGCCATTTTTGAGAAAATTAAAATTTTCGAAAAATGTTCCATGTAAAGAGTAATCTGTGGTGGGGGAAGTTCGTGAAAACCTTCGTGTCGCATCCCTGGAAGTTACTGAACCTAAATACCAAGTTTGGTGTTTATCCGACTGTTCGTTTCTGAGTTATGCTGTTCACAGACAAACGCACAGACACACACACGGACATGTTTCCAAAAATCCTGTTTTGTGATTCAGGGGGGCTTAAAACATGTATTTCCGGTGAAATCTCGGTATCGAATTTTTGGGTGGAATACAATACTTCCCCTACTTACTATACGTAGTAGAGAAAGTAAAAATGCCTATCTGTCTGTGCGTGTGTCAATCAGTGAACAGCATAATTTAAAAACGAAAATTCGGTTAAATAGCATCTTCCAAGGATGTGATATGAAGATTTTTAAGAAAATCCTCTCCACCCGAAACTACTCTAAGTGAAAACAATTTTCGTTATCTTGGATTTTCTCAAAAATAGTTCTAACGAATTTGTTTAAAATACCATATATTTAAGACATTTGCTTGAGAAAATCCAACTTGAATATTCTGCGAACAGCCTGTGAAGCCCTCTTCATTCTAAATAGGTTTACTATACAAAAATTTAAACCTCGTTAAGGCATACAATTTATATGAACTAACATCTGTTGTGGCATTACCATTTCCGAAGTATTCTGTTATTGCTTTGAAATGTCAAGTACTCATACTATTTTAAGTGGTAGATTGCTATTCGTTTTTTCTCTTATTAATACAAGAGCATGGAATATCAAAGGTATTACATAATTACCCGCTTTTCAAATATCTGTCTATAGCTTTAGCCTACTGTATTCTGTATTTACAAGAAATGTGTAAATATGTAATTAAAATTTATCTCTATTAACTAGAAGACGGAATAATAAATTTCTATAAGGATAACATTTTATTGTATTATTATAAATAATAGGGTATTCCCTTAAATACTGCTGTGCTGTTCCGTAGTGGGTTGAAACAGTACGCTTCGGTTCTTAGGCACGGAAAGTGCTAGCATACGTGCATACGTGTATACGTGTGTACCGTGTGTACATACACTCCAGATCAAACACACACATCCCATCAAAAAATTCTAGTAGACAAACTATTGGAGAGAAAATTCTAATACTTTTTTGATAGAAAATTCAAATTGTATTACAGTTTGCGTGTTTTGGAGATTTTCCAAATCGTTCACTTTATCAGTTTATACATTTTTCAAAAATATGCAAAACTTACAACTTTTTTTTGTTCGTGGATTTTACAAACCTATCTTTCGTACACTAAGTAGAGCATTTTTTTCTGTAATACCTGATTTTTTGGTGAAAATAAGTTTTTATTTGGCGGAGGAATAATATGTTAAAGATGGGAATTTTCAAACCTTTTTTTTTCAAGAATTTGTTTTTCCACCATTTAAATTACATGTAGATGAAAGTGTGGATGCATATACAAAAACATGCTCTATGTAATGCATGAAAGAATAATTTTGTAAAGACCTCATACAACAAAATCTGATGAGTTACACTCGCATGACTTTCTCTACTCTTGTACAAACTATTTTTACAAACGCTTATTCTCCATCTACTTCATGTTAATCGAGATAAACACTTGCAGACTCTATCTTATTGCTAAGTTTCTTGTAGATGTAAGAGGAATATATATTTACAAGGGCAATATAGAAATACAGTAGCCTTTAAGCACATACATATCTCTTAATAGCTGGTTGCTATGTGCAGCACCATTCCCTTTCCCACAGATTATAACTATTTGCATATCCAAGACAAAAAAATTAATAACGAATTCCCATTTGAGAAAATAAGTATTGAAAAATTTAAGGGAATAACAAGCAATATCTCGAAAATGGTTCACTCAACAAAAAAGCTCTATATGACATAAATTGTGTATTTTAACGCGGTCTACATTTTTGTGTAGTAAAATTTTGTCTATCTCTTATGGTTTACCAGTCATGCAAAAGTGTTTACAATGAATACTTTTGGAGACATTCCCAGAAAATTCAAGATATACATTTTATTTGTCATGAAAATATCTTAAACAATCGTTAGAGCCATTTTTGAGAAAATTAAAATTTTCGAAAGATGTTCCATGTAAAGGGTAATCTGGGGTGGGGGGATTTTCTTGAAAACCTTCGTGTCGCATCTCTGGAAGATACTGAACCTAAACACCAAGTTTGGTGTTTATCCGACTGTTCGTTTCTGAGTTATGCTGTTCACAGAAAGATATACACACAGACAGACACAGACACACACATACACACACACACACACACACACGTTTCCAAAAATGTTTTTTTGGATCCAGGGGGTCTCAAAACATATATTTCCGTTGAAATCTCGGTATCGTATGAAAATTTGAGGAGCCAATATAGATCAGGATCTGTAGGACATGGAAACCAATATTTTGGTTGAGAAAACCACGGTGCTGACCACACTATCTTGCTGCACTAGTTGGGTCTCGGTCCACATCTGCCATGGGCGCGAGGGCAACAATAGGGCTGGATGACCCAGACCTATCACCTGTAATAACACACATGGGACCAAACCATTTAACTATTCTTCCAACGTTGCCGTACTAAGCATCATTACAACAACAAAAAATCGGATGTGTTACATTTACATGACTGTTTATTTATCTTTATTTTTTATACAGCTTACACAAACTATTCTGACGAACGTTTATTTTTATATCTACTTCATGTTAATTGAGATAAATCTGTGCAGAAATAGTTACAATAGTTGCAACAATAGTTGAAGGTACATACACGGAGAGTACAGAAAACCGAATTGATAGGTGTTTAAAATCGCGTGGATATACGCTAGCCTTAAAATGCCATACTCCGTCCACACATCGCGAGAAACAACTGAATGGTAGCAGCGCTTTGAAAGAATGATGAAAATATTGAGAAAATGTCAAACCAATAACAACTGACATATCTTGAAAATGCCTCATGCTACAAAAAATGACGTTATTTAAATTGTCTGTTTTAAAGAGATCTCTTTGTTTGTGCGGTACGTTTTTATCTATCTCTTATAATACACCAGTTATAAAAAAGTTATAAAAATCCTTCTGAATGAAGAGGCTATTCCCAGAAAATTCAGGAGACACATTGTATTCATGTAAATATCTTAAACATAAAATTCTTAGAACCAATTTTGAGAAAATCGAAAATTTAAAAAAAAAATCCTCCACAAAGGGTAGTTTGGGGTGGGAGAATTTTCCTGAAAATCTTCGTATCTATCTTTGGAAAATGAGGATATTACATACTAAGTTTGGTATTTAGGACATTTCGTTTTGGGACCATAGGGCGGAACATTTTCCAAATGTGATTTTTTTTTCATTTAGGCCCTCCAAACATACATTTCACATGAAATTTGGATATGGAAATCTTTAGCGGAATGCAATACTTACGTTTACTAATAATAGATGATAGAGTAAAAATCTAATATGATACTTTCATGTGACCTTCTCTACTCTGTCGTTTATTCGTGGGTATACAGGCTATTCTTAGTAAAACTTATTTTTCTGTCTATTACAGTTTAATAAACATTTGCAGAAATGGCTGCATTACACATTACGTTAGGATACAAAGGGAAGGGCGATAGTCAAATGTTTAAGAACTGGACGCTATATGCTGGCCTTAAAATTCCATACTGTTTCCATGTAATCGCGAGAAACTGAATGTTGACTGGACTTTAAAAGAATGACTAAGTGTTGAACAATTCGTACCATTAACAATGGATATATTAGAAAAATTCTAATGCCTCAAACAAAGAAATTTGAAATAAGTTGCGTGTTTTAAAGAGATCTAAATTTGTTGTGTAGTACGTTTTCGCCTATCGCTTAACTTTGCCACTTATTCAAGATTATACAAAATGCCTTCGGAATGAAGAGAACTTCAAAGGCGATTCCCAGAAAATTTTTATTTTTAATGTAAATATACCTATTTATACGTGCTAGTTTAATAAAAATCGGTTAGCCATTTTTTAGAACATAAAAAATTTCGAATGCTTCATGTAAAAGCTAGTTCGTGGTGGGGAATTTTCTTGAAAATCTTAGTATCGCATCTTTGGAAGGTACCGGACAAGTTTGGGTTGGTCTGACTTTACCTTTTTAGTTGTGCTGTTCGCAGACACACAATGACCTTTTTATAAAAATGCTTTTTTTTTGTATTCAGGGGGCCTCAAAACATGTCTTCCAGTGAAATCTTACTATCGAATTCTTGGGTGGCACGTGATAGAGAAAGTAAAAGTATCTCCCTCGCCAGGTTTGAAACCATGATCTCAAACTAGAAGCTATCAATGACACGACTGGATTTCAAAAAATGTATAATCGGCTTTCCGGACCAGTGCACTAGCATTGAACTACCATGAAGTATAAGTATGGCCATTAATCTTTCTCATCTGAGACAAACATCACGAAAAACCTTCAAGGCAATCTAAATCTAGATAGATCTTGCCTTAAAGGCGATTTGCAATATTGGAATCGACATAGGTTGAAGCTAGCTACAAATTCCTGAAATTAAAAATACTTTAGTAATCTACTTGGTCGACTTTTTCCAATTCTCATCACTCGGCTCTGATGTTGTTGATCACAGAACATTTTAGGGAAGCGTCCCTCCCAACTTCAGTGTGGTATATCGACTAAACCAGCTAGTCTCTCCTGTCACCTGTGTGTCCAGCAGAAGGTGAAATGGCTGCCCTCTGTTGTAAGTCTGCTTGTCTGCTTGTGTTTCATCAGGCCTGGTTCAACTGCTCTATAGTATCGATGAAGAATTCCTCCGTCTACTATGAGTTGATTGGACAAATTGCAGTAAGGAACCAAATGGCGGAATTTCAAAATATTATCAATGTTCTGCTGAACAAATATTTTTTCCCGTATGTCCAATTGTAAAGGAATCTCAATGGCTTTAAATATCTAAATTTCCAAACATATTTCATGATTTGAATTCCAAAAATCTGATGTGTTACACACACATGACTTTCCCTACTCTTGTACAAACTATTATTACAAACTCTTATTCTCCATCTATTTCATATTAATCGAGATAAACGTTTGCAGAAACGATCTTTTGACATGCAAAGAGAATTACATTTTACACATTGGGACCAGTTATAAAAATACTTGACTCTCGCTTAAGGCGTACTATGTTCCCCTTGTTTTGTAATTGCAAGGGCAATATAGAAATACAGTAGCCTTTAATCATCGACATATCTCTTAATAGCTGATTGCTAGGTGCAGCACCATTCTCTTTGCCACAGATTAATACTCTTTGCATATCCAAGACAAAAAAAATGAATAACAAATTCTCGTTTGAGAAAATAAGTATTGAAAAATTTAAGGGAATAACAAGCAACAGCTCGAAAATGATTGACTCAACAAAAAAAATGTATATGACATGAATTCTGTATTTTAACGTGATCTACATTTTTTGTGTAGTAAAATTTTGTCTATCTCTTATGGTTTACCAATTATGCAAAAGTCGTTCACAATGAAGAATACTTATGAAGACATTCCCAGAAAATTCAAGATATACATTTTGTTTGTCATGAAAATGTCTTAAACATATGATATTTTAATCAAAATCGTTAGCCATTTTTGAGAAAATTAAAATTTTCGAAAAATGTTCCATGTAAAGGGTAATCTGGTGTGGGGGGATTTTCTTGAAAACTTTTGTGTCGCATCTCTGGAAGATACTGAACCTATGTACCAAGTTTGGTGTTCATCCGACCGTTTCTGAGTTATGGTGTTCACAGACAAACACATACACAGACAGACAAGACAGACACACACACACACACACACACACACGGACATGTTTCCAAGAATGCTTCTTTTGGATTCAGGGGTCTCAAAACATGTATTTCCGGTGAAATGTCGGTATCGAATTTTTGGTGGAATACAATACTTCCCCTGCTTACTACACGTAGTAGAGAAAGTAAAAATGATTAACAGCAGTTGTCTTTGTTATAATTTAATATTCCTTTGATATTCCTTTGATATTTTCCCAAAGAATACATTTTCACAATATTGACATGAAATCTCGTACACTCCTGTTTTTTTTTCTACCGTATTAGTTAACGGCGTTTTCAAAATGATTCTCAAATTAAAATTATTTTGAGGTGCTAGTTGAATATTATAATATTATTCTAAAAGAATGAACAGATTTTAAATATTAATTTTTAAGGAATGACAATAGACAGTGACATAGGCATCATTGAGCAGAGGAAAGTTCAAAGTTTTAAGCCCCACCTAGTAGTTCCATTTAGTCCTACAGCGGCGCTGCTGCTGTTTACGAGAAAATGGCGACGCCACAGGAAAAGTCATTTTGTGTGCTGCATTATGCAAAGAATGAATTCATTGTTTCATTCCAGCATGCATTTCGTTTTAAGTTCAATCACGAGCCGCCTCCTCATAAAAAAATTTACAATTGATACAATAAATTCGTAGAAGATGGTTCGCGAAACGGAAAAACACTGGTCGTCCTTGCATAACAAATGGTGCTCATTTTGAACTTTTCTCTATTCAGTGATGCATCGCACGTGTCGCCATCTATTGTCATTCATTAGAAATAAAATAATATTTAAAGTCTGTTCCTTACTTTAGAATAATCCTGTATTTCTTGAAAAATATTTTCAAATTGTTTGATACATAACTGGTTGATATTTAAATTTTTATAAACTAAATTGTGGACGTTGGATTCTGTAAGGTACTGGAAACATGTAGCATGTTTTCTGCTGCATTTCTTAAGGTAATAATTAAATGTTAAGTAAATCTATTTTCAAAACCAAAATCCTTAATGTATGTCAATTTTGTAATAAATTCTTATTTTTCAAGAGGTATACAGTAATCTGTGAATCAAGTTTTGAAACACTGCATTTGATCTGATATAGGGTTAGTTATTTTTATATAGTTATCCACACGAGTAAGTTTTCTGTAAATTCCAAACTTTTAAGGTATTCCCCGTTCTTGTAATTGTTAAATCCAAGTAAGATATCATATTATCTTGCTCTATTTTCGTTTTTAAATTTAATATTCTTATCTTTTTTATTCAAGACTCAGTCGACATCCCACGCTGAAGTCGGGGAGAACCCTTCCCGAAAACGTTCTATGACCAACTACTTCAGAGCCGAGTGATGAGAATTAGAAAATGTCGACCAAGTAAATTACTACAATGAATATATCATCACTATCAACACTGTTTCTTCGTCCTGCGTGGTGTAGTGGTTACCATGCTAGCCTCTAGTTGCCGACATCGCGAGTTCAAACCCGGCGGAGGGCGATGGATTTTTTCGGGCTTAAAATCCTCAGCATGGCCTCCTTCGGAAGGGAAGTAAAACCCATGGTAGATTCACGGCACATAAAAGCACCTCAAGCTTGATAAAGAGGCCTCTGAGCAGAATTACTGGTCTTTAACGCCCAATATAGAATGGGACACTAAGGATCACAGCAGTTAAATAGTGTCCATAAATAAAACTCAATTTTAACACTGTTTCTGATAATTATTTATTAAAAATATTTGTAACATTGCAAGTCGCTTTAAATCGGCTTATTACGAGCGCTTGAGATCGCCTTGAAGTTTTACCGGGTTACTTTAATCAGATGAGAAAGATTAATGTGCATATGGACATATGACTCGGAGGAACATCCTCGCAGAAAACCGAAGATCCGTTTTTCAAGCCCAGCCCGGCCCGGCCATGAATGCTTCAATCTGATTAAACGTCAGCGCCCACCCACAGCACTATTCTGCACTTTCAAACTTTTTGTCAGATGATTTCTTACAATTAGGTGTTCTTGAATAAAGTTTATATGCTGATTGCATAAATAACATCCTTTTTTTTCTATCACGTCAGGTTTTTACACAAAATAAGAAGTAATGTTTTGACAATTTTACTAATTAGCATCATTTCACACAAGGTAAGTTTTTATTCAAGAAACACTTTAAGAATACTCTCAAGAACTCCCCTAATTTATTTCATGACTATATTTTAACAAAACAAGAAGCCAAAGTTTTCATTTAATTTTTTTCAAATTTTCTCTTCTTTGACTTCCTTGTAGATCCTTGAAGATGACTGTCCCTCCTCAACATCCAACAGTAGTCGGCCATCATAGTTTCATTCCATCTCCCCTGGTACCTCCTCTCCATTTCCTTAATATCTTGGTGAAAATGTTCACCCTGCTCTTCACTATAATGTCCAGATTTTCTGGAAAGTAGTCGATATGTGAATCCAGAAAATGCACCTTTACACTCATGTTAAAACACATCTTCTTGAAATTTTCCAACATTGTTTCGACAATGGCCTTGTAATTAGGATCTTTGTTATTGCCTAAGAAGTTTTCAGTAACTGATCGGAAGGCGGTCCATGCTTCTATTTCTCTCTCATTCATTGTCTTCTCAAAATTTTCATCCTTCATCAATTTCTTTATTTGAGGGCCAACAAAAATTCCAGCCTTTTATTTGTCTTGTGTAATGAAGGGAGATTTCTTGGAAAGGTGCTTGAAGCAGGGTCCATCCTGTGGTAGAGCCTTACAAATTGCTTCATCAAGCCCAATTTTATGTGTAGTGGCGGAAGCAATATCTTTATATCTCTATATCCTTGAAGTGAAATTGTGAAAAAATTGTACGTGATAGAAAAAAACTAAATCCAGTTCTGAAATCAGCATAAAAAATGAATCAGAATCACTTATTAGTTTTCAGTCATTCGATATCATGCAGACTAGTGTTATCAAAAGGTTAATAAAATTGTTCCTTACATCAAAAGTATGCTGGATGGTAATGATTAACCGAAATCTAAAAGAGAATTATGACCAAGGTTACCAACATATGCCAAAAGAAAACAATAGTTTTCCTTTGAAAACCCGAAACTTTCCAAGTAAAATCTCTAGATTTCAGTACGTAGATATTATTATAGCTGAACTTTGCAATTGGGAATTCTTCCAGCTATCCACCGCAGAGGATTTTTAGTGGTTCTAACGTAAAACATATACACCATGCAATCTCGTTGCTTTTGATATTGTAAATTTAACTTCGATCCTCTACAGGGGATAACAATGTACTTACCTATTGTAAGTAGAGGAAGTATTGAATTTTATCCAAAAATTCGAAACCAAGATTTCATCGGAAATACATGTTTTGAGGCTCCCTGAATGCAGGAAGCATTTCTAGAAAAGGTGTGTGTATGTGAGAAAAAGAGAGAGAGAGAGTGAAAGAGTGAGAGAGTGGGAGAGAGAGAAAGAGTGAGAGAGAGAAAGAGAGAGAGAGAGTGAAAGAGTGAGAGAAAGAGTGAGAGAGAGAAAGAGTGAGAGAGAGAAAGAGTGAGAGAGAGTGAAAGAGTGAGAGAGAGTGAAAGAGTGAGAGAGAGTGAAAGAGTGAGAGAGAGTGAAAGAGTGAGTGAGAGAGAGAAAGAGTGAGAGAGAGAAAGAGTGAGAGAGAGAAAGAGTGAGAGAGAGTGAAAGAGTGAGAGAGAGTGAAAGAGTGAGAGAGAGTGAAAGAGTGAGAGAGAGTGAAAGAGTGAGAGAGAGTGAAAGAGTGAGAGAGTGAAAGAGTGAGAGAGTGAAAGAGTGAGAGAGAGTGAAAGAGTGAGAGAGAGTGAAAGAGTGAGAGAGAGTGAAAGAGTGAGAGAGAGTGAAAGAGTGAGAGAGAGAGTGGGAGAGAGAAAGAGTGAGAGAGAGTGAAAGAGTGAGAGAGAGTGAAAGAGTGAGAGAGAGAGTGAAAGAGTGAGAGAGAGAGAGTGGGAGAGAGAAAGAGTGAGAGAGAGTGAAAGAGTGAGAGAAAGAGTGAGAGAGAAAGAGTGAGAGAGAGAAAGAGTGAGAGAGAGAAAGAGTGAGAGAGAGTGAAAGAGTGAGAGAGAGTGAAAGAGTGAGAGAGAGTGAAAGAGTGAGAGAGAGTGGGAGAGAGAGAGAGTGGGGGAGAGAGAAAGAGTGAGAGAGAGAGTGGGAGAGAGAGAAAGAGTGGGAGAGAGAGAAAGAGTGAGAGAGAGAAAGAGTGAGAGAGAGAAAGAGTGAGAGAGAGAAAGAGTGAGAGAGAGAAAGAGAGAGAAAGAGTGAGAGAGATAAAGAGAGAGAGAAAGAGAGAGAGAGATAGAGTGAGAGAGAAAGAGTAAGAGAGAAAGAGTGAGTGAGAGAGAGAGAAAGAGTGAGTGAGAGAGAGAGAAAGAGTGAGTGAGAGAGTGAGAGAGAGAAAGAGTAAGGGAAAGAGTAAGAGAGAGAAAGAGTGAGAGAGAGAGAAAGAGTGAGAGAGAGAGAAAGAGTGAGAGAGAGAGAAAGAGTGAGAGAGAGAGAAAGAGTGAGAGAGAGAGAAAGAGTGAGAGAGAGAGAAAGAGTGAGAGAGAGAGAAAGAGTGAGAGAGAGAGAAAGAGTGAGAGAGAGAGAAAGAGTGAGAGAGAGAAAGAGTGAGAGAGCGAGAAAGAGTGAGAGAGCGAGAAAGAGAGAGAAAGAGAGAGAGAGAACCGCATAATTCAAAAGCCAAAAGTAAATACATAACTTTGTATTTAAGTTCAGTACCTTCTAAAGATGCGACACGAAGATTTTCAAGAAAATTCATCATCCCAACTACCCTTTACATGGATGAAACATTATTTTTAAATTTTTTATGTTCTAAATATGCCTATTATGACTGATTAAAACAATTAAAGATATTTACATGACAAATTTTCTGGAAATAGCCTTTGAAGGCTCCTTCATTCTGAAGGAATTTTATATAATCTTGCGTAACTGAGCAAAAGACGAAAACTTACTAAACAAAAAAATTCTCTTTAAAACACACCATTTATTTGAGATATCCGTTATTAATGGTTCAAATGTTCATTTCTTGGCCATTCTCTTTAAGCCCTGTCAACATTCACTTGTTACTCGCGATGCACATAGCGTCCCGTTCTTAAAACATTTGACTGTCGCTGTTCCCTTTGCATCGATAACGAAATGTGTAATGTAGCTATTTCTGCAAAGGTTTAATTGGATTAAAACGTAGTAGATATTAAAATAAGCTTAGTAAGAATAGTTTGTATATGCACTATTAAACAAGAGGGTAACTATTAGAGGGTAGTGAAAGTCATATGAATGTATAGTATCAGATTTTTCAAGGTATTTCCCACTCATTGTTTTACTTGCGTTTCATGCTTCTATGTAAGTCAAATATAGAACTTTTGTAAATGTACCCAAAGCCCGCTAACACGCTACTGCCCACTGTATTAAACTGATTTGAAATCCTGGTGGAGTGTGTCTGTAGGCAATTCGGTACATTCAGTATAATTAAGAGCAGATGGTAAAGAGTATCGAAAATGGTCATTAGCCTTGATCTTGCGGGTATCGGCATCGCAACAGACATATATACAACTAGCATTGTTGTCTGGCCTGGGGGCCAACACATTTCTCAAGCCCAATCGGTCGAGCGAGGTCATTAGCCCTTCGGGATGCTAAAACTAAAATAAAAACAGTTTGGCAAAAAACCGGTAATGCCAGTCCGATACCGGGGACAACTACATACAGTTCGACTCTCATGCGAGGCAATCATGTTACATTTGGCAACCTGTAGCCACAGTGTCTTGAATAATGGCTCGCTAGTTGCAAAATTTATAGTAACACAAATGCAGGCAACTTATTTCAGCATAATTCTCAACTGGGAATAAACTACATGTTTTACTTCTTCTATTACTCACCTATATTAAGTAGAGAAAGTGTTGAATTCAATCAAAAACTTTGGTATGGAGATTTTACACAGGAGATCTCAAAATACACACTTTGAGGTGGTCTGAATCCAGAAAGTGAATTTGTACTTTCTCTACCGCGTATCTATTAGGCAGAGAAATACTATATTTTACTAAAAAGTTCGATATCGATATTTTAAATGAAATACGTGTTTTGGGCCCACTGAATACAATGAAAAAAGCATTTTTAGAGGTTGATATTTAAGTTCAGTATCTTACAAAAATACGACATGAAGATTTTTAAAAGAATTCTCCCATCCAAAATTACCCTTAACATACAAAATTTTCTTAAAATGGCTCCAACGATTTTGAAAAAACACCACAAATTAAACAATTTTACATAAGTAAACTTTATAAATTACATTTTCTGAGAACATTATACGAAGTTGTCTTCATCCGGAAGGAATTTGTAAACGTGAAGGGACAAACACTACACAAAAAATGCAGATCCTTTTAAAACACACATATCTCGATTAACATGAAGCATATGGAGAATAAGCGTTTGTAAAAACAGTTTGTACGAGAGTAGAGAACGTCATGCGAGTGTAACACAGCAGACTTTTTTAGGTTCACGGGGCCTCAAAACATGTATTTGCGATAAAACCTCTGCATATGATTTAAAGGTGCAATATACAGTACTTCCTCTTTTATACTTAAAGGCAGATGATAAAGCAATAAGCTGTCGTAAGAATAGCGTATAGAAACTATATAAAAATAAGGGATAGTGGGTGGAGAAAGTCGATTAAATGCAACACGTCAGATTTGCTAGAAAAAGGTCCGTGTGTCTGAATAGTACAACTGAAAATCTAAAAGTCAGCTATGTACCAAAGTTGGTATCTACCCAAGTCCTTTATCTTCCAGGATGCGACACGGAAGATTTACAAGAAAAGCTTCCCACCCCAAACTACCCTTTTCAGGGAAAATTGGTCATTTTTTATCTTTATAAAAAATGGCTAACTATTCTGATTAAGATACCACATTTTTAAGATTTTTCTTGACAAATAAGATGTATATCTTCAATTCTCTGCGAATAACCATTGTGGATGGCCTTTGTACAAGTGGTAAACCGTAAGAGATAGACAAAATATTACTACACGAAAGATCTACATCTCGTTAAAGCACACAATTTATGTCAAATAAAGTGTTTGTGCATTAATCATTTCCGAGATATTCTTTGTTATTGGTTCGAAGTTTTAAATACTTATACTTTTTCAAGTGGTAACACTCCACTCGTGTTTTCTCGTGGCCATGCAAGCAGCATGGAATTACAAAGCCATCACACAGCGAGACGCCTATTAAGAATCGGACTATCGTTGTAGCCTGCTGGATCCTCCTTATACCCACAACGAATATGTAAGTGTAGGTTATCTAGATTATCCAGAAGTAGACAGAAGAATAAAGCTTTGTAAGAATAGTTTGTAGAAAAATGAGAGAGAAAGTCATGTGTAGGATGTAGGATGTGTTATCCGAGGGGGATAACGTGCGCAGTGCAACCATCTTTATCTGTTGTAGTTACACCCCTGGGAGGCAGCGTTGAGGTGAGGAAATCGTAGGAAGTCTCAGATCCGCAAGCAGATAGGACCACAGTCGCGCAGAAGTCCCTAGCATTTCCAGTTTGAAAATCCGCGCACCACTGGCGAGGAATCCCAAGATGGCGACGCAGCGACTAAGAGGCGGAACAGCTCACTCTGACGTTTCCAACGCGCATGCATCCACGCCATCTACTCGACACCGCCAGCACCGCAGGACCTGAAAGCACACCTGAAACGTGAAATGGAGATAAAATCTCCATGGTTGGAGTGGGCGGTCACCGGGAATCGAGCCTGGGACCTACGTAAAAATCCTTAGCATGGCTTCCTTCGAGAGGGAAGTATAGCATATGGTCCCATGTCATAGATTTGTGGCACGTAGAAGAACCAAGCCTGATGGAGACCTCTGAGCAAACTTTCCGATCTTTCACGCCTAATATAGAATAGGACGCCAAGAACTATAGTAGATAGATAAGGTATCTTTAATTAGTTTCAAATTATTGAAGGTATTACACAAGTATTTAGTGCATGGGTTACTGCCCGTACATGCATATTTAAGAAACAAAATATGGTGACAAAATAAACAGAAATATAAAACCAAAAAATCTGATGTCTTACACTCACATGTCTTTCTCTAATCTTATGCAAACAATTTTACAAACTCTTATTCTCCATCTATTTCATATTAATCGAGATAAACATTTGCAGAAACATTCTTTTGACATGCAAAGAGAATTACATTTTACACATGCTGACCAGTTCTAAAAATATTTGACTATCGCTTAAGGCGTACTATGTTCCCCTTGTTTTGTATTTGCAAGGGGAGATAAGAGATAGACAAAAGTTTACTACACAAAAAATGTAGTTCGCGTTAAAATACACAATTTATGTCATATACATTTTTCTTGTTGAGTGAAGCATTTTCGATATATTGCTTGTTATTCCCTTAAATTTTTCAATACTTATTTTCTCAAAAGGGAATTCGTTATTCATTTTTTTGCCTTGGACATGCAAAGAGTATTAATCTGTGGCAAAGGGAATGGTGCTACACCTAGCAACCAGCCATTAAGAGATATGTATGTGCTTAAAGGCTACTGTATTTCTATATTGCCCTTGTAAATATATATTCCCCTTACAGCTACAAGAAAATTAGCAATAAGATAGAGTCTGCAAATGTTTATCTCGATTAACATGAAGTAGATGGAGAGTAAGCGTTTGTAAAAGTAGTTTGTACAAGAGTAGAGAAAGTTATGTGAGTGCAACACATGAGATTTTTTGGATTCAGGGCGCCTCAAAACATGTATTTCCGGTGAAATCTCGGTATCGAATTTTTGGGTGGAATTTAATACATCCCTTACTTATTATACGTAGTAGAGAAAGTAAAAATCCCATTCACATGGTACGTAATAGAGAAAAACTGAAGTCGCTTGTGGACTCGGCACCCCAAAAGATCTATGAATGCAGTGCACATTTGAGAAATGTTTTCGACCCTTACTTTTACAGACCTGCATAATGAATGCTACGAATTTCCCCGGTAATAATCTCAGCTTGGTCAGAAAACCAACACTGCTCGTTCATTTGTCAACATTTTGAACACTACTGAGGTCTTTCAACTTTCCTTAGGAAAGAGCTCTTCTTTTGTTTGTTCTGAAGCACAAGGAGACTCTTTTCACTAGCAATAAATAAACGTAAATCCGCCAAGAACGTTGTCTGAATGCTGATTTCAGTTGCAAAGATGCTTTTAAAATCTTAACCAGCAATTCTCAAGAAGAGCTTTAGTAAACGAAGTTGTATAACACTACTGGACTGAAAAAGAGAAGAAGCCAAATTTGGAAAGGTTAATAAATTGATTAATCATTACAGGATAGAGGAAAAATAATATTTTAATACATTTAGAATTCCCGTTTTGTGTATCTAAAGGGATACTAATAATATTAAAAGCCTAGAGAAGTTCGGTAATAATCTGAATATTGAATAAGAAAATCCATAAGTATTTTATTAGGTGAATTTCTGTGATTAACGAAACACATGTAAAGCACAAAACACAATATAGTATACAAATAGTTAAATGAATACAGTTGTGTTTGAGAAATTGCTGATATAAGAAAATCGAAAGTTATTATTTAAAATACAAATGTAAAAAAGTATACTAAATACTCCTGTCTTATTCTCTCTACCATTTACTTACAGTAGGTAGAGGAACAATTTTCTGCATTTATTTTACGTTGCTTTAAATACGTGTTTATATCGCGACAGATCTGTTAAGAGATACCTCATAGATAGGTGTGTCGCAGACACTTAATCCTTTAGGTCTCATCTCTGCATCATACCATCTTACTTTCGTCTGTCCACAGAGGCATATGTACAGCAACTGTACTTCTGTTTCTGTGACGGGCAGATGGCAGCCTCAACACGTGTTGTCCACAGAAGCTTGTATACTATACCTCTGCTTCTACGCGTGCCGGACAAATGCAATTAGGGTGTCGCCAGTCTATCTGCTTTCATTCTCCGTGGATAGATCGCAGAGCATTCGCTATTACCATCTATTTTTACTTTCTCTACTACGTATATAAGTAGGGGAAGTATTGCATTCCACCAAAAAATACGATACCGAAATTTCACCGGAAATATGTTTTCAGGCCCCCTAGAAATCCAAATAAAAAGCATTTTTGGTAACATGTCCGTGTGTGTGCGTGCGTGCGTGCGTGTGTCTGTCTGTGAACAGCATAATTCAGAAAGGAACAGTCGGATAAACACCAAACTTGGTTTTTAATATAGAGTCAACTGAAAAATTCAACGCCACAGCCGGAATTTGAACACGGTTCTCCCGCTCTCCGTGCGGTTGCTCTAACCATTGAGCTACTGTGACATGCCGGTGGGGCATTGAATTCCCCAATTGACTCAAGTCAACAAACAAACTTGGTGTTTAGGTTCAGTATCTTCCAGAGATGCGACACGAAGGTTTTCAAGAAAATCCCCCCACCCCAGAATACCCTTTACATGGAACATTTTTCGAAAACTTTAATTTTCTCAAAATGGCTCTAACGACTTTGATTAAGTATCATATGTTTAAGATATTTTCATGACAAATAAAACGTATATCTTGAATTTTCTGAGAATGTCTCCTAAAGTATTCTTCAATGTGAACGACTATTGTATAACTGGTAAACCATAAGAGATAGACAAAATTTTACTAACAAAAATGCAGATCGCGCTAAAATACACAATTTATGTTATATACATTTTTTTTTTTGAGGGAACCATTTTCGAGATATTGCTTGTTATTCCCTTAAATATTTCAATACTTATTTTCTCAAATGGAATTCGTTATTCATTTTTATTTTCTCTACTACGTATAGTAAGTAGGGGAAGTATTGTATTCCACCCAAAAATCGTACCGAGATTTCACCGGAAATACACGTTTTGAGAACCCCTGAATCCAAAAGAAAACATTTTTGGAAACATGTCCGTGTGTGTGAACAGCATAACTCTGAAACGAACAGTCGGATAAACACTAAACTTACTATTTAGGTTCAGTATCTTCCAGAGATGCGACACGAAGGTTTTCAAGAAAATCCCCACCCCAGATTACCCTTTACATGGAACATTTTTCGAAAATGTTAATTTTCTCAAAAATGGCTCTAACGATTTTGATTAAGACATCATATGTTTTAGATATTTTCATGACAAATGAAATATATATCTCGAATTTTCTGGCAATGTCTCCAAAAGTATTCTTCATTGTGAACGACTTTTGCATAACTGGTAAACCATAAGAGATAAACAACATTTTACTACACAAAAGAAGTAGATCGCTTTAAAATACACAATTTCTGTCATATACATTTTTGTTGTTGAGTGAACCATTTTCGAGATATTGCTTGTTATTCCCTTAAATTTTCCAATACTTATACTTTTTCTCAAGTTCGTTATTCATTTTTTTGTCCTGATAATGCAAAGAGAATGGAATGTTCCACATAGTAACCACCTCTTAAAATATTTGACTATAGCTTAAAGTCTACCAATTCCCCTTGCATCTACAAGAAAATTAGCAATAAGGTTAACATCTCGATATCTCGATTAATATGAAGCGTATGGTAAATAAGCGTTTGTAAAAATATTTTGTACTAGAGTAGAGAAAGTAATGTGAGTGTAACACATCAGATTTTTTTTACTTTCTCTACAACGTATAGGAAGTAGGGGAAGTATTGTACTCCACCCCAAAATTCGATACCAAGATTTCACCGGAAATATGTTTTGAGACCCCCTGAATCCAAAAAAAAGCATTTTTGGAAACATGTTCCTGTGTGTGTGTGTGTGTGTGTGTGTGTGTGTGTGTGTGTGTGTGTGTACAGCATAACTGAGAAAAGATCAATCGTATAACACCAAACCTGGTATTTAGGTTCAGCATATTCCAGGGATGAGACACGAGGGTTTTCAAGAAAATCCGCTTACTCCAAATTACCATTTACATGGAACATTTTTCGAAAATTTTAATTCTCCCAAAAATGGCTCCAACGATTTTGATTAAAATATCATATATTTAAGATATTTTCATGACAAATAAAATGTATATCTGGAGTTTTCTGGGAATGTCTCCAAAAGTATTCTTCATTGTGAAAGACTTTTTCATAACTGGTAAAACATAAGAGATACACAATATTTTACTACACAAACAATGTAGATCGCGTTAAAATTCACAATTTATGTCATACATTTTTTGTTGAGTGAACCATTTTAAAGGTATTATTTGTTATTCCGTTAAATTTCTCAATACTTTTGTCAAATGGGAATTCGTTATTCATTTTCTTTTTATGTCCTGGACATACAAAGAGGATGGAATACTCCATATAGCAACCAGCTCTTAAAAAAATTGACTATCGCTTATAACCTACCATATTCCCCTTGCATCTACAAGAAAATTAGCAATAAGATTAACGTCTCGATGTCTCGATTAACATGAAGCATATGGAGAATAAGCGTTTGTAAAAATAGTTTGGACAGGAGAAGAGAAAGTCGTGTAAGTGTAGCACATCAGATTTTTCATTTTACCATTGTTTTAGACTTAAGGTGGAACTTTGACTAGTGGTATTAAATATATAATCCGGTATTAACCTTGGCGACCACGAAAAAAGAAACAGATTATTCTGTCCACGTGGTTTGAACCCGGGCCACAGAGTTACCACCTAAGCCATTTCGCTCGGTGAAGAAATATTGCACCCAAGAATCTATTTTGAGGTTTCATTGGAAATACGTAAGTTTACATCCACTGAGCTCCAAGAAGCATTTTTAAAAAATGTACTGTGTCCGCCTGTGAACAGCGCAACTCAAAATCGAAAACTCCGACCAATACTATGTTTCAAACATGAGACAGGCATTTTGCAGGCATGCCAGGAGAACGTTTTAAAACTATCTCCCTCACACCTCAAACTATCCTTTAAATGGAAAAGTGTTCATTATTTTTAATTTTCTCTAAAATAATTTAAATATGCTTGAATTATTTTGTATGACAAAGTAAAATATTTATCTTTAATTTTTTTGCAAATAGCCTATAAAGTCTTCATTCTGAATGAATTTTGTACATGTATAGCTGATAAAGCCGCAAGAGATATACAAAATATTACTACACAGAAGATTTAGATCTCGTTAAAATACGCTGTCAAACTTTTGTAGCGTAGATATCTTGTTACCGCCAGTTTGAATTCTGAAATATTTAATATTTCTTTCATGCGTGGCCGTGAATTTAAAGCCAGAATATATTTACCAGCTTTTTAAAGATTCGACTCCTCTGTTCGTTTTATGTCTACACAAATGTGTAAAAACCTATTTCTGCCAACATCTCGATTAAACAGATGTAAGAATAATTTGAAGAAGATTGGGAAGAAGAAACAATGTGAATAAAGCACATCAGAATTTTCTTATGGACTTTTCAGTATCCACATAACTCTTTATTAAGTTATCTACCAGTTTTGGTTTTCTAAAAACTCGCTTTATTTTGATTAAAATAATACAATTATTAAATAAAGTAACTATATAAAATCCTTATTGATTTCAAAAAGGATGTAATTATTAGCATTTAGGTAATTCAAATAAAAAATGTCTCAAGAATATCTCCTAAACGAGGACAAATGCTTTGAATATTTGCCAGCTAATAGAAAACAGTGGAGCAATCTGTTTAAGAGTTATAATAATGCAATGCAGTAAATCTATTTTTAACATATTTATTATATATGTTGTTTTAATTCGCGAAAATTATCTTGAAATGTATCAGACAGCTGCTACCAAAGGGACCCCATCATCTTTCGCAAAGAAATGTATCTCATGGCTACTCAGCGATCGCTGACCTACCTTATGTAAACATTACATAGGGTCACTCTTGAAAGTTTTCAGAATGGACAAAAATAAGTTGTGGTAAGCCAAGGTAGTTCTTTCTAGGTTTATAATAAAGTTCAGATAATAACGTGTGCAAACCTGGGTATGCTCCAACAATGTGCAACAACTAAATTAAATTAAGTTTTATTTATGGACGCGCTTTAACTACTATTCCTCAGCGCCCTATTCTATATTGGGCGTGAAAGACCGGTAATTTTACTCAGAGGCCTGTTTATCAGGCTTAAGGTTCTTTTACGTGCCGTAAATCTACGACATGGCACGACCGGCTTTACTTCCCTTCCGAAGGAAGCCATGCTAAGGATTTTTACGCCTGAAAAAAAACCGATGTGCAGCATTAGCACCTATATGTGCATGCAGATGTTGTTACGCCACACCCTTGCTCTTAAACAAGAGAATTTCCATGCTAAAATTTTATTTGGCTTTAAAGTCGATTACGTGAAAAAGTATGCCTTGAAAGACTTGCGTAGGGCATTTGGGGAGCTTTGCACTTCGCAATCCCTGATTTGTCGATTTTGCAGAGTTTGGAAAAGGAAGGGATCCCCTAGAAGATGAAGACCGCGCAGGACAGTCGGCTACAATAACTACGGATGAAATTGGGATGAAAGCAGAACACATTGAGGCAGTATTTTTAACACTTAAATAGTTTCAGTCTAATTATATAATATGTAAATTTAATAACAGCCCGCCTTAAAGTAATGTGTATGTAACAGTATATAAAAAGTGTATATTACAGTTATTGTAAATGTTAATATTATATGCACATGTTCAATAATGTTATTTGAATGATTACGTAATTTAATAATTTAGAAGCTGTGAGAATAATAGGTTAAATGTTGCTAACAATGAGGTAACCTTGAGGCAATAATGAGTAAGAAAGTGTAATAATGCTACTAGACATTCTTGGAGCAAGAATAATGTAACTTTTGTGACAGTTTATAAAATAGCCAATCAACAATCAGAAAAAGCTTAAGTTAAATAAAAGTATTCCTTCGGATTAGGAATAGCCAATTAGGGAAATAAATTTACAAATTTAGGCCGTAGAAATGAAGTCAGTTGCTTGTAGACAGTGCTCATATCTGGACGTGTTACCTGCAGACAGTGTTTCTAACCGGACGCGAGATGTGTCCTCGAGAAATTTAATACGTATTTTGTGTGAGACGAAAAATAGTTTACGTGTTAAAAAGTGCAAGTAATTAATTTAAAAAAATCTCACAGCTCTCTCTATATCAGTGAAGTGTTATTTAAAATCGTGTCAAGCATTAATAAAAGGAGTGAAGTAAAACTATAATCTGTATAAGCCTACATTCTTCAGTCGCACCACAACCCTGCAAAGAGAAACATGTCTCTAAAAAAAATAAATACTGACGCAGCCAAGGCAAACAAATATATAATATTTAAAGAAACAGTAAAAAATTACAAAGTTAATATTTTCTAAACATTTGGGGCAAAGGCCACCGGAGAGTACATTTTGGGGCGAAGGCTACCGGAAACTTTTTACCATACATGCGGTTGCAACGAACTTCAAGTTCGGCTCCCAACAATTCAAATATAATACAACTCTTATAATACATCTTCCTCAAACTGACTTTCCATACGTAGCAGCAACAAACCGTCATTTTTTCAAATTGGCTTCCAAAGTGTGGGGCAAAAATAACAATACAACAAAATAACTTCAATGTTGCGGGAAGATCGTTTCACATATCGGATTCAGGAAGTTCTGAATATTGGATCGACAGCAGTGAACACCATCCTCAAAGAAAACCTTCACATCGGGAAGCAATGGTGCCAGAAAATGAAAAAAAAATATGGGGGAATGTTTAACATTTTAACAGGTGAAGAAAATTGGATATACCGTAATAATCCAGAAACTATGCGAGTCTTCCCAGGAGAGGATCTTCCAACAAAAGTGAGGCGAGTAAGAAGTGTTAGTAAGAAAACGGTCTGTTCATTCTTCTCAGCTAGTGTCCACATTGTAACAATTCTGCTTGAGGGACAAAAGACTGCCACTGCCACTGCCACTGCCAGATAGAACACCACAAAATGCCTGCCACAAGTCTTCAATAAACTTAGAACTAAGCGTCCTAAGACTGGCTGTGTGGAATTTTGTAGCACCACAAAAACGCCTCTTGACGTGTTACATTCACATGACTTTCTCTATCCACTAGCCCAATATTTTGAAAGCAGATTGCTACATGCCGGCATGTGAAGTTGATGGTTTGTTACGTTACTTTTTTACCACGCTTTGGGCGTCAATTTAAAGTAGTTTGTATTGAAGGAGTTCTATTATATTTCAACAGTTGGGGAGCGGAACTTGTAGCAGTTGCAACCGCACGTATAGTAAACAGCTTCCAGTAGCCTTCGCCCCAAAATGTATTTTCAGGTGGCGTTTGCCCCAAGTTTAAAAAAAATATTAACTTTGTAATTGGATTGTTTCTTTAAGTATTAAATATTTATGTTTTCCTCGGCTGCGTCAGTATTATTGTTAGAGACATGGAAGTCTTGGCAGGGCGTGATGTGACAAGAATGTAGGCTTACACAGATTTTAAGATTTAATTCACCCCTTTTTATTAATCCTTGACACAAATTAAATAGCACTTCACTGATATCGAGAGCTGTGAGATTCTTTTCTTTAACACTTGCACTTTTTAACAAGTATACTGTTTTCGTTCTCACACGAATACGTATTATATTTCTCGAGTACGCATCACACATCCAGTTACAAGACACTGTCCGCAGGCAACACGTCTGGTTATGAGCACTGTTTGGAGGCAACTGAATTGATTTCAACCGTCTAAACTTGTAAATTTCTGTATTTCAAGTCTCTGATTGGCTATTTTTACTCCAATAGAATACCTGCATTTAACTAAAGCTTTTTCTGGTTGTTGATTGAGTATTTTTATAAACTGTCACTAAAATTACATTAATGCTTCCAAGAATCACAAATAACATTTAAACTCTCAAACTCATTATTGCATCAAGGTCACCTCATTGTTACCTCATTGTTAGCAGCTTTAACCTATTTCTCACAGCCCCTACATTATTAAATTACGTAATATATTCACATAACATTATTACTCATGGATACAATAATACAAACATATGCAATGACTTTTATATATTTTTTTATATATTGTTTCAAGGCGGGCTGTTTGTTGTAACCTTTGTCAATATCTTAGAATTTACACGTTATACAAAATTCATTCCGTGTGAAGCGGTCCTCCCAGGCTATTCAGAGGAAATTCTAGGCACACATTTTATTTACCATGAAACTATCTTAAAAATATGGCTTTTGTTTCAAAATCGTTAGAACCATTTACGAGAAAAAATATTACAAAATATTTTCTCTAGAAAAGGAAGTTTGATATGAGTTATTTTCTTGATAAGCTTCGTGATTCATGTTTGGAAGATGGTGAACATAAATACGAAGTCTGGTATTTACCCGTTTTTTCGATTTTGGGTTATACTGTTCAACATGCAAATACGGCCCTTTTCTAATAATGGCTTTTCGGAGTTCAGTGGAGCTCAGAATATGCATTTCCGACGAAATCTCGATATCAAACTTTCGGATGAGATACAATACTCACCGACATGGTCCTTAAGGTTCTCACCTCACCTTAGGTTCTCGTGAATGTAGGTTTGCGGTTAAAATTCAGCCAGGACCATCTCTCTTATTGAGGTTTTTTCCAGGTTTTCCTCAGTCCTCATAGCTGAAAAATGCCGAAACTTAGGCTTGGAATACTTCCTTCCCAAATGTCCTTTCCCAATTATTTCATTTATCAATGTCCACTGCCGTTGGTGTCGTATGTAGTGAGAATGGGCGTTAAACACTATAAAAATTAAATAGTCATTAATTGTTTAATTAATAGTTGTTTAAAAGTCATGCAAATATCTTAAAAACATATGGTATTTGAATAAAAATTAGAGCCAATTTTGAGATAGTAAAAACATTACGAACAATCAATGTTGAAATAGGACAATATTAACAGTGAAGAGTCAATTGATAAAATAAATGTGTCCAATGATATTAAAAGCCTTCACTTGCATCATGATGGTAAAAGATGGACGATCGTTTCGAGGCTTCAAGGCCCCATCATCGGCAAGGAGACGACTAAATCTTTCTCCAAAGGTACAAAATGTATCCACCCATGTGGACGATTGGAAGGACATCAGGTGGTAGTTTTCATAACTTCTGAAGGTGAACCAGAAGGCTGCTGTACCGACATCTCTTGTAGTGTAGTGCAACTTGAAGTAGGATGGGCTCCATCTTGGGCTGGTTTCTTCTGAAGTTGAACCAGAAGACGGGTGACGTCATCCAACGGCGGAATTTCTAAGTTTACAACTTGTGAATTATTTTTAATAATGAATATTTTTTCCCAAGCATCCAACATAGATGAGTTATTTATGGATTTTAATAGTTCAATGTCTTGACCAATTTCATGTTGTGTATTCCAAAAATGGTGGGACACAGCTGATTTATCAGTTTATTTTAATTTAATATTTCTTTGGTGTTCCTTAAGACAGATTGAAAGGATCCATTTTGTTCTTCCAATGTAGAACTTATCACAGTGATCGCATTTGATTTTGTAAATACCAGAAAGAGTTTTCTATCTTTGACTTTGACATTTGGCTTATTTAACAAATTATTGATACTGAAGCTATGTGATGGGGCCTTGATAGCCTCGAAATGATCGTCCATCTTTTACCATCATGGTGTAAGTGAAGGCTTTTAATATCATTTCGACTCATTTATTTCATTACGAACAATGTTCTTTGTAAAAGGTAATTTGGTGTGAGATGATTTTCTTGAAGTCTTCATTATGCATTCTTAGAGATGCTGAAATTAAACACTGGGCCCCTGCTTGTATGTGTGTGGGGGGAGGGTTTAGAGCACTGCATCGTTGTGCACATGCTACTTTGAATTTGGAATTATGCTACCACTGTGCCGAGGTATTGTTTCGTGAAATGGAAGTATTTGGCTCTGGAATATTCTATTCTCTTGGCATAACATAAAAATGTAGTGGGTTATGATGTATTTTCAGTATATGAATATCTTATTTTACTGATAATACCACACTCCACTTTCCTACCTTACGAATACCAAGCATACACACAGGTCCATGGATAATGTTCTGAGGAATATTGTCACCAACAAATTCATTTTACTTCCCCTTTATTTATAATATTCGGTGAACAAGCATACAGTTTCTTTTTCCCAAGTAAACTTCTCCTTCAAATACATCTCCAGGTAAAAATTACAATCCAAAAATTTAATTTAACAAAACAATATTCTACTAACGATTCATATCAAGTAACATTACTTCAGCAACCTAGCAAAATTTGCTTTTCCACAACCAAATTACAGCATTAATCGCTCCTTTTACTTTCACTACTACGTTTAGTAAGTAGGGGAAGTATTGTATTCCACCCAAAAATTCGATACCGAGATTTCACCGGAAATATGTTTTGAGACCCCTGAATCCAAAAAGAGGATTTTTGGAAACATGCCCGTGTGTGTGTGTGTGTGTGTGTGTGTGTGTGTGTGTGTACAGCATAACTCAGAAACGAACAGTAGGATAAACACCAAACTTGGTATTTAGGTTCAGTATCTTCCAGAAATGCGACACGAAGGTTTTCAAGAAAATACCCCCAACCCAGATTATCCTCTAGATGGAACATTTTACAAAAATTTTAATTTTCTCAAAAATTCCTAACGATTGTGATTAAAATATCATATGTTTAAGATATTTTCATGAGAAATGAAATGTATATCTCGAATTTTCTGGGAATGTCTCCAAAAGTGTTCTTCATTCTAAACGACTTTTGCATAACTGGTAAACCATAAGAGATAGACAAAATTTTACTACACAAAAAATGTAGATCGCGTTAAAATACGCAATTTATATCATACATTTTTTTTTCTTGAGTGAACCATTTTCGGGATATTGCTTGTTATTTCCTTAAATTTTCCAATACTTTTTTTCAAATGGGATTTTCGTTATTCATTTTTTTACGTACTGGACATGCAATGGAATGCGCCAAATACCAACCAGCTCTTAAAAGATTCGACTATCGCTTAAAACCTACCATATTCCCCTTGCATCTGCAAGAAAATTAGCAATAAGATTAACATCTCGATATCTCTATTAACATGAAGCATATGGAGAATAAGCGTTTGTAAAAATAGATTGTACAAGAGTAGAGAAAGTCGTGTGAATGTAACACCAGATTTTTTATGTACATATTAAATGTCCTTTCAACACTAAAAACATAATACTTCACTAGAACGTAAACTGCAAACCTGCAAACTAAATTTTCCCTAAAACGTGAATAATAAATTTACACACACAACTCTTTCAATCCTTTTACTGAGGTAATTGCAAGAAATGTAAACATGCTGACCGAAACGCGCCACTTTAATCGGGCATAGCAACTTTAATTATGCTCTTTTTACTAATTAAAATAAAATGGTTTACCGTTTTTAAAGGAGGCGAAATCCTTATCAACGGATGTGTAGTTTTCCTACGTGCTCCTTCCAAAACGAATTGGCCATGAATCGCTTCTATCGCCTATGTACTCGTGTCTTAAAGCGTTATTCACCCGGGACAGGTAAAATAGGTTCTCTAATTGTGCCATCAAAGCCATCAAACTAATATAAAATTTTATCCTTAACTTCACTTGCAATCTCTCTTGATTATCATTAAGACGAAAAAGACAATATTTAATACACTCCACCAATCTACGGCATTGAATAGGCGTAATAATTTGTGAAAAGGAATCAATGTTTAAAATAAAACAAATATAATACCGTCACAACACAAAATGTGGTATTTATCAGACTTTTTGCTTTTGGTACTGTTCACACACACAATGTATTCGGTGAAATCTCGATACATCGAATTTTTGGGTCGAGTACACCACCTCCTTTACCCAAAACAGGTAGGTGGTAGGGAAATTAAGAAGTATTAATATAAGCTGAATGGATGGAATTCAGAGTGTTTAAATGCAGCACATGAATCCTTAAGCTGACTTAAATTGTCACGAACATGAAACAATAATTGCTTGTCTTAAAAGTTGTTTTTATTACGTTGTTTGCCCCACGTATGGGAGCCAACTTGAAAAGGTTTACTTTTTTACGTAATTTATTTTACGTAATATATTAAGCTTCATGCATTGGAAGCTAACTTTAAGAAGTATTGTTCTTGGAGTTACTTTGTTTAAGAAGTTTGCAACACGCTTTGGGCATCGGTTTGAAGTTGTTGATTACGTAATAGTTACTGTTGTTACGCAATATGCTGCTACGTATGAGAAGCTAATTTAAAGGTGTATTTTTGTTGTTACATTCCAAATTTTACACTATAATATTTAACTTTGTTATTAAAACAGCTTATATATTATTTATGTTTGAATTTTCCTCGGCTGCGTTAGTAATGTTTGTAGAGTCATGTATCTCTTAGGCAAGGTGCGGTACGACAATAATTATAGACATACAGAATTTAAGTGTTTAAATTCACTTCTTTTATTACTCCTTGCACATTTTTTATAAAGAACTACACTTTTTAAAAGCTGTGAGATTCTTTAATAGTTTCACTTAAGTAACGCGTATACATATTTTACGATTCACACGTAAAATATCTGTAGAGAACACATCTTCCATCTGGTCACTACGAAGGTTTGCCAGCAACTGAACATAATTTCAACCGTTAAAGCTGTAAGCTTCGGTATTTCAAGTCTCTGATTGGCTAATTCTAGTCCAATAGAATATCTACATTTTACTTAAACGTTTTCCTTGCTATTTATTGGCTAATTTTAAACTGTCACAGAACTTACATTATCGTTGCTCTAATCATGACTAGAAACTCTCAAACTCATCATTGCTACAAGGTTACCTCATTATTTCCTCATTGTTAGCAACCTAAAACTTGTTATTCTCACAGCTCTTGCATTATTGAAGTATGTAATGTATTCATATAACATTATAAAACATGTTTACAATAATAATAAGCATATGCAATGACTGTTACATACATTTAAAAATAATTATTACATACATATTGTTTCAAGGCGGGCTGTTATTGAATTTACTTATTATAAAATACAATTAAAATTATTCAAGTATTAAAATACTGCCTCAGTCTACGTGTGTGTATATAGTTTGGGCAATATATTGTTTATAAAATAATACTGCTGAGTCTGCAAAGCTTCTATCTGACAGACAATAATGATGCAAAAAATACAAACGTTCAGCTGACGTCACTGCTTCTCTTAACACCTCTGGGCTACCAGTGGAAGAAACCAAGAATCAGTAGTTGACTGATGTTGGTGCAGCCAGGAAACAGAACCTTATCACATAAATTGTTGTGTGTCCACCGTCTACCTCGTCAGATTGGCATTTGTGTTAGTGCTGAAGATGTGTCAGGTAAGGAAGGTTCTTCTTAGCTTCGTGTCTCGATGGATACGGTTATTTCCTGGTAAGACTGCGAGTGCTGTGCCAATTTCATAATAGTTAGGCATTGACCTGCATTAGAAGGATGCTTACGGCATTCCACAGCCTTATTACTATTACTAGTTGTCCTGCACAGATTGCGCTGTTAGTGTTGAAAATAAGTATAGGGGATGGAGTTTTAAAGCCGTCAGTAGCCTACAATTTTTACTTTCTCGACTACGTATAGTAAGTAGGGGAAGTATTGTATTCCACCCAAAAATTCGATACCGAGATTTCACCAGAAATACATGTTTTGATACCCCCTGAATCCAAAAAAAAGCATTTTTGGAAACATGTGTGTGTATCTGTGTGTGTGTCTGAACAGCATAACTCAGAAACGTACAGTCGGATAAACACCAAACTTGGTATTTAGCTTCAGTATCTTCCAGAGATGCGACACAAACGTTTTCAAGAAAATTTCCCACCCCAGATTATCCTTTACATGGAACATTTCTCGAAAATTTTAATTTCCTCAAAAATGGCTCTAACGATTTTGATTAAAATATCATATGTTTAAGATATTTTCATGACAAATAAAATGTATATCTTGAATTTTCTGGGAATGTCTCCAAAAGTATTCTTCATTGTGAACAACTTTTGCATAACTTGTAAACCATAAGAGATAGACAAAATTTTACTACACAAAAAATTTAGATCGCGTGAAAATACACAATGTATGTGATATACATTTTTGTTGAGTGAACCATTTTCGAGGTATTGTTTGTTATTCCCTTAAATTTTCCAATACTTATACTTTTTCTCAAATGGGAATTCGTTATTCATTTTTTGTCTTGGATATGCAAAGAGTATTAATCTGTGGCAAAGAGAATGGTGCTGCAACCAGCTATTAAGAGATATGTCTATGCTTAAAGGCTACTGTATTTCTATATTGCCCTTGCAAATACAAAACAAGGGGAACATAGTAGGGCTTAAGCGATAGTCAAATATTCTTAGAACTGGTCGCTATGTGTAAAATGTAATTCTCTTTGCATGTCAAAAGATCGTTTCTGCAAATGTTTATCTCGATTAATATGAAATAGATGGAGAATAAGAGTTTGTAAAAATAGTTTGTACAAGAGTAGAGAAAGTCATGTGAGTGTAACATCAAATTTTTATAGGAAGTTTTGTTCTAGAAATTGAAACTAATATTAAATATAGAAGCTTCTGTGCTCAATACCTGTGAATTATTTCCTTGAAAATATAAAAGATGGACCATTTGAGTTAAGACTGTACAATATCTCCAAAACTAAGTGTTGTAGAAAGAAATGTGTTGAATAAAAGTTGCATGATATTATGGGGGAAAGTAAATGCCAATATTCGTGTTTTATTTGGAGAACGTTATGATTGTCATTTTACGGTCAATTTAAATTTACCCTAATTATAGGTTCCCATTTAAAAATTAAATTGAGCTTAAAATGACCAACACAACCTCCTTCAAACAAAACACGACTAATGGTATGTACTTTCCGCATACTATGTATTAAGCAACTTTTATTCAAGACATTTCTCTCTACAACACTTAGTTTTGGAGATTTTGACAGTGTCCACTTAAATGGTCTATCCTGTATATAAATGTGTTTTCTCCATTTTTGCTTTCAACATCATTTTCTGTGAATAACATTTCCTGATATAAATGATCTCGCAGAAACTATTAAAGATAGATAAATTAAATTTTAGAATACTAAAAGCAAATTCTAAGTGCTATTGTGCATCTACTTTGGTGTTAACAACATGGCTGGTTATTAAGAAATGCCATAATCAATAAAATTATATCTTCCTTAATAAACAAACTTATTCAATAAAAGTATATCAGTGAACTTATAAGGCATTCATATATGTTGTGTACAAAATTCAGTCTGATATCTTCAATAATTTCTGAGATAATGGATAATAAATTTAGTATATTTAAGATTCACGGGATAGGGCGCGGTGTAGCGCAGTGGTTTCGTTTCCGGCTCTTGTTCTGAGAGTCCGGGGTTCGATTCCAGCTCTGGAGTGGCGATTCATGTGAAGTATCTCCAAGGTAGTTCGGAGTCCACGGTAAAAGCTGTAGGTCCTCTCATTCCATCGCCATCCTCATCATCACTCTACCATCGGAAGTAACAGATTCCGCTCACCTCAGAAATGGGTGCTGTTATTGCTTGGTGGAAGGAGGTATCGCCGAAGGTCATAGGCTTGATAGGATAGGCTGTTAAGTGTCCCATTAAGTACAGAAGTTTGACTCTGATTGGCCAAGCAAAAGTTCTATCTATAAGAGGTTTAAAATAAATACCAGATTAGTCTTTTTCTTTTACATTCTAAGGTAATATATTATACAGGTTTTGGAAGTTGTAAGGTAACCTACGAGTTTTACCTGAGTCTATGTTATAATTGTACAATATTTTGTCCACTTGGATTAAACATTGCATATTTCTACATCAGCTGTTTAAAGTATGATGGGTACCTTTTCGTTGGATCCAATAATTTTAAGTATAGATAGGCCTAAGAGTGTTGATTGTGTGTTACCGTTTGAAAATACGAATTGAAACTACAATAGCCGGAGCTTTCGGAAGTTGTAGGGTATTATTATTATTATTATTATTATTATTATTATTATTATTATTATTATTTGGCCATATTTTAAAACCAAGTATAACAAGTGTTATCAAAAGCGTAACAAAAATGTCCCTTGATAACGAAATTCAACGAAATCAGAATGAAATTTAGTGATATGAGCACGATATGCATATCCCCTTTGCAATTACTGAACTTTAAAAAGATTTTAAGCCCCCTCATTTACTTCTTTTGGCTGTAAGTAATTAAAAATCGGTAATTCTCTTAATAAAGTGACAGAAATACCGCCTCATAATCAATGAAACAGTATTGAAATTCGGCGCCATGAATAGGACCCCATCATTTTTAAACGTATGGAAATATTTTACAGACTATAATTCAATAATCTCTTGACTGGTTTGTGGGATACATACACATATATTCTCTCTTAATAATAGTAATAATAATAAAAATCTGATGTGTTACACTCACATGACTTTCTCTAATCTTGTACACACTATTTTTACAAACGTTTATTCTCCATATGCTTCATGTTAATCGAGATATCGAGATGTTAATCTTATTGCTAATTTTCTTGTAGATGCAAGGGGAATTGGTAGGCTTTAAGCAATAGTCAAATATTTTAAGAGCTGGTTGCTATGTGGTGCATTCCATTCTCTTTGCATTACCAGGACAAAAAAAAAGAATAACGAATTTGAGAATAAGGAAATAACAAGCAATATCTCGAAAATGGTTCACTCAACAAAAAAATGTATATGATAAATTATGTATTTTAACGGGATCTACATTTTTTGTGTAGTTAAATTTTGTCTATCTCTTATGGTTTACCAGTTATGCAAAAGTCGTTCACAATGAAGAACATTCCCAGAAAATTCGAGATATAAATTCCATTTGTCATGAAAGTATCTTAAACATATGATATTTTAATCAAAATAATTAGAGCTATTTTTGAGAAAATAAAAATTTTCCAAAAATGTTCCATCTAAAGGGTAATGTGGGGTAGAGAGATTTTCTTGAAAACCTTTGTGTCGCGTCTCTGGAAGATACTGAACCTAAATACTAAGTTTGGTGTTTATCCGACTGTTCGTTTCCGAGTTATGCTGTTCACAGACACACACGGACATGTTTCCAAAAACGCTTTTGTTGGATTCAGTGGGTCTCAAAACATGTATTTCCGGTGAAATCTCGGTATCGCAATTTTGGCTGGAATACAATACTTACTTCCCCTACTTACTATACGTAGTAGCGAAAGAAAGTTTACTCGTACTTTGTGCAACTTTTTTCCACGTCATGTTGTCTTAAATATTAAGTTATATGGTAGGAATTAAATATAAGTTCGAAAAATGCATTACGCCGTACATTTATCATGTTGCATAAAAAGAAAACTTAGGCTGTGTGTATTTCAAATGGGAGTTCTAAATAGCACTTGTTATGTCCTTTTATTCAAACATTTATTTTGAAAGAGCTTGTATTCTAAGTGGATAAAAATGTTAAGCGTGTAAATTACCTTCTAAATGACAAACACTAAAACGGATTTACAAACTGGATGATGTCAGAATACGAACGTGGGATCAACAGATGCTTTTTTACTTTCTCTAATTCATGTAGTAAGTAGGGGAAGTATTGTATTCCATCCAAAAATTCGAGGTTTAGATTTCACGGAAAATGCATGTTTTGGGCACCTCGACCCTCTAGTAAAGCATTTTTGGAAGAAGAGCCATGCGTGTGGGGAGGAGGGGGTGTGGACTGAACAGCATAACTCAAAAACAGAAATCATTACAATATGGAAAATCAACCACTACACAGAAAATTTTTCAAACATTTTAATTTCATCAAAACTGACTAACGATTTTTATTCAAATACCATACCTATGTTTAAGATATTTTCATGACAAATGAAAGTTATATCTGGAATTTTCTGAGAATGGCCTCCTAAATCCTCTTCATTCTGAATGACTTTTGCATCCTCCTGGTCTAGGGGTACCATGCTAGCGCCTAGTTCGAGGTCGCGGGTTCAAACCGTTCGGAGGGCGATGGACTATTTCGGGCGTAAAAATCCTAGTGAAGCTTCCGAATTCCAAAAATTATCGTAAACGTTATAAGGGGTAAAAGTATGGTTTTTATTTTGCGAGTAGGAACGTTTGCGAAACGAAGGCCGCAGGCCGAGGCTTCAAAGCCTATTCCCATAAAACTCACGATATAAATTTTATTTTTCATATAAATATCTTTAACGTATTATGTTTAATCAAAACTGTTAGAACAATTATTTTATAAAATCAAAATTTCTGAAAAATGTTCCATGTAAAGGGTAGTTGTGGATGGGAGGATTTTCCTGAAAATCCTCGTGTCGCATCATTGGAAGATGTGAACTTAAATCCCAATTTTGGTACTTACCCTACTTTTCGTTTTTGAGCCGTGCTGTTCACAGACATACATGCGCGCGCGAGCTTTATTTGGGTTCAGGAGGCCTCAGAACATGCATTTCTGGTGAAATCTCCCTAATTGAATTTTTGGGTGAAATGCAATACTTCCGCTATGTAGTAGAAAAAAGTAAAATTGTGCTTAATAACAAATGCAGATCACTTAGAAAGCAAGAAAGCTGAAAGCATAAAGTAGATAAACCTTAAACAAAAGGATTGTAAAACACAAATCAATCCTAGAAAATAAGCAAATGAGCTGAAATTTAAAATTAAAGAAAACATCACATGAATCTGTAAAACATTGCGGAAATTAAATACTTTAAGACTAATTAATAAGCTAGAAACATAAAAGTATATTACCCTTAAGATAAAAAAACTTCAAAGGGCAGAGTTCAAATAGAATTAATACGGTAACCAAAGCTTGCAAAAAATTATGCAGTTGCTATGCAAATGCAAGCTGGTGAAATGCAGTAAAAGACAAACCAAAGGGGAAAAGTGACACATAGCGTTTGCAAAACATCTCCTTAAAGTTATAAATAATGCATATTAACTACTACAACCATGGCTATGATGAATGCATAAATATTAAATAACTGAATATATATCCACTTAATTCCGAAATATGCTGCTAAACTAAAGGTCTAATTCTGATGCACTTAACGTAACGAGAATAACTCGCGTATGGTAGTTGGTTTTATTACTTCATACTACTGCTAAACACCGATTATTGTAATTACCAATGACATCAATCTTAACGTAACGGGAAAAAAAGTTTGACAATGCCAAATTCTTAAGTTACGTCTCGTTAAGTCACGTCTCGTTAATTTGTTCGTAATCCCGGCATAACAGTCAAATTCAGGAAGCATGTATTTTAACTAAATCCAGAAAAACCATCCCAAATAGAAATACCAGGCTTAAGTGAAAGTAAATGTTCCACGTATTAAGGTAACCAGCGTGAAGCCAAACAATTCAAAGTTTGAATGGTAGGCAACAACAAATTTTCAACGAACAATGTGGATAACAACAGTAGTGCCATAGTGTTTTAAAGAATAGTTACTTTAGGCTTAACTATAAAAAAACTTCATAGAAGCTAGAAATGAATATGAACTGACCAAACAAGTACCCTTCATAACTCCCCAATATTATTTCGTACTAAGATACAACAGGTTTTAATTACATACATTTTACGAAAGGCATGAAGGTGCAATGGAACACAGCCAAAATAGAATTCCCAAATAAGAACATGAAAACATCACTGGCACCAATCATGAAAACCGGCTCACATATATGTATAAATATATCTATGTACACCGCCCTTAAGAAAATATTTGTCTGCACTTTAAAAACTTTTAACAGCCGAATTAATGGAAGGAAAAATTAATGTTTTTTTAACATAAAGATCAAATCATAATACAGTTTACGTGGATACAAGATCGTTCATTTTATCAGTTTTAAATTTTTTTTAAAAAATATGCCAAAATTTCAACTTTTATGTACGTGGTGTTTTCAAAATCAACTTATATGTATTAAGCAGAGCATTTTTTTGTGTGTATTACTTGATCTTTTGGTGCAAATAGGATTTTATTTAACGGAGGAATAAAATGTCAAAATTGGGAATTTTCAAAGTTTTTGACTTAATACGTCATTTTTTGTTCACTTTTAACGACTTCACGAATTTATCTCTCCACCAGTTTAAATCACATGTCGAAAATGTGTGGATGTATGCTAAAAAAAATACTCTACCCAATGCGAAAGATAATTTTGAAAACACCTCCACAAAAAATTTGCAATTTGGGCATATTTTTCGAAAATTTATAAAACTGTTAAGATTAACGATCTGTAAAACCACCAAAATACGTAAACTGTATTACCATTTTATCTTTATGTCCGAAAAAATATCAGATGTTTCCATTTTTCCAATAATTTGGCTACTAAAAGTTTTAAAGCGCAGACGAATACTTTGAGGGAATGTATACCCAAAATTCAGAACTATGGTTTATCGTAAATATGTATATATTTTAACTCCGGGCTACTTCACCTTTTGCTAAAAGACAGAACAATGTAAAAGAGCATGGACAAGAAGTTATGTCCGGCAGCAATAATTACCCCATTCACCGGTTTGGCTCAAAATCTTTTATCTACTCTGACCATAAGCAAACACTGAGCATAAATCCGCGGAAAAATGGCGTTTAGCCATTTAACCAATGAACCAAAATAATTAACTCTGTACCTTGCAAATAATAAATAAAGTTTGCACTGAGTAAAATGATCACTCAGGTGAGTTATAGCACAAATTTAAAATAAAGCACAAGAAACAGAGAATGCATAAATGCCATTACCCTTTTTTACAAACGTAGACCACCGCATTAGAAATCCAAAGCACAACAGCTGCAAATCGCAATGGAACTGACTGAGCCAGTGGTTACTGCCTCAGCACACGCAGAAAAACAAATGCTAAGCTCTCAATAAAAAAGTTACGGTCTCGATTCCAGCACTCAAACCACATCTTTCGCACTACAGGTCACTAGGCGAAGGAAAAGGTGAAGCGCAAATTACGCGACGCCTGGTGGCAAAACAAACCAAAGAGAAGACGCGGGAGTAAACATCGCGAAGTTTCTAGCGGGAAATACAGAGTATTAGACAAAAAAAAAGCTTAGACAATTACCGGTAAATAACGGTACTGTAAGCAGAAGAAGTATTGCATTCCAAAAAATTTGATATCCATATTTTATCGAAATACATTTCGAGGCGCCCTAAATCCAAAAAAGCGCGCGCGCCGTGTTTGTATGAACAGCATATTTGAAAAAGAAAAATCAAATAAACTTCAAACTTGGTATTTAAGCTCAGCATCTTACACAGATAACCACGATGATTTTCAAAATGTGGCCCCATAGCAAACTACGTTTACATGAAAAATTTTCTTTGTTTTTTATTTTCTATAAAAATAGCTCTAAGATTGTTGATTAAAATGACATATATTTAATGTATTTGGCAAATAAAACGTATACCCTGCATTTTATGCAAATATTCTATATAGTCTTCATTTTAATTAATTTTGTAACATTTCATGTAGCTTTTATACCGTAAGGGATAGACAAAACTACTACACAAAAGGTGCAGAACTCGTAAAAGTACACCTTTAATGCCAAATAAGTTTGTTGTGGTATTTGCTATTTCTTTGTTCTTACTTTGGACTTTCAAATTATTTATACTTTTTAACGTGCTAAGTCTCTCTCTCTCCCTCTCCCTCTCTCTCTCTCTCTCCCTCTCTCTCTCTCTCTCTCTCTCTCTCTCTAATGGTCATGCAAAGAATGAAATTACATAGGTACTTGCTTTTTAAAGATTTGAGTATAGCTTCAGGCTCCTCTGTTCCTATTGTTTGTGTCCCATGAGGCAGTGTTTTTAACACTTAAATGATTTTAATCAAATCATATAATATATAAATTCAATATCAGCCCCTTGAAGCAATGTGTATGTAATCATTTGTAAAATGTATGTAACAGTCATTGCATATGTTTATATTAATGTAAACATGTTCAATAATGTTATGTGAATGCATTACGTAATTTAATAATGTAGGAGCTGTGAGAAATAGGTTTAATGTTGCTAACAATGAGGTAACCTTGAGGCAATAATGAGTTTGAGAGTTTAAATGTTACTTGAGATTCTTGGAAGCAATAATGTAATTTTGAGACAGTTTAAAAATAGGCAATCAACAAACAGAAAAAGCTTTAGCTAAATGCAGGTATTCTATTGAAGTAGGATTAGCCAATCAGAGACTTGAAATACAGAAATGTACAAGTTTAGACGGTTCAAATCAATTCAGTTGCCTGCAGACAGTGATTGTAACCGGATGCGTGATGCGTCCTCGAGAAATTTTATAGGTTTTCGTGTGAGATGAAAATAGTTTACGTATTAAAAAATGCAAATATTTAATAAAAACATCTCACAGCTCTCTCTCTATTTCAGTGAGGTGTTATTTAAATCGTGTCAAGCATTAATAAAAGGAGTGAAGTAAAATTATAATCTGTGTAAGCCTACATTCTTAGTCACACCACAACCTTACTAAGAGAAACGTGTCTCTAACAAATACTGACGCAGCTGAGGCAAACATAAATATATAATATTTAAAGAAACAGTAACAATATTTTTTTTAAACTTGGGGCAAAGGCCACCTGAAAATACATTTGGGGCGAAGGCTACCGGAAACTGGGTACCATACGTGCGGTTGCAGCAACTACTACAAGTTCGGCTCCCCAACAGTTGAAATATAATACAACAGTTGAACTACAATACAAACTACTTAAAATTGACGCCCAAAGCGTGGTGCAAATAACGTAACAAACCATCTTCTTCAAACTGGCTTTCCATACTAAGCAGCAACAAACGTGCTCAAATTGGCGCCCATACGTGGAGCTAAGAAAATACCAACTTTAAATTGACTTTCCATACGTGAAACTAAAATACGTTTCTCACCCATTTACATAACACCTTTAACATCTAAGGTCATATCAGCGGCTTTGTTACCTTGGAACAACTGCTCATCAAACAAAAACGATGTTCACTCGTTTACAGTGGTGTTAATCTTTGGGTTGGTATTACTTTAAATTGTTATACACATTCACACACTCATTATACTTCTAGACTAGCCTCTAGGGAGGATGTGGAATAATCCTGACTAGAGAAAAATTGTCAACCTCCAGCCTGGAATCGCAACCGGGACCTCTGGATCTGGGTGTTAGCATGCTAACCACCAGGTCACAGAGGCAGTCTTCCATTCCTATTGTTCCTAGAACGAAATGTGCAATAAAAGAACTTCTGCAAACGTTGGATTGGACTGTGAGGCGGAGAGAATTCGGCACTGATACAGGAGTGAGGATATTGTAGCGCCCCCGAAAGGGAAGGATGAGGTGAAGGGAGACACTGGGCGGTCGGAACCAGGAGTTACGGCACAGCAATGGCAGGGTCCCTACATCTTCCAGATTGAGACTCCCCGGCCGCTGGAAAAGCCACATTGGATCCAACCCCCCTCCCAAGAAGCGGTCCTTATACCCCGCCAACCAGCCGAAGGCCGAGGGATGGAGAAAGTTTACAGGGACCATCCTTTTTCCCTGCCACGCTGCACCGAAGCACCATCGCCGACACCTCAACCCTGAAACAGAACCAAACGGGGTGAAGGATGAATGAAATTATTAATGGAACGAAATAGAAGGACAGGAAATTCGGAGGGTGAAAGAAACCACTCCAGCATTCGCCTGACAACCAGGCAAAAATCCCGGAAAAAACATGGCTGAGAGTGTGTAGTCAACGGGGATCGAACCAGGGACCCTCCCAAATGCGGGCCCTGTACGTTACCGCCTGAGCGATCCCGCTCGATCTGCAAACGTTTTTGTCTCCATTTAAGGTAAATATTACTCATAAATGGTTTCAAGTGTTGATATACTCCTAGCAAGCAGACACCTGCAGCGCACTGGAACAATAGTCAATAGTTAAAAAATCTGATGTGTTACACTCACATGACTTTCTCTACTCTTGTACAAATTATTTTTACAAACGCTTATTCTCCATCTACTTCATTAATTGAGCTCTTAATCTTATTGCTAATTTTCTTGTAGATGCAAGGGAATATGGTAGGTTTTAAGCGATAGTCAAATGTTTTAAGAGCTGGTTGCTATGTGGAACATTCCATTTTTGAGAAAATTAAAATTTTTGAAAAATGTTCCATGTAAAGGGTAATCTGGGGTGGGGAATTTTCTTGAAAATATTCGTGTCGCATCTCTGGAAGGTACTGAACCTAAATACCAAGTTTGGTGTTAATCCGACTGTTCGTTTCTGAGTTATACTGTTCACAGACACACACATACACGCAGACACACACACGGACATGTTTCCAAAAATGCTTTTTTGGATTCAGGGGGCCTCAAAACATGTATTTCCGGTGAAATCTCGGTATCGAATTTTTGGGTGGAATACAATACTTCCCCTACTTACTATACGTAGTAGAGAAAGTAAAAGGATGTCGTATATGCAAACTTTTATATTGCATGCTACTTTAAATATAGAAGAATTCGAAAAACAACACAAAATATCTCGGAACTGGCTTATACTACAAAAGACTTATTTAACATTATCATATAGGAGAGAGAGTACAAAGAACCGTCAGATCGGATGCGGTATGTACAATGCAGCGTGGATGTTTCCAGAATGAACATTGGTAGCTCTTTTGACGTCCTTCCCATCTTCACTGACAGGCTCAGAAAGAAAGTTCCATGTCAGGGAGAAAAGCTTTCTCCTCAATTCATATCCACTGTGTATACAGCACATCACCGTCCACTGCACCTAACCCTGCTATTCTAAATAGAGATTAAGAAGGAGTTGAAATGAGTAGCTCAGTCAGTAGAGCACCTGCCTGCTGTGCGAGGAGTTCCGGGTTCGATTCCCGGCTGGGGATAGGGATTTTTCTCTAGCTAAGGTTATTCCTTATTCACCTCAGAGTCTGGAAGTATGAATGAGAGTGTGTATGATCTAATGATTAATCCCTATCCTCCCCAGAGTCTGGAAGTATGAATGTGTGTATGATCTAATGATTAATCCCCATCCTCCCCAGAGTCTGGAAGTATGAATGTGTGTATGATCTAATGATTAATCCCTATCCTCCCCAAAGTCTGGAAGTATGAATGTGTGTATGATCTAATGATTAATCCCTATCCTCCACAGAGTCTGGAAGTATGAATGTGTGTATGATCTAATGATTAATCCCTATCCTCCCCAGAGTCTGGAAGTATGAATGTGTGTATGATCTAATGATTAATCCCTATCCTCCCCAAAGTCTGGAAGTATGAATGTGTGTATGATCTAATGATTAATCCCTATCCTCCCCAGAGTCTGGAAGTATGAATGTGTGTATGATCTAATGATTAATCCCTATCCTCCCCAAAGTCTGGAAGTATGAATGTGTGTATGATCTAATGATTAATCCCTATCCTCCACAGAGTCTGGAAGTATGAATGTGTGTATGATCAAATGATTAATCCCTATCCTCCCCAGAGTCTGGAAGTATGAATGTGTGTATGATCTAATGATTAATCCCTATCCCCCCCAGAGTCTGGAAGTATGAATGTGTGTATGATCTAATGATTAATCCCTATCCTCCCCAGAGTCTGGAAGTATGAATGAGAGTGTGTATGATCTAATGATTAAAACTCAACGACAAAAGTTACACGAGTTAACACTATTGCCAATAGCCAATAAGTTCCAAAGGAAAGGCCGCCAATAAGACCAATGTAGTTAAAAGCAGCGTATAAATGGAACTAAAAAAGATGAGGAACAGAAAAATTGTCAATAGTATACCATTATCCCAGCATTCGTCAACCTAAACGGGAAAACCTTACAAGAAAAGAAAGGAAAAAATCTCAAGGTACAAGTGGGCTATCCAACGAGAATCGAACCCGCAGTCTCATGAAATGGAAGCTTCAGACCACTAGATGGGCACACGATTTCTCTCTAAAGCCCTATTTGGGTTCAAGGGATCCGAACATGTCCTTCTGGTGAAATCTCGATATGAGTTTTCGCGAAAAAGCAAGCAAGGAAACGTTATATATATATTTCTGAAAATTTAAAATTAGGCATACCTTCGCAGACAAATTTAATTTTCAGAAAACAAATTATATCCAGAAGAAAACACATCAAATTGGCCCAATGCAATTCTCCTTCAGGAGAAAATACAAATGGCTATTTTACATTTCCTCAATTAAGTTTCCGCATACGAACATAGCAGTAAGTCTTAAATATAGGTAATATTATAAAACATATTAACTTGTTTCATATGTTTTGGCTTTATGACAGTCTCAGAATGAGAAACCAGAAAGGCTTTTCAATCAAAATAAAATTGTTGAAATTTTTGGTAGAAATAAAATAGTACTCTGTTAATTAAAATAAAAAAAACTTCCAACATCTATCTTCAAAATCACTTTTCAATCGACATTTCTTCCGATTGTAAAAATAAGTGATATACGTCTTATACAAATATTCTAAATATTACACTCTCCAAGATAAATATTCCCATAAGTTATCACTCATTTGATGTTTGAAATTGATTGAAAAAGTAGTTAATGAAGCAGATGGACACTCACGCCATCTCTCAGCAGCTATCAGTACTTCATAAAACCTTGTGACGTTTCTCTTTATACCTCAGAAACATTAAATTCACGTATGTATGTAGATACATATAATTAAGAAAACATAAAAGAATAATGTATAAGAAAAAACTCTGATGTGATGCATTCACATGACTTTCTCTTCCCTCCATAGTTTATTACTGGGCATTACTGGGTATCGTTTATTATCAAAGCTTATTTTTTTATCTACTACATTTTAATCCAAATAAGGCTTTGCAGAAATAGCTACATTACTCATTTCGTTATAGATACAAAGAGAACAGTGATAGTCAAACGTTTAAGAACTAGACACTATATGCTGGCCTTAAAATTCCATACTATTTCCATGCAATCGCGAGAAACAACTGAATTTTGACAGGATTTCAAGAAAATGTCCTAGTAATGAACAATTCGAACCATTAATAATGGATATCTCAGAAATGGAGTATGCCACCAAAAAGCTTATTTGAAATAAATTCTGTGTTTTAAAGAGATCAACATGTTTTGTGTAGTGCATTTTCGTCTATCGCTTAACGTTTTCCAGTTATACAAGATTATACAAAATTTGTTCCTAATAAAGAAGACTTTACAGGCTATTCCCAGAAAATTCTGGATATACATTTTATTTGGCATGTAAATATCTTTAATACATGGTAGTTTAATTAAACTCGTTAGATCCATTTTTTTAGAAAATCAAAAATTTCGAAAAGAAATGTAATGGGTATTTTGGGGAAGGGGGATTTTCTTGAAAATCTTCGTGTGTATCTTTGGAAGGTGTTGAACCTAAATACCAACTGTGGTATTTATCCGATTTTTCGTTTTTGAGTTATGCTCTTCACAGACACACAGACACGTATATTTTTTCTAAAAATGCTTTTTTGGGATTCAGGGGGCCGCAGAACATGTCTTTCTGGTAAAATATCGGTATCGAATTTTTGGATGGAATGCAGTACCTTCCTCTACCTTACGTGAAACCCTGCTTTCAATCGAAATTCCTTTAGACTGTAAAAATAGGTAATATTCTGATGCAGGCAATACGCAAATATTCTATATAGTCCAACATTAATACCTCGTAAACAATAATTATTGAATTGATGTTTGAGATGGATGGAAAGGTACTTAATAAAGCAAATGTATACTCACGCCATCTCCACGCAGCAATCAGAACTCAGAACTTGTGACTTTCAGGTAAGACTTGTGCTTCTGATAGCCCTGGTAGGAGGCGCTCTGTCCCTGCCGTTGATCGTGCTGCCCCCGCGTGGATTTGTACCATGGTCTATTGGAACCCCAGGAGTTATTGTTCTCCGCAGGTAAGTAATGTAAATAGGTGATGTGCTGCGTTCACATGACTTTATCTACTCACTCTTCTAACAAAAGCTTATTTTTCTATCTACTTCTTTTTAATTGAGATAAGCATTTATATTATAATCAGGGGTGGGTTTTACTGTTTTCAATAGCTCCCTTTTAATTTTTAAATTTTGGTATTTTCGTGTTAATAATACAAACTTTCGCATGCTTCGTATAATAATCCACTATGATATTCATTTGGACAAAGAGGATTAACTTATCCTACACAATAGAATGTTATTGTAGTATATGTAAAATTAAATTATTAACACTACCAGGAGTTTATGAGAGGTTTAATTGTTATTTTTGAAAGGGTATTAATGTTTGGTAGGAAATATTAAATCAAATATTATTTAACCCAACTGTTTATTTCATGACAGCATATTGCAACATACAGTGTTTTCATACCACTGAAAATCTCGTCGATAACTGCTAAATTATAGTACGAAACGTACACTTAACTGTTTGCATTTGATGGTAGTCTTAAGGTTTGAAAAATATTTCACAAAATCTATGAAGTTGGTTAACTTTAGCTTTAAATGTCAACAGAGCATGTGATACATGAAGTTCAATACTATCTGATGCAAATTTGGGACACTTAAACATAATATTTTCCAAATCGAGAATTATATCAGATTTTGTAAGTAGCACGAGTGCTTTAATTACTTTTATATCGTCAGCATGCTAGTTTCGTAATTAATTTTTATACACTTTAGTTATGTAATATGGATTTTATAATACTAAAAAAAACGTTGTAAACCTATTCGCTACCTAACTAGTTTCTAATGGTATCTCATTACGCAACTAGTTTCGTAATGAAGCTTCTATTACGCAACGATTTTCTTAAGGTAACTTCTATCACGAAACTGGTTGCGTATTGTGGACCATATATAAATAATACAATATTCTTTATTAGCAATTATAATAAAGTTGGGATTTATTAGGAATTAAACTACTATAACAAGTTAGCTGCGTTTGCAATATCTTCGTCAGAACTCATTTTTCAAAGTTTATTTAATTCACCTAGCACTCATGATCTTCTGTTTTAAACAAAAACCTAACAAATCGTCTATGAAACCATGCATTGTCGGACAAATAAAATACTTGCTATTTAAGTTTAATATCTTCCAAGGATGCCACACAAACAAAATCAAGAAAATCCCTCTCCCTAAACTACCCTTACATAGAAAAATTTTGTTATTTTTTATTGTTTCAAAATACATACATTTAACGATCTTTATTAAAATACATATTTGAAATACTTATATGACTATAAGTTTTGTATCTTTAATTTTATGGAAATAACTTTTGAAGCCATCTTCATTGCTTCGAGAAAGTTTTTTAAGTCAACAGCAGAGAACGTTGCTAAAGTCAGAATTGTTTAATCTAGTCACGTGTAAGTGAAAACCCAATAAGACACAGAAAAGCAGTGTTCTTCTAGTAGATAAGTAGCCAATGAGAGTGAGATGATAGGAGATTTAAAAAATTAAGTATAGGACGCCAGGAAGAGCGTACCCAAGCCAAGTTAGTTGCGTTGGTGATCTTTTATGGTACAGACGTGTAGTTTTTTATAGTTGAAGTAGTGAATTGAGAATAATTAAGTTCCCCCGAAAATGTAGTTAGATTAATAAAAACACTACAGCGTAAAAATACATATCACTGATACTAATACGTGGTACAACTAACTTAAATTACTAAAACTCAACGGTTGACTGCACATTGGAAGTTAAGGTATCTTAATATTTCGAAATTAACTTATAACTTCAGCATTTATATGTGAAACATGTTTAGTAGTGGTGACTTCAGTGTGTTTATATGAATAAAAGTGGTTTTATTAAATAGAACCGTAGATCTTATTATTTGTATGTTACTAGAACTAAACTTTTCTTACCCGTACCACGCCCTGATAGGTTTATTGTTCGACCTACTAGGACTGATGCAGCCGAGGCTTAATTACTCGAAATATTGACGTATCAACGAACCCAAAAGTAACATACATAAATAGCCCAACATAAATTAAACATCCCCGATGACAAATTCATTAGCCAGTACGCTACCCGCAATTTTCATTGTAAAAATAAAATCTTAATTTTTATAAATACATTCAAAGATAGTTATCTCAATAGCAGTTTCAGTGTTTGTAACGTTATTGTTACTGCTCACGCTTTCATTATAATTATCTTTATAGTTATTCGTATTATAATTTGTTTTATTGGCATTTGCAAAGGTTGACTTTTCTCTGTTCTGATAGAAGGATGGTTAGTCCGTTTTTGCAAGCACCCGTTCAATTTCAAAGCCATCACACAGCGACCCGCTTTTTAAATATATGACTATCGCCTCAGTTTATTGTTATTCCTTTGCAACTTCAACGAAATGTATAATAAAAGCATTTCTGTGGGTAAACGAAACAAAAAGTAGATAGAAAAATCAGCGTTTACAAGAATAGTTTATAGAAGCTATAAAAAAAGCCTGATGTGATACATTCACATGAGTTTCTCTATTCTCCATAGTTTACTAGTGCTTAAACAAACAACTCTTACTAAAGCATTTATTGCACTGTATGTTTTTAACCTCTCCAAACATATTATTTTGACTCATAGAAGCAACAATCACTTTAGACGCTTTCATGGAAAAAAAACCACTTCTTAACATTAAAATTGAAGCTAATTTACCTCTTAATATGCACAATGAAAAGTCTTAAAATGTAAGAAACGAAAACAAAGAACAGAAACTAAAATAAGACATATTTGAAAATGGGGTATTGTTGCTGCCAGCCTCTCCCTGTCTTACGTCACATCGCTAAACCATACCAACTTTGTAACGTAGAAAAACGCGAGAGGATGAAGGTGAGTCTTTCAGAGTTCCATAGATGAACGGAAGTCGCAGTGTTTGCGGAAAGGACCGGAAGTGAACAAACGGATCGTAGAAAATGCAAATAAGAATGCGCAAATAAAAGGGGTCGTACGATGTGGAAACACACCGAGTGCATTTGTATGGTACATGCATTACCTTAAGTTTATTTCATTAGAAATATCATAATCCCGTTACGAAATAATAGTTTCGTATTTCCCTATTGGAGAACAGCGCGAGGTTATGATTTAATAGTTATTTGAGGTTATGTGGTACATAACTTAGCTAAAGGTTATTTCGTCACAATATGAAGAGCCGCTCATTTATTCTGCAATGGTACTGCTCAGTCTTACATTGGGTTTTTAATTTCTCTACTACGTATAGTAAGTAGGGGAAGTATTGTATTCCACCCAAAAATTCAATACCGAGATTTCACCGGAAATATATGTTTTGAGGCCCCTTGAATCCTAAAAAGGCATTTTTAGAAACATGTTCATGTGTGTGTCTGTGAACAGCATAACTCAGAAACGAACAGTCGGATAAACACCAAACTTGGTATTTAGGTTCAGTATCTTCCAGAGATGCAACACGAAGGTTTTCAAGAAAATCCCCCCACCCCAGATTACCGTTTACATGGAACATTTTTGCGAAAATTTTAAATTTCACAAAGATGGCTCTAGCGATTTTGATTAAAATATCATATGTTTAAGATATTTACATGACAAATGAAATGTATATCTCGAATTTTCCGGGAATGTCTCCAAAAGTGTTCTTCATTGTGAACGACTTTTGCATAACTGGTAAACCATAAGAGATAGAAAAAAATATTACTGCACAGAAAATGTATATCGCATTAAAATGCACAATTTATGTCGTATACATTTTTTTGTAAGGTGAACCATTTTCGAGATATTGTTTGTTATTCCCTTAAATTTTCCAATACTTATACTTTTTCTCAAATTCGTTATTCATTTTTACTTTCTCTACTACGTATAGTAAGTAGGGGAAGTATTGTATTCCACCCAAAAATTCTATACCGAGATTTCATCGGAAATACATGTTTTGAGACCCCCTGAATCCAAAAAAACATTTTTGGAAACATATCCGTGTGTGTGTCTGTGTGTCTGTCTGTCTGTGTGTCTGTCTGTGTGTCTGTCTGTCTGTGAACAGCATAACTCAGAAACGAACAGTCGGATAAACACCAAACTTGGTATTTAGGTTCAGTATCTTCCAGGGAAGGTTTTCAAGAAAATCCCCCACCCCAGATTACCTTTTACATGGAAGATTTTTCGAAAATTTTAATTTTCTCAAAAATGGCACTAACGATTTTGATTAAAATATCATATGTTTAAGATATTTTTATGACAAATAAAATGTATATCTTGAATTTCCTGGGAATGTCTCCAAAAGTATTCTTCATTGTGAAAGACTTTTGCATGACTGGTAAACCATAAGAGATAGACAAAATTTTACTACAAAAAATGTAGATCGCGTTAAAATACACAATTTATGTCATATACATTGTTTTGTTGAGTGAACCATTTTCCAGATATTACTTGTTATTCCCTTAAATTTTTCAATACTTATTTTCTCAAATGGGAATTCGTTATTCATTTTTTGTCTTGGATATGCAAAGAGTATTAATCTGTGGGAAAGGGAATGGTGCTGCACCTAGCAACCAGCTATTAAGAGATATGTATGTGCTTAAAGGCTACTGTATTTCCAAATTGCCCTTGTAAATATATATTCCCTTTACATCTACAAGAAAATTAGCAATAAGATAGAGTCTGCAAATGTTTATCTGGATTACCATGAAGTATATGGAGAATAAGTGTTTATATAAATAGTTTGTACAAGAGTAGAGAAAGTCATGTGAGTGAAACACATCAGATTATTTTTATGTCCTGGACATGCAAAGAAATTGGAATGCGCCACATAGCAACCGACTCTTAAAAGATTTGACTATCGCTTAAAGCCTACCATATTCCTCTTGAATTTATAACAAAATTAGCAATAAGATTAACATCTCGATATCTCGATTAACATGAAGCATATGGAGAATAAACGTTTGTAAAAATAGTTTGTACAAGAGTAGAGAAAGTCATGTGAGTGTAGCACATCAGTTTTTTGTCTTGGGTATGCAAGGAGTATTAATCTGTGGCAAAGAGAATGGTGCTGCACCTAGCAACCAGCTATTAAGATATATGTCGATGCTTAAAGGCTACTGTATTTCTATATTGCCGTTGGAAATACAAAACAAGGGGAACATGGTACGCCTTAAGCGATAGTCAAATATTTTTAGAACTGGTCCCTATGAGTAAAATGTAATTCTCTTTGCATGTCAAAAGATCGTTTCTGCAAATGTTTATCTCGATTAATATGAAGTATATGGAGAATAAGATTTTGTAAAAATAGAAAGTCATGTGAGTGTAACACATCAGATTTTTTTTATGTCCTGGACATGCAAAGAGAATGGAATGCTCCACATAGCAACCAGCTCTTAAAAGATTTGAATGGTGCTTAAAGTCTACCAATTCCCCTTGCACCTACAAGAAAATTAGCAATAAGATTAACATCTCGATATCTCGATTAACATGAAGCATATTGAGAATAAGCTTTTGTAACAATAGTTTGTACAAGAGTAGAGAAAGTCATGTGAGTGTAACACATATTTGATTTCGAAGCGTTAGCGGTTTTAGAAATATTCCAAGTTTTAGTTATACACTTTTCCGAATTGCGTCATCTAACGGGCATGCATGAAGTTCTGCGATCCTCCTTTGTTTCTTCATTTTCATTGCAAGCTGTGATTTTGTGAACAAATATAAACATCTATGGTAACTTTATAAAAAATACTTTTTCTGAATCTCTTTTCAGCATCTTTTGCTTCGAAGGAGTGCTGATTGAACCAATTTCGTAAGACTGTTTCATTTTATTAATTATATCTTATTATTTGTTATAGTACCATTTTGGTAATGTTGCTGCCAGCCTCTCCCTGTCCTACGTCACCGTATGCTGCCAACCTGCATACTCAAAAATCGCTAAAAAAGAACAACAAAAAAAAACAAGCAAACAAAACAAAAAAAACGCGAGGGGCAGTATTGCAGAACACGAGTGTTATTGGCAGTAGGTAATCCATGCCGCCGAGAGGGAGAAGGTGTTGGAAAAAGTCAAAATGTTTAGGATTGTACGATTTCTTTAACTAAAGCGATGCACAAACAACCCTTTTTAAGGCTAACATCTGCAGAATAAAACAGGAAGTAGACAATTATTCTTAAAGTTACGATTATTATTTGTTTACTATTACTACTAATAGGTATTATTTGTTTTCGTTTCTTGAAGTAGTATATCTTTACGTTATTTGCAGCACGCATTGTGTACCAAAGTTGAAGTAGTTGCATTGTAGTTTCACTGTTGGGGAGCCAAACTTGAAGTAGTTGCAACCACGTACGATACAAACTTTCCGGTGGCCTTCGCCCCACGTTCACTTTCCGGTGGCCTTCGCTTCCACGTTTTAAAAATCAACTTTGTATTTTAATGTTGATTTAAATATTATATATATATACATATGCCTCGGCTGCGTCAGTGGTAATGTTTAGAAACATGTATCTCTTAGCAGGGGTGGCGTTGCTAAAGAATGAAGGCTTACACAAATTATTATTTTTACTTCACTATCCTTCACACGATTAAATAACACTGCACTGATATATCATACTGTAGAGCTGTGAGATTGTTAATTACCTTTTAACACGTAAACATTATATTATTGTCGCCGTAACGAATTTTCATGTCTCCACATTGAACACGTCCGTACCGATCGAGTACGCAATCTAAGAGCGCCTGCCTGGGAACGCTGTCTTGTAGTATATTAAACTTTCTAATTTATTGTTGTCTCAAGGTTACCTCATTGTTACCTCATTGTTAGCAACTTTCGGCTTCTATTCTCACAGCTCCTACATTGTTAAATTACGTAATACATTCACATAACATTATTATACATGTACATAATAATATAAACATAATACAATAACTGTTACATACATTTTATATATTATTACATACTTATATTGCTTTAAGGCGGGTTGTTATTATATTTTATATTATACAATTAGACTGATATCATTTAAGTGTTAAAAATACTGCCTCAATCTCCACATTTTAATTGGCTGCTTAATCACGTGAAGATCTGGTTGTGTTATACTTAAAGTTACAATTATTATTTACTTTAATTACGACTTTAACTGCCATATGTATTGACTGTTAGCAACACCCCAGCTATTATTTGATAGTGGCATGTTGCCTATGCATTACATTCCATAATTCAATAAAAAGAATCTGATGTGTTACACTCACATAACTTATGAGTTATGAGTTATGCTGTTCAGACAGACACAGACAGACACACACACGGACATGTTTCCAAAAATGCTTTTTTTGGATTCAGGGGGTCTCAAAACATGTATTTCCGGTGAAATCTCGGTATCGAATTTTTGTGTGGAATACAATACTTCCCCTACTTACTATACGTAGTAGAGAAAGTAAAAAAGAAATAACGAATTCCCATTTGAGATAATAAGTATTCAAAAATTTAAGGGAATAACAAGCAATATCTCGAAAATGGTTCACTCAACAAAAAAATTTATATGTCATAGATTGTGTATTTTAATGCAATCTACATTTTTTGTGTAGTAAAATTTTGTCTATCTCTTATGATTTACCAGTTATGCAAAAGTCGTTCACAATGAAGAATGCTTTTGGAGATATTCCCAGAAAAATCGAGATATACATTTCATTTTTCATGAAAATATCTTAAACATAAGACATTTTAATCAAAATCGTTAGAGCCATTTTGGAGAAAATTAAAATTTTCGAAAAATGTTCCATATAAAGGCTAATCTGGGGGTGGGGGATTTTCTTGAAAGCCTTCCTGTCGCATCTCTGGAAGATACTGAACCTAAATACCATGTTTGGTGTTTATCCAACTTTTCGTTTCTGAGTTATGCTGTTCACAGACAGAGACACACACACACACACACACACACACACACACAGACACACACACACGGAGATGTTTCCAAAATACTTTTTTTTGTATTCAGGGGGACTCAAAACATATATTTCCGGTGAAATCTCGGTAATGAATTTTTGAGTGGAATGCAATGCTTCCATACGCAGTAGAGAAAGTAAAAATTTTAAACACAAAATGTCTGTCTTAATGATCTCTACAATTCTTCTACAGTATATACTTGTCTATCTGTTATGGTTTTGTATTTATACAAAATTTACACCAAATTCAATCAAATAAAGGGGATTTCGCAAGCTATTCCCAGAAAATTCAAGATAAACCTTTCAATTGTCATGTAAATGTATTCAACATGTGCTATTTTAATAAAAATCATTATTGAGAAAATCAGAAATTTCGAGAAATGTTATATGTAAAGGATAGTTTGATGTGGGGGATTTTGTTGAAAATCTTCGTGCGCATCTCTGGAAGATACTGAACCTAAATACCATGTTTGGTGTTTATCCAACTTTTCGTTTCTGAGTTATGCTGTTCACAGACACATAGATTCCACAAGGACACTTTTCTAAAAATGCATTCTTTAGGATTCAGGGGCCTCAAAACATATATTTGTAGTAAAATCTTGTTATTTTTGGGATGGAATACAATACCTTCTCTACCTAGTATGCACGTGGTAGACCAAGCGGGTTGGTTCAGGTGGTTACGTCTGTAGCCCGCATTTGGGAGGTCTCGAGATCGATCCCGGTGATCGCCCATTCTGGCCCATGGGTTTTTCATGGTTTCCCTGGACCACCAGATGAATGCTTGGGTGGTTCTCTACCACGGCTCTCCTTCCTCTTATTTCCTGTACCCTTCATCTTACTTGTCATCTGTTTCAGGGTTGTAGTACCAGGTGATGATGCTCGGCGGGCGGTGGCTTGCGCTCTGTAAAGGTTTCTTTTTTGGCGTCGCTGCGGTACCGCTCAGTTAAGTCTTTCACAGCGTGGGGCTCCGCTCCGGGGGACCTGGAGGTTGGTGGCTTGTGAGTAGGGACCGTGTGGCATCGGATGCGTTCTATCTGGAAACGTTAGGGATCCATGCTTGCGCCCGTCGGAATGCGAATCTGGTCGCCCTTCGGGTCTCTCCCCTCATCCTTCATTCCCAGAGGTCACGTTGAAAGCATAAAGGGCCGACTGGCCTGCATGTAGGCCTGCCGCGATTCCGGGGGCCCCTCGGTGATATGTACCTTTGCCTTTTACGTGGTAGAGAAAGTAAGAATCTGATGTGTTACATTCACATGATCCACTATCGTTTACTAGTGAACATACAAATTATTCTTACGAAAGATTAATTGTCCGCCTACTTCATTTTAAATGAGATACCTACTTTACACATTTCGTTATAGATACAAAGGGAACAGGACAGTCAGATGTTAAAAGAACTGCACCCTTTATGCTGACCTTAAAATACCATACTATTTCCATGTAATCGTGAGAAACAACTGAATGTCGACAGGACTTTGAAAGAATGGGAAATAATTTACCAGTTATGCAAGATTATAAAAAACTCCTCCTAAATGATGAGTGCTAATCAGGCTACTACCAGAAAATTTAAAGTATATATTTTATTTGTCATGTAAGTATTTTTAATACGTTACATTTTAATATAAATCGTTAGGACCATTTTTGGAATAAATAAAAAAATTCAAAAATTGTTCCATGTAAGGGTAGTTTGGGGAGGGTAATTTTCTTGGAAGTCCTCTGTTGCATCCTTGGAAGATACTGAAATTAAATACCAAGTTTGGTATCTATCCGAGTTTTCAATTTTGAGTTATGCTGTTCACAGACACATGCACGGATATTTTTCCTAAAATGCTTTTTTGGGATTCAAGAGGTCTCAAAACATATATTTCCGGTGAAATCTCGACATCGAATTTTTGGGTTGAATGGAATACTTCCCCTATTTACTATACGTAGTAGAGAAAGTGGCTAGAGAAAGTCATCACAACAGATTTTTTAAAAAGTGTATAGCATAGATATTTCCAGCTTTGTGTATTCGTGCATACTTAATTAATTAATTTTCTATTTTATTTTATGTCGCTTTAACTTCCTGGTCATTACGCGACGGATGTATTGGTGGATAACTCTTAGAACGATATGTTAGCCTTCTAGATCTCATCCCTGTAACCACCCGCTCCGTCACGTGTCACAGAGACCCCAGCGCATAGCTACCGAATCTTCCGTTCCCGGGCCGTGCAGACGGCATTAGGGTGCCGTCCAGTCCAACCGCTGCCCTCACACAGAAAGGCGGACAGTTAGCCTTCTAGGTCTCATCCCTGTAACCACCCGCTTCATGTCGCGCAGATGGCATTAGGGTGCCGTCCAGTCTAACCGCCGCCCTCACACAGAAACGCGGACAGTTATCCTTCTAGGTCCCATCCCTGTAACCAACCACTTCATGTCGTGCAGATGGCATTAAGGTGCCGTCCAGTCCAACCGCCGCCCTCACACATAAACGCGAACAGCTAGCCTTCTAGGTCTCATCCCTGTAACCACCCGCTTCCTGTCGTGCATATGGCATTAAGGTACCGTCCAGTCTAACCGCCGCCCTCACACAGAAAAGCGGACAGTTAGCCTTCTAGGTCTCATCCCTGTAACCACCCGCTTCTTGCCGTGCAGATGGCGTTAGGGTGCCGTCCAGTCTAACCGCCGCCCTCACACATTAAGGCGGACAGTTAGCCTTCTAGGTCTCATCCGTGGAAATGGCATCTTGCTTCGTCACGTGCCCACAGAGACCCCAACGCATGGCAGCCGGATCTTCTGTTTCGTGCCGTGCAGATGGCGTTAAGGTGCCGTCCATTTTGACTGCTTACATTTTGTGTAGATGATAGATGGCATAGCATTCGCTATTACCACTTATTTTTTATTTTTACTATCGTTTTAGACTTAAGGTGGAGCTTTGGGTCGTGGTATTAAATATCCAATCCGGTATTTACCTTGGCGACAGATTGATCGGCCCACCGGATTTGAACCCGGGACCTCCCGAATCCGGGCCAGACTTTACCACCTGAGCCATTCAGCTCGGTTCATGCATACTTGTTTAGCATTTGTTTTCATAATCTTTCATTAAAATAATATTTTCTGCAAAGGGCAGTATATTGCAGCAGTTTTCTTTAATATCACATCATCATCAGTGAATTACATCATTTGCATTGCGCGTTATGCATTAGAATCTATTTATAGTTACTGAAATAGCAGCATAAGTACAAATGATTTATACACTTCTCATGTCTCAATTCATGGAAACCCTCTTATAGGACTTAAGTGTAGGTAACTAAATTGTGTGGGCCCAATTTTAAGTTTTAAATATCATTTCACGTGTTTTCCAGGTATCAGATAGTGCTGCCACCTGATAGCAACGCGACTGAAGCACTACTACTAAATGAAACGGCACTCTTCAAGACAGCAGCGACACCAGGCAACCCGAGTCAGAACCAAACAGCGAGACTGCCCACTCTTGGTGACGTAATAGGAATGATAGGATTCCTACCAATAGAGATTAATGTCCCGGACATGTTCTATGCTATGGCCAACTTCCTGAGCTGGATGTTAAACAGAAATCCTGACAACAGTACTGGCCGCATCTACATCATGATCGATCAGCGCGGGGATCCCATGCCACCCTTCATACCTCAACCTGTGTTTCTTCCCTAACATGTAGTCCACAAGGAATATGGACCATATATTCACGCAGTAATGGTAGATTCACAACCGCCCGAGAACGGTAACCAGAACGGAAACGAGAACGGGAATGCATATCGATCACAAAGTGAAACTGGATTTTGCGCATTGGGATTTCATTTGTTTTTAACTGACCAATGATATGTTTACTTCCTATACTACGTATACTTTCAGTAAGTAAGGGAAAGTATTGTATTCCACCCAAAACTTCGATACCGAGATTTCACCGGAAATACATGTTTTGAGACCCCCTGAATAAAAAAAAGCATTTTTGGAAAGGTGTCCGTATGTGTGTGTGTGTGTGTGTGTGTGTGTGTGTGTGTGTGTGTGTGTGTGTGTGAACAGCATATCAGAAACGAACAGTCGGATAAACACCAAACGTGGTATTTAGGTTCAGTACCTTCCAGAGATGCGACACAGAGGTTTTCAAGAAAATCCCCCATCCCAGATTTCCCTTTACATGGAACATTTTTCGAACATTTTAATTTTCTCAAAAATGGCCCTAACGATTTTGATTAAAATATCATATGTTTAAGATATTTTCATGACAAATGAAATGTATATCTCGAATTTTCTGGGAATGTCTCCAAAAGTATTCTTCATTGTGAACGACTTTTGCATAACTGGTAAACCATGAGAGATAGACAAACTTTTACCACACAAAAAATATAGATCGGCTTAAAATGCACAATTTATGTCATATACATTCTTGTTGTTGAGTGAACCATTTTCGAGATATTGCTTGTTATTCCCTTAAATTTTCCCATACTTATACTTTTTCTCAAATGGAAATTCGTTATTCATTTTTTGTTTTTTGTTCAGGTCCTGCTAATGCAAAGAGAATAGAATACTCCACACAGCAACCAGCTCTTGAAATACTTGACTATCGCTTAAAACCTACCAATTCCCCTTGCATCTACAAGAAAATTAGCAATAAGATTAACATCTCGATATCTCGATTAATATGAAGCATATGGAGAATAGTTTGTACAAGAGTAGAGAAAGTCATGTGAGTGTAACACATCAGATTTTTTCACCTACTTCCAATTTAGCAAGCCAACGTCAAAATTTGATAGATAAACATTATCTAAATGCATATCCATTACATTTCCGATCCCTCTAGTCATACCAAGCTTTCATTCCTTTATTTAATAACATACATTAAGGTAGTTTATTGTTCGTTTTTAATTTCCACCTGTTTTTGCTCTTCTTTGTAGCTTTTGCCATTGTTTGTTTAGGTAATAGTCAGTTTTGAGTTGCATATAAGCAAACTGCAAATGACCCTTTCAACAAAGGAACCAACGCTCATTGGGCTTGCGGGAGTCGGGATGAGGTTAGGAAACACAGTTACTACTAATTTCTTCCAGTTTCATGTTTCTAGCTTTCGACTATAGAGAGCACTAGCGGCTGTTTCATGTCATGGCCGCCTAGAATAATCTCTAGAGTTAAGAGTCTAATACGCACAATATGGATCTACAGAGTGAGCCAAAGGACTCCGAACCGCCTGCGCGATGTTTTTCCTGTCCGCGTCCTCGGTGCTCTTTGTCGCCTGCCGCTATCATAGAAAGGCGCGGATAAAACCATACTACATTTTTAAACTACTTTTAAAGGATTTACTTATCAACTTTACGAAAGGAGATGCTGAAACTGGCCACCGTCGTTGTCCATACATTTTGGCAGTTCTTTACGAAGCTATCCAACATTCACCGTAGTTTACGTTGAGAAATTTCCTGGCGAATATTTTGTCTTAATTCTTCCAGAGTGAGTGGGTTTGTCTTGTACATTTTATGTTTTGAGTTACCCCAAAGGGGTATTTTATGAACAAATTTACCAGCTGCGCGGTTGGTTTTCACTGGGTGTGTGGAAATACGATAAAAACATGATAACGCACTGCTGCTATAAACAAAGTCACGCTGTTGTGGTTTTGCTGTGCAGTGTGAAGTGCAGTTTTGAGTTGACGGTGATGTGATGTAGTTATTACGAGTCATTCATTATTTTGTCCTGAACTTAGTCACAAAGTATACTATGGCTCAGTATATGTTTTCTACTACACAGCGTGTATTTATTTATGATTCGTATGTGTTAACTCGGTCAACTCGCCAAATGAAAGTACTATTTATAGAAAGATTTCCAGGTGTAAAACAATCCATGAACTTTACAGTAAATTTCAGGCCACAGGAGGTGTTCAGGCTAAGAAATCTAAAAGACTGCATTTGGTTCTTACCGAAGAAACATTAGACGACATCGGTCATCGTTTGGAAAATTCCCCCAAAAAATTCCATGATGGATACTTTCTTAAAGATGTGCCAAAAATGTATGGACAACGACGGTGGGCAGTTGCAGCATCTCCTATCATAAAGTTGGTAAGTAAAGACTTTAAAATTAGTTTTAAAAATGTTGCATGTTTCATCCGCGCCTTTCTATGATAGCGGAGCAGCAGACGGCAACGAGCGCCGAGGACGTGGACAGAAAAAACACCGCGCACGTGGTTCGGAATCTTTTGGCTCACTCTGTAATATACCGAGAAAGTTAAAAGTTGGGCAACTCTTCTTTCCCGTTCCCGGGGCCCGGGAAGGCTTCCTGTCGATTGTGAACGCTCCCATTTGAATACATGTATTTTAACTTTCTCGTTCTCCTTCTGGTTACCGTTCTCGTTGATTTAAACCAGCCTTAACACGTTCTCTGCCATGGCTAATCTCTGGATGTTCAACAGGAACCCTCATAAACGGTACTTGACACATCTAGATGAAGGTGTATCACCGCGGTAATCACAAGGCACCCTTCATACCCCAGGCTGTCTCTCTCCCCTAACAAGTACTCCTCTGGTGTCAAGTAGTACGGATTTTATCCTCACACAAACCTTTTTCAGGGAGAAAATTATATTGGTGGAGGTTGAGACTTCATGATTCCAGATTACTCCACTAAATCTTCTCTCTACATAACTACAATGCAAATAGACACTTAATATTTGGCAGTGTAAATCAAAAGAATGGAGTTATCCAAAAATTCTCCTATATTGTAAAGAGAAGTATCTCCTAATCCCTACCTCTGATCCCCCAGCAAACACAAAAGGTGACCTTATGCTTCTAAATCAAACCTCACAAATTTTATATTTCAAAAACTTATTTTAAATGATGAATAATAGATGCATCAAAATGAAGATTTATATGTCACTGATTTTTAAAACCTGCCTTATTACCTTATCTGAGTTACCCTTAGGGTAGTTTGCAAAAGAGAACTAAAACAGTTGTACACGGGTAACAAAGAAGCTGTATGAACCCATATCTTGGTTGCAGAAAGTTGTTTTCAGAGCATACGTGGACCTTCCTTATGAAAAAGCATTGGCAAAATATTTATGCAATATCACTAAGTAATTACGACAATCTCAAAAAAATCAGCGCAATATAATATGGTCAGGTCCTTATATCATGGCCTAAGCTTGTAGTAGTTCATAGTGTTTTCCTTGAAGTTCAGAAACTGAGTCATCAGGAATGAGGAAACCGTAACCTTAGGTAAGATTTCCTATGGGTAAACAAAGTCTTCAAATTAAATCAAATTTTACAGCTCTTAGGAATTTTAGGAAAACCAAAAAATTAATGAATTGGCCACCTATGCTTACAAAACCACCATAAAACTCCTGAGGCAGTGGATGTCTTAATAGTAGAACCAACACATGTGGTACAAACACATGCAAGTGTACTCCAAGAACTAGGGTATTCCAATCCCGACTTTCACACCAAACACCCAACTGACAGCCTTAAAGGTGCTCTGTACTAAACTTCTCATTACTAAAAAATTTCAAATTTCTAATATTTTAATGGTTAAACATTAATTTTATCACCGATTTGTTCAACCAACTGTACCTATGTACGTAGCTTTCCAAGAAAATAATTTTGAGATGATAAAATCAAGTTACATATAAAATGCTACAAACAATAACAATTTAAACGGTTTGCAAACCATTCCTTTAATATAGTTATTTACAATCAAAGATTAAGATGTGAGACATTAAAATATTAGAATATACGAGGACTGTCCAGAAAGTAACCTCCGTTCATGCATAGTACGAGAAGTAGTGATGGTAGCGGCGTCGCTTAGATATCAGAATGCACAGTGGCTCAGTACGCTTCTAGCTATGCAAGGTGGAGCATCGTACGAGGGGCACTATTTATATTTTGAGCCTAATAATTAAAACAGAGTAATTTCTGATTGAAAACTGCTTTATTGTTTTTCAAAATATTCTCCTTTATGATCAATACACTTTTGCATCGTTTGAACCATTTGTCAAAGCATTTATTCCGGTCTTCTTGAGATACCTCCAAAAGATGGTTTTTAAGGCATCAACGGTTTCTTCTGCCAAAGAAAATCGTTGTCCATGCAATTTATTCTTGATGTTCGGTAACAAAAAGAAGCCATTGGGCGCCAAATCAGGACTGTACGGCGGATGACCCATCAAGTCAATTTTTTGAGCCTTCAAATACTCTGTTGTCAGACGAGATGTGTGTGCGCTCGCATTGTCTTGATGAAAGATCCTACGGTTCTTGTTGGTTTTCCTTACTTCACCGAAGACTTCCGGCAAACTAATGGTTGATATCATTCGGCATTCACCGTTTTACGTTCCTCTAAAGGCACTGTTGCCACATGGCCAGTTTTGCTGAAAAAGCAGGCGACCATTTGCTTCGAAGTGCTTCGAGTGCGAACAACTTTTGGTGGATTTGCTTCATCTTGAAACACCCATACAGTCGACTGCTGTTTACGTTCCGGCTCATACGCATAGATCCATGATTCGTCACCTGTTACAATCTTATATACGTCTTTGAGGCGCCACCATTGTATTTCTTGAGTATATTTGTATACCAATCCACACTAGCATCTTTTTGAGATTGCGTCAGATTATGTGGGATCCAACGAGAGCAACCTTTTTCACGGCTAAATAATCATGCAATATTTTATATATGCTGGTGGAACTAATGCCTAGGGCTGCATCAATCTCACAATATGTCGCATGACGATCTTTCATTATTAGTTTTTGCACATCAATGTTTTCTGGCACAATAACAGATTTTGGACGACCTTCACGAACTTCATCATTGAGCGAACGGTGGCCACGATTAAATTCGTTATACCAGCGTTTCACAGTGGTAAAGGATGGAACTTTGTTGCCAAATGTGGAAGTTAGTTGATCGATGCACTCTTGTCTTGATAATCCATGTTGAAAGTCGTAATAAATCATTGCACGAACATTTTCACGGATTAATTCCATGTTTTTGTTGACACACAATTTTCAAGTTAGTGTAAACAAAACAAATGAGGCTCTATTGACAAAATGTTTGAAGTAGATTGGTCAAAAATGTCAAACGACCATTGGAAACGTCAGATGGCGCCTACAACATTCAGGGTTGCCAAGGCTAAAAATATAAATAGTGCCACTCGTACTGTCACGTGTTTGCTAGTTATAACCTAACAACATGAGCGCCGAAAGAACTATTCCCGCCAAGTGTGGAGGGTGAAAAGGCTAAGAACAGCAATACAACAGAAGCGTCGTGCTGTTGTGTTCTTGCATACAACGCTCTCCCTCACACAGCAAACAACACAAATAAACTTTTGGCCAAGTTCAAATGTGATGTTTTGGACCATTCTCTGTACAGCCCGGACTTGGCTCCTAGCAACTTTCATCTGTTCCCGTACATGAAAAAGTGGCTTACAGCTCAGCGCTTGGGCAATGACGAAGAAGTTTAAAATGCCGTGACAGGTCGGTTTAGTTCACAGAATTATACCGAGGGTATTTCAAAGACTATGAAAAGGTATGACAAGTGCTTGAATCTGTTTGGAGACTGTAGAAAAATCGAGAAAAGCTGTAGTTTTCAGATGTATATAATAAACCTTTTGTATATATACCGATTTCATGTTTATTTCAAAACGGAGGTTACTTTCTGGACAGACCTATATATTTATATTATATAGAATATATATAAACATATATTTAATATTAAATTAGGAAGGGAATGGAAAAAATTTGTGTTGTGTAAAACATTTTAAAGTTGTAAAACTGAAAACACCACGAAAGAAAGAATCAAGTTTCAAAACGCCAAGTTTTATTTACTCCCAACTGCGCCTATCCATTCAAACGACGCGCTTAGGCATTTAAATGGTGAGAAATAGAAAACCATAATTGAGTCCTGATTCGATAATCTCTGAGGATGTTTCTATGCACGCTATTTCTTAGAAATTTTGCCAAAAACTCAGTAGCAAGTACCCTTAAATGTCATCTTGGGAGTTGGCATAAGCCATGGCTGTCAACATAATGGAGATATTATACATATAAGTTATTTTAATGTATACAGTAATTTTTACTTTCCCTACTACTTGTATATAGCAAGTAGAAAAAGTACAGTACAAAATTAAACATACGTATTTCACCGGAATACACGTTTTGAGATTCATGAATCCCAAGCAAAGCACTTTTAGAAAAATGCCCGTTTGTGTGTGCTTATGAACAGCATAATTACAAAACTTAAATTAGGTTACCAAAATGGTATTTAAGCTCAACATGTCCCAAGAATATATCGAAAATAGTAAATCATAACACATTATTTGGTATAAATTACGTGCTTTAAAGAGATCTACTCCATTTTTGGAAACATGTCCGTGTATGTCTGTCTGTCTGGTGTGAACAGCATAACTCAGAAACGAACAGTCGGATAAACACCAAACTAGGTATTTAGGTTCAGTATCTTTCAGAGAGGCGACACGAAGGTTTTCAAGAAAATCCCCCACCCCAAATTACCCTTTACATGGAACATTTTTCGAAAATTTTAATTTTCTCAAAAGTGGCTCTAACGATATTGATTAAAATATCATATGTTTAAGATATTTTCGTGACAAATGAAATGTCTATCTCGAATTTTCTGGGAATGTCTCCAAAAGTATTCTTCATTGTGAACGACTTTTGCATAACTTGTAAACCAAAAGAGGTAGACAAAATTTTACTACACAAAAAATGTAGATCGCGTTAAAATACATAATTTATGTCCTATACACTTTATTTTTTGAGTGAACCATTTTCGAGATATTGCTTGTTATTCCCTTAAATTTTCCAATACTTATACTTTTCCTCAAATTGGAAATTCGTTATTCTTTTTTTTTTTTTGGTCCTGCTAATGCAAACAGAATGGAATACTGCACACAGCCACCAGCTCTTGAAATATTTGACTATAACTTAAAGCCTACCAATTCCCCTTGTGTCTACAAGAAAATTAGCAATAAGATTAACATCTCGATATCTCGATTAACATGAAGCATATGGAGAATATGCGTTTGTAAATATAGTTTGTACAAGAGTAGCTGGTTGCTATGTGCAGCACCATTCTCTTTGCTACAGTTTAATACTCTTTGCATATCCAAGACAAAAAAATGAATAACGAATTCCCATTTGAGAAAAGAAGTATTGACAAATTTAAGGGAATAACAAGCAATATCTCGAAAATGTTTCACCCAACAAAAAAGTGTATGACATAAATTGTGTATTTTAACGCGATCGAATTTTTTGTGTAGTAAAATTTTGTCTATGTCTTATGGTTTACCAGTTATGCAAAAGTCGTTCACAGTGAGGAATACTTTTGGAGACATTTCCAGAAAATTCAAGATATACATTTCATTTGTCATGAAAATATTTTAAACATATGATATTTTAATCAAAATCGTTAGAGCCATTTTTGAGAAAATTAAAAGTTTCGAAAAATGTTCCATGTAAAGTGTAATCTGGGGTGGGGTGATTTTCTTGAAAACCTTGGTGTCGCATCTTTTGGAACCAGCGGGTCTCAAAACATATATTTCCGGTGAAATCTCGGTATCGAATTTTTGGGTGGAATACAATACTTCCCCTACTTACTATACGTAGTAGAGAAAGTAAAAAACATTATGTATCCCTCCTCATTAGCCTCGTGTTCATATGAGTTGTGAGGAACAAACCCTTCATCATAATTGTATGAATGCAGAAGAGAGGTTAACGACATCATACAGAATTAAACGGAAGGTATAACTTTCTTTAGTTTTACTATTCATATTATTTGCTATTTCATATTAATCTAAAGTTCCGAAATAAATTTAATTAACATACTTCTTGAAAGCCTATAAATAATCGCGCATATTTAAGGTACTATATGTTATGGTGTGCTTTGGTTTCCCAGGCATCGCAGACTAGTTCATGACGTTACACGTTTATATCAAATTAGGTTCTAAGAGTGAAACGATTATGGAATATCTTCTTAAATTCAAGTACGAAGATTAGTGCTTATGTAGCTTTTCGTTATTAGTAAAGCTGTTTAAATACATACCTTTTTCTAAATACTTTTTGGAGAGATTCAGCTGCGTCAAAACAGGTTTTTGGAATGAAATTTCCAAACTCAATTTTTGTGGAGCAAATACTATGCTTCCTACCATAGGCAAGTGGTAGACAAAATTTGGTGATGTGATGCATTCACAACTTTTCTCTACTCACTCCCCTGGCATATACTTCCATCCACTTCTTGGTAACCGAGTTAAACTTTCGTTGAACATTTATGCATCGTTGTGGGTGTAAGAAGGATAGAGTGGGCTGAAGCAATAGTCATATTTTTAAAAAAATAATTGGTGGTTATGTGATGGCTTTGGAATTTCATGTTCTTTGCATGACCATGAGAAAAAAGAATAGCGACTCACCGCATGAAAAATTTCTAAGTTTTTGAAAATTCAGATCAAAAATAAAGAATATCTCGGAAATGGCTAACGTCAGGGAAAAATGTATTCGAGATAAATTTGTGTGCTTTAAGGACATCTACATTTTTTCTGTAATAAGACTTTCTCTCTCTCTCTCTCTCTCTCTCTCTCTCTTATGGTTTACATATTATACAAAGTGATTCAGAATGAAGAGAACTTCACAGGCTATTCCCAAAAAATGTTATTTGTGATGCAAATATCTTATATTGTGGTATTTTAATCAAAACCGTTTGGGCCACTTTTGCGAAAATAACAAACGATGAAGATGTTTCATTGTAAAGGGTAGTTTAAGGTGGGGCACTTTTCTAGAATATCATGATGTCGCATCCCTGAAAGATACTGAACTTAAATACCATGTTATGTATTCAACCGACTTTTCGTTTTTGAGTTATGCTGTTCACACACACAAATTCGGACCTTTTGTAAAAATGCTTTGTTTTTGGATTCAAAAGTCTCAAAATGTGCTATTGTGAGTGAAATCTCGGTATCGAATCCTTTGATGGAATGCAGTACTTCCTCTACTTACCTATGGTAGCCCCCATTTGGGAGGTCGTGAGTTCAGTTCCGCGACCGACCTTCCTGATCCATGGGTTTTTTCTGGGGTTTTCCCGGGTCACTAGGCGAATGCTGGTAAGATTCACTGCATTCCCCAAATTTCCTGTTCCTCCATTTCACCTACATTCTCATTTCACTTCACCTTACATCTGCTTGGACTGTTTCAAGGGTGCAAGTGTCGGCGAGAGTCTTGACGCTGCATGGCAAGGGAAAAGGATCCCGGACCCCCTAGTGGGATGTGCAATACAGGGGGAGGGTAGACGGTTGCCCCAGCTGTCATCCGGGGAGTTTCAATCTGTAAAATATAGGGACACTGCCCTCTGCTCTGTCGTGCCTCCTGGTTCGACCACCTCTGTCTCCTCTCCTCTGGCCTCACCCCTCCCTCCCGGAGGCACCCAGTCAGGGGCTTAGACACAAAAGTTCATGATAAAATAAATGAGTCGAAATTATATTAAAAGCCTTTAGGTACATCATGATGGTAAAAGATGGACGATCGTTTCGAGGCTTCAAGGCCCCATCATCGACAAGGAGACGACTAAATCTTGCTCCAAAGGTATAAAATGTATCTACCCATGTGGACGATTGGAAGGACCTAGGTGGTAGTTTTCATAACTGCTGAAGGTGAACCTGAAGGCTGCTGTACCGACATGCTGCAGTTATGAAAACTACCACCTGAGGTTCTTCCAATCGTCCACATGGGAAGATACCTTTTATACCTTTGGAGCAAGATTTAGTCGTCTCCTTGCCGATGATGGGGCCTTGAAGCCTCGAAACGATCGTCCATCTTCTACCATCATGATGTAACTGAAGGCTTTTTATATAATTTCGACTCATTTATTTTATCAATTGACTCTTCACTGTTAATATTGTCCTATTTCAACATTGATATACAAAAGATCTTGTAGGTCGATGTTCTAAGTTCCCCTCCGTAACTGCTTCTACTCCTACTAGCATAAGCAAGCAGTAGAGAAAATAAAACGAACTGTATAGCTACATGCAATGAAAATAACGTGTTTTATGATCTGCCTGATATGACATAAGGCACAAAGTGGAATGCGAAACAACCCTAGTCCTTACATACAAGGAGCCAAACAAACCGAACGCTTCCAATGATGCCATAGCAGGAACTAGCGATATCTCCTTGAATTCCAAATATTATTTCTCTACCTTTACAAATCAAATCTGCAATCTGATGTATCCTCCAGGCCATAATAACACCAATAGGAAGCCGAATCTCCAGTGTCGCTAGAATTAATAAACAAGTGAAGGTAGGGAATAGTATTGGTGGTGTGGATCCCAGGATTAAAACAAATGTCACAGGAAAGGCATGAGTGAAATGGAAACAAATTAAACACACAATTGTTTTGTATATATTTAGAAACGAATCACATTCAAAATCCACAAAACTGTGCATCTCAGAAGCGCTTTAGACTGAAATGCAACGAATATCAACTTTCGAATGCTTTCTAAATGTTCGCTGATTTCAGCTCTTAAATACTTTACATTTATTTTCATATTTTTTCATTATTTTGAATTTTAAAGAATCAATTTATAACGCCTAGGTTTAAAAGTATAAGATGCAAAACATCCAGGTTCGAACCTCTGTAAAATGTCCAGTAGAGCTTGGCAATCTTAGCAGGTGAGCAGTCTTGCCAAAACTGCCAAGGTTTGTTCCATCTAATTTGCCCAAAGAAAAAGATAACATAAAGTAAAATGCCCCTCACCTTTCCCTTAACGTTCTCTCATTCACACCATAATTTTGAAATAAAATACTAAAATTCAGACTAGCATAAAACTAAAGAAATGCGTTGAAACATTTGTTGAATATCAACTACGGATACAGAATAAAGTATCTAATAAGAATGTTTTAAATCCCCACCATTAAATCCCAATCTGACCCTGAATATTTTAGAGTTTCGAACCCAAGTGCTTCACCAGAGTTTCTAGCTATGCATGTCCTGAATGGGAGCGACGTAAACGGGTAGCAACTGGTGATCTTTTACGTTACCTCTCTGGTAAGGAGCGACCTGGACATCGTGGACAGCTGCAATAGGAATGGCACCGAACAGGTTGGCTCTCTCAGATACAGTCAAATCCCGGTGCCCCTCTGTGCTCTTTTTCATATCCTCCTCGTTACCTTCCGTCACGGTCTTTACTTGAACGAACATGGGAACCTGGTAACGGAAGCTGTAAGAAAATCCTGTGGGACTCTGGACATGAGTCACTCCGTCCTGAGTTACCACGGGTACCAGAGGCGGAGCTCCCAGATTCTTCGCTGATCGTAGAAGTCCATTTGAGGTCAGATCAGGATTGTCTACGATGACGGCCTCTCTGTTTGCATCGTGCTTGTGCGTGGGATCATAAAGGTTCTGTGGCAACAGATCCAGGTTGGGGTATCGAGTGAGCTCGGAATCATTGTCGTCCGCAACAGTGGGATCGCTTTCTACCACAAGACCTTCCTCCTCGTGTGATGAAGTCGTATCCGAGGATTCCACTAGAGTTGAAACAGGTTGTTCTGGCTGCGGCGGAGCCGAGGCTAGAGCTGCAGCCAGTGCCTGTTGGTACAACTGCATGTGTTGTAACTTAGCAGCTTGGACCTCGGGTGTGTCCTGGACAGGCTGTGGTATTAGGCTGTAAAAGGCAGGCAGATGGTTTCCTGCAGCATGGAAACCAGTTCCATCATCCCAGTACTGCACCTGTAACAGGAACCCTTCATTCTTACAATATGCCACTGACACCCAATCGATCAACAAAATTCAGCTGCTTTATCAATTACATTCACATGTTTAGACATGCTTCCATACAGATTGGGTGTTAGGATTTATGTCAACCAATATTCTGAAAGCACCAACATCAAATCCTTCTGGGCATCTCTCTTACTACTAATACCAATCTCGCTCTTTGGCTCTGCAAAGCTGATGTTTTCGATCACCCAAGGAAATGTGAACAACTTAGATACTTTAAATCATTTCTTTCGAACCGCCCATCCTTGAAACCAATGATAAGCAGAGCCTTTGGGGTAAAAGGATACAGGTTGGAAGGTTTTAGATAACTCTTGTTTCAAGTGGAATTCTTCGAAATAATATGAAATAATGTCTAAAGTATTTTACTGTCCCAGAGTCCCTAACAGTTCTCTTCGGAATGTAGCAATTATTAATTAATTTAAATATAATGTTCCATATGAAAGACAGAAAACAGGATAAAACCTCTGACAGTGATCAGAACCATGTACTTGCTCTTTGTCACTTTATGCTTAAATTAACCAGTCCAAGGTGTCCAAAGGCAGATTGATTTATACACACAATTGTAACGTGAAGTCTTTTTGTTAGCCTTGGAAGATGGCTGAGTAGATAAATATCAAAGGACACAAGTCTGCTTAGTCTACAAGGAGTTCAGGTGAAATATTGACAGAAGAAATAGATGGATGTATCCACAAGAATTTACTTTGTTTATCATATGCTAAAACAGTGCTTTCAATCAATATAATGGAATATAGTCAATAAGTTTGTAGATAAGTTATAAATTGGAGACTTCTCCCTGTATTAATAGACATATACACTATGTGATCAAAAGTATCCGAACACCCCAACAAACATAGGTTTTTCATCTTAGGTGCATTGTGCTGCCACCTACTACCTGGTACACATTATCCGCGACCTCAGTAGTCATTAGACATCGTGAAACAGCAGAATGGGACGCTCCCTGGAACTCACGAACTTCCAACGTGCTCAGGTGGTTGGTGTCACTTGTGTCAGAAGTCTGTACGCGAGGTTTCTACACCCCTAAACATACCTAGGTCCCTGTTTCTGATGTGATAGTGAAGTGAAAACGTGAAGGGACATGTACAACACAAAAGTGAACAGGCCGACCTCGTGTGTTGACTGACAGAGACCGCCGACATTTCAAGAGGGTCGTAAAAGTAAAAAGCAGACATCTATCCAGACCACCACACAGGAATTCCAAACTGCATCAGGATCCACTCCAAGTACTATGACGGTTAGGCGTGAGGTGAGAAACCTTGGATTCCATGATCGAGCGGCTGCTCATAAGCCACACATCACGCAGGAAAATGCCAAACGACGCCTCGCTTGGTGTAAGGAGCGTCAACATTACACGATTAAACAGTGGTAAAACGTTGTGTGGAGTAACGAATCACGGTATACAATGTGGCGATCCGATGGCAGGGCGTGGGTATGGCGAATGCCCGGTGAACGTCATCCGCCAGCATGTGTAGTGCCAACAGTGAAATTCGGAGGTGGTGGTGTTATAGCGTGGTCGTGTTTTTCCTGGAGGGAGCTTGCACCCCTTGTTGTTTTGCGTGGCACGATCACAGTGCAGACCTGCATTGATATTTTAAGCACCTTCTTGCTTCCCACTGTTGAAGAGCAATTTGGGGATGGCGATTGCATCTTTCTACACGATCGAGCACCTACTCATACTGCACGGCTGTGGCGGAGTGGTTACACAACAATAACATCCCTGTAATGGACTGGCCTGCACAAAGTGCTGACTTGAATCCTATAGAACACCTCTGGGATGTTTTGGAACGCCGACTTCGTGCCAGGCCTCACCAACCTACATCGATACCTCTCCTCAGTTCCGCACTCCGTGAAGAATGGGCTGCCATTCCCCAAGAAACCTTCCAGCACCTGATTGAAAGTATGCCTGCAAGAGTGAACGCTGCCATCAAGGCTAAAGGTGTGCCAACACCATATTGACTTCCAGCATTACCGATGGAGGGCGCCACGAACTTGTACGTCATTTTCAGCCAGGTGTCCGGATACTTTTGATCACGAATTGTATATAATAGCGGATGCCCCCCCTATTTTTCAGAATACACAACCCCTGTACCTCATCAAATGAGGAGTACTGTAGACTAGGTACTTCGTGGAATCCTTGGGGGGATAAAACTAGAGTGGCACGAGAACAACTCAGTATCGTGAACATCCCTGATTTAAAATAAATTAAAATTCCTTTGGGATATTGTGGTCAAATGCATGCCTCATAAAATTCCAAGTCAATTGTACTAAGTATGTATGTGTTTCATGCAAACTGAGACTTCATGTGGACATTTCAGTCAAAGTAACTTACCTTTACCGCCTGTCCCCAAGGATCCCGGTAGCTGTACGATCCTCGCACTGTACCATCGTGTTCTCGAGACTCTATGCGGGCCTGGTCTGGAGAAGAGTATCCGAACAAGGCACGCCCTTTACCGTCTTGAGCATGAAACTGCGCTGCTAGAGCTTCTACTTTCATTTCATCTTCATCCTGTACTTCGTTACGGTGAGCAGCAGGTACCATCCGAGCCTTGAATGGCTCGGGGTGATATGTAACTAAAGGACTCACGCTGTTGGGCGCAAGGTGGAATACTTGTAGAGGGTAAGGCAGCTGATCTCCCAGCACTTTGGTGCTTATCAATAGTGTCGCTACCTGGAACATAATGTCATAGATATTTGCATTAGATTACTAATACTGTTAAGTGCAAATTGGAGCTCTTGTAGAGGGTAAGACATTTGATTTTCCAGTACTCTGGAGGTTGTCACTAGTGTCACTAGCTGTAACATGATGTCAGAGATGATGCAATTAGAGGACTCAAACTGTTGGGTGGAACAAGGTGGAACACTTGTAGAGGGTAAGGTAGTGATCACCCAGTACGCTTGAGGTTGTCAGTAATGTCTATCTACATATCCCGCGATCTTCTCAATGATAAATTTACATATATGTAGTATATATTATATAGTGATTTATACCTGATGTATCTTTATTGCTGTCATATATTTGGGAGACGTGTTCCCGACACGTAAAACAGTAAAATAGTTCATATGTACATGCGTCTGAAAATCAACCGTTTCGTTGTTATAGGTCAAAGAAGATGTATTCCATGAGTGAACAAACGGATATGCACTATACGTATGACCGTGCAGACGACAATGCAGAGCACGTGAACTTTATGCAGAAAGGTACCCTGACAGGCAGTTACCGTGTGCAAGAACATTCGCACGAATTCACCAACGCTTGAGAGAGAATGGCGAATTTGAGAGGACTACTAGGGTAGTTGGAAGACCAAGAGCGGTACGAGGCATTGAGCTTGAAGAACGAGTCTTCGTGCTGTGGATGCGGACCCATCTCAAAGCACAATACTTATGGCTTTAAGGGAAGGAGTTAGTCATGTGACTATCTGGAGAATTCTGCATGAAAATGTTCTGTACCCGTATCACCTTCAACGTGTGCAAGGATTAAAGCAGACGGACTTTGTGCCAAGAAGACGTTTCTATCAAGGCATGTTACAGAAGTGCGCTGTGTTCATCAATTTCCTAACCTGTATTTTATTCACGGATGAGGCTGGTTTTACTCGCGACGGCATCTTCAATTTTCATAACACTCATAACTGGGCATTTGAAAATCCTAATGAAGTACTGCAGGACAACCATCAACAGAGGTTCTCTCTCAACGTTTGGGGTGGAATCATTCATGATCACCATTTTGGTCCCTACTTCTTCTCTCCGCGTCTGAATGGACAAACCTATCTCCAGTTTCTCAGAAATGATTTGCATCACTTAACCGATAATGTGCCTCTAGACATCATCCAACGAATGTGGTTTATACATAATGGTGCTCCAGCTTATTTCAGTATGATAGTTCGTAAGTATTTGAGTGATCGATTTCCGCAAAGATGGATTGGTCGAGGAGGACCCATTGCATGGCCTGCTCGATCGCCTGATTTGAAACCAATGGATTTCTTCGTCTGGGGACATTTGAAGTCCTTGGTTTACGTGACTCCTGTACCTGATGTTAACATTTTGAGAAGACGTATTCGAACTGGATTTGACCAAATACGAAACACACCAGGAATTCAACAATTACGCCAGAGCATGGAGCGCAGGCTTACTGCATGCATCGAAGCAAAAGGAAGCCACTTCGATTTTGTGTTGCAACTCTAAAATAAATTATTTTCAGACCCATGTTCATATGACCTGTTTTTACTGTTTTGATTCAGGAACTTGTCCCCCAAATATATGACACCAATAAAGATATACCCTGTATAGAACTTACACGTTTATTTTTTATTTTTTTGAGCACGAATTAGGCTAGTCACAGCTTATTATACCTCAAATATAGTAATGTTTTGCTTTACATGGTCCAATATCTAGGGGCGTGTGCCGTAACTCTGCTTTTAAGTAGAAGTACGGTTTTGTCAAATCAGGAGACCTTAGTTTCTTAACGATTATTCCTCGTCAAGGAAACTTTCCATTAGCACAATGGATTGCTTTGATGTTGAGGCAGTATCTTTAACACTTAAATGATTTCAGTCTAATTATATAATATAAATTCAATAACAGCCCGCCTTGAAGCAATATGCGTATGTAACAATATATAAAAAGTATGTAACAGTCATTATATATGTTTATATTACTGTATACATGTGTAATAATGTTATGTGAATGTATTACGTAATTTAATAATGCAGGAGCTGTGAGAAATAGGTTAAAAGTTGCTAACTATGAGATAACCTTGAGGCAATAATGAATTAGAAAGTTTAAATGCTACTGGTAATTCTTGGAAGCAATAATGTAATTTTTGTAACAGTTCATAAAATACCCAATCAACAACCAGAAAACGCTTTAGTTAAATGGTATTCTATTAGACTAGGATTAGCCAATCAGAAACTAAAATGAAGCACAATTTACAAACTCAGAAGTTAGTTGCTTGTAGACAGTGTTCCTAACCGGACGCGTTGCTTGTAGACAGTGTTCCTAACCGGACGCGAGATGCGTCCTCGAGAAATTTAATACGTATTCTGTGTGAGACAAAAATAGTTTACGTGTTAAAAAGTGCAAGTAATTAATAAAACAAATCTCACAGCTCTCTCTATATCAGTGAAGTGTTATTTAAATCTTGTCAAGCATTAATAAAAGGAGTGAAGTAAAATTATAATTTGTGTAAGCCTACATTCTTCAGTCGCACCACTCCCTGCTAAGACATTAATGTCTCTAAAAAAATATAAATACTGACGCAGCCGAGGAAAAAATAAATATATAACATTTAAAGAAACAGTAAAGCATTACAAAGTTGATATTTTTTAAACTTAGGGCAAAGGCCACCGGAAAGTACATTTGGGGCGAAGGCTAACGGAAACCTTTTACCATACCTGCGGTTGCTACTACTTCAAGTGTTGGACTCCACAACAGTTGAAATACAATACAACTCCTCTTAAAATTGCCCTTCTTCAAATTGGCTCCCATACGTGGAGCAGAACTAACACTATCTTCAATGTAGAGCTCATAGCACCATTTTGTTGCAAATCTCCGTGGCTCAGCTCTACATCTTCATGTTGCGCAACAAACTCCATGAAAATCCTTCAGTACTCTGCAGTGGCCAAGTCTGGGCACTATTTTCTGTCATCAATATTCTCTGTGTGGATATTTCACACCAAACCTCGTCTTTAACTGGGTACTCCATGAATGGCATATGAGTTTTTCGTATAGCTGCATAAATCGTACCATGCTTCACTTGTGAATCATGTGATGGACCATACACCAGGATTTTGCCCAATAAATGCCTGAAACCAATGACAATACTTCACTCTTTTACCCTTATCTGGTTCGTGCAACATGGACAACAGTGACCCTATACGGTCTTAGGTGAGCACTTTTCATAGCTGTGTGACACATTTGAGTAGGTGTACCGGACCTCCTGCGACAAAACTCTTAATGAGTTAGGGTGACCGCTTCAGTCGGACATTCACAACAATAGTGGGCAGTCTAGATGAGCGGTGTTTACCTTTTCCCTAACTAATGATCCAGGTGTCTCCAGTTTGCTTACCAGTGCCAGTATTGTATTTCGGATTGTGAGCACCAAATTCTCCCTGGTATGCCCCAATAACGCAGTCCAGTATTGCTTCACAAAGGGATGATTCAATGTATACTGCAATTTTACAGCAACTAGAAAAAAAAATTCGGATGTGTTACACTCACATGAGTTTCCCTACTTTTGTACAAACTATTTTTACAAAATCTTATTCTCCATCTATTTCATATTAATCGAGATAAACATTTGTAGAAACGATCTTTAGACATGCAAAGAGAATTACATTTTACACATAGCGACCAGTTCTAAAATATTTGACTATCGCTTAAGGCGTACTCTGATCCCCTTGTTTTGTAATTGCAAGAGCAATATAGAAATACAGTAGCCTTTAAGCATCGACATATATCTTAATAGCTGGTTCTAGGTGTAGCACCACTCTCTTCGCCACAGATTAATACTCTTTGCATATTCAAGACAAAAAAAAATGAATAACGAATTCCCATTTGAGAAAATAAGTATTGAAAAATCTCGATATCTCGAAAATGGTTCACTCAACAAAAAAAATGTATATGACATAAATTGTGTATTTTAACGCGATCTACATTTTGTTGTATAGTAAACTTTTGTCTATCTCTTATGGTTTACCAGTTATGCAAAAGTCGTTCACAATGAAGAATACTTTTGGAGACATTCCCAGAAAATTCAAGATATACATTTTATTTGTCATGTAAGCATCTTAAACATATGATATTTTAATCAAAATCGTTAGAGCCATTTTTGAAAAAATTAAAATTTTCGAAAAATGTTCCATGTAAAGGATAATCTAGGGTGGGGGATTTTCTTGAAAACCTTCGTGTCGCATCTGTAATATACTGAACCTAAATACCAAGTTTGGTGTTTATGTGACTGTTCGTTTCTGAGTTATGCTGTTCATAGACACACACACAGACACACAGACGGACATGTTTCTAAAAATGCTTATTTGGATTCAGGGGGTCTCAAAACATGTATTTCCGGTGAAATCTCGGTATCGAATTTTTGGGTGGAATACAATACTTCCCCTACTTACTATACGTAGTAGAGAAAGCAATTATCAAAAACAGGTATCAAATAAAATACCCAAAAAGAAGGAAAAAAGAATCAACATTTGCGTATCTCGTGACAGGGAATCAAAACTCCCAAATATTCAGCTCGGCCCACGGCTGTGATGTGGGGATAGCGTTTCTGCCTCACATTTAATATGTTCCGGGTTCGAATCTCGATTAGGGTGAGCTACCTGGATAAGTTTTTCCAGGGCTTTTTCCTTATCCTAAGAAGAGAAATGTTGGGTAACTCTAAGGTCTAGGGACCCCGTCCTGTTTGAGCATCATTTCAAACATTTCGTTCATTCACCGTTCCGATATGACCTGCCCAGTTAATTAATCATCAAACCAAGCAAGAAAAATTACATTTTGATAGCTAATTGGTCCTTAACGACCGAAGACCTTCCAAAAAATCCAGATAAAATTACTGTTTAACTGGGGAGTTGCTGAATTTCCAGCCAAATAATAAACAAATAGAGAAATATTCTAGCTCAAGTGAATAAGTATGTATACTATTCATACAAAAGTTATTCCTCTATCCAACCCCATCATTCACGATATACTTTTACCTAGAAATGATTTCAAATTAAGTTAGAAGTGCTGTGTTATAGCATTGGGAACGGTATTGAATATATGCATCGTAGTAAACTTTATTAATGGAACGAAATGAAAGGGTAGGAGGAATAAGAACCACAAACTTTCAAGCATGTCAGTTAGATGACGCTTTGGAAGGATCTAAACATTTCACGTGGAATATTTCGAAAACGGCAAACACTACGATAAAAGTTTTGCCCCAACGTATTTTAAATCTTTACATTTTCCCCATACTAAGTCTTTGTCTATCTTCTAAGGTTTCAACACATGTATTTTAATCAAAAATGTTACAGCATCTTTGAGAAAATAAAAAATAAATAAGTTTATCCGTGTAAACGGTGGTTTGAGGTAGTGAAATCTTCATGTGGTTCTTTTGGAGTACACTAAACTAAAACACCAAGTTTGGTATTTATACGTTTTCATATGCCGCTCACAAAAACAATGGCATTTTTCTAAACAGAAATTTTCTTATTTGGGGGACTTAAAACATGTATTTCCGCCGATTCTTGATATAGAGCTTTTGAATGCAATGCAATACTTCCCTACCTACTATAGAAAAAATCACACGGAAATACATGTTTTGAGGTACTCTGAATTCAAATAAAGCATTTCCACTTTCTCTACTACAAATAGTGAATAGAGGAAGTATTGTATTTCACCCAAAAATTCATTACCGAGATTTCAGCGGAAATACATGTTTTGAAACCCCCTGAATCCAAAATAAGCATTTTTGGAAACATGTCCGTGTGTGTGTCTGTGTGTCTCTGTGTGTAGGTGTGTGTGTGTCTGTGAACAGCATAACTCAGAAACGAACAGTCGGATAAACACCAACCTTGGTATTTAGGTTCAGTATCTTCCAGAGATGTGACACGAAGGATTTCAAGAAAATCCCCCCACCCCAGATTACTCTTTACATGGAACATTTTTCGAAAAATTTAATTTTCTCAAAAATGGCTCTAATGGTTTTGATAAAAGTATCCTATGTTTAAAATATTTTCATCAGAAATGAAATGTATATCTTGAATTTTCTGGGAATGTTTCCAAAAGTATTCTTCATTGTGAACGACTTTTGCATAACTGGTAAACCATAAGAGATAGAAAAAATGTTACTACACAAAATATGTAGATCGCGTTAAAGTACACAATTTATGTCATATACATTTTTTTATTGAGTGAAACATTTTCGAGATATTGCTTCTTATTCCCTTAAATTTTCCAATACTTATACTTTTTCTCAAATTCGTTATTCATTTTTTTATGTCCTGGATATGCTAACAGAATGGAATGCTCCACATAGCAACCAGCGCTTAAAATATTTGACTATCGCTTAAAGTCTACCATATTCCCCTTGCATCTACAAGAAAATTAGCAATATGATTAACATCTCGATATCTCGATTAACATGAAGCATATGGAGAATAAGCTTTTGTAAAACTAGTTTGTACAAGAGTAGAGAAAGTCATGTAGGTGTAACACATCAGATTTTTGGAAATACGTCCGTGTGTGTGTGCGTGTGCCTGTCTGTGTATCTTTCTGTGAACAGCATAACTAAAAAAAAGTCGGATAAATACCGAACTTGGTATTTACATTCAGTATCTTTCAAAGAAGCGACACGAAAATTTTCAAGAAAATTCCCCCATCCCAGACTATGCTTTACTTGGAATGTTTTTCGAAAATTTTAATTTTCTCAAAAATGGCTCTAACGATTTTGATTAAAATACCATATGTTTAAGACATTTTCATGGCAAATAAAATGTATATCTTGAATTTTCTAGGAATGTACCAAAAAGTCCTCTTCATTCTGGAAGGGTTTTGCATATATGGTAAACCACATGAGAAAGATAAGATTTTCGTACACAAAAATGTAGATCTCGTTAAACACACACAGTTTGTGTCATATGCATTTTTACTTTCTCTACTACGTATAATAAGTAGGGGAAGTATTGTATTCCACCCAAAAATTCGATAACGAGATTTCACCGGAAATACATGTTTTGAGACTCACTGAATCCAAAAAAAGCATTTTTGGAAACATGTCCGTGTGTGTGTGTCTGTCTGTGTGCCTGTGTGTGTCTGTGTGTGTGTCTGTGTGTCTGTCTGTGAACAGCATAACTCAGAAACGAACATTCGGATAAACACCAAACTTGGTATTTAGGTTCAGTATCTTCCAGAGATGCGACACGAAGGTTTTCAAGAAAATCCCCCCACCCCAGACTACCCTTTACATGGAACATTTTTCGAAAATTTTAATTTTCTCAAAAATGGCTCTAACGATTTTGATTAAAATATCATATGTTTAAGATATTGTCATGAGAAATGAAATGTATATCTCGAATTTTCTGGGAATGTCTCCAAAAGTATTCTTCATTGTGAACGACTTTTACATAACTGGTAAACCATAAGAGATAGACAAAATTTTACTACACAAGACAAATTTATGTCATATACATTTCTTTTGTTGAGTGAACCGTTTTCGAGATATTGCTTGTTATTTCCTTAAATTTTCCAATACTTATACTTTTTCTCAAATGCGTTATTCATTTTTTTATGTCCTGGACATGCAAAGAGAATGGAATGCGCCACATAGCAACCAGCGTTAAAATATTTGACTATCGCTTAAAACCTAGCATATTCCCCTTGCATCTACATGAAAATTACCAATAAGATTGACATCTCGATATCTCGATTAACATGAAGCACATGGAGAATAAGCGTTTATAAAAATAGTTTGTACAAGAGTAGAGAAAGTCATGTGAGTGTAACACATCAGATTTTTTTTGGTCGATTGAACCATTTCCGAGATATTCCTTTTTCTCAATTGGGAATTTGTTATTCTTTATGCCCTGGACATGCAAAGAGAACTGAATGCTCCACATAGCAACCAGCTCTTAAAACATTTGATTATCGCTTAAAACCTACCAATTCCCCTTGCACTTACAAGAAAATTAGCAATAAGATTAACAATTCGATATCTCCATTAAAATGAGGTATAAGGATAATACGCGTCTGTAAAAATAGTTTGTACAGAGTAGAGAAAGTTGTGTGAGTGTAACACATCAGATTTTTTTGTAGGAATTATTTACCACACGGTAGTTTTCCTGCAACCTGTTCATAATTTTATTTCTCCATAAATCTCTATCTTCTTTGTCTTCATCTGTTACGTCTCTAGACGCCATACTTCTTACTATTCTTTCTCCACTTTTTTACAGGTCCGAACCATTTTAATCTTCTTTCTTTCATTATTTCCAATACAATCCTTTCTTACATCCATTACTTCCCGAATTTGTGATTCCAATTTTATCTCTTCTTGAGATTCTGAAATACCTCCACCCAAAATCCACCTCTGTTGTTAATAATTTTCTGTCTTGTATATCTATTCTCCACGTTTCTGCTCCGTAGATTAATATACTTTGAACTATTTAATTACAAATGAGCTTTGCAGCTTTTATTTAAAAAGTTTCTGCTTCATAATATCTAGTTCAACATTCCAATTGTTTTACCTTATTTATTTCCTTGTATAAAATCAGAATTTATAAAAACGTTTATGTAAAGAAAACCATATTGCTTAAACTAGTATGAAATATTTTATCCAAGTTTTCATCCCCATTAATGTAAAATGAACAGAAGAATAAATTCTTATGTGAAATACCAATGAGAAGAGAACGTTTGCAACTGTTACACATTGCATTTCTTTCTTGAATTTCCTTGTAGTTGAAGTACGCTATGATAATACAAACTTAAATCATCAGGTTTTCCATTTGCGTACTTTAAGGCCACTATATGGTGAGATTTTGGTTTAAACCTTCAAAATTTCCAAGTTTAGCCTTTTGTTAATTTTTTAATAATTTTAAATGTATAAAAACATATTCCGTGCTATTTTGTTCACTTGCGATGAGGCCAGCAAGCCTTGAAGCTAAGTGTATGTAGTAATTTGTAAAATGTATGTAACAGTCATTGCAAATGTTTATATTATTGTATCCTAGTGTAATAATGTTATGTGAATGCATTAATAATGCAGGAGCTGTGAGAATAGTAAGTTAAAAGTTGCTAACAATGAGGTAACAATGAGGTAACCTTGAGGCAATAATGAGTTTGAGAGTTTAAATGCTACTAGTCATTATTAGAGCAGCAATAATGTAAATTTTGAGACAGTTTAAAAATAGCCAATCAACAACCAGAAAAAGCTTTAGTTAAATGAAGGTATTCTATTGGAATAAAAATAGCCAATCAGAGACTTGAAATACAGAAATTTACAAGTTTAGACGGTTGAAATCAAGTTAGTTGCCTGCAGACCGTGATAGTAACCGCATGCAACATGCGTCCTGTAGAGAAATATAATACGTATTCGTGTGAGACGAAAAATAAGTTTACGTGTTAAAAAGTGCAAGTAATTAAATAAAAGAATCTCACAGCTCTCAATATCAGTGAAGTGCTATTTAATTTGTGTCAAGGATTAACAAAAAAGAACTGAATTAAAACTTAAAAATCTGTGTAAGCCTACATTCTTGTCGCATCACGCCCTGCCAAGACTTCCATGTCTCTAACAATAATACTGACGCAGCCGAGGCAAACATAAATATTTAATACTTAAAGAAACAAACAAATTACAAAGTTAATATTTTTTTTAAACTTGGGGCAAAGGCCACCTGAAAGTACATTTGGGGCGAAGGTTACCGGAAACTGTTTACTATACGTGCCGTTGCAACTACTTCAAGTGTTCGGCTCCCCAACAGTTGAACTACAATGAAATATAACACAACTCCTTCCAAACGTGGGGCTGAAACAACTTCTTCAAATTGGCGTCCATACGTGGGGCTGAAACTACTTCTCAACGACTATTATGAAGAAACATTTTTACCTAACATCCAGGTCAATACACGTAATAATGGAATGTAAATATTTAAACCCCATTTTCTAAGAAACAAATATCTCGACATTTTTCAGCATATAAAATGTTACACGCGCGTTGCAAATTTTTCACCAATATCCATGAAATTTGCAATAAAGGCATTAAAACCATAGAGAACATCAAATAGTCCTTTTTACTTTCTCTACTACGTATACTATGTAGCGAAAGTATTGCACTCTACCCAAAAATTCGATACGGAATTTCACCGGAAATACAAGTTTTGAGACATCCTGAATCCAAATAAAGCATATTTGGAAACATGTCTGTGTGTGTCTGTGGACAGCATAACTCAAAAACTAAAAGTCGAATAAATACCATACTTGGTATTTCAGTTTTAGTATGTTCCAGGGATGCGACAGGAACATTTTCAAGAAAATCTCCTACCCCAACTACCCTTTACATGGAACATTTTTTGGAAATTTTTATGTTCTAAAAACTGACTTTAACAGTTTTGATTAAAATACCGTATAGGAAAGATATTTACATGAAAAATAAAAGGTATATGTTGAATTTTCTGTAATTGCCTAGAAAATCCTCTTCATTCGGAAGAAATTTTGTACAATCTTGTATAACTTGTAAAGGTTAAGCGCTACAGACAAATTTAGTTAAAATAACTTCTTTGTGACATAAGCCTATTCTGATATATCCGTTATTAAAGGTTCGAATTGTTCAATAAAGTACCATCAATTTTCAGTTGTTTCTTGTGATTGCATGGAAACAGTATGTAATTTTAAGGCCAGCATATAGCGTCCAGTTCTTAAACATTTGACTATCGCATTCCTTTTGTGTCTATAACGAACTGTGTAATGTAGCTATTTTTTCAAAGGCTTATTTCGATTAAATGTAGTAGATAGAAAATAATCTTTAGTAAGAACAGTTTGTATACCCACTAATAAAGATAGAGGGCAGAGAAAGTCATGTGAATATATCAATACAGATTTTTTAAAGTATATCAATGATTAAAAAATATGTTATAAATTATAGAATAAATGAAAGCTTTATAGACTTTTTTAGACTTAAAAAAATGTAGGAGAAAAGCCAATTTGAGTGCATCAGTAATACATTTTGCTAATGTCAGGAAAAGTGTTATTGTAAAAACTTAAATAATTTGACAGTTGGGATGTTTTATGCACCTACAAATATTGAAATAAATTATTTGCATGAAACGTTGCAGCCACTTAAAAGATAACCTTCATAGCATGTATTTAAACTTAAATACCATTGGTCAAGAATTGAGGAATTCGAAAAGTTCACCATGAGTCTACGCAACACTTCGTGAACGGAAAACGTATCCTCAATTACTACAGAGACCCAAACCGCTAGACCACCTCTCCATTAGTGGCTTGTGGTTACACGAAGCTAATTCTGGGAACCTTCCTTTCAAGCGTAGCTTCCCGCTACGAGTCATTGGTCAATGACGTCCAAAATCGTCATACTGGACTAGTCATGGTTGAGAGGAATGAACTCCGTGTTCAGCCACATGACGATACTCGAGGTAAACGCGTAGGAGGCCGTGGAATTCAAATTGATGATGCATTCACAGGTGGCCTTGCAAAAAATCCTTATGTGTTGATATCGCATAAGTTTCTCTACTCACTCTTGTACAAACTATTGTTAGAAAATCTTATTCTTCTATCTACTTCTTGCTAATCGAGATAAACTTTCATTTACACACTTCGTTGTAGGAAATTGAAATTGAATTTAATTTATGGACACTCCTTCACTCCTGGGTCCTTAGTGTCCCGTTCTACATGGTTATTCAAAAGGAAGGAACAGACTTTAAATACGTATTTCTAATGAACGACAATAGGTAGCGAACATACGATACATCTCTTAATAGAGAAAAGTTCAAAGTTTTATTTTATGTGTTCAAAATGAGCATCATTTGCTCTACCAGGTCGACCAGCGCTTTTCTGTTCTCATCTTCTACGAATTTATTGTATCAATGGTAAATTTTTTATGACGAGGTGGCTCTTTGTTGAACTTACAACGAAATGCACGTTGCAATGAAACAATGAATTCACTCTTTGCATAATACAGCACACAAAACGACTTTTCCTGTCGCGTCGCCATTTTCTCGTAAACAAACCAAGCGCCGCTGTAGGCAGTGAATGGAACTAATAGGTGGGGGCTTAAAACTTTGAACTTTCCTCTGTTCAGTGATATGTTGTATGTGTCGCTATCTATTGTCGTTCATTAAAAATGAATATTTAAAATCTATTCCTTCTTTTTGAATAACCCTGTATATTGGGGTGAGAGACCGGAAAGTTTGCTCAGAGGCCTCTTTATCAGGATTGAGGTTATTTTACGTGCCGTAAATCTACCACACGGACCACTGGCTTTACTTCCCTTCCGAAGAAAGCCATGCCAAGTATTTTTAAGCCCGAAAACATCCATCGCCCTCCGCCGGGTTTGAACCCGCGACCTCGGGAACTAGAGGCTAGAATGGTAACCACTACACCACGGAGGACGACGTCGTCGTGTTTAAAGCACTTACAACCAAAGATAATATGAAATTTCGAATACGTGAAGCTTGTCTCACTATTAGTCCCTGTATGTTGTTAACAGAGAAAGCCTTTTGAAAAGAATTTTCAGATGTTTAGATGTTAATGAAGTCTACTTGAGCATTTAATCAAGAAATTTAAAGTAATCATCTGGGTATTTATTGACTTAATATTCGTTCAGTACTTCGTATTTTCTACTATTGTATACCTCAGTGAAAACACGCTTTAAGAGCTCAACAATTCATTTTAGAAAAAAAGATGTTTTAATAAAAGTTGCTTAGTTTATTGACGAGAATCAGAATATACAAAAACATTATCGTGGTTTTATTTAAAATTATGAGGTTTGGCCCCCCATAAGGGACCCCATGGAAATATTTTCCATATCACAATTTGGAAGGCCCTTGCTCCTATAACATTTGGAATTCTTGGGATTTGGATGTTTCTATTCGTTAAAGAGATATTCACCTGTAATATTTTATGTGGGCTACCCCGTATATTTCATTATTGCAGACATAATACCCTGTATTTTAAATATGTTTTCAGAACATGGAAGATGCAATACAGTTCACAAACCATTTGCAGAATATTCAAGATACGCTTTTTATTAGTCATGTGAATGTCTTGAACATATAGCATTTAATCAAAATCGTTGGAGGCATTTTTACAAAAGTCAAAAATAATGAAGTTTGTGGTGGGGAAATATTCTTGAAAATCTTGGTGTTGCATCTTTGGAAGATACTGAACTTAAATCTCAAGTTTGGTGTTTATCCTAATTTTCGCTTTTGAGATATGCTTTTCACAAGCACACACCTGTAGGCAATGTCCTTTCTCTAAAAATTTTACTTTCAGATTCAGAGCACTTGAAAAATGTAAAACATTTGAAATCTCGATATCGAATTTATGGGTGGAACGCAATTCTTGGAGAAGATAAACATCATAATTCCAATATTCTTAGAAAAACGAAATAAATTTTAGGTCATCTTTTACGGAAAGTTTGGCTCTAAAAGTTGATATCACTTCTAAATATCGCAACTTCCGAGTGTTCAAAACAAGTAGATTCCTTCTTTACAAATATGTGATACCCTTTAATTTAAACAGATTGTTCTGTGAATAACATTTACTGACATAAATTGCACGTTTTCTCAGAAAATATAGAATATAGCTAAATGAAATATTAGGACGATATAAATAACAGCTGTTGCGGATCTATTTAGGTGTTAATATTATGGTTGGTTATTTGTTTAAATAATCGTTGATAAATATTGATCAGAAAGTGAATTAGAAGGCATGCAAGTACATCCTGTAAAAGTTTCAATCTCATATCTTAAATAGTTTCTGAGATAATGGGTGATGAATTCAGCAAATTAAGTATTGGCGTTACAGGGCTCTGAGCGGCCCCTAATGGCAGATGGGGAGACACATTCTGGAGTACCTACAACATGGGAATAGATGCATCACTCCCTAACAGAACATAAGTATTTATCTTAATTTTGTGGTCACGACTTTTGATGATGTGGTAGCGAGAGGAAGCAGAACAAATGGATCAAGGTGGAAACTTGTTTCTAAGGTTGGCAATGACAGTGACCTCTAAGAGCAAGTAGAAGTCAACATCAAGGCCATGGTCCCAGCAACCTGTTCATCCGAGGCATTCCTTGTCGGTACGGAGGGAGGCATTTGAGCCCACTTTCAGGTTTACAATCCACCTGTTACTCTGTGTGCATCACAGATCAAATGCTCATGTTCTCCACTCACTATCGTTTATTACGCTTCTATAGACTATTGATATGCAAGCTTATCTTTCATGTTAATCTAAATAAACCTTTGCAGAAATAGTTTTATTACACATAATAGAGGAAACCGAATCGATAGTTCAGATATCTAAAAGTTAGACGGTATATCCTGGTCTTGAAATTCCATATGATATCGCGAGAAACAACTGAAGAGCGACAACACTTCAAGAAAATTACAAAATGCAAACTAATGATCACGAATATCTTGAAAATGGCTGATGCAACAGAAAAATAAAGAGATCTACGGCGTTTGTGTAATACTTTTATCTATTTCTAATGTTTACCAGTTACATAATATTATACAAAATTCCTTCCAAATGAAGAGGGCTTCACAGGCTATTCCAGTAAATTCAAGACATACATAATAAAATCTATTATAAACAAAATAAATAGATGAAAACGAGAAAAAAAATTGTATAGTCCCTAAAAAAATGCTATCCATTGCATGTTTTACTTTTTGCAGGATAAATATAGCGCTTAAATGAAGTAATATTTAATAAAAAAGAAACTGAAAATAAAGGGCGCTATTATGCAAACCAAGCTTAAACAGTAGATCACACCAATTGATTCGAGTTTCGTAAAGATATACAAAATTATAGCATAAAGCACACTGTTTGTATAATTCTCCTTTTTATACGTTTTATTACATATTTTAAAATATTTGGACATTGAACCGATCGGAGAAAAAGGAGGATTGAAGCGGCAGAGATGAGATTCTTAAAATATATATATATATATATATATATATATATATATATATATATATATATATATATAGAAACATAAACGTGTTGTAACAGCTCACTGCCAATAAAAAAAATAAAAATCGTTAGATCCATTTTTGAAAAAAGTTAAAATACTTAAAAAATATACATGTAAAGGATAGTTTGAATTGGCGGGATTTTTTTGGAAATTTTAGTGATACTGAACTTCATTATCAGTTTCGATATTTGTTCGGACTTTTTGTTTTTGAGTTACGCTGTTCATAAACATATACACATACAAATGGACATTTTCTAAAATGCTTTAGGATGCCTCCATACATGTATTTACGGTGAAAATCTCGGTAAGGAATTTTTGGCGGAATGCAGTACCATCTCATCCTACTAGAGTCAGGAAAAGTAAAACAACGAAGAAGAAGAAAATAAAAGGAATAAAAACACAGTAGGAGAGAATTGCAAGCAGGAGATGAGGTGCTGCGAGTGATGTAAGAACATCCTAAGGACATGCTCCCAATTTGAGACGCATGATTCACTTCACGCCGAATATGCGGAATGTGGCAAATATATTCAGACCCACCCTAAAGGCGCGTCCACAATGCACCGAAGAGCTACAACTGTGGGCGGGCTTAAACTTCTTCCTTGGAGACAAACTTGACATTTAGAGCTTGCTTCCAAGCCTACCACGATTCACTTAATAGAGAATTAAAAAAAAAAAGTATTGGCGTGCGCGAAATTTTATTGCTGAGGAAATAAGCCCGTTCCTGGCTCACCTATTACGACACAGATTGGAACTATCATTATAATCAAGGTTACAACGACTAAATCAGCCGCCCACTGCTATCTTGACCTAGGGGAATGCAGGAACTCGACAGACAAAGGTCACCATGGGACACCATTGACGAGGCTTACATCAAATACTTCTCTGACTGCGAGCTCAACGGTCATGCATCGTGAAACGGATCGGACTTAGCTCCCCATCCAAACTGTTTTAAACCCTGTAAGAAAATCTGGTGTGTCGCATTCGCATGACTTTCTCTACTCACCAATTAACTGTTTTTTTTTTCACACAAGTCGTGTTTAGGACCAGGTTGAAAAACTAGAATCTGGCTGAAAAATTCAATGCCATTGCCGGGATTTGAACCACAGATCTTCCGGTTTACGTCCGGTTGCTCTAAACAACTAAGCTACCGCGGCAGTAAGCCGGTACGATATTAAATTCCCTAACTGACTCGCATTTTTCCCGTTAAACCACAAGGATATCTCAAATTCATTTTGAGATGACATACCCCAAAAGCGATTTACAATGATGTAAGTATTTAAATCTGCTTCTGCCTTTTCAACCTCTTCCTACACACGGCTTCTGTGAAAAGCAGTTAATTATCATTGATTGACGTAATAACTGGTTAAACTATGAAACCCTGGACTTAAAGTCAGTTGGAATATTTAATGTCATACCGGCATGTTTCTATGGTAGCTCAGTTGGCTAGAGCGGAAGATCTGCGGTTCAAATCCCGGCTATGGCATTGAATTTTTCATGCTGATTCTATTTTCTGTACTCATTCTTCTACAAGCTATTTTTACAAAAGATCATTCTTCCACGTATTTCTTGCTGATCCAGATGAACAAATAAACACCTTCTACGGCAGAGGTACAGTCACTGAGTACTAGGGATGTGTCGAACAGTAATTTCGAGTAACGCTTATAACACACATTTACAAACTATTTTTACAAATGCTTATTCTCCATATGCTTCATGTTAATCGAGATATCGAGATCTTATTGCTAGTTTTCTTGTAGATACAAGGGAAATTGGTAGACTTTAAGCGATAGTCAAATATTTTAACAGCTGGTTGCTATGTGGAGTATTCCATTCTCTTTGCATTACCAGGACAAAAAAAATGAATAACGAATTTGAGAAAAAGTATAAGTATTGGACAATTTAAGGGAATAACAAGGAATATCTCGAAAATGGTCCACTCAACAAAAGAAATGTATATGACATAAATTGTGTATTTTAACGCGATCTACATTTTGTGTGTAGTAAAAGTTTGTCTGTCTCTTATGGTTTACCAGTTATGCAAAAGTCATTCACAATGAAGAATACTTTTGGAGACATTCCCAGAAAATTCGAGACATGCATTTCATTTGTCATAAAAATATCTTAAACATATGATATTTTAATCAAAATCGTTAGATCCATTTAAGAGAAAATTAAAATGTTCGAAAAATGTTCCATGTAAAGGGTAATCTGAGGTGGGGGGATTTTCTTGAAAACCTTCGTGTCGTATCTCTGGTAGATACTGAACCTAAATACCATGTTTGGTGTTTATCCGACTGTTCGTTTCTGAGTTATGCTGTTCACAGACACACACACGGACATGGTTCAAAAAATGCTTTTTTTGGATTCAGGGGGTCTCAAAACATGTATTATCGGTGAAATCTCGGTATCGAATTTTTGGGTGGAAAAATCGTTACATTCATGCAAATTGGAAGTATGCAGTTGTGCAATATTAATAAATAATCTTCAACTTACGATTATGGTAATGACATTGAGGTAGCATTTTCAACTTTAAAGTTTGATTCGGGAAATATTGCTCTAACTGTCATATATATCTGTCGGTTTTTCATTGTTTGTTTGCCATGCAAGGTTAAAGGTCTAAATGTGCATAATGGCAAATCCAAACGAGCGGAAACATACACTTTCACACGTGCTTTTCGAATTCGAAAGTCGAAGAAACTTCACATTTCTTTAAGAAACCTTAGAAAGTAGACGATGAAATTGTGCAAGTATAGATCTTGATTAACCACTGTTAAAATCAATGAACCGTTGTTTCAGCTTAGTGGCCCGCCTATATGTTAATACTGAACAGCATTGGTTGTTTTTAGTTTCTCTACCACGTATAGTAAGTAGGGGAAGTATTGCATTCAGGGCGCCTCAAAACATGCACCTCTGGTAAAAAAGTAAAGCTAAAAAGGTAAGAGACGCATCACAAAGGAACCACCGGAAACGGTGCAGAGCACTGCAAGTAGGCCAGTCGGCCCCTTATGCTTCCAACGTGACCCCTGGTTGGGGAGGATGAGGGGAGAGACCCAAGTGCAACCAGATCTCGATGTTGACGGGCGCAAACGTGGACGGGATTCCTAACGTTTCCAGATATGCCGCACAGTCCCTGCGAGCATGCCACGAACCCCGAAGCGGAGGCCCGCGCTTTTTTTTTTGTAGTTAACGTTTGCTTACCCTACGGCTCTAATAAACGGCGTGAACATGAAGCTCTCATTGTTGATTGTATGTTATACTTTTTCTGCCACAGATATAGTTACTTGTTGTTGGGTGGTGACTTTTTTTATTGTTTAAGGTGACTTGAAGAATTCAGCCTTAACGTGACCATCCAAAATTAACAGCTTTTTTTTTTTGCTATATATGTCCTTTTACTTTCTCTCCTACGTATAGTAAGTAGGGGAAGTATTGCATTCCACCCAAAAATTCGATACCGAGATTTCACCGGAAATACATGTTTTGATACCTCCTGAATCCAAAAAAAGCATTTTTGGAAATATGTCCGTGTGTGTGTGTGTGTGTGTGTGTGTGTGTGTGTGTGTGTGTCTGTCTGTGAACAGCATAACTCAGAAACGAACAGTCGGATAAACACCAAACTTGGTATTTAGGTTCAATATCTTCCAGAGATGCAACACGAAGGTTTTCAAGAAAATTCCCCCACCCCAGACTACCCTTTACATGGAACATTTTTCGAAAATTTTAATTTTCTCAAAAATGGCTCTAACGATTTTGATTAAAATAGCATATGTTTAAGGTATTATCATGACAAATGAAATGTATATCTCGAATTTTCTGGGAATGTCTCCAAAAGTATTCTTCATTATGAACGACTTTTGAATAACTGGTAAACCATAAGAGATAGACAAAATTTTACTACGCAAAAAATGTAGATCGCGTTAAAATACACAACTTATGTCATATACATTTCTTTTGTTGAGTGAACCGTTTTCGAGATATTGCTTAAATTTTCCAATACTTATACTTTTTCTCAAATTCGTTATTCATTTTTTACTTTCTCTACTACGTATAGTAAGTAGGGGAAGTATTGCATTCCACCCAAAAATTCGATACCGAGATTTCACGGGAAATACATGTTTTGAGACCTCCTGAATCCAAAAAAAGCATTTTTGGAAACATGTCCGTGTGTGTGTCTGTGTGTCTGTGTGTGTGTGTGTGTCTGTGTGTGTGTCTGTGTGTGTGAACAGCATAACTCAAAAACGAACAGTCGGATAAGCACCAAACTTGGTATTTAGGTTCAGTATCTTCCAGAGATGCGACACGAAGGTTTTCAAGAAAATCCCCCCACCCCAAACTACCCTTTACATGGAAGATTTTTCGAAAATTTTAATTTTCTCAAAAATGGCTCTAACGATTTTGATGAAAATATCATATGTTTAAGATAATGTCATGGGAAATGAAATGTATATCTCGAATTTTCTGGGAATGTCTCCAAAAGTATTCTTTATTGTGAACAACTTTTGCATAACTGGTAAACCATAAGAGATACACAAAATGTTACTACACAAAAAGTGTAGATCGCGTTAAAATACACAACTTATGTCATATACATTTCTTTTGTTGAGTGAACCGTTTTGGAGATATTGCTTGTTATTTCCTTAAATTTTCCAATACTTATACTTTTTCTCAAATTCGTTATTCATTTTTTTTATGTCCTGGACATGCAAAGAGAATGGAATGCACCACATAGCAACCAGCGTTAAAATATTTGACTATCGCTTAAAAGCTACCATATTCCCCTTGCATCTACAAGAAAATTACCAATAAGATTGACATCTCGATATCTCGATTAACATGAAGCATATGGAGAATAGGCGTTTGTAAAAATAGATTGTACAATAGTAGAGAAAGTCATGTGAGTGTAACACATCAGATTTTTTTATGTCCTGGACATGCAAAGAGAATGGAATGCGCCACATAGCAACCAGCGTTAAAATATTTGAGTATCGCTTAAAAGCTACCACATTTCCCTTGCATCTACAAGAAAATTACCAATAAGATTGACATCTCGATATCTCGATTAACATGAAACATATGGAGAATAAGCGTTTGTAAAAATAGATTGTACAAGAGTAGAGAAAATCATGTGAGTGTAACACATCAGATTTTTTTATTTTATTTTACAACAGCATTAACTAGTGACCTCAAACCGCGAAATAAAGGGCTGCATTTAGCGGATGAATCCGGACTTGATCAGCTTCCACCGTTCCTGTCTCAAGAAGCTAAACTATTGTCGACATTCCGTTTAAAGATATAGTGTAACGTTCCCGTTACCAACTAAATCACACAGCGTTGGAGGACCTTATTCAGTAAGCGAAATTCCAGGCGCTGCAGTTCCGCAAGGTATGGCGGGGCCTCCGGTTGGCACCATGTGAATATGTGGTTCCTGAGCACCCAGATGTCATCAACCTGCCGAAAGACTGAGGAGAGACCTGACTGAGCGGTATCGCAGCGACGCTAAGAAGAAACCTTTACAGAGCGCAAACCACCGCCCAGCCACAACCCGCCGAACACCGTTGCCTGGCCCAAGAAACGGAAGACAAGGAAATGAAAGGAAGGAGATTCGTGGTAGAAGATGAACTACCCCAGCAATTGCCTAGCGACCAGGGGAAACCACGAAAAACCCATGAGTCAGAGTGGGCGCTCGCCGGGGATCGATTCCGGGACCTCCCGAATGCGGGCCACAGACTAACCGCCCAAGCCATCTCGCTTGGTTACCTGCGGTAAAATCTCATATCTAATTTTAAGGTGGAATACAATACTTCCTCTTACAAAATACAGGTAGCTGTCAGAGAAAGTAAAAATCACTTAAGAAAAAGATACGTCCGCGCACGCGTTTGAGTGTGTAAAACAGTATAAACTCAAAAACGATATATCAGATAAAAATTCTTCCAAGGAGGTGACCCGAAGGTTTTCAAGAAAATCCTCTATCCAAACTAGCCTTTATATTGGAAACATTTTCGTTCTTTTGTTTTCAAAAGCGGCTGTAACAATTTTGATTAAAATATCGTATGTTTGATACATTGAAACGAGTATCAAAGTGTATATTTTGAGTTTTTAAATACCTGCCAAGTACCCTTTATTTGATTAAATTTTGGTCAATTTTATATAACTAGGAACCACAAGAGGTAGACAAAAGTTCGCCAGAGTAAAAATGTAGAGGCTATTACAATAGGCAACATTTGTAACGTATTTTTTCCTAGCATTAGCTGTTTTCGAGATATTTTATGTAGCTTTCGCAAATATGTGTCATCTCGCTTGTTACCACGAAAAAGTGGTACGTGGTAGAGAAAGTATTGCATTCCAGCCAAAATTTCGATACCGAGATTTCACCGGAAATGCATGTTTTGAAACCCCTGAATACAAAAGCAGCATTCTAAAAAAGAGAACCAGGAAAGTTTGATAAATACCAAATTTTGTATCGGTTCAGTATCTTCAAAGGTATCGCGCGAAGATTCACAATAAAACCCTCCACCCCAAACTACCCCTTACATGGAGTTTTTTACATTGTATTGTTTATTTTCTGAAAAAGGCCTCTAAGCATTTTGTTTAGAATACCATATATGTATGTTATTTACATGGCAAATAAAATGTTTATCTTGAATTTTCTGGCAATAGTCTGTAAGTCCTCTTCATTTGCAAGGAATTATGGATAATTTGTATAATGGATAAATTATAAGAGAAACACAAACGTTTAATACAAAAAAATTGTAGATCTCCTTAAAACACTCTAACATTTTTAACCATTTCCACCAATTTCCGAGATATCCGTTATTATTTGCTTCAGTTTTTCAATACTTTGTTATTTTGGAGTGCTGCCGCTATTCGGTTGTTTCACATTATCATTAAAAGATTATGGAATTTTAAATCCAGCGTATACGACTAAACTCTATCCCTTTGTACCTACAACGAAATGTATAATGAAACTCTTTCTGCAAAGCTTAAAATTTCTGATGTGCTACATTCATATGAGTTTCTCTATCTGCTATCGTTTATTACTGAGTATACAAAGAAAGTTTATTTATCTATCTACTTCATATTATTCGAGATAAGTCTTTCCAGAAATAGCTGCATTACACGTTTCTTTATAGATACAAAGGGAATAGCGATAGTCAAATATTTTAGAACTTGACGCTATACGCTGGCCTTAAAATTTTATACTCTTTCCAGGACTTAGCGAGAAACAATTGAAAACCGAGAGGACTTTAACAGAATGGCTGAGTATTGAACAATTCGAACCATTAATAATGGTTAGCTCGGTAATGCCTTATGGCACAAAAATTATTTGAAATACGAGGTGTAATCAAAAAGTTTCCGTAATGACGTCATAAATACTACACAACAGTTTGTTTTGTCTAATCTGCACTCTCACCCTTGCAGTAGTCTCCTTGGGAGTTGATACACTTGTCCAGCGCTTCTGCCACTACTGGAAGCACCTCTGGAAGTCCTCTTGTTTCAACATGTTCAGAGCCTTCTGCGATTCGCGATGGATGACATCAATGCCCTCAAAACGGTGTCCTCGGAGCCGCATTTTTAAGTCGCGGGAAAAGAAAAAAGTCCGCTGGTGCCAAATCTGGAGAATAGGCTGGATGGGGAACAGTATTCATCCTATTTTTATCCAAAAATTGGCGAACAGAAAGGGCTTTGTGTGCGGGCGCATTGTCATGGTGCAGGAACCAGTCACCACTCCTCCATTTCTCCGGCCGTTTGCGTCGCACATTCTTCCTTAATCTTTGCAGCACTTGTTTGTAGAACACTTCATTCACTGTTTGACCCTGTGGCACAAATTCCTTATGTACAATGCCTTTAATGTAAAAAAACACAATCATCATGACTTCACTTTGGATCGAACTTGTCTGGCCTTTTTCGGGCGTGGAGATGAAGGACTCTTCCATTGTGAAGATTGTTGCTTCGTTTCTGGATCGTACCCATAAATCCAGTAATAATTTTCTCCATAAACTGTGGGTCATGTTGTAGCTGTTGTTTAAGATCTGTGCAGCCAATCACCCGGCTTTCCTTTTGGTCATTTGAAAGCAGGCGGGGTACGAACTTGGTGGCAATTCTTCTCATGTCCAAATTGTCTTTCAAAATGGTTTGAACACTTCCAAAGGAGGGTCCTAATGAGACAGAAAGTTCTCTTATTGCAATGCGCCTATCATTTAAGACCATTTCCCTCACCTGATTGATATTTTCATCAGTTTTGCTGAAACAGGGTCGCCCCGAAACATCTTTCCATGTAAAGGGTAATATGGAGTGGGGGATTTTCTTGAAAACCTTTGTGTCGCATCTCTGGAAGATACTGAACCTAAATACCAAGTTTGGTGTTTATCCGATAGTTCGTTTCTGAGTTGCGCTGTTCACAGACACACACACGGACATGTTTCCAAAAATGCTTTTTTTTGGGGATTCAGGGGGTCTCAAAACATGTATTTCCGGTGAAATCTCGGTATCGAATTTTTGGGTGGAATACAATACCTCCCCTACTTACTATACGTAGTAGAGAAAGTAAAACGTGGATATTGTCATTTAAAACGTTTGTAGATGACACTCTGTATAATAACGGCTTGTTTCTCCTTTCTAAAATGTTCCTTAAAATATTAAATTTGAGTTCCTGAACATTTTTAATTAGTTAATTTTAGTTTTGTTTGCATTATTCCTTAGTTATAACAGACCCTGCATACTATCCTGATACTTATGGCAAATTATATTTAAAGTACATATTAAAGTTCTGTAACACGGAACAAAACCCGCTCTGATTGCCTCTGGAGTGGTTGGCATTTGGTTCCTGACCCAGAAGACTTCCGATGCCCAGTTACTTCAAGCAAAGTCAGGTAGTATGTGGGCGTAAATGTATGCTTTGGGCTCGGGCGGCGTTGGAGGCGTTCAGTCTGGAAGTATTATGAACCCGGCCCGTGCTTGCGCTCGTCGTCATCCAAATCTGATCGCCTTTCGGGTCTGTCCCCTCATCCCTCCCTACCAGGGGTCCGAAAGAAGCACAAGGGGCCGGATGGCCTGCGTGCGGTGCTCTACTCCAGTTTCGGGGGGGCCACTTCCATTGGTCAGTATCTTTGCCTTTTAGATGTATGTTTCATAAAGAAAATGATAAAAACCAAATTAAACATTCTGATTTTGTAGTATTCACATGGCTTTCTCTAGCCACTCTTCAAGAAACTATTCATATAAATGCTTATTCTTCTTGTTAATATGGATTAACGTGACACGGTTTTATTACACATTCCGTTGTAGATACAAGGAAGACAAAATCTGATGTGTTACACTCACATGACTTTCTCTGCTCTTGTACAAACTATTCTTACAAACGCTTATTCTCCATATGTTTCATGTTAATCTAGATATCGAGATGTTAATCTTATTCTAATTTTCTTATAGATGCAAGGGGAATATGGTAGTATTTAAGCGATAGTCAAATCTTTTAAGAGCTGGTTGCTATGTGGCGCATTCCATTCTCTTTGTATGTCCAGTACATAAAAAAAATCTGATGTGTTACACTCACATGACTTTCTCTACTCTTGTACAATCTATTTTTACAAACGCCTATTCTCCATATGCTTCATATTAATCGAGATATCGAGATGTCAATCTTATGGTAATTTTCTTGTAGATGCAAGGGGAATATGGTAGCTTTTAAGCGATAGTCAAATATTTTATCGCTGGTTGCTATGTGGCGAATTCCATTCTCTTTGCATGTCCAGGACATAAAAAAATGAATAACGAATTTGAGAAAAAGTATAAGTATTGGAGAATTTAAGGGAATAACAAGCAATATCTCTAAAACGGTTCACTCAACAAAAAAAATGTATATGACAAATTGTGTATTTTAACGGGATCTACATTTTTTGTGCAGTAAAATTTTGTCTATCTCTTATAGTTTACCAGTTATGCAAAACTCGTTCACAATGAAGAATACTTTTGGAGACACTCCCAGAAAATTCAAGATATACATTTTATTTGTCATAAACATATCTTAAATATGATATTTTAATCAAAATCGTTAGAGCCATTTTTGAGAAAATTAAAATTTTCGAAAAATGTTCCATGTAAAGGGTAATCTGGGGTCTGGGGATTTTCCTAAAAACCTTCGTGTCGCATCTCTGGAAGATACTGAACCTAAATACCAAGTTTGGTGTTTATCCGACTGTTCGTTTCTGAGTTATGCTGTTCACAGACAGACACACACACACACGGACATGTTTCCAAAAATGTTTTTTTATTCAGGGCGTCTCAAAACATGTATTTCCGGTGAAATCTCGGTATCGAATTTTTGGGTGGAATACAATACTTCCCCTACTTACTATACGTAGTAGAGAAAGTAACAAGAGAGAAAAATATTTGAAAATTCTAAACATTGGGAAACGATATTTCGGAAATGGTTAACGCCACAGAAATATTATCTGACATAAACTGTGTGTTTTAATGAGATGTACATTTTTGTAAGTTTTTGTCTTTGTTTTGTGGTTTACCAGTTATACAAAATAATGCAATGTTCATTGAGAATGAAGGAATCTTCACAGCCTATTTGCAGAAAACCAACATACATATTTTTATTATCTTCTCTACTACATGTGGTAAGTATAAGTATTGAATTCCACCCAAAAATTCGGTGTCGAGATTTCACTGGAAATACATGTTTCGAGGCCCCTGAACCCCCAAAAAAGACTTTTTAGAAAAAGGTCCGTGTGTGTGTGTTTGTGAATACCAAAGTTTGGTATTTAAGTTCAGTATCTTCCAAGAATGCGACATGAAGATCTTAAAGAAAACCCCTTTGCTCTAAACTACCCTTTTCATGGAACATTTTTCAAATTTTTGGATTTTCTGAAAATTGTAGTAACGATTTTTATTAAAACAACATATGTTAAAGACATTTAGATGGCAAATTAAATGTATATTTTGAATTTTCAGGGAAATTTTGTTAAGTCCTCTTCCTTAGGAAGGAGATTTATAGACAATCTTGTATAATTGATAAGCGTTAAGCAATGGACAAAAACGTTCTACACAAAATATGTAGATCTCTAAAAAACACACTTTATTTCAAATAATGTTTTTGTGGCATTAGCCATTTCCAAGATATTCGTTATTAATGGTTAGAATTGTTCAGTACTGTCATTCTGTCATTCTAAAACATTTTACTATCGCTGTTCTCTTTATAGGTATAACGAAACGTCTAATGCAACTATTTCTGCAAAGGTTTATCACGATTAAAATGAAAAAGATAGGAAAATAAACTTTCGTAAGAATAATTTGTATAACTACAGACTAATAAGCGAAAGAGGATAGAGTAAGTCATGTGAATATAACGCATCAGGTTTTTTGTCATGCAAATATCTTAAACATATGGTATTTCATTCAGAATCATTAGACATTTTTGAGAAAATAAATAATCACAAAACATTGTTCCATGAAAAGCATGGTTTGGGGTGGGGTATTTTCTTGAAGTGGGACCTCTCCCAAGTTGGACCTAGTATATGTACGTTATACCTACAGAATGCGTAAAGAATATGTACACAAAATTGAAGCACGGAAAGTATGTTCAAAATGAAGTATGTTAAGGATGGGAACTAGGGGTCGCAGAATCTTCTGGTTTCGAGGCTGCATGTAAAGTTTGATGTAGGTAATTTAAAGAACGAAAACGGGCTGTTCATAGCTACTGGTACCGTACTGTGTTTTATTATCATTTTAACCTTGTTTCAACTACTTTACAGTAATGTCTACAGACAAAACACTGCACGTCAACTACTGTGCATTTCTACGAAACGTGTTACCTTCATTCTTACAGAATGTGCCACTGACGATTAGGCAAAACAGGTGGTTTCAACATGATGCTGTACTTCCACTTTCTCTAACAGAGCCAGATATATTGCCTGACTGAAGAATTTGGTGCTAGGTGGATTGGACGCGGAGGACAATTACTGTGGTCTCCGCATTCCCTACCATGCGATTTCCTCCTCTGTGGTATCATGAAGGAAGCATTTTATATAGGTCAGTTGAAAATGAACATATATTGGTGCATAATAGCAGAGATAGAAATCAATTCTGGAATCACCCAAGGACGCGTCAATCTTTGTTGCATCGTTTTGTTACTTGTCACAATTTCAACAGTGAAGTGTTTGAACATTTTTAAGACATTCTGAGCAATTAATGTGAACACACATTTAATAAAAATATAAAACAATGTCTTGTAATCCCAGAAGTAAAATGTTATTTTTGACGCATGTACAAACAGCACCAAAGAAAATCTTCCGCGGATTTTGTATCGTTTTCTGGGGTCTTTTGAGGCGTGTCCTTCACCTTATCGCAGAGCGTGGTGGCTTAATAACACAGCAATAAGGGGGGAAAGAGGAGAGGTTGATGCCTTTGCTTTTTCTGGTGTTACTGAAACCAAAACATGTTTTTTGTCTCAGAACCACTCATGCCGTATACCAGCAAAATTACTCGTGGAGGTATGGGTATGTGGAGGCTGTTCGCACTGTTACAGCAATTGCAACGGCACTGCATAAAAATGTTTTTATAGCAAATTAATGGATAAAAATATTTCAGGAAAGTGGGGAGGACGGTCTACATACTCGTTAGAAAGTGGGCACTCCCCGTAAGACATCTGCAAATGAAGATATTCGTTTACTAAATGCAAATTACTCTTTTGTTATAATTGACTGATCGTGTTTAAAAACTAGAGATAAACATGTATATGTATATGGTTTATTGAATATGACATACACATTATGGCAATAAAATTCGGTTATATTTTTGTCTATAATCCTGCTGTATGCCTATGATCAGCAATATGTTAGTAAAGGTATATTAACCAATTGTAGTTTGAATTAGAGGGAAAACATGTTGCTTTATTTTTTTATTGTTTAGTTATGTTTGATTCTATGCAGCAACAAGCATTTATACCACTGTGAGTATATAGTTCTGTTTACTTTTTGTTATAAAATATTGCTATTCATTTAAAGAATACCATTCAAGCTTTAATTTGAAAATCTTCTCACAATGCACATTCTACATTTCGCTAACCTGGGCGCTCATCAAGCTTTCCCTTAGCTTTTAACCCTTTCAAAAACGTGCCCTGCAATAGCCAATAAGGTATGGGCTACCAACTACGATAAGAGGTCTGTATGACAAATTGAATGCACCAACTCTACCTCTTTCTCTTTTAGCCAATACGATCGAGAGTGTAAACATATATTTCGTTTCTACACCATTTTGTAACCTTTGTTGTGGTTATTGGTGCAACTATTTAGCAGCAGGACTGGCGCCTCTTTGCACTGTGGCCTAAAGCAACCAATGAAATGGCCATGGCTTCGTAAGGCCACGTACAACGATAAATAATGTGACGTAGACGCGAGGTGCAGTGAGATTTTCTTTGGCGTTCTTTGCACCAACGTAACTAACTTTCTGCAACCCCCGGTTCCTATTCTTAAAGTACTTCATTTTGCACGCGTTTTTCATACTAACATTTTTGTATATAATTTTTCCGTAACCTATACACCAACTACATAACCGCATTTGAGTGAAAAGATAACTTATATACACACAAAGTGAAATTTTAAAAGCACAAGTTTTGGCTTCGTAATTGTTTCTTTACATTTAAGTCAGTTTACAAGTACTTTTCATCAGAAGACAAGTAGTATTGAACTGTTTGCTGAAGTGAAACCTGTATCAATTTTGTAAGAAACTGAGATTATCTAACATGAATGGTAATATTATGTGTTTTTTATCTGTGAAATAAAATTATTTCTGCAAGTCACCTTGTTTTGTCCATCACCACAAACCCACATCTCCTATACATTTCTAATGTTTGATTGTTTCCTTCATTAACTGGCCTTATATATGCGTCACAGTGGCTTGCAAAAAAAAAAGAGGGAGGTTGCCAAACAAATGAAGGAAGGTGTTACATATGCAACAGGGCAATTCTAATGTAATGAGGCAATGTAAATCTTACTCATGGGCATGCTTTTAGAAAAGTTGATTTTTCTCCATTTTACATTTTTACTTTCTCTACTACGTATAGTAAGTAGGGGAAGTATTGCATTCCACCCAAAAATTTGGTACCGAGATTTCACCGGAAATACATATTTTGAGGCCCCCTGAATCCAAAAAAAGCATTTTTGGAAACATGTCCGTGTGTGTCTGTGTGTGTCTGTGTGTGTGTGTGTGTGTGTGTCTGTGTGTTTGTCTGTGAACTGCATAACTCAGAAACGAACAGTCGGATAAACACCAAACTTGGTATTTAGGTTCAGTATCTTCCAGAGATGCGACACGAAGGTTTTCAAGAAAGTCCCCCCACCCCAGATTATCCTTTACATGGCACATTTTTAGAAAATGTTAATTTTCTCAAAAATGGCTCTAACGATTTAGATTAAAATATCATATGTTTAAGATATTTTATGACAAATGAAATGTATATCTCGAATTTTCTGGGAATGTCTCCAAAAGTATTCTTCATTGTGAACGACTTTTGCATAACTGGTAAACCATAAGAGATAGACAAAATTTTACTACACAAAAAATGTAGATCGCGTTAAAATACACAATTTATGTCATATACATTTTTTGTTGTTGAGTGAACCATTTTCGATATATTGCTTGTTATTCCCTTAAATTTTCCAATACTTATACTTTTTCTCAAATTCGTTTATCAGTTTTTTTTGTCCTGGTAATGCAAAGAGAATGGAATACTCCACATAGCAACCACCTCTTAAAATATTTGACTATCGCTTAAAGCCTACCAATTCCCCTTGCATCTACAAGAAAACTAGCAATAAGATTAACATCTCGATATCTCGATTAACATGAAGCATATGGAGAACAAGAGTTTGTAAAAATATTTTGTACAAAAGTAGAGAAAGTCATGTGAGTGTAACACATCAGATTTTTTCCACAATGTTCTCCATATATCTGTATATAAATTCAGTCTCAACTGTTAAGATTGGATACTTAAATTTGCTGAAAAAAATCTAAAACTAAAAATATCTTAAAAAATCTGATGTGTTACACTCACACGACTTTCTCTACTCTTGTACAAAGTATTTTTACAAACGCTTATTCTCCATCTAGTTCATGTTAATCGAGATAAACATTTGCAAACTCTATCTAATTGCTAATTTTCTTGTAGATGTAGGGGAAAATATATTTACAAGGGCAATATAGAAAAACAGTAGCCTTTAAGCACATACATATCTCTTAATAGCTGGTTGCTAGGTGAAGCACCATTCCCTTTGCCACAGATTATAACTCTTTGCATATCCAAGACAAAAAAAATGAATAACGAATTCACATTTGAGAAAATAAGTATTGAAAAATTTAAGGGAATAACAAGCAATATCTCGAAAATGGTTCACTCAAGAAAAAAAATGTATATTACATAAATTGTGTATTTTAACGCGATCTACATTTTTTGTGTAGTAAAATTTCGTCTATCTCTTATGGTTTACCAGTTATGCAAAAGTCGTTCACAATAAAGAATACTTTTGGAGACATTCCCAGGAAATTCAAGATATAAATTTTATTTGTCATAAAAAGATCTTAAACATATGATATTTTAATCAAAATCGTTAGAGCCATTTTTGAGAAAATTAAAATTTTCGAAAAATCTTCCATGTAAAGGGGTACTCTGGGGTGGGGGGATTTTCTTGAAAACCTTCGTGTCGCATCCGTGGAAGATACTGAACCCAAATACCAAGTTTGTGTGTTTATCCGACTGTTCGTTTCTGAGTTATGCTGTTCACAGACACACACACAGACACACAGACACACAGACAGACACACAGACACACACACGGACATGTTTCCAAAAATGCTTTTTTTGGATTCAGGGGGTCTCAAAACATGTATTTCCGGTGAAATCTCGGTATCGAAATTTTGGGTGGAATACAATACTTCCCCTACTTACTATACGTAGTAGAGAAAGTAAAAATTGAATTAAATGCTCATGAACACACAAAAAAATTATTTTACTAAACGTAATAGCTGTTTCTTCCAGGCAGAGACTGAAGTTGGTCTTACAATCACTAGAAATTAGAAAATATCAAAATATTTTATTTTCTGATGCGCAAGGATTAATTCTAATGCTATTATAAAACCACATTATGTTAACAATAAAACAATTAATTTCATCAAAACTACTGTTCAGAGAATGCTGAAACTTTGCATGATAGTTTATAATATAGGTTAACATATGTATACAAAGTTTGAATGCAATATCTATAGAAATATAGAAAATAGTAATTTTAGTCCCCGTGTCCCTTAAGCTAAGGCAGATGTAAGGACCGTGTGAATGACATTATTTATGATTGGAGCGCCCCTAGCGGTATGAGACGTAAACAACCACCGAAGTTTCAAACTGGGGTATCGCAATGTCATAATTTAGGTTAGGTATGACAATTCAGTCAATGATAAACGTATACAGTCAGAATTTAATTAAATAATAACAATGTCCGCTGTAATCGCCACAAGTTACCAGAAAATATTGTGGGACTGCGTGCATTTTAGCGTTGAATGTAATATAAATATTATTCAGGATATCCCGCGTGCTGGGGATTACAAGTGACTTCATATCTTGGCCAAATCTTTCATAGGTCATCTGAGTGATTGAGTTTAGTGCATGTTTCCATTGTACAAATGTTCGTTATACCCAGACGTAAAGATGGGTTCACAATAAACCGGAAACGGGAACCAGAACATGAACATAAACGGAAAGCAAATAGACATGTTTTGGTTCCAACTTCTAAATTCAATGCAATAAACATTTTCTAAAAGCCATGCAACTACTATTTCTGATTCCTCTCGCGAAAGCGTCATGCTAATGTTTGTAATAAATGGTGTACATTAAAGTCCGTTGTTCTACGTGTTTTTCGGTTGTTTGTACCGATTTTGTTCTCCAAGCTTGCGAGAGAGCTCTAGTGGAAGCTTCGGTTCGTGGCCTCCATGAACACGTTCTACCCAACTATTAATACTATGAATCCAATTTGCCGTTTCTGTGGAATGGTCCCGGACAAATTTGACAAGTCCCCTTTTCCGTCCCCAGGTTGCAAAAAACTTCCAGTTATTTTTGAAAAAAAAATTAAGTTGAGTTTTGTTTTTGGACGCTCTTTAACTCCTGTGGTCCTTAGCGTCCAATTCTATATTACGCGTGAAAGGCCAGCAATTATGCTCAGAGACCTCTGTATCAGGTGAGGCAGTATTTTTAACACTTAAATGATTTTAGTCAAATTATATAATAAAAATATATAATAACAACCCGCCTTAAAGCAATATGTGTGCGTAACAATATATAAAACGTGTATATTACAGTCATTGTAAATGTTTATATTATTGTATACATGTTCAATAATGTTAGATATGTGAATGTATTACGTAATTTAGTAATGCAGAAGCTGTGAGAATAATAGGTGAAAAGTTGCTATCATAGAGGTAACAATGAGGTAACCTTGAGGCAATAATGAATTTGAAAGTTTAACAATACTACTTGTGAATCTTGGAAGCAATAATTTAATTTTTGTGACAGTTCATAAAATAGCCAATCAACAACCAGAAAAAGCTTTAGATAAATGAAGGTATTCTATTGGAGTAGGATTAGCCAATCAGAAACTGAAATATAGCAAAATTTACAAATCTAGAAGTCAGTTGCTTGTAGACAGTGCTCATAACTGGACGCGTTGGTTGAAGTGTTCCTGACGCGAGATGTGTCCTCGAGAAATTTAATATGTATTTTGTGTGAGACAAAAATAGTTTATGTGTTAAAAAGTGCAAGTAATTAACAAAAGAATCTCACACCTCTCTATATCAGCGAAGTGTTATTTAAATCGTATCAAGCATTAATAAAAGGAGTGAAGTAAAATTATAATCTGTGTAAGCCTACATTCTTCGGTCGCCTCACAACCCTGCAAAGAGAAACATGTATCTAACAATAATACTGACGCAGCCGAGGCAAACATAAATATAATATTTAAAGAAAAAGTTAAATTACAAAGTTAATATTTTTAAACATTCGGAGCAAAGGCCACCGGAAAATACAATTGGGGCGAAGGCTACCGGAAAGCGGGTATTATACGTGCGGTTGCAACGAACTTCAAGTTCGGCTGCCCAACAGTCGAAATATAATACAACTCGTTCATTACAACCTACTTCAAATTGACACCCAAAGCGTGGTGCAAACAATAATACAACAAACCATCTTCTTCACAGGCTTGAGGTTCTTTTACGTGTCGTAAATCTACGACATGGGACCACGGTTTCACTTCCTTTTCGAAGCAAACCATGCTAACGATTTCTACGCCGAAAAAAATTCATCGCCCTCCGCCGAGTTATTTGTGAAGGTTCACACGGTAACGACCCGGGATATACCAGGTGCTACCCGGTGACGTAACTCTGTGGGAGAGCACTCGTCTAGGTTGCGTGCAGCGCTCAGGAAAGGGGTCCGGTTCCGGTAGCAATGAAAATTCCAGGTAACGTTTCTGCCCATGCTTTGAGCTCTTTATTCCATTCTAAGGGCTACGACCCAGCTGTAACATTTTACCTGGCTGTAGGTATAGTCGCTTCTTACACAAGTTACAGAAATACCCGTCGTGACCACAAATGGTGCGAAAACGTTCAGTTGCAGGTGTCGTGGAGGCCTCCTGCACTGTGAGGCGTCAGCGTTCTGTTAATCTAGATTCACTACGTTAATCTAAGCTAATTAATTTCAACGCTTTCCTGAGTCTTGTCTCACTGCGATGTCTGGGGTTCATTCCCAGCTCTAGGACACTACAATATAGTAATGTATATATTTTAACTTGCTCGCTATCGTTCTGGTTTCCGTTTCTGTCTTGTGAATCAGTTTACTAAACCAAATAATTTATCCCCGCCAACTATTAACGCCAGTTTCCATCAGCAGCCTATCTGCTCCCACGATCCCTATTGTTAAGGAGTTGCAGTAATAATGGATTAGGGAAGCATATCAAAACAGGTGGCTAACCTATCGTGGAGAAAGACAAGCCAGGAAACTGGTCTTAGCTTCATGCAATACTATTTCTTCATCTCTCCTGGGATTAGATAGAACAGGAATAAGGAAAGTAGTTGTATTAATTTCTTAACATGGTAACTTCAGGAAACATTCAGGCAGTATTTTTAACACTTAAATGATTTTAGTCAAATTATATAATAAAAAATCTGATGTGTTACACTCACATGACTTTCTCTACTCTTGTACAAACTATTTTTACAAACGCTTATTCTCTATATGCTTCATGTTAATCGAGATGTTAAAATTATTGCTAATTTTCTTGTAGATGCAAGGGGAATTGGTAGGCTTTAAGCCTTAATCAAATATTTTAAGAGATGGTTGCTATGTAGAGTATTCCATTCTCTTTGCATTACCAGGACAAAAAAGTATAACGAATTTGAGAAAAAATATGTATTGGAAAATTTAAGCGAATAACAAGCAATATCTCGAAAATGGTTCACTCAACTAAAAAAAATGTGTATGACATAAATTGTGTATTTTAACGCGATCTACATTTTTTGTGTTGTAAAATTTTGTCTATCTCTTATGGTTTACCAGTTGTGCAAAAGTCGTTCACAATGAAGAATACTTTCGGAGACAGTCCCAGAAAATTCGAGATATACGTTTCATTTTTCATGACAATAAAACATATGATATTTTAATCAAAATTGTTAAGAGCCATTTTTGAGAAAATTAAAATTTTGAAAAATCTTCCATGTAAAGGGTAATCTGGGGTGGGGGGATTTTCTTGAAAACCTTCGTGTAGCATCCCTGGAAGATACTGAATCCAAACACCAAATTTGGTGTTTATACGACTGTTCGTTTCTGATTTATGCTGTTCACAGATACACAGACAGACACACACACACGGACATTTTTCCAAAAATGCTTTTTTTGGATTCAGGGGTTTTAAAACATGCATTTCCGGTGAAATCTCGGTATCGAATTTTTGGGTGGAATACAATACTTCCCCTACTTACTATACGTAGTAGAGAAAGTAAAAATACAATAACACCCCGCCTTAAAGTAATGTGTGTATGTAACAATATATAAAGAGTGTATATCACAGTCATTGTATATGTTTATATTATTGTATACATGTTCAATAATGTTATGTGAATGTATTACGTAATTTAATAATGTAGGAGCTGTGAGAATAATAGGTTAAAAGTTGCTAACAATGAGGTAACAATGAGATAACCTTGAGGCAATAAATGAGTAAGAATGTTTAATAATGCTACTAGTCATTATTGGAGTAACAATAATGTAAATTTTTGTGACAGTTTTTAAAATAGCCAATCAACAACCAGAAAGAAGCATAAGTTAAATAAAAGTATTCTATTGGAATAGGAATAGCCAATCAGAGACTTGAAATACAGAAATTTACAAATTTAGGCGGAAGAAATCAAGTCAGCTTCTTGTAGACAGCGCTCATAACTGGACGCGTTGGTTGTAGACAGTGTTCCCAACCGGACATGAGATGTATCCTCGAGAAATTTAATACATACTCGTGTGAGACGAAAATAGTTTACGTGTTAAAGAGTGCAAGTAATTAACAAAAGAATCTCACAGCTCTCTATATCAGTGAAGTGTTATTTAAATCGTATCAAGCATTAATAAAAGGAGTGAAGCAAAATTATAATCTGTGTAAATCTACATTCTTCAGCCGCATCACGCCCTGTTAAGAAATTCATGTCTCTAAAAATAATACTGACGCAGCCGAGGCAAACATAAATATATAATATTTAAAGAAACAGTCAAATTACAAAGTTAATATTTTTTAAACATTTTGGGGGTGGCGCAAAGGCCACCGGAAAGTACATTTGGGGCGAAGGCTACCGGAAAGCGGGTACTATACGTGCGGTTGCAACGAACTTCAAGTTCGGCTCCCCAAAAGTTGAACTACAATACAACTCCTACTTTAAATTGGCTTTCCATACGTGAAGCATCCATCTTCTTCAACATCTACGTAAAGCAGGCCTCTACTATTTGTAGAATGTGTAAAGAGGGTGGGTTAACTGCCTCGCATATCCTTTTCGACTGCCCATTCCTGGCAATAAATACACTCTTTCTGTAACCAGAGAAGATCTAGGAAAGGGTGCTGGCATTGGAACCAAGCTACTGCAGCTTGTTCAGGGAAAGATTTTGGAAAACAATGAAGGCATCGGATAGGTAGAATCAGACGAATGAAAAATCCAATGCCATAGCAGGGATTTGAACAACGTATCTCCCGGTATCCGTGCGGTTGCTCTAACCACTGAGCTACACTGGCAAGATGCCGGTATGACATTAAATTCCCCAACTGATTCGCATTTTTTCCGGTAAACCACAAGGAGATCTCAAACTTTAGAAGACATACCCCAATGGCGACTTACAATGTTGTAAGTCCTGGGCTTCATAGTTTCAACCACTATTAGGTCTGATTCTACCTATCCAACCCTATCCAACACACGGCTTGTGTGGAAGAACAACTGATTCCAATGAAGGCATCCTTTCCGATAGGTTTGCACAATAAACCTTGAAGTTGTTTGGTGTTGATGATTTTGCTCCCCGTATAGACGTCAATTTGAAGTAGCGTTACTGTTGTTGAAGCTTGCACCATGTTTTGGGCGTTAATTTGAAGAAGATTGTTTGTTACGTAATATGCTGCTACGTATGAGAAGCTGATTTGAAGATGTATTTTTGTTGTTACGCTCCAAGTTTAAAAATATTATATTAACTTTGTTATTAAACTGCTTCTATAGGTAGTATTTATGTTTATGTTTGTCTCGGCTGCTTCAGTATTCTTTTAGAATCACGTATCTCTTAGACAGGGCGAAGTGCAACAAGAATGTAGGCTTACACAGGTTTTAAGTTTTAAATTCACTTCTTTTTATTAATCCTTGACACAAATTAAATAGCACTACACTGATATTAAGAGCTGTGAGATTCTTTAATTTAAGACTTGCACTTTGTTATCACGTATACTTAATTTTCGTTACACACGAATATGTAATATTTCTTTAGCGAACACATCTTCCATCCGGTTACTATCAAGGTCTGCAGGCAACTGAACATACGAGGGGTATTTTTTAAGTAAGGTCCGCTGCCCCGTATCGTCGGAAGAATCAGGCGACTGTACTTTCTCGCATGCGCACTCGATCCCGGGATCCCTTGCACACAGTGACACAGCAGTTGGAGTCAGGTAGGCACTGAGTGTGGACCGTACTGTGTGATGGAAAAGTTTACGACGATCGCGCGACCCGCCGGGTGTGAAATCAGATCGGTCATTCGATTTTTGATAGCAAGGAATACGACAGCGGCAGAAATGCATCGTCAGATTAGTGAAGTTTATGGCCCCAAAGCCATGAGTGATACCAAAGGCCGTAGGTGGATGAGGTTATTCAAGGCAGGCAGAGAGAACGTGCATGACGAACCTCGCTCGGGCCGGCCATCTGTCATTAGCGAGGATCTTGTGCGTGCCGTAAACACCGAAGTCCATGCCAACCGACGGTTCACCGTTTCCACACTGTCATTGCATTTTCCGCAGGTTTCAAGGTCTGTTCTGTACAGAATTCTGTCAGAAATCCTGGGCTACAGAAAATTGTGCAATCGATGGGTTCCGAAGAAGCTGACAGAGGAACGCAAAGAAAAGAAATGTGCCAGTGCTCTGACGTTCTTGACCCGATACCACGAGGAAGGTGATGCATTGTTGGACCATATCATCACGGGGGATGAGACATGGGTGTCCCACCTGACCGTTGAATCCAAGCAACAGTCGATGAAGTGGCGACACACGACTTCTCCGACGAAAGTGAAATTCAAGCACTCATTCTCAACTCACAAGGTTATGGCAACAGTCTTTTGGGACAGATGTGGTATTCTGCTTGTGGAGTTCATGGATCCGGGGACAACAATCAATGCAGCCGTGTATTGTCAAACTTTGAGGAAACTTCGCCGTGCAATTCAGAATAAACATCGCGGCCTGCTGTCTGCCGGAGTGATTCTCTTGCACAATAATGCAAAGCCCCACACCGCTGCTCAGACACAAGCTCTCATTGGATCCTTTGGTTGGCAGTAGATCAATCATCCTCCCTACAGACCCGATCTTGCTCCTGCATCTGAAGAGGTTCCTCGGCGGCAAGCGTTTCCAGACGGACGATCAAGTGAAAACAGCTGTTACGAATTGGCTTTCCTCGCAGGCGGCGGACTTCTATGACGAGGGACTACAAAAACTTGTCCCTCGTTACGACAAATGTCTCAACAACAACGGCGACTATGTGGAGAAATAGCTGAATGTATGAAGAATTTAATAAAAAATATTTGACGAAAGTATGTCTCGTAGTTCTTTTACAATGACGAACCGGACCTTACTTAAAAAATACCCCTCGTATTTCAACCGTATAAACCCATAAACATTTGTATTCCAAGTCTCTGATTGGCTAATCCTAGTCCAATAGAATACCTGCATTTTACTAAAGCTTTCTCTGGCTGTTGATTGGCTATTTTTAAACTGTTACAAAATTTACATTATCGTTGCTCTAATCATGACTGCTAACATTTAAACTCTCAAACGTATTATTGCCTCAAGGTTACCTCATCGTTACCTCATTTTTATCAACGTTAGACTTATTATTCTCACAGCTCTTGCATGATTAAATTGCACAATGCATTCATATAACATTATTAAACATGTTTACAATAATATAAGCATATGCAATGACTGTTTTATACATTTTGAAAATCATTACATACATATTGCTTCAAGGCGGGTTGTTATTGAATTTATATATTATATAATTTAATTAAAATTATTCAAGTGTTAAAAACACTGCCTCAGCCTTGTGCGGGAGTCCACAACCTCCAACAAAATCTAATCGAACCTGCAGTAATGCCTCTGATTCAGCAAAACGTGTATTTACTCAAAAGCCTATAATGTATTTTATAGTAATAACTACAGCTAATGCAGTATTATATTCACGGAATAATCTTCATAAATGTAACTTGTGACTTTGAACCTCTTGATAAACTCAAAACCTCTCGTGGCATATCACAACATCCCAAAAGACTACAGAAATAAATTACGTACTGAAAAAGGGAACATAAAAACAATCTAAAAGACAGCAATGATCTGTGTAAACAAACTGTCCGATAACTTAAACAATACAGTCATTAAGATGCATGTATCAGAAGAACAGGCTTCATATTAGCAAATATTTCCATACTGGAATATTTCCTGAGAGCTTTTATGGAGATGGAAACAAATTACTGTCGTTCCGTGGCCGACCATGTTATTATCGCTTTACGATCTGACTTCACGCTAAGGGGCTGTAGATAATCGTGAGGCATTTGTCAGCACTCTTTGTGGCTGTCGGTTAAACGCTGTTCGTGACGAAAAAAAACAAAACAAAAAACTGTAGCAGTGCGGCGCTGTAAGAAGGAAACGCTCGTCGACATTAGATTTCAAAGAAAAGATTGTGGGGTTAGTTTCAATATACTTTAAAGCATATCTGCAATTTTTAAAAGCTCCATAGATAATTACGCTGATCCATTATTTTACAATATATTTCCAAAGACCAGTTCATTTAAAACAAAGGAAAAATACCTAAAAGGATTAAGAAAAACCTAATGTGTTACACTCACATGACTTTCTCTACTCTTGTACAAACTATTTTTACAAACGCTTATTCTCCATGTGCTTCATGTTAATCGAGATGTTAATCTTATTGCTAATTTTCTTGTAGATGCAAGGGGAATTGCTAGCCTTTAAGCGATAGTCAAATATTTTAAGAGCTGGTTGCTATGTGGAGTATTCCATTCTCTTTGCATGTCCAGGACTAAAAAACATGAATAACCAATTTGAGAAAAAGTATAAGTATTGGAAAATTTAAGGGAATAACAAGCAATATCTCGAAAATGGTTCACTCAACAACAAAAAATGTATTTGACATAAATTGTATATTTTAACGCGATCTACATGTTTTGTGTAGTAAAATTTTGTGTATCTCTTATGGTTTACCAGTTATGCAAAAGTCGTTCACAATGAAGAATACTTTTGGGGACATTCCCAGAAAATTCAAGATATACATTTTATTTGTCATGAAAATAACTTAAATACATGATATTTTATTCAAAATCGTTAGAGCCATTTTGAGAAAATTAAAATTTACGAAAAATGTTCCATGTAAAGGTTAATCTGGGGTGGGGGAATTTTCTTGAAAACCTTCGTGTCGCATCTCTGGAAGATACTGGACCTAAATACCAAGTTTGGTGTTTATCCGACTGTTCGTTTCTGAGTTATGCTGTTCACAGACACAAACACACACACGGACATGTTTCCAAAAATGCTTTTTTAGGATTCAGGGGGTCTCAAAACATATATTTCCGGTGAAATCTTGGTATCGAATTTTTGGGTAGAATACAATACTTCCCCTACTTGGTATATGTAGTAGGGAAAGTAAAAAGGATATGCCATAAATTGTGTGTTTTAACGAGATCTACATTTTTGCGTAGTCAAATTTTGTCTATCTGTTACGGTTTACCAGTTATGCGAAAGCCATTCAGAACGAAGAGGTCTTTTGGGGGTATACCCAGAAAATTCAAGATATACATTTCATTTGCCATAATAATATCTTAAACGTATGATATTATAATCAAAATCGTTATAGCCATTTTTCAGAAATTAAAGTCTGAGCTGAGGGAATTTTCTTGAAAATCTTTGTGTCGCATCCTTGGAAGATACAAAACTCAAATACCAAGTTTGGCATTTATCTGACTTTTCGTTTTTCAATTATGCTGTTCACAAACAGATAGACAGGCATACACACGCACATGTTTCCAAAATGTTTTATTTGGAGTCAGGGGGCCTTAAAACATGTATTTCCGGTGAATTCTCGATATAGAATTTTTAGGTGGAGTGCAATACTTCCCGTACTTACTAGGTGCGTGATATTGAAGTAAAAATGATTTTACATATCCTTTTTAATATTCCAAACCGCAGATGAAGGAACACATAGTCTGAATTCTTGAACAGTAGAAGATTCATTTGTTTCTTGATAACTGAAAGAACTTCCCAGAACTAATTGTGCTGTTTTAAGCACTTTATTTGTTTGTTCGGCAGCCAAGACATGTATGAGTATTTAGCTTTTGAATGTAAATGAAGACTAAGGTGTGGCAAGATTGCACTACGCCCTTGTTCATCAGGAACAAAGGGTTTGTTTTCTGGGTAGGTGTGCCCCCCTACACAATGAGCCTCTTGTTTATGTATTTCTTTATTTATTATGTATATTCTTTGTCCAGAAATACGTGCAGAAGTTGTGTGTGCTCCATAAAATGTACACTATATCTAACAACGCCATCTAAGATGTCTAAAGCTAATGACTGTTAATTATTGTTTCACACAAGTAGGCTAAAGGAAGAATTGGAGTGAAAAATTCAAAGCCATAACCGGGATATAAATTACAGATCTTCAACTGCTTTCCATGCCATTGCTCTAGCCAATTAAACTATCATAAGAATTTCTGATATAACATAAAATTCACCAAATTGTTCACATTTTTTCGGATAAACCACAAATTCATTTTAAGATAACATACCTCATACTGACCGGGCGAGATGGCTCTGCGGTAACGTGGGTTCGAGTTTTGTCGACAGCCAGCTCTGACCTTGGGGTTTACGTGGTTTTTCCTGGTCGGCAGGGAAATGTTTGGGTGTTTTTCCAACTATCAGGATTTCTTTTCCATAATTTCGCTTTCATTCCGTTTCCTTTTCATCTTTCAGTTGTACCCCTTCCCCCTCTTCAGCTGCCGTGGTGCAGGCGCTGCGTACCCTGAGCACACGTGGTACTTCTGAGTTACTAGAAGTACGCTGGGCCGAACATCGGATTGGGTTGGACTCGGCGGGGCAGTGTTTCCAAGACCCGTGGTAGAGTGAGTACGTCCGTATGGTTTCCATGCAGGCGGGGTTGTGAGACGCCTCAATGTCCTCTGGTACCACCCTGGAAATCCAGTAGACAGCATGCTAGATTGCTGTCGGCTCTACCGAGGTTTTCGGTATTCGCCCGTCTTGGGATGACGTGTCCACTTCCATCCTCGCGCAAGCGAGGGGGGCTTTTTTAATTGTCAGGTATTGGCCTCATTAGAAAAACACCCACGGTTTGGAGAGCCACCCGGATGGCGCCGACCCTGGGTCTTCGGAGGGGCATGTGCTACGGTGCATGCCGGGTAGACCTTACGTATTCTTCTACTTCTAGATATCGAGGCAGCAGCAGCAGGAATTCTTGTGATTTCTTGCACAATGTTTTCTCTAAGTTCCTGCAGTGCGCGAGGATGGGAACAATACACTCTTATTGCATATAATGATTCGGCAGCTGTATGTGCTGTTGTAGAATCTTGCTGGAACCAACCATACGATTTCTCTTCTTCTGTCAAGCGATTGCAAAATAGCCTTAGAATTAACCTATGATATCGCTCTGCATTTATTGTTTCATCAAAGAATAACACTCCAATTTTCTGATCATAATGAAGCGTTTCGTCACAAGAATATTTACACGAGATATGCTGCCTGTTTGAGAGCAGAAGGTCAACATTTCCAGCATCTATTATAAGGTAAGGATTTTAGTCCGCCTCTGCCGGTGTAATTTTCCCGGCGACTGCCGGCTGCTTCGCGCAGTAGATAGAGGCCGCGATTGGGTTCGAATTTAATTTAACTACCCTATATAAAATAAAATGATATGTCAAAATGTCTGGCTTTTTACAGTTTGTTTTGTTGTTTTTTTTTAGCTTTTGTAAGAAAAGAAAGTAAACGTTATTCAAACCGGCGGTTTCTTAAAAATTCGATTGTACATGCACATATTTCATGTCTCCCTGTTTGAACATTTTTTAATACTATACAAGTTATATGTATAAAAACTTTTCCTTCTCGCAGCAATCGGCTCGTGTTATCTTATTTGCTGGGCGCCTGTTATTGTTTTATTATTTTAAAATTTGGGTTCTTTGTCCTCCGGCTAGCTATTATTACTCAGTAGAGCAAATATCTCTGAGCAGGGCGTGTAAACGGAAAGGTAACACTGATAAATGAATTTATTTTTCTAAAAGATAACACTGAGAAATGAATTTATTTTCACACTTTTATTGCCGTCACACTTAATTAATAATTCACATCTTTAATCTTTATACACGCCTGACTGAAACTGTTATATTTCCGAATGTAATTACTGTCGTATTAGTTGCCGCGTACTTCACATTTTGTAACTATACGACGCAAGAGATTCTTCCAAACTGTATGACGTGCACTTCACGAGAGATTCTTCAAGACTGCGCGACGTGTACCTCGTGAATGATTCCATAGAACTGCGTGAAACATGCTTATAGCTCGAGAATTTATACTCCTTCACCTCGAAATGCCTAAATATTATAATAGAACTACTATTGGTTATCAAATCGCGCCAACATTAGCGTCTGTTTTGTCGCCAACCACAATTACTAACACATATGCTCTAGGGAAGATATTCCCTCCATTTCTAAAGAAAGGCACGCTACCCTGACGTCATTTGTTTGTCTCTTCTTAGTGATAAACAATTCACCCCATCCGTTCATTGTTACCCACTTCTATTGTCAGTTTCAGCGAGGCCGTGTAAACTTATTTCCTAACAATGCTTATGGCTAACAAACATCTAAAATCATTGTCATACAATAATGTTAATTTCCACTATAATCACTCTGGCATTCACAGTGTTGTGATATAAAATACTGCCTCATCCTTAGAAAACGAAAATTCAATGTCACAAATACCAGCATTTACTTGCAAACGACAGTGATATCTTAACGTAACAGTAAACACAAAAGTTGACATATTTCATATCTTTGAGGACTAAAAAACAATAGGATCGGATGTTTTTTTACTTTTCGACCTAAATCCCAACATAGGGTTGCTTTAAATGAAAACACAGAAACATCCGTACTTTAATCTAATGCGGATGGAATAAGATATAGCTTTTTGCATAAAACTTTTTAACGATAGTTATACTTAGAGGTTCTTTTTTATTTAACATACATAAACATTTTCTGGGTTTCACACAGACGAATGTAATATACAACCTCGAGTTTTTCTCATTTTCAGCTTATTCCTATAAGGGAAACTTAAGTTTTATTCTTTCCTATAATATGTTTTCGTCTTATTCTCAGAAGAGACGAATGTGGGGCAATTCTAAACTCTATGTACCACGGGATCATTTGAGTATCATGTCAAGAGTTTCAATCACTTACAGTCCGCTATGTTCTACCGTGTTTAAGGACGTTAAAATTACAAAAATAAATACATTACATTCGGCAATTATGTTTGTTAATTGTATATAATTTATTTTCATTTTAGAATACTCAAAACCTTGGTTTTCTAAAATGTAAGCCCTGAGAAGGAGGACTGCAATGTCCTTAAATGTTGGCGTTTTAAACACAGTTGTCAAGGTGCAGAAAATTAATCTAATGTAACGTTTAACAAACCGTGGTTAGATTTGTTACTTGTTGAAGACATATATGGCATTTTCATTATGATTGTCATTATTATTACCATAATCATCATTATTTTCAGCCACATTACCACCACCTTACTTTCAGTATTGTCTTCCATGGCACAAATTAGAAAAATATGATGTTACATTTACATGACTTTCTCTACTCAATATCATTTACTTGTATATCTCTTCTAAAACTCTTCTTACGAAAGTTTATTGTTTTTTCTAGCATCTATTTAGAGTATGTAGAGGAAGTATTTTATTCCACCCATTCGAATATTGAGATTTCACAGAAAATGTGTTTTCAGGTTTCCTGAATCCACAGAAAGGTATTTTTATAAACCGAACTGAGTGTATGTGTGTGTGACCAACATAAACGAAAACTCTGATAAATACAAAATTTCACATTTATGTTCAGCATCTTGCAAGACTCCACAATAAGATTTTCAAGAATGCCCTTCCATACTTTACTTTATGTGGAAACATTTTCGTTTCTGATTTTATAAAACATGGCTCTAACGATTTTGATTACAGTGTGATATGTTTAAGATACTTACATGGCTAATAATTACACGTATATCCTGAATTTTCTACAAATAACCTGCGAAGTTCACTTCATTTGAAATTCATTTTATATAATTTTATATAACTGGTAAACCTAAGAAATAGACGAAAACTTAATCAACAACTGTAGATATCACTAACACGATTTATTTCAAATAATTTTCTGTAGCATCAGCCTTTTCCGAGATATTCGTTGTTATTGGTTTTAATTTGTCAATACTTTGTTATATTTTATGTTGTCCCGTTCAGTTTTCTCGCGATGTCATGGAAAGAGTATAGAATTTCAGAGCCAGCATATAGCAAACCAAAGATTAGAATATCTTCTGTATCCCCTTTGTATCGATGCAACTCTTATCTCGATTAACATGAAGTAGATGGAATATTAGTTTTTTTTTTTTTTTTTTTTTTTTTACTTTCTCTACTACGTATAGTAAGTAGGGGAACTATTGTATTCCACCCAAAAATGCGATAACGAGATTTCACAGGAAATATATGTTTTGAGACCCCCTGAATACAAAAAAAGCATTTTTGGAAACATGTCCGTGTGTGTGTCTGTGAACAGCATAACTCAAAAACGAACAGTCGGATAAACACCAAACTTGGTATTTAGGTTCAGTATCTTCCAGAGATGCGACACGAATGTTTTCAATAAAATCGCCCCACCCCAGATTACCCTTTACATGGAACATTTTTAGAAAATTTTAATTTGCTCAAATATAGCTCTAACGATTTTGATTAAAATATCATATGTTTAAGATATTTTCATGACAAATAAAATGTATATCATGAATTTCCTGGGAATGTCTCCGAAAGTATTCTTTATTGTGAACGACTTTTGCATAACTGGTAAACCATAAGAGATGGACAAAATTTTACTACACAAAAAATGTAGATCGCGTTAAAATACACAATTTATGTCATATACATTTTTGTTGTTGAGTGAACCATTTTAGAGATATTGCTTGTTATTCCCTTAAATTTTTCAATACTTATTTTCTCAAATGGGATTTCGTTATTCATTTTTTTGTCTTGCATATGCAAAGAGTATTAATCTGTGGCAAAGAGAATGGTGCTGCACCTTAGCAACCAGCTATTAAGACATATGTCTATGCTTAAAGGCTACTGTATTTCTATATTCCCTTGCATTTACAAAACAAGGGGAACATAGTACGCCTTAAGTGATAGTCAAATATTTTTAGAACTGGTCGCTATGTGTAAAATGTAATTCTCTTTGCATGTCAAAAGAACGTTTCTGCAAATGTTTATCTCGATTAATATAAAATAGATGGAGAATAAGAGTTTGTAAAAATAGTTTGTACAAGAGTAGAGAAAGTCATGTGAGTGTAGCACAACAGATTTTTCAAGAATGGAAGCTATACAAAAATAAACAACAGTGGCTACAGAAAGTAATGAAAATGTAATGTATTAAATATTTTGTTTCATATCTATGTCATATTAATCGAATTAAAGTTTACAGAAGTGTGTTAGTACATATTTCATTGTGGGTACAAGAGAGATACAGGAGGTTGCAGCGATGGTCAAATATTTAAAAGGAGTGTCGTTATGTACTGGTTTCGAAATGACATCCCTTTGAAAGACATCATGAGAAACAAAGAATGCTGCTTTAGCACTTCAAAAAATTTAAAGTATTGAAGAATTCAAGTCAATAGCAACTAATATCTCAGAAATACGTGTTACAAAAATTATTTGAGATAAGTTGCTTGTTGTAACAAGATCCTTACATTTACGTAGTAAGTTTTTGTCCATCTCTTAAAACATTACACCTACAAATTGAGGAAGTATTTTATATCACAACACTGTGAATGCCAGAGTGATTGTAGTGTAAATTAACATTATTGTATGACAACGATTTGAGATGTTTGTTAATTATAAGCATCGTTAGGAAATAATTTTACACGGCCTCACTGAAACTGACAATAGGAGCGGGTAACAATGAGCGAGGGGGTGAGTTGTTTATCAATTATTAGAGACAAGCAAATGACGTCAGATTAGCGCGCTTTTCTGTAGAAATGGAGGGAATATCTTCCCTAGAGTATATGTGTTCGTAATTTCGATTGGATATAAAAATAGACGCTAATGTTGGCGCGTTTTATTAACCAATAGCAGCTCTGTTATAATGTTTAGGTATATTGGGGTGAGGGAGTATAAATTCCGTGCCAGAGACGGGTAACGCGCAGTTTGACAGAATAATTCACAAGGCAAACGTCGTTCAGTCCAACAGAATCATACAAAGGTTATACGTCGCACAGTTTAAGAGAATCGTTCACGCGTTATACGTCGCACAATTCTACAGAATCTCTCGCGTTGTAAAGTTAGTCATAAATGTGAAATACGCAAATTAATGATGTGCAGCAAATAACTGATTATAGTGATATTAGAAAATATAACAGTTTCAGTCGTGCGTGTATCAAGAATAATTATGTGAAATGAATAATGTGTGGTGGCAATAAAAGTGTAAAAACAAATTCTTTTATAAGTGTTATCTTTCAGTAACAAATCCTTTCCGTTTACATACCCTGTTCAAGAGATATGCTCGACTGAGTAGTAATAATAGCTAGCCGGAGGACAATGAACCCAAAATTTAAACTAATAAAACAATAACAGGCGCTCAGTAGAAAGATAACACGAAGTTACTGCGACAAATTGGATCCCATACGTGGGACAGATAAACATGAAGCATCTTCCAACTACCAACAAAAATTCTACTTCAAAATTTACAAAATACATTAAGAGTGTAGTGGACTTAAGAGACTATTACCAAAAAATTCAATATGTATTTTATTTTTAATGCAAATATCTTTAAAATATGCTACTTTATCTAAAATCGTTGGAGCAAATCTTGAGAAAAACATAAATAACGACATTTGCAGGTATGGGGTAGTTTTGGGAGGGATGATTTTCTTGAAAATCTTTGTCACATCTTTGTAAAATGCTGAAATTAAATATTAAGTTTTGCATTTATCTGACTTTTCTATTTGAGTTATGCTATTTCAAACACATGGACCTTTTTTTAAAAAATGATTTTGGAGGGAGTTAATGGTCTCAAAACATTTATTTCCGCTGAAATCTCAATATCGAATCTTCGGGTGGAATGGAATACTTCCAGTACCTGTGTAATTAGGTAGTAGAGGTTTTAATGTATGACTTTCCTTAATACTGAAACCTGTAAGGGTTGCATTATTCTCCTATATTTGTAGTTTTAGTTAAATAGACCTGTTTCTTTAACAACAAACAGCAGCTTTGAGTAGTTGTATCTTCTCCTTCATAATGAGGCAGTAGTTTTAACACTTAAATAATTTCGGTCTAATTATGTAATATATAAGTTTAATAACAGCCCGCCTTGAAGCAATATGTGTATGTAATATTTCGTAAACTGTATGCAACAGTCATTGCATATGCTTATATTATTGTATACATGTTCAATAGTGTTATATGAATGTATTACGTAATTTAATAATGTAGGAGCTGTGATAATAATGGGTTAAAAGTTGCTAACAATGAGGTAACAATGAGGTAACCTTGAGGCAATAATGAGTTTGAGAGTTTAAATGTTACTTGCGATTCTTGGAAGCATTAATGTGATTTTAGTGACAGTTTATAAAAATAGCCAATTAACAACCAGAAAAAGCTTTAGTTAAATGCAGGTATTCTATTGGAGTAAAAATAGCCAATCAGAGACTAACAAAAATACTAACATTAAAAAAAATCGGATGTGATACATTAACATGACTTTCTGTACCCTCTGTCGCTTATTAGTGGGTATACAAACTATTCTTGCTACATTTTAGCCCAAGTAAACCTTTGCAGAAATAGCTACATTACACATTTCGTTATAGATACAAAGAGAACAGCAATAGTCAAATGTTTAAGAACTGGACGCTATATGCTGCCCTTAAAATTCCATACTATTTCAATGCATTCGTGAGAAACAACTGAATGCTGAAACGACTTTAAAAGAATGACAAAGAAATGAACAATTCGAACCTTTAATGACGGATATCTCAGAAATAGCTTATGCCACAAAAAAGCCTATTTGAAATAAAATGTGTGTTTTAAGGTGCTCTACATTTTTTGTGCAGTACGTTTTCGTCTATTGCTTAACGTTTACTAGTTATATAAGATTATGCAAAGGACTTCACAGGTCATTCCTACTAAATTAAAGGCACACTTTTATCCTTAATATATGGTATTTTAATCAACTTACAGACAGTTTTTTAAAAATTAAAAATATCGAAAAATGCTTCATGTAAAGGATATTCTTGAAAACTTTCGTGTTGCACCTTTGGAAGATATTAAACCTAAATACCTATCAAATTTGGTATTTATCCGACTTTTGTTTCTGAGTTATGGTGTTCACAGACACACAACACACTCACGGACATATTCCCCCCAAAAAAGGCTTTATTTGGATTCACGGGAACTCAAAACATGTATTTCCAGTGAAATCTCGGTATCAAATTTTTGGGTAGGTTGCAATATTTCCCCTACTTACTATACGTATTAGAAGTAATAAAGAAATAGATGACTAAAGGAGGTAAACATTATTACCGACGGATTTTCGTCTTTGCATGCCGACGTTCTAACCAACTGAGCTACTATGACGACATGCCGGTACGACAATAAATACTCCAAGTCACTCACATTTTTCCCGGTAAACCACAAGGCGTTCTCACTTAATGTTTTTTTTTTCTTCTTATAGTTTCCTTGTTTACCCAGTTTATGAGTACTGTGTTTTGCTGTTTACTTTACCGCTTATTAACGCAATTACACATACAACACACAAGCACAAACACCCATACCCATGGCGGGACTCGAACCCATGACCTTCAGCTTGGAGGAACGCTGAAACTATACGCTCCAGCGACCACGGCTACAAGGGCCGGCTAAGCTGAGATACTTCAGCCCAATACTCACATTATCGAAGTACCATTATTTGGCCAATCCATGTTAATTAATTATTCTTTCATATACATCGATAATAGTGGTTAACTATTAACCCCGGGACTTGCGAGATTGTAGTTGCTATTGGGGTATGTTATCTCAAAATGAATTTAAAAATGCCTTGTGGTTTACTGGAAAATATTGAGTCGGTTGGGGATTTTTAAAACGTGCCACACAAAACATGTAGATCTCTTTAAATCACATAGTTTACTTAAAATAAGTATTTTTGTAGCATATGCCTTTTCCAACATATCCGTTATTAATTGTTGGAATTGTTGAATGCGTGTCATTCTTTGAAGGTCCCATTGATTTTCAGTTGTTTCGCTCGATTGCATGGAAACAGTATGGAATTTTAAGGCCAGCATATAGATTCCAGTTCTTAAACATTTGGCTATCACTGTTCTCTTTGTATCTATAACGAAATGTGTAATGTAGCTATTTCTGCAAGGGTTTATTTGGATTAAAATGTAGTAGACAGGAAAACAAGCTTTAGTAAGAATAGTTTACATACCCAATAATAAAGATAAAGTGTAGGTAAAAGGCATGTGAATGTATCATATCCGAATTTTCTGTATTCCATTTATATGCCTTCTTTAACATCTTAGGTGATTACTCATGGCGTTCACTTGTTTGCTGTTTCTGTTAATTCTTATTGGGTTGGCTTTAAATTCATGCAACTTTTCAGACTGTTTTTCACACTTCCAGACTCTAGGGAGGATAGGGAATAATCCTAGCTAAGAAAAATTCTCAACCTGCATCAGTGCTTCGAACCCGGGACCTCTGGATTTGGAGGCCAGCATGCTAACCACAGAGGTAGTCTGGGGTATATACAGACCTATATAGATCTATTGTGGCTAACACTCCTCAAGAGAAAGAGACGAAGTGAAGGAACCACAGGAGGCTACAGACCTCAGGTAGACAGGTCACAGAGACGCGCGGAAGTCCCTGACAGTTCCAGGCTAAAGATACCTCCTAATGATAGAGCTGCCTAGAGAGGGCTATGAACGACCCGTCGACTAAGCAGACTTCTAGTGTCCACGGGGAGTAGTCTTTCCTTTAAGCAAGCATCCACGCCATCTGTTCGAATATAATTTAACTACTCTATATTAGCAACATTAATTTAAAGATTAAAGCTAATAACTCTTAAGATGTTGCCATTAGAAATATTAAAAGTTGCAGTCAATATACATATAAGTTGCTTAGTCTGTGATTCAAATTTTAAGACAATAGGTTCAAAATTAAGGAATCTAGAAGGTTCAGCATAGGTTTGTCTTAATGAAACAAACCTGTGAAGTTGTAGAAAATTTTGAAAAGTACAGATTTTGGACAGTAAATCGTTTTAGTGCCTTTAAGGGGGATGTAAATACAAAAGTGTACACACTAAAAGCATTAAAGTGTCAACCAAAGCAGAAGTGTAGGTTTGAAGTTTAAGCTCACCTCTCCATCCTTAAAAGTAGTTTATTTTCCTCATTAATTTTTTTCCAGTGCTCGTTATCGTTCAGATTGATTCTTGCGGTGAAAACCTCTGCTGATTACTATGAAAATTTCATAAGTGGTCATAAGATGGTAATAAATAAAAACTATTATCGTGGAAAAATTCAGGATGACGAAATATATATCCTTAGAAATAATCTAAAAGGCAATAAGCATACGCTTTCTAAAGTTATTTTCTATATGAATAGAAAATATGAATAGTGTTTGTTGTTTACATTTATATACCCCGCCACTAACTGCAATTGTCATATCGGCGGCCTATTATCATTGAAACATATTGCCTATCGGCAATGGTATTAACTCGTAGGTAACCTTGTCATTGCATTTCTGATTTTTCGTTGGTTTTTATACATCAGACCACTCATACATTCTTATTCATACTTCCATACTCTGGGAAGGGTAGGGAATAATCTTGGCTAGAGAAAACGTCCTACTCCCAGGCGGGAATCGAACCCGGGACCCCTCGCGCAGCAGGCAGGTCCTCTACCGAATTCATATTTTATTTCCAAATAATGCAATAAGTTTGTAAGGAGATTTGAAAACTGTACCACAAGATCTTTACTTTCTCTACTACGTATAGTAAGTAGGGGAAGTATTAATTCCACCCAAAAATTCGATACCGAGATTTCACCGGAAATACATGTTGTAAGCTGCTCTGAATCCAAATAAAGCGTTTTTGGAACATGTGTGTGTGTCAGTCTATGAACAGCATAACTCAAAAACGAAAAGCCGGATATTGGTATTTAAGTTTAGTATCATCCAGGGATGCGACACGATGATTTTCAAGAAAATCCCCCACCCCAGACAAAATTTTACGAAATTTTTTATTTTCTCAAAAATGGCTCTAACGATTTTGATTAAAATATTATATGTTTAAAATATTTTCATTGCAAATGAAATGTATATCATGGATTTTCTGGGAATGACCCCAAAAGTCCTCTTCATTCTGAATGACTTTCGCATAACTGGTAAACGTAAGAGATAGACAAAATTTTACTACACAAAACTGTAGATCTCATTAAAACACACAATTTGTCATATACATTTTTTGTCGAATGAACCATTTCCGAGATATTCCTTGTTATTTGTTTGGATTTTCCAATACTTATACTTTTTCTCAAATGGGAATTCCCTATTCGTTTTTTTATGTCCTGGACATGCAAAGAGAATGGAATGCTCCACATAGCAACCAGCTCTTAAAAGATTTAACTATCGCTTAAAGCTCGATTAACATGAAGTAGATGGAGAATAAGCGTTTGTAAAAATAGTTTGTACAAGAGTAGAGAAAGTCATGTGAGTGCAACACATCAGAGTTTTATACATTATATCACTCACACATTCTCACTCTCATTCATGCTTCCAGACTCTGGGAAGGATAGGGAATCATCTTGGCTAGAGAAAAGGCCCACTCGAAACCGGAAATCGAACCTGGGACCCCTCGCACAGCAGGCAGGTCCTCTACCGAAGTCATATTTATTTGCAAATAATGTAATAAGTTTTTAAGGCAGATATTTTATAACATACCATTTAAGTTTGGTTTCAAAACTTTGAAAACTACACCACAATGCTTTCTCCTGCAGATCATCAAAAGAAAAGCAGAAAAGGATTTTATCTTGTGGAAATACTTAAGGAATTGATGTGTAAATATGTGTAAATTAACATGTGATAAATATATAGTAAAAATCAAAATATAAATTTTCTTAATTCCACTGGTTGGTCCCCATAAAACGATAATGATGATGAAAACAATAATAATAAATACTTTATACCCTAAAGCGTTGTTTATAATATTTTTCTTAGTGCTAGAAGAAGAAGCAAATGAAGTGGCAGTGCTAGAATACCAGTAATTAACATTATTGTGTAATTATTATTATTATTATTATTATTATTATTATTATTATTATTCCAGTTTCATTTATTTTGTATTATTTTCCTGTGGTTTCTAAACTGTGTGATGGGTAAATGGTACACATTTAAGCATAATTATTATGATGCCCTGGGTTCTAGCTGGTGCTATAAGTAACATAAAATTAATTACTTCGCGCAGAAAAGGCTTCTTTAACAAAAACATGAAAATATTTATTTTGATAGATACATTTTTATTGATGGCTACAGTATTCTGCAGTAAAATATTGCTCTCCAGTATTCATGCATGATGATCTGAGACATATGTAGAAATAAATTTAGCTTAAGACTGAAACTTTTTAGTTTTCTCAAAACTAGGAAACACGGTTTGAAGAGCCTCCTGTATGCAGCAATTTAAATATATTTAAGTTGCTTACGAAAAGCATGATGCTGTTTTGCACCAGTCTTGAGCTTTTAACTCAACTAATACAACTAATAATATATAACCTCAATTACAAAAAACCGCTGAAGCTAGCCCCGAGAAGAACAGAAACTGGCAACTAAAGCTAAGAAGAGTTTTAAACTTACCGCGAGTAGCAGGCGGTGGAACATGGCGGCGAGTATGGACAAGAAACAACTGACGACTAGATAGCGAGGTGGTCCTGTGGCTCTCCGTTACCCCTCTCGCCTCCATCTTCCCCTCCATGCCCTTGATCTTGAACCCCCTCGGGCCACAAAGAAAAACAAAAAAGAGAGCAAATTTGCCTGCTGCTTCGTTATTGAATCCTTTTTGTTTTAGCCCATTTACCGAGATATTTGCTTCAACACATCGTTTATTTGTTTTTGTTTTCGGTTTGCAAGTTTTCATTACCATACCTGATCTGCAGCGATGAGGGTTTTGTAACCACGTTGTTGTGGGTTCGAGTCTTGCCTGGGGCATGTTAAGGTTGTGGAGCTTGGGAAACAAAATCGCTTAGATAGAGTGAAAGATAGATATATACATTTCTCGAATACAAGGAAGTACTTAAGGGGTAGGTAGACAAGAGAAAAAGAAGGGGAGTGGAAGAAGGAAAATAGAAATGTAAAAGCTATCATTTTTTATTAAATTAATACAAAACGCAACAATATTGAAAAATATTTTGACAAGCCTACAGAAAAATAGACGTCTATATTTTATTTCTCTTTCCGATACAAGAGACACGTTATAGCTTGACGAAAATATTAAAGACATTTTTTGGTATAAGTGGGGCAAATTTTCTGAAAATATTTAACATGTCTAATAGTAACACTTCTGGATAATAAATTATATGCTTTCTTCAAATTTTCTTTCTTAGTTGTAGTGTTAATAGACAGACAAATAACAGGTTTTTTCTTAAAAAAAAAAGGCATTTTATTCATTCTTTAGTTTATGGCGCTTCAAAAGAGCATTCTTGGTGAAATTACTACTTCGAGTGGAATGCAATACTTCACATGCTAGGAAAAGAGACAGGGAAAGTAAAATATATAGGAATTAAAAGAGAAGTAAATTAATTTACCATAAAACAAACAAAAAATTAACGGTTTCTGGAAGGAAATTAGCAAGAAATTATAAATATTTTTAAGGAAAAGAGATCCTTAATAGATTATAAATATTTTAAAACGTAATGAAAAAAATAGATATGCAACAAAGAGGCCAGAATGGGGTATGCTTGGGCGAAGATAGGTGTAATAAAATTAAGTGGTCTAACAGGGAGAAGAAGGAGAAGAGACTACTAAATGTAATGGATTACATGATAATTGGCATATTTTGGAATGTGAGGACACGGATAAAGGAAGAGAGAATTTAATACTAGAGAAATGGAAAAATTTTCCGATAAAGCTAAAAGTTAGGAATATTTTTAATACAAGAACAAATGAATATATGGAGAAAACAGGAATGTATTTAGGAAAAATAAGGTTAAAATGGTTAAAATAAATGTGAAGCTAATTGAAGAAAGTAGGGGAAAAAGATAACAAGTAAAAAAATAATATAGTGTATACATTATACTTCTCCATATATATGCAGAATGTTAAATATAAGGGGAAGAGAAATAATAAGCAACTCCATTGTATAAACTGTATGTAATGTTTAACGCAGACAATAAATCATTCATTCAAATCTCAGATAAGAAAAGCATTTCTGAAAGGAGGAAGACAGAATAGCTTTGCCTCTATTGTACAGAAAAATAAATAATAAGTGATAGAAATAAGGGAGGGATAAGAAGAGAAAGAAAAAACTTCAAAAACGCAAAACTGAAGAAAAAACACACTAGAACCGTAAATTGCTTTTTTTCCCCAGATTTTGAAACTAAAAATAAAAACACTTTTAGACAAACACTGATGTGATACATCCACGTGGTTTTCTCTATCCTCTATCTTTAATAGTTGATACACAAACTATTCCTACTAAAGCTTATTTTTCTATCTACTATGTTATAATCCAGATAAACCTTTGCAGAAATAGCTAAATTATACATTTCGTTATAGATATAAAGAGAACAGCGATAGCTATAATTCAATATCTTTCAAAAGATACACACAGGGATTTTCAATAAAATTCCCCACCCCAAACTACCCTTTACATGGAGTATTCTTCGAAATTTTTTATTTTCGAAAAAATGGCTCTAATGATTTTGATTAAAGTATCGTATATGAAAGATATTTACATGACAAATAAAATGTATATATTGAATAGCCTATGGTCCTCTTCATTCGGAAGCAATTTTGTATAATCTTGTATAACTGGTAAACGGTAAGCGATAGACGAAAATACACCATATAGAAAACATAAATCTCATTAATACACATAATTTATTTTAAATAAGTTTTTTGTGACATAAGCCGTTTCTGAGATATCCTTATTAAAGTTCATATTGTTCATTTCGTGGTCATTCTCTTAAAAGTCTAGTGAACATTCGGTTGTTTCTTGCAATTGCATGGAAACAGTAAGGAATTTTAAGGCCAGCGTATAGCGTCCAATTCTTAAATATTTGACTATCGCTGTTCCCTTTGTATCTATAACGATATGTATAACGTAGGTATTTCTGCAAAGGTGTTTTGGATTAAAATGCAGTAGATAGCAAAATAAACCTGAGTAAGAATAATTTGTATACCCACTAATAAACGATAGAGAGTAGAGAAAGTCATATGAATGATTCCTATCAGATTTTTTTTATTACTTTCTCTACTACGTATAGTAAGTAGGGGAAGTATTGCATTCGACCCAAAAATTCGATACCGAGATTTCACCGGAAATACATGTTTTGAGACTCCCTGAATCCAAAAAAAGCATTTTTGGAAACATGTCCGTGTGTGTGTCTGTGTGTGTGTGTGTGTGTGTGTCTGTGTGTGTGTGTGTCTGTGTGTGTGTGTCTGTGTGTGTGTCTGTGTGTCTGTGAACAGCATAACTCAGAAACGAACAGTCGGATAAACACCAAACTTGGTATTTAGGTTCAGTATCTTCCAGAGATGCGACACGAAGGTTTTCAAGAAAATCCCCCCACCCCAGACTACCCTTTACATGGAACATTTTTCGAAAATTTTAATTTTCTCAAAAATGGCTCTAACGATTTTGATTAAAATATCATATGTTTAAGGTATTTTCATGACAAATGAAATGTATATCTCGAATTTTCTGGGAATGTCTCCAAAAGTGTTCTTCATTCTGAACGACTTTTGCATAACTGGTAAACCATAAGAAATAGACAAAATTTTACTACACAAAAAATGTAGATCGCGTTACAATACACAATTTATGTCATATACATTTTTTTGTTGAGTGAACCGTTTTCGAGATATTGCTTGTTATTCCCTTAAATTTTCCAATACTTATACTTTTTCTCAAATTCGTTACTCATTTTTTTATGTCCTGGACATGCAAAGAGAATGGAATGCGCCACATAGCAACCAGCGCTTAAATATTTTACTATCGCTTAAAACCTACCATATTCCCCTTGCATCTACATGAAAATTACCAATAAGATTGACATCTCGATATCTCGATTAACATGAAGGATATGGAGAATAAGTGTATGTAAAAATAGTTTGTACAAGAGTAGAGAAAGTCATGTGAGTGTAACACATCAGATTTTCTAGGAGTAATTTTGGATTTGGCAAAGCTTTCGCAATTTCAACCATAGATGTTAAAACGCTTGCAATGGAAGCAAAAGAAAAGAGGGGGAGAAATTCTGAAACATAACTGTTAGATGACCTTGGTGAAGGTCTCACCTTGCTAAATGGAATGTTTTCAAAACAGCTAACGCTACCAGAAACATTATTAGAGATAAATGTGTTTTAATGGAATCTACATCTTTCTAGTAGCACAGTTTTGTATATCTTTTAAAATGTCCTAGTTATACAAAATTACACAAAGTTCAACCAAATAAAAAGGACTTCACGGGTATTCACAGAGAGTTAAAAATATATATTTTATTTGTCATGAAAATATTTTAAATATTTGCTATTTTAATTAAATCGCTAGATCCATTTTTTGAGAAATTAAAAAATAGCGAAAAATGTTCCATTTAAATGATAGCTGGCGCCGGAGAATTTCCTTGAAAATCTTCGTGTCGAAACCTTGGAAGATTTTGGACCTATATAATAAATTTGCTATTTCATAAACTTTTCGTTTTTGAATTATACTGTTCACAAACTGACAGACACACACATACACACAAAGAGGTTCTAAAACTATTTTTGGCAGGTTTCAGGGTACTTCAAAAAAAAATTTCGTTTACGTATCCCTATCGAATTTTTGTTTGGAATGCTATACTTCTATACTTCTTACACTTAGTATACGTTAGTAGTAAAGAAAGTAAAATATGACCTTATTTCATTCCTACTCGTCTTTCTTTGAGTATTTAATTATTAATTACGAAGTTCAACTTAATAAAGGGAATAATGACATTTCTGGTCTTTTTCTTTAACCTTAAATTCAATAATATGATACCAACATAACACAATGGGAAGGTGTAAAATAAGGGTAACACAAAGATAACATAGGAGGAGAACAGAGGAGAAAAAACAGAAGAGAAGAGCGGAGAGGAGAGAAGAGAAGAAAAGAGTAGAGAGAGCTGAAAAAGAGAACAGTGGAGAGGAGAAGAGAAGAGAAAAATTGAGGAGAAAAGAGAAGCGGAGAAGAGAAGAAAAGAGAGAGGGGAAGAGAAGAGTAGAGAGAGCTGAGAAGAGTACAGAGAGCTGAAAAGAGAAGAGTGGAGAAGAGAAGAGAAGAGAAGAGAAGAGAGGAGAGGAGAAGAGAAGAGAAAAATTGTGGAGAGAAGTGGAGGGGAGGAGAGGAGAAAAGAAGAGCAGAGAGAGCTGAGAAGGGTGGAGAGGAGAGAAGAGAAGAGAAGAGTAGAAAGAGCTGAAAAGAGAAGATGGAGAAGAGAAGTGAAGAGTGGAGAGGAGAGGAGAGGAGAGGAGAGGAGAGGAGAAGAGAAGAGAAGAGAAAAGAGGAGAAGAGAAGAGGTACCTTCTTCCTGGTATTTTTCTGTCGATAACTTATTTGAATGTTCTTCTCCGTTATTCTGCTTCTTGAGGTCAAGAACGTTCGTGCAAGACACTGAAATCTTGAACACAAATTTGTATTGAAATTAGGACCAAGAACCTGTTGTTGTCAGCAATAGTCTTGATGTAACCTAACCAATGGACTATTACATCTGATATTTTAAATAAGTTTACGATCGACATTCTGAGATGTAGTCAGTCCAATTCCTGGAATTGAACTACATGAGAACAGGTCAGAATGTGGAGAGGCATTCATGTATTTTGTGAACATTCTTATGTTACTTAACAAAAATCCTATGTGTATATGTAAACAATTGCATCGAGGGCAGCGCTACTCTCACACCAAATACTCTTACACTTTCCACTATTATTACTTTGAAAAATCTACATTAAATATCTTAATGAAATTTATGCCAGTTATTACACATGATTACAGTAATATTTTGCATTATTTCAAAATTCCAAATTATATGGCTACTTAATTATTAATTTTTTATTGTGTAAGCTGATTATTCTAATAAATATGCTTCACACGATGCATTTTTAAAAATATTCATATAAAAATCCAGGTTATACAGTATCACTAATATATTTATACTAACCCTAATTGACATAAAAAACTTATTACTTTTTACTCCCTTGATTTTCAAAAATTAATAATTTTTTCTCAAAGTTGCAGCATTATTTAAAAAAACTCTATGTGTTAAACTCACATGACTTTCTCCACTCTTGTGCAAACTATTTTTACAAACGCTTATTCTTCATATGCTTCATGTTAATCGAGATATCGAGATGTTAATCTTATTGCTAATTTTCTTGTAGATGCAAGGGGAATTGGTAGGCTTTAAGCGATAGTCAAATATTTTAACCCCTAGTTGCTATGTGGAGTACTCCATTCTCTTTGTATTACCAGGACAATCAAAATGAATAACGAATTTGAGAAAAGGTATAAGTATTGGAAAACTTAAGGAAATAACAAGCAATATCTCGAAAATGGTTCACTCAACAACAAAAAATGTTGGTATATGACATAAATTGTGTATTTTAACTCGATCTACATTTTTTGTGAAGTAAAATTTTGTCTATCTCTTACGGTTTACCAGTTATGCAAAAGTCGTTCACAATGAAGAATACTTTTGGAGACATCCCCAGAAAATTCGAGATATACATTTAATTTGTCATAAAAATATCTTAAACATATGATATTTTAATCAAAATCGTTAGAGGCATTTTTGAGAAAATTAAAATTTTCGAAAAACGTTCCATGTAAAGGGTAATCCTGGGTGGGGGGATTTTCTTGCAAACCTTGGTGTCGCATCTCTGGAAGATACTGAACCTAAATACCAAGTTTGGTGTTTATCCGACTGTTCGTTTCTGAGTTATGCTGTTCAGAAACACACAGAGACACACACACACAGACACACACGAACATGTTTCCAAAATGCTTTTTTTGGACTCAGGGGGTCTCAAAACATGTATTTCCGGTGAAATCTCGGTATCGAATTTTTGGGTGGAATATAATACTTCTCCAACTTACTATACGTAGTAGAGAAAGTAATATATGGTAATTTTTAAATGTACATTTGAGAGACAATACAACAATTTTCAAACAAATTAGTAAAAAAACTGCATCGTGCGAAGCATTCCGAGTATGCTCCAAAAGTTTTCGAGAAATCAAGATTTAAAGTTGGGCGTTGAAAATGAGGTTTTTTGTTTTGTTTTGTTTATAGACACTCTTTAACTACTCTGGTCCTTAGCGTCCCATTCCATATTTGGCGTGAAATACCGGAATTTTGCTCAAAGGTATCTTTATCAGGCTTGAGGTACTTTTACGTGCCGTAAATCTAGGACACGGAACAGCCGGCTTTACTTCCCTTCCGAAGAAGGCAATGCTAATAATTTTTAAGCCCGAAAAAATTCCATCACCCTCCGCCGGGTTTGAACCCGCGACCTCGGAAACTAGAGGTTAGAGTGGTACCCCTAGACCTCGGAGAACAAGTGTGGGCATGTCTATCAATAAGCAGGAATCTGCCCTTTTATAGCTTCAGATTATTTTAGTTTATTACTGTCAGTTTAAATGTGGCAATTGGAAATAACGATGTTTTCTTGAAGTTTCAAATTCATATTGTTTTATGATGAAAATTATTTTTTTAGTGTTTCAATATTTTTAGTAAAATTTCACAGACGCATTATCTTAATATTTATCATGGTTGTTTCTTTTGTACAGTTTTTAACTCCTCAGCACACGCCGAAGTGAAACTCATCAAGACATACGTTAGTTGTGTGTGTGTGTGTGTGTGTGTGTGTGTGTGTGTGTGTGTGTGTGTGTGTGTGAAGAGCATAACTCAAAAATGTCAATTCAATACTTTTTTGGTATTTAAGTTCATCTTCACCAAGCGAGTAAAGTGTTAGGCTTGAATTCGGGAGGTCCTGGGTTCCATTCCCTTCGGGCTTGTCGCACTGACGATGGGTTTTTCGTTGTTTCTCTGGCGAATTCTGAGATGGTTCCCCTTCTATTATGAATTTCCTGTCCATCATTTCCTTACAGTAAGTCCGAGGGTACTGAACATGGTTTTTAAAATCCAGTATTATACCTATATACCAAAAATTTTGAAAGAAAAATGTGTTTAAATAGCTAAAGAGATTCCCTGAAGACTATTCTTTGTAACAGTAAGTCCTCATAACCACACAGATTTATTTCGTATGAAATTGTCCCGAAATTTAAAACCTTATGCACCCAAATTCCTATGGGATATGGCGATAAATGTTTACTTTTTCTGCCACATACCTAGTAGATACAGAAGCTGTTGCATTCCATACAAAAATTCAATATCGAAATTTCACCGGAAATATATGTTTTGAGGTACCCTGAATCCAAGAAAAGCATTTTTAAAAAAATAACCGTGTGTATGTCTGTGTGTCTTTCTGTACGTCTGTCTATCTGTAAACAGATAAATACAAAACATGGTATTTAGGTTAAGTATCTTCCAAAGATGCGACACGAAGATTTTCAAGAAAATTCCCCCGCCCCAATTACCCTTTACAAGGAACATTTTTCGAAAATGTTTATTTTCTAAAAAACGACTGTTGCGATTTTGATTAAAATGCCATTTATTAAAGATATTTACATTACAAACAATATGTGTGTCTTGAATTTTCTGGGAGTAGGCTATGAAGTCCTCTTCATTTGGGAGGAATTTTCTATAATCTTGCATAACAGGTAAACGTTAAGCGATAGACTATACAGAAAATACAGATATCTTTAAAACACGCAATATACTTCAAATAGGTTTTTTTTTTTTTGGTTTTGGGCATGTCATTTCTGAGTTATCCATTACTATATCCGTATAGTAAGTAGGGGAAGTATTGCATTCCATCCCAAAAATTCGATATCAAGATTTCACCGTAAATACATGTTTTGAGGCCTCCTGAATAAAAAAAGCATTTTTAAAAAAGATTCATATATTTATTCGTGTGGCTGTGTGTGTATCTGTGAGCACCATAACTCAAAAACTAAAAGTCGGATAAATACCAAACTTGGTATTTAGCTTCAGTATCTTTTAAGGAGACGACACGAAGATTTTCAAGAAAATCCTCCACCCCAGAGTAACCTTTAAATGGAACACTTTTCGAAAAAGTTTATTTCTTCAAAAATGGCTCTAACCATTTTGTCTAAAATATCATATGTTTAAGATACTTTCATTGCAAATGAAGAGTATATCTTAAATTTTCTGGAAATGTCCCCAAATGTCCTCTTCATTCTGGATGATTTTCGCATAACTGGTAAACCGTAAGAGATAGACAAAATGTTACTGTACAAAAAATGTAGATCTCGTTAAAACACACAATTTATGTAGTATACCTTTTTTGGTCGAGATAACCATTTCTGAGATATTCCTTCTTATGTGTTTGAATTTTACAATACTTATACTTTTTCTCAAATGGCAATTCGTTATTACTTTCTCTACTACGTATAGTAAGTAGGGGAAGTATTGTATTCCACCCAAAATTTCGATACCGAGATTTCACCGGAAATACATGTTTTGAGACCCCCTGAATCCAAAAAAAGCGTTTTTGGAAACATGTCCGTGTGTGTGTGTCTGTGTGTCTGTCTGTATGTCTGTGTGTGTGTCTGTGAACAGCATAACTCAGAAACGAACAGTCGGATAAACACCAAACTTGGTATTTGGGTTCAGTATCTTCCAAGGATGCGAGACAAAGGTTTTCAAGAAAATCCCCCCATCCCAGAGTACCCTTTATATGGACGATTTTTCGAAAATTTTAATTTTCTCAAAAATGGCTCTAACGATTTTGATTAAACTATCATATGTTTAAGATATTTTTATGACAAATAAAATGTATATCTTGAATTTCCTGGGAATGTCTCCAAAAGTATTCTTTATTGTGAACGACTTTTGCATAACTGGTAAACCATAAGAGATAGACCAAATTTTACTACACAAAAATGTAGATCGCGTTAAAATACACAATTTATGTCATATACATTTTTTTTTGTTGAGTGAACCATTTTCGAGATATTACTTGTTATTCCCTTAAATGTTTCAATACTTATTTTCTCAAATGGGAATTCGTTATTCATTTTTTTGTCTTGGATATGCAAAGAGTTATAATCTGTGGGAAAGGGAATGGTGCTGCACCTAGCAACCAGCTATTAAGAGATATGTATGTGCTTAAAGGCTACTGTATTTCTATATTGCCCTTGTAAACATATATTCTCCTACATCTACAAGAAAATTAGCAATAAGATAGAGTCTGCAAATGTTTATCTCGAGCAACATGAAGTAGATGGAGAATAAGCGTTTCTAAAAATAGCTTGTACAAGAATAGAGAAAGTCACGTGAGTGTAATAACACATCAGATTTTTTTTTTTATATAGCTTCTACAATCCTAATTTACAAAACCTTATTACTTTTCTACTACATATAGTAAGTAGTGGAATATTGCATTCCACACAAAAATTCGATACCGAGATTTCATAGGAAATACATGTTTAGAGCTGCCCTGAATCCAAATAAAGCACTCCTGGAAACGTGCATGTATGTGTCTCTGTCTCGTGGTTGTGAATAGTATAACTCAAAAACGAAAAGTCGGATAAATACCAAACTTGTTATTTGAGTTTACTATCTTCCAAGGATGCGACACGACTAGCCTTTACATAGAACATTTTTCGAAGATTTTGTTTTTCTCAAAAATGGCTTTAGCGTTTTTTTTACTAAAATATCATATGTGTAAGATATTTTAATAGTAAATGAAATGTATATCTTGAACTTTATGGGAGTGTCCCCGAAAGTCAGATTTTTTGTGCAGTACGTTTTCGTCTATCGCTTAACGTTCATCAGTTATACAAGATTATACAAAATTTCTTCCGAATGAAGAGGACTTCGCAGGTTATTCCCAAAAAATTCAAGATATACATGTTGTCAGGTAAATCTTGAATATATGGTATTTTAATCAAAAGGTTTCAGCCATTTTTCAAAATATCAAAATTTTCGAATAATATTACTCGTAAAAGGAGTTGGGGATGGGGGGATTTTCTTGAAAATCTTCGTGTCGCATCCTTGGAAGATACTGAACTTTTCGTTTTTGAGTTTTGCTGTTCACAGACAGACACACACACACATGGACATGTTTCCAAAAATGCTTTATTTGGATTCAGGGGGCCTAAAAGCACGTATTTTCTGTGAAATCTCTATATCGAATTTTTGAGTGCGATACAATACCTCTTCTACCTACTATGTATGTGGTAGAGAAAGTAATATGTCTCCCGAAAGGCTGGCCAACTGTCCCGGAAGATTGTAAGCATCTCTCCTATTTGTAAGCCACAACAAAACCAGGAGAGTGTTATAATAATGTATGCCAGTAAAATACTCAATATACACTTGTGTGCGCAAACTTTCCAACTACAGCGGTTCAGAGAGAGCATCCTTTTTCCCTGCCACACTGCACCGGAACACTTCCAATCCTAAAACAGATCAAACGCAATGAAGAATGAATAAAATGATTAATGGAACGAAATGGAGGGATAGGAAATTCGGGGGGTGAGAGAAACCAATACAGCATTCGCCTGACGACGCGTGAAAACCCCGAAAAAAACCCTGGGTAGTCTAACCAGGGACCTCCAGTATGCGGGCCAGAGACGTTACCGCCTTAGGTCAGTTACTACAGATAAATGGTAGAGAAGGTAAAGGAGAACAAAAATTTACTATTTTTATACATGCATCATTTCTGATTAACAGTGTCAGAATGAATTATTTGCTTGCAAAAAAGTGTAACCTGATTTGCAAATTAAAATTTGTCACCGGAGAATTCTGACACCGAAGCATAGTTTGGTGATAATTTATTTAAATTTAAATTTACAACAGACAGGATGAATAATATACTTAATTTCTACCACAGTTCATCATTATTTACAAGGTTTATGCCCTGCCAATATTGTATTCTGTTCAGGCAAAGCGTTTCGTGCTTGAGTTGCTCGATATATCTATGACATAGTGAAGACGGTGCAAATTCCTTCCACTTTTACTTTTTGGCATAAAAAGTTAATTATGACAGCACTGAGGGAGAACCTGTTGCTGGTACACTGACCGCCTCTAAATTAGTGGAACATGTTTCAGAGGGCTTTGTGAAGATGAAAACCATTATGCCAGACAAGCCGATTAGAGATGGGCTTAAAGCAAGGCGGCATTTCGAGGGCAAGTTCAGGGCGGCCTTGAAATATCAAGACCTTGGGTTCATAGCCCGCATCTGGATACATAATGTATTAAGAGACGTTTAGACCTTCCACATTTATTGATTTATTATTCAGTGCACTGTCAAGTACAAATATGCAAAATATTAAATTATCTGCACCAGCATTTTAAAGTTTTAGAATTTCATTTTATATAACTGGTAAGCAGTAAGGTATGGACAAAAACTTTCTTCGTAAAAAATGTAGATGTCGTTAAAGCACACAATTTATATCAAACACAAATGCTTTTTGAGACGACTATTTCCAAGGTATTCCTTATACAGGGAGAGCCAAAATACTACGAACCGGCTGCGCGGTGTTTTTCTTGTCCGCGCCCTCGGCGCTCGTTGCCGTCTGTCGCTATCATAGAAAGGCACGGATGAAGCCATACAACATTTTTAAAACTACTTTTAAAGGCTTAACTTACCAACTTTATGAAAGGAAATGCTGAAACTGGCCACCGCTGTAAAATAATAAATAAATACCGAATTTTTTTAAAAATGAATTGCTATTCAATTCATAACTTAAAATCTTATAATTTTTACATCAATAATTCGCCTAATTCTTTATACCATCATTACACATTTCATTAATATAATAATTTACCTCTTTAGGAAACTATCCATCACTCGCCGTAGTTCACGTTGAGAAATGCTGTAAATTTCCTGGCGGATGTTTTGTTTTAATTCTTCCAGGGTGTGTGGGTTTGTCTTGTACACTTTGTTTTAAGTTACCCCAGAGGTTAGGTCGAGGGACTAAGGGGGGGCCACAAATCTCTACTAATAATTCTGTCCTCTCACACACTTTCATAAAATTGTTAAGTAAAGCCTTTAAAACTAGTTTTAAAAATGTTGTATGGTTTCATCTGCGTTTTCCTTTGATAGCGGCACACGGCAACAAGCGCCAAGGACGCGGCTAGTAAAATCACCGCGCAGCCGGTTCGTAGTCTTTTGGCTCTCTCTGTATTATCGATTTAATCTTCCAATACTATACTTCTCTCAACTGGTTAGTCGCTATTCGTTTTTACTTTCTTTACCACGTACATAGTAGGTAGATAAAGTATTGCATTCCACCGAAAAATTCGATGCCGTGAGTTCACCGGATATACATGTTTTGAGGATCCCTGAATACAAAAAGAGCATTTCAGAAAAAGGCCGGCATGTGTGTGTGTGTGTGTGTCTGTTTGTCTTTGAGTAGCACAGCTCAAAAACGAAATGAGGGACAAATACCAAACTTGATATTTAAGTTCAGTATCTTCCAAAGATGCAACACGAAGATTTTCAAGAAAATCCCTCTACCCTAAACTACCCTTTCCATGGAACATTTTTCGAATTGTTGTATTTTCTGAACAATGGCTATAACGAATTTGGTTAAAATACCATACATTAAAGATATGTACATGATAAATAAAATGTGTATCTTCAATTTTCTGGGAATAGCTTGTGAAGTCCTCTTTATTCGAAGATATTTATATAGTCTTGCATAACTGCAAAACGTTAAGCGATAGAGGAAAACACACTACACAAAAAATAAATTTCTTTAAAACTGTGATGGTGACTTTTGTTATATTTATTTATTTGTTGAGCCCCACGTTTGGGAGCCAATTTGCGGTGGTATTATTTATATTTATTTATTTGTTGTTTACTCCACGTGGTGAAGCCATTTTGTGACGTGATTCTTTGTTAGGTTTGTAGCTCCATCTGGTGTTAGCAATTTGCGGCAGTATTAGTGTTTGTTTGAAAGAATGCTACTGTTATTTTATTTAATTTTGGTTCACTGTCCTCCGGCTAGCTATGATCTTTTTGGTCGAGCACTTCTCTTTATACAGGTTGTGTAAACGGAAACACTGATGAAAGAATTTGTTTTACACTTTTATTGTCGAACACATTCACTATCACATTTACACTTTGATCTTGACACTCGCCAAACTGAAACTGTTATAATAACTTCATTACTGATCATTCTTAATTCGCGTACTTCAACTTTTTGTATTATTAACTTTACAACACTTTAGATTTTTCATAACTCTGCTACGCGTAACTTGCGAATCGATAGCCGACGTGTACTGTACAAATATTTCTGCTGGACTGAAGACGACGTGTAACGTACAGATGTTTTCGACGAACTGACGGACTGAAGGCGACGTGTAGCATACAAATATTTTCGGTGAACTGACGGGATCCACCTCTAACCTAGCCGTTTTTATACTCCTACACCCCGATATGCCTAAATATTATAACTGAGTTACTATTGGCTAATAAAACGCGCCAACATTTGCGTCTATTTTTATATCCAATGAAAATTATGAATACATATGCTCTAGGGAAAATGTTCCAGCAAATTCTAAAGAAAAACGCGCCAACATTACATAACTTCCTCGTCTCTAATAATGATAAACAGCTCACCCCCTCGCTGCATTATTGCACGCTATTATTGTCAGTTTCAGTAAGGCAGTATAAACCCACTTCTCAACAATAATTACAATCAACAAACATCTCAAATCAATGTCGCACAAAAATGCATATTCATACTATAATCATTCTTTACATTTAAATAATTTATGATAATTCAAAACACACAATTTATTTCCAATAACATCTTTTTGTGGCATCAGCCATTTGCGAGATATCCGTTATTAATGGTTCGCATTGCTCAATCTTTGTCATTCTTTTCAAGTCCTCTCGATTTTCAGTTGTTTCTCGCAATATTATGGAAAGAGTTTGGAATTTTAAGGCCAGCGTATAACATCCAGTTCTAAAACATTTGACGATCGCTATTTCCTTTGTGTCTACAGGGTTATTCAAAAAGAAGGAACAGATTTTAAATATTTATTTCTAATGAACGACAATAGATGGCGACACATGCTATACATCACTGAATAGAGAAAAGTCCAAAGTTTTATTTTGTGTGTTCAAAATGAACACCATTTATTATGCGAGAACGACCAGTGCTTTTTCGTTTGCATACGCAATCATCTTTTACGAATTTATTCCATCAGTTGTAATTGTTTTATGACAAGACGGCTCGTTGTTGAACTTACAACGAAATGCACGCTGCAATGAAAAAATCGATTCACTCTTTGCATAATGCAGCACACAAAACGACTTTTCCTGTGGCGTCGTCATTTTCTCGTAAACAAACACACCGCACTGAATGGAAATAATAGGTGGGCTTAAAGCTCTCCTCTATTCAATGATGTTTCGTATGTGTCGCTGCCTATTGTCGTTCATTGGAAATAAATATGTAAAGTCTGTTCCTTCTTTTTGAATAACCCTGTATAACGAAATGTGTAATACAACTATTTCCGGAAAGGTTTATCTCGATTAAAATGAAATAGATAGGTAAATAAACTTTCGTAAGAATAATTTATATGCCAAGCGCTAGAGGGTAGAGAAAGTCGTGTGAAAATAACACATCCGATTTTTTTACTTTCTCTACCACGTATATAGTAGGTAGAGAAAGTATTGCATTCTCACAAAAATTCGATACCGAGATTTCACCGGAAATACATGTTTTGAAGCCCGCTGAATTCCAAAAGACATTTTTACTTTCTCTACTACGTATAGTAAGTAGTTGAAGTATTCTATTCCACCCAAAAATTCGATACCGAGATTTCACTGGTAATGCATGTTTTGAGACCCCCTGGATCCAAAAAAAAAGTATTTTTGGAAACATGTCCGTGTGTGTGTGTCTGTGTGTCTGCCTGTGTCTGTGAACAGCATAACTCAGAAACGAACAGTCGGATAAACACCAAACTTGGTATTTAGGTTCAGTATTTTCCAGAGATGCGACACAAAGGTTTTCAAGAAAATCCCCTACCCCAGATTACCCTTTACATGAAACATTTTTCGAAAATTTTAATTTTCTCAAAAATGACTATAACAATTTTGATTAAAGTATCATATATTTAAGACATTTTTTTGGCACATAAAATGTATATTTTCTGGGAATGTCTCCAAAAGTATTCTTCATTGTGAACGACTTTTGCTAAACTGATAAACCATAAGAGATAGACAGAATTTTACTACACAAAAAATGTAGATCGCGTTAAATGACGTGAAAACGCGTTTTCGAGATATTGCTTGTTATTACCTTAAATTTTCCAATACTTATACTTTTTCTCAAATTCGTTATTCATTTTTTTTGTCCTGGTAATGCGAAGAGAATGGAATGCTCCAAATAGCAATCAGCTCTTAAAATATTCGCTTAAAGCCTACCAATTCCCCTTGCACCTACAAGAAAATTAGCAATAAGATTAACATCTCGATTAACATGAAGCATATGGAGAATAAGTGTTTGTAAAAATAGTTTGTACAAGTGTAGAGAAAGTCATGTGAGTGTAACACATCAGATTTTTACTTAATGACTCTTATAAAATAGCCTTAAATAAGGAGCGTTTTCAAGTATTTTTGCCTCAATTTTCTATTCCATAAACCTTGCCACAGGTTATTCACTTATGATAGTAACGAATGAACTGGACACGTGAGAAGGGAGGGGTGGGTGTTGCTTGATTTGGCAACATTGGCAACGACCTTGTGAGGCAAGTTATTAATGTGTTTAATTCTCGTGATTTATGTGAATCTTTTCTCTAACGAAGGGTATGGTAAAAGACATACGTTTTATTTGCAGAACTTTGGCAAAAATAAACAAAACAACGGTTCCGCAGAGTTCATGTAGACGGATATAGAAGACTCACAGCAAGCATTAAAACAATCTAAACCAAATTTGGTTTTGTTAATTGGTGCCTTATAAAGAGATAACATTTATTTGTGTGTCTGTGTGAACGAAAGGAGAGAAAACATTACTGAAAACCGGAAATCCTGTTAAGCATCAAACTTGATATTTAAGTTCAGTATCTTCCCTGGATACGACACAAAGATTTTTCAAGAAAATCCCTCCACTCCGAAATACCCTTTACATGGAAATATTTTCGTTATTTTTGATTTTCCCAAAAAGGGCTCTAGTGCTTTTGCTCAAAATATCACATGTTTAAGATATTTGCACACATAAATTATGTCTTTAATTTTCTGAAATACCCCTTTTAAGTCCTCTTTATTCTTGTTGGCTTTTGTAAAACTGGTAAACCAAAAGAGAGAAACCAAATCTTACTATACAAAAATTAAAGCCTTGTTAAAGGACACAACATACACTATGTGATCAAAAGTATCCAGACACCCCACTAATATACGTTTTTCATCTTAGGTGCATTGTGCTGCCACCTACTGCCTGGTACTCATTATCCGCGACCTCAGTAGTCATTAGACATCGTGAAACCGCAGAATGGGACGCTCCGTGGAACTCACGGACTTCGAACGTGATTAAGTGATTGGGTGCCACTTGTGTCAGAAGTCCGTACGCGAGATTTCCACACTCCTAAACATCCCTAGGTCCACTGTTTCTGACGTGATAGTGAAGTAGAAACGTGAAGAGCACAAAATCGTACAGGCCGACCTCGTCTGTTGACTGACAAAAGACCGCCGACCGACAAGAGTAGTAGGCAGACATCTATCCAGACCATTACACAGGAACTCCAAACTGCATCATGATCCACTCCAAGTACTATGACAGTTAGGCGTGAGGTGAGAAACCTTGGATTCCATGGTCGAGCGGCTGCTCATAACCACACATCACGCAGGAAAATGCCAAACGACACCTCGCTTGGTGTAAGGAGCGTCAACATTACACGATTGAACAGTGGCAAAACGTTGTGTGGAGTGACGAATCACGGTACACTATGTGGCGATCCGATGGCAGGGTGTGGGTATGGCGAATGCCCGGTGAACGTCTTCTGCCAGCGTGTGTAGTGCTTGTGAAGTGTGTAGCAATAAGATTAACATCTCGATTAACATGAAGCATATGGAGAATAAGCGTTTGTAAAAATAGTTTTACAAGAGTAGAGAAAGTCATGTGAGTGTAACACATCAGATTTTAGACAGCGCTCGAATTTGTAAAATTTCAATAATAATAATAATAATAATAATAATAATAACAACAACAACAATATACTGAAATTAAGAGAAGTCAGTTTAGGACGAGATTCTTGAAAACAAAAAAGAAATGAGGTTAAAAAGGCAAGATGTTTTGATGTTTTGTTGATTCATTAGCAATCATTTTCTGAAATTATTTTCAACATTGTTGCCTTACACCAGGCAATGAAGCGATTAAATGCTATATCTTGTTGCTTTCTGCTTTTCTGGACAAGTACTTCTAGTGTTATTCTGAATTCATAATTTCCGTAGGTTATAACAGATTAGGGGTTGCTAATATTACGTATGGGTTAACTCTACAACGAGTTGTGATAAATTGTAGTATGACGATTTGTATTGTAAACGGATAATGCGAGCGCCATGAGAAATCTATCATGTAAAAATACATAATGAAAAGTAAAACCTAATCAAACCAAGTCGAGTTATTAAACATGTGCAAATGCAAAGAGTAATTGCCGTATGATTGGACTTAAAACCAAAGTTGGTCACTATGCGATAAAGTAAAGCTTTTAGCTCTTGTGCACTGTGTTAGAAATTCTACTTGCTGCCTAAAAAAGATGTTAAAATACGATAATAGGTCGAAAATTTAACATATTAGAATTTTGTTAATAGATATGTTGTTTGAGCATTTAAATATTATAGTTTAGTACTATGGCTATGCATAGCTTTCATCGTAAAAATCATAATTAATTATCGCGTTTCTTAGTAGGTACATATTTTAAACCAATATTTGAACGTAACGCTAATATTACCTTTTACGACAACACATTAAAAGCCAACACTTTCCCATTAATAAAACATGTAAATAATTTACGCACTAAAATGCAGATTTTTAACGTAGCACACCTTGTCAGAGGCGATGAACTCTTGCACACACACATAACCCATTGTACTTCACTTCCCACTCAAGGACACTCCTGCTCATGTTTGGAAATAACTAAGTAAGGTTAACTATGGAAATGAAGTCATTCTTCTTTTGCGGGAGACAAGCCTGTCAACAGGACATTTTAATGCGGCTGGAGGAAGTTCAAAATGGCGTAAATAGATGTAATTAACAATTTGGAAGTGAAAAGCAATGTTCGGAATGGATTTATTTGGGTATCGAATTTACAATATGGAATACTTTACAACGAAGAAGATGATGTGGTAAAACTTGGAGAAAAAAATAATTGTCTTTCATAAAAATACAAAGTTGTAAGCGTCAAGGAATAGTTAGAAATTTCAGCATCCAAAAATACGCATATAATTTGTTATCAAGAGTAACAAAAGTAGAAATGAAGTGTTAATTCTTAAAATTATTAAAGTTAAAGTGAAAACACGTTATAAGAAGTATTATAATAAAACCCATTGAAACACTTGAAACAAAAGACATCTTTAACAAGGAAAATATAGCATGCTTTCATTAGAAGAGCAAAATTCAGATTAGATCAAAAAGTGGTAAAATGAATTAGGAAAAAGGATAAGAAAAATGCTGTTTTAATGATGTTAAATACAAATAAGTTGATTGATGTGTAATAGAATCAATAATTACTGAACAATTAAACAGATGAATTTGATGTATTGAATAATTAATTTAGTATATAGACGTTAAAGAGATCTTAGTTATCTCAAGACGTCAATAAATAAGTAGTGGAAGTAGTGGAAGAAAAAGAAGAAGAAGAAGTGTTGCAGCTGCGTTTTGGCATCAAATCTTAACCTCCATAGATTAATACAGTTAGAGCACCGTTGGTCGATCAATCCTGTTGAAATTGTTGCTACCAAAACTGCCATTTTTTAAATTCGGAAGGAAAAGATCTTATGTGTTGCACTCACATGACCTTCTCTATTCACTTTTGTACAAATTATTCTTACGAAAGCATATTCTTCTTTTTCATGTTAATCAAGATAAACATTTGCAAACTCTATCTTATTGCTAATTTCCTTGTAGGTGCAAGGGGAATATGCTAGGCTTTGCCGCTTTAACTCCCTGGTCATATCTCGACGGATCTGTTGGTGGATAACTCTTAGAACGATATGTGATGGACAGTTAGCCTTCTAGGTCTCATCCCTGTAACCACCCACTCCGTCACATGTCACAGAGTTTGCATGTCCTGGACATAAAAAAACGAATAACGAATTCCCATTTGAGAAAAAGTATAAGTATTGGACAATTCAAACAAATAACAAGGAATATCCCGAAAATAGTTGGCTCCACAAAAAATTATATATGACATAAATTGTGTGTTTCAATGAGATTTACATTTTTAGTGTAGAAACATTTTGTCTTTCTGTTACGGTTTACCAGTTATGAAAAAGCCATTCAGAGTGAAGAGGACTTTTGGGGACATTTCCAGAAAATTCAAAATATACATTTCATTTGTCATGAAAATGTCTTAAATATACAATATTTTAGTCAAAATCGTTAAAGCCATTTTTGAGAAAATCATAATTTTCGAAAATGCTACTTGTAAAGGGTTGTTTGGTGTAGGGGGATTGTTTTGAAAATCTTCGTGTCGCATCTTTGAAGGATATTGACTTTGGTATTTATCCGATTTTTTACTTTCTCTACTACGTATAGTAAGTAGGGGAAGTATTGTATTCCACCCAAAAAATCGATACCGAGATTTCACCGGAAATATATGTTTTGAGACATCCTGAATCCAAAAAAAGCATTTTTGGAAAAATGTCCATGTGTGTGTGTGTGTGTGTGTGTGTGTGTGTGTGTGTGTGTGTGTGTGTGTGTGTGTGTGAACAGCATAGCTCAGAAACGAACAGTCGGATATACACCAAACTTGGTATTTAGGTTCAGTATCTTTCAGAGATGCGACACGAAGGTTTTCAAGAAAATATTTTCATGACAAATGAAATGTATATCTCGAATTTTCTGGGGATGTCTCCAAAAGTATTCTTCATTGTGAACGACTTTTGCATAACTGGTAAACCATAAGAGATAGACAACATTTTACTACACGTAACATGTAGATCGCGTTAAAATAAACAATTTATGTCATATGCATTTTTTAGTCAGTGAATCATTTTCGAGATATTGCTTGTTATTTCCTTAAATTTTTCAGTACTTATTTTCTCAAATGGGAATTCGTTATTCATTTTTTTGTCTTGGATATGCAAAGATAATTTTAATCTGTGATAAAGAGAATGGTGCTGCACCTAGCAACCATCTATTAAGAGATATGTCTATGCTTAAAGGCTACTATATTTCTATATTGCCCTTGCAAATACCAAACAAGGGGAACATAGTACGCCTTAAGCGATAGTAAAATATTTTTAGAACTGGTCGCTATGTGCAAAAGTAATTCTCTTTGCATGTCAAAGGATCGTTTCTGCAACTGTATATCTCGATTATTATGAAAAAGATGAAGAATAAGCGTTTGTAAACATTTTGTACAACAGTAGAGAAAGTCATTAGAGTGTAACACGTCAGAATTTTTTTGAGTTATGTTGTTCACAGGCACACAGACACACACAAGGACTTATTTCTAAAAGTGCTTTTTTGGATTCAGGGGCCTCAAAACATGTATTTCCGGTAAAATATTGGTATCGAAATCGTGGGTGGAATCCAATACTTCCCCTGCCTCTTATACGTAGTAGAGAAAGTAAAAACTGAACCTCTTAGAATTAGAAATAAAGTTTCTTATTTACAAAACGTATATGGAGGTCTATAAAACTTGTTTGGATCCCTGGTCACTCAAGTATGTCAGGAAATGACAGATTGAACACATTAACAAAAACTGCAAGAAATTCTGGAATCCTTTATAATATTCAGTTACCCGTTAACGACGGTCTTGGCTCATAATGGATGAAATTTATCCTTACTAAAGATATACGTCCTCCAAGCCAATCAGAGCAACTATATTATGGTTGCTCAATTGTCCATGGCTTAATTGTCAAGATTAATACACAAGATTTACCTAATTTTGAAGAATGAGTTTGAGAATTACATACACCTTAGCTTTTCTACATACAATTTCTAAAATTTGTCTGATTGTGACACGTATGGTAAGCCCTCTTTGGATGTGTCAAATCAAATACTCATAAACTTCAATTATTACAGTCACTGTACTAAATAGGTATTCCTGGTCCTGTCAAGCTTAGTAATGTTATTAAGTATGATCCAGCTAAAATCTTCAAAAATATATTACAGTATGTAGAAAAATGTAAAATGAAAATTTAAATGTCAGTTTAATTATTTCTTCCTGGGCACCACCCGATCAAAAGTATCCGGACACCTGGCTGAAAATGACGTACAAGTTCGTGGCGCCCTCCATCGGTAATGCTGGAACTCAATATGATGTTGGCCCACGTTTAGCCTTAAAGACAGCGTTCACTCTCGCAGGCATACTTTCAATCAAGTGCTGGAAAGTTTCTTGGGGAATGGCAGCCCATTCTTCACGGAGTGCGGAACTGAGGAGAGGTATCGATGTAGGTCGGTGAGGCCTGGCACGAAGTCGGCGTTCCAAAACATCCCAAAGGTGTTCTATAGGATTCAAGTCAGGACTCTGAGCAGACCAGTCCTTTACAGGGATGTTATTGTCGTGTAACCACTCCGCCACAGGCCGAGCAGTATGAGCAGGTGTTCGATCGTGTTGAAAGATGCAATCCCATCTCCGAATTGCTCTTCAACAGTGGGAAGCAAGAAGGTGCTTAAAATATTAATGTAGGTCTGCGCTGTGATCGTGCCACGCAAAACAACAAGGGGTGCAAGCCACCTCCAGGAAAAACACGACCACACCATAACACCACCACCTCCGAATTTCACTGTTGGCACTACACACGCTGGCAGATGACATTCACCGGGCATTCGCCATACCCACACCCTGCCATCGGATCGCCACATTGTGTACCGTGATTCGCCACTCCACACAACGTTTTGCCACTGTTCAATCGTGTAATGTTGACTCTTCTTACACCAAGCGAGGTGTCGTTTGGCATTTTCCTGCGTGATGTGTGGCTTATGAGCAGCCGCTCGACCATGGAATCCAAGGTTTCTTACCTCACGTCTAACTGTCATAGTACTTGGAGTGGATCCTGATGTAGTTTGGAATTCCTGTGTGATGATCTGGATAGATTTCTGACTATTACTCTTTACGACCCTCTTCAAATGTCGGCGGACTCTGTCAGTCAACAGACGAGGTCGGCCTGTACGCTTTTGTGCTGTATATATCCCTTCACGTTTCCACTTCACTATCATATCAGAAACAGTGGACCTAGGGATGTTTAGGAGTGTGGGAATCTCGCGTACAGACTTCTGACACAAGTGACACCAATCACCTGACCACGTTCAAAGTCCGTGAGTTCCACGGAGCGTCCCATTCTGCTGTTTCACGATGTCTAATGACTACTGAGGTCGCGGATAATGATTACCAGGCAGTAGGTGGCAGCACAACGTACCTAAGATGAAAAGCGTATGTTTGTGGGGTGTCCGGATACTTTTGATCACATAGGGTAGTTGAAATATTACTTCAAAGTAGAAGTAAGATACTAATTGAAGGTTTGGTTCCAAGGCATCTTTAAACAAACAACAGCAAACTGATGTAACATCAAATCAGATTTATCCACAAGATGAACCCTACAGCAACATCATAATATGCTAATGTATGTTTTACATATATTAAAGATTACAATATACAATATGTTACTAAAGTGCAACTTTGACATCCTTCCACCATTATGGGATGTGTCACTAGAATCTGGTGATATTCGGGCATTCATAACTGACAACTCCTTCGCAAATACACATCTGTTACATGTATTGGGAAGATTAGTTATATTGTATCTGTTACGTTAGGCCATGTTTTTATATTCGCAGGTGTTCAAACTTTGTTTGCACGCCAACCATTTAGCCACCAATTGACGCATCTATTATAATATTTATTATATATTATTACATTGTGTTAATTATATTACTATTTATAGTAGATTAGTTGTAGTTATATTATTTAGACTAATTATACGAGGACTTAATTATTATTATGTTAAGTTATTAGGCTGGTAAGTTATTATATATATATATTATATATAGAGGCCATGGGTTCGATTCCCGTGTCCGACCTTCCCGAGCCATGGTTATTTTTCGGGGATTTCGCCAATCACTAGGGGAATGCTGGAAAGGATCATTAAGTCCCCCGAATTTCCTGTCCCTCCATTTCACCTCCATTCTCATTTCATCCGCTTGGTCTCTTTCAGGGCTGTACGTGTCGGCGGGAGTTCTCGGCGTGTGCATGGCAGGGAAAAGGATGCTCTATGTAAACTTTCTCCGGGTTCCGGGTCCCTCAGGTAATGGTAGGGATCCTGCCCACTGCCTGCCGTGCCCCTGGTCCGTCCGCCCTCTGTCGCTTCTGACTTCATTCATCCCCCCGGGGCATAGGTACAAAAGATCTATGTAGGTTGACGTGCTTAGTCCCCCTCCGCATTGAATCCAAGTCATAATCCTTAGGTATTACGTTTGCAGTTAATTACAATTTTGAATTGTTTTTGCAATTTTTGGTGTATGCATTGTCTATGTAATGTTTTATTTTTAGGGGAAGAAGAACTTATAGAAGAAAACCAAGAAATTTAATTTGTTTGGTTTAGATGAGTACGCCGAAATCATACAAGTATAAGTTGTTCATACTATTACAATACGTAATTTCAACGTTTAATGACATGCGTGTTATATCAATTAAGGCCATAGCACGGTTCAGTGCTTATTTTGAGAAAATGATTTGTTACCTTATTTTTACCACACTTTGGGCGTCAATTTGAAGTAATTTGTATTGAAGGAGTTGTATTATATATCAACTATTGGGGAGCCGAACTTGTAGTAATTGCAACCGTAGTATAGTAAACAGTTTCCGGTAGCCTTCGCCCCAAATGTACTTTCAGGTGGCCTTTGCCCCAAGTTTAAAAAAAATATTAACTTTGTAATTTGACTGTTTCTTTAAATGTTATATATTTATGTTTGCCTCGGCTGCGTCAGTATTTATTTTAGAGACATGGATGTCTTGCCAGGGTTGTGGTACGACTAAGAATGTAGGTTTACACAGATTATAATTTTACTTCACTACTTTTATTAATACTTGATACGATTTAAATAACTCTTCGCTGATAGAGAGAGAGAGAGAGAGAGAGAGAGCTGTGAGATGTTTTTATTAAGTACTTGCACTTTTTAATACGTAACCTATTTTCGTCTCACACGAATACGTATTACACTTCTCGAGGACGTGTCTCGCGTCCGGTTAGGAACACTGTTTGTTTGCAGGCAACTAAATTGATTTCAACCGTCTAAACTTGTAAATCTCTGTATTTCAAGTCTCTGATTGGCTAATCCTACTCCAATAGAATACCTTCATTTAACTAAAGCTTTTTCTGGTTGTTGATTGGCTATTTTTAAACTGTCTCAAAATTTACATTATTTTTGCTCCAATAATGACTAGTAGCATTTAAACTTTCAAATTCAATATTACCTCAAGGTTACCTCATTGTTACCTCATTGTTAGCAACTTTTAACCTATTATTTTCACAGTTCCTACATTATTAAATTACATAATACGTTCAGATAAACATTATTACACATGGATACAATAATACAAACATATACAATGACTGTTACATACATTTTTATATATTGTTATATACACATTAATTTAAGGCAATCATTTAACTATTAAAAATACTGCGTCAAATCTAACACTTAAAGTACATCCAGGTTATAGGTGATCAGTGATTATGGCGGAGAAGGAAGATGATGACCTAACCTTTGCACCAAAGAAAAGAATATTACAGAACAGTATATATTATATGACAATGATTCATAATACTAGCAGAAGACCAAAATAGCGCGTCTTCTGTAAATAACTTGTCTGGTGATTTCTCTGGTTATATATCTAGTGACTCAAGTTACAACATCGACCACTCTGACATGCGACATCAGCCATCTTTGTTTTATAGTTATCTGAGTTGGGTTAACGAGAGAGGAAGAAAAATGGCGTAATATGAAGTTATAACAATTTGGAAGAGGAAAACAGTTTGGAATAATTTTGTTGCTTTGCGAAAATTGCAAAATTAAATATAATTCAAGAAAGAAGAATGATTCGAAGATCGTTAAATCAATACTAAGGATGGAACGATAAAACTAGGAAAAAGAATTTTTCTTAAATTAAGAAATACAAGATGATGTAATTCAAGGAAAGTGTTAAAGCTAAGAGGGATCAAATATAAATATTGAAATTCTTATTAGTACGAGCTAAAATAAAAGGAAAAATAATGTGTTAATTTATAAAAGCAATATTATTATTTTTATTATTATTATTATTATTATTATTATTATCATCATCCTCATCATCCTCTTTGTTATTATTGAAGGTGGAAGTGGATTTTAAAGTGGAAATCTGATAAAGGAAATATGAATTCATTTGAAGTAAAACAAAAGACGACTTTAACAAAGTAAATAAAACATGCGTCCATAAGCATAAATCAAGATTTACTAACCGAGCGGCCCGCATTCGGGAGGTCCCGGGTTCAAATCCCGTGGGCCGTCCAATCTGTCTGAGGATTTTTTCGTGGTTTTCCTCAGTCGCCAAGGTAAATACCGGATTGGATATTTAATACCGCGACCTAAAGTTCCACCTTAAGTCTAAAACAGTAGTAAAATGAAAAATAAGTGGTAACATCGAATGCTATGCCATCTATCTACAGACAATGTAAGCAGTTAGACTGGACGGTACCCTAACGCCATCTGCACGGCACGAAACAGAAGATCCGGTTACCATGCGCTGGGAGTCTCTGTGGGCACGTGAGAAGCAAGATGTCATTTCCAGGGATGAGACCTAGAAGGCTAACGGTAAGCCTTTCTGTGTGGGGGCGGTGGGACTGGACGGCACCCTAATGCCATCTGCACGGCATGAAGCAGGTGGTTTTACAGGGATGAGACCTAGAAGGCTAACTGTCCGCCTTTATATGGGGGCGGAGGTTGGACTGGACGGCAACGTAATGCCGTCTGCACGGCACGAAGCAGAAGATTCGCTAGCTATACTCTAGGGTCTCTGTGACACGTGACGGAGCGGGTGATTACAGGAATGAGACCTAGAAGGGTAACTGTCCGCCTTTCTGTGTGAGTGGATTGGACGGCACCCTAATGCATTCTGTACGGCACGAAGCAGGTGGTTACAGGGATGAGACCTAGAAGGCTAACTGTCCGCCTTTATATGGGGGCGGCGGTTGGACGGCACCCTAATGCCGTCTGCACGGCACGAAGCAGAAGATTCGGTAGGTATACGCTAGGGTATCTGTGACACGTGACGGAGCGGGTGGTTACAGGAATGAGACCTAGAAGGGCAACTGTCCGCCTTTTTGGGTCTCTGTGACACGTGACGAAGCAAGATGGTATTTCCAGGGATGAGACCTAGAAGGCTAACTGTACGCCTTTCTGTGTGAGGGCAGTGGTTGGACTGGACTGCACCCTAATGCCATCTACACGGCATCAAGCAGGTGGTTTTACAGGAATGAGACCTAGAAGGCTAACTGTCCATCAAATATCGTTCTAAGAGTTATCAACAACAGATTCCTCGCGAGTTAAAGCGACGTAAAATAAAATAGAGTAAAAAAAATTACTAGCAAATGAAAAAGTCTTAAATGGGAAAAAGAAGAAAACGAATAAAAATTATAGTATTATTAAAATAAAAGATAACTGAAGTAATTAATGGGAATATCGATTGGATTAATACTGAAAAGTAAATAAAATATAATAAGAAGAATTTATTGTAATGAATCATTTAATATTGTTGGTATAAGACATTAAAGAGATCAAGGTTATATCAGGACGCCGCTAAGTAAGGAAGAGGAGGAGAAGAAGAAGAAGTAATCTGAGTTAGCTGTGTCCCCTAAATAAAACAACTGAAGATCGGTGTTGCCAGGCAGTTGTTAAAAAAATATGTATTCAAATCTGTGATTTAGGCCAAACTGAAACAAATTTTTCGATGTTCCAAAAACAAAATTCTTAGTTTTAAACCCATATAGCCTGCTAATCTTTCCAGATTCGAGTTAACGGTAAGTGATACAATAAATAATATTACCTATATGACAAAGAAAGAAAAAAGAGTTTCATAAACGTAAATGTTAGGTTAGCGGAGGAGAGATACTTTCCTTGGTTAATGTAAACGTACCTGGACTTTGAACTTTGCTGGAAGAAGCCATTGTTATTTTACAGAAGTTTGAGTACTTGTAAAACTTGACTTTAGGGTCCATATTTACCTTATAGTCGATGTAAAAATAGTAACCTAGGAAAGTAAAGTGCACATAATAGTGGTTTTAAGAGATGTGAACAGTTATGCGAGTTCGATAAACTTCGATACTGGATTATCGTCGGTATCGCTATATACACGTAACACACGCATACACTGCATGCCTTTTATTGACTTGAATACATTATTACAGATAATTAAGAACAAATAATATGGTGCTTTACTTATTTTCATCAATATGTGGCTTATTTTGTCACTTTTGTTCCATGTTACTGACACTCAGAAGTCGCATCGCATGCATCTCACCCGTGGCATCATGGGAATGTGGGTTGCGTTGTCTTTTTGCTTTCTCTACTACGTATAGTAAGTAGGGGAAGTATTGTATTCCACCCAAAAATTCGATAAAGAGATTTAACCGGAAATACATGTTTTGAGGACCCCTGAATCCGAAAAAAGCCTTTTTGGAAACATATCCGTGTGTGTGTCTGTGTGTGTCTGTGAACAGCATAACTCAGAAACTAACAGTCGGATAAACACCAAACTTGGTGTTTAGGTTCAGTATCTTCCAGAGATACGACACGAAGGTTTTCAAGAATATCCCCCCACTCCAGATTACCCTTTACATGGAACATTTTTCGAAAATTTTAATTTTCTCAAAAACGGCTGTAACGATTTTGATTAAAATATCATATGTTTAAGATATTTTTATGACAAATGAAATGTATATCTCGAAATTTCTGGTAATGTCTCCAAAAGTATTCTTCATTGTGAACGACTTTTGCATAACTGGTAAACCATAAGAGATAGACAAACGTTTACTACACAAAAAATGTAGATCGCGTTAAAATACACAATTTATGTCATACACATTTTTTTTTGAGTAAACCATTTTCGAGATATTGCTTCTTATTCTTTTAAATTTTCCAATACTTATATTTTTTCTCAAATTCGGTATTCATTTCTCTCTTTTTTTTGTCCTGGTAAAACAAAGAGAATGGAATACTCCACATAGCAACTAGCTCTTAAAATAAGACTATAGCTTAAAGCCTACCAATTCCCCTTGTATTTACAAGAAAATTAGCAATAAGATTAACATCTCGATATCTCGACTAACATGAAGCATATGGGGAATAGGCGTTTGTAAAAATAATTTTACAAGAGTAGGGAAAGTCATGTGAGTGTAACACATCACATTTTTTTCCGCTTGGAACATTTGAAATCCCAACATAGCTGAAAATACGATTTAGGGCCCTCAGCCTCAAGGCGTAGCCGAGGGATTGAGGGCCTTCAGCCTCAAAGCGTAGCCGAGGGATGTTTTTAGGAGAGGAGTGTAGCAGTTGCGGCCGGAGGACCCAACAGCCAAGCGACGACAGAGCGTAGCCGACGGATCTGCGAGCCTAAAACACAAATGATTCACGTTGGCAGCAATTCCTCCCAAAAGTCGCCAAAACCCGCCAAAAGGACTATATAAGAACGGCCGCATAAAAGGGAAGGTGGGTAGGTGGGTGGGCAATATATTACCCCCGGAGCAACATCTTGATGTAGTATTATTTATTTTATTTATTTATTGAGCCCCACGTTTGGGAGCCAATTTGTAACGGTCATGTGGTGAATCCATCTTGTGACGTGATTCATTTGTTAGGCTTGTTAGCTCCATCTGGTGTTAGCAATTTGCGGCAGTATTAATGTTCGTTTGAAAGAATGCTACTGTTATTTTATTTAATTTTGGTTCTCTGTCCTCCGGCTAGCTATGATCTTTTGGTCAAGCACTTCTCTTTATACAGGTTGTGTAAACAGAAAGGAATCTTTTATCCAAAGATAACACTGATGAAGAAATTTGTTTTACACTTTTATTGTCGAACACATTAACTATCACATTTACACATTAATCTTGACACTCGCCAAACTGAAACTGTTATAACAACTTCTTACTGATCACTTTTAATCCACGTACTTCAACCTTTTGTATAATTAACTTTACCATACTTGAGATTTTTCATAACTCTTATACGCGTAACTTGCGAATCGATAGCCGACGTGTAATATTTCTGCTGGACTGAAGGCGACGTGTATCATACAAAATATTTTCGACGAACTGACGGACTGAAGGCGACGTGTAATGTACAAAGAATTTTGATGAACTGGCGGGGTCTTTACCTCTAACCTACCTTCTATTTATACTCCATCCAGATATGCCTAAAGATTATAACTGAGCTGCAATTGGCTAATAAAACGCGCCAACATTAGCGTCTATTTTTATATCCAATGAAAATTATGAAAACATATGCTCTAGGAAAAATATTCCAGAAGATTCTAAAAGAAAAACTGCCAATATTACGTAACTTCCTCGTCTCTAATAATGATAAACAGCTCACCCCCTCGCTGCATTATTGCACGCTATTATTGTCAGTTTCAGTAAGGCAGTATAAACTTACTTCCCAACAATAATTACAATCAACAAACATCTCAAATCAATGTCACATAATAATGCATATTCATACTATAATCACTCTTTACATTTAAATAATTTGTGATACAAATTACTGCATCAATCTACTACACCAAAACGTTCCTCTTTAACTAAGAATTACTGTGGATAGCAAAAGAATCCCTATTTCGTAAGTTAAAAGGTTCTATTTTCACCATAATCCAATATCGAAGTAACTGTTCAGAGTTCTAATCCACAATTTTGCCCAAAATTAATTGCCCATTCTAATTAGGCGGGAAAGGCCGGTAATTTTGCTCAGAGACCTCTTTATCAGGTTTGAGGTTCTTTTACATGCCGTAAATCTACGAAACGGGACCACTGGCTTTATTTCTCTTCCGAAGGAAGCCATGCTAAATATTTTTCCGCCCGAAAAAAATCCATCACCGTCCGCCGGGTTTGAACCCTCGATCTCAAGAACTAGAGGCTACCATGGTAACCACTACACCACGGAGGACGACACAATTTTGCCAATTTTAATACACTTTCTTATATAAAAACATCGCGATATGTCAATAAATTGCTCCATCTTGTTAACGCTACGAGGAAACCGCCAATCCAACCGCATTGGTGTAATCCGCGATAATAGCGATGTTAGAAGTGGCAAATGCCCAGTTTCTGGTATACCTGTCGTTTGAATCTAGTTCATATACATGCACACTAACCTTAACCTAACCTCGAAACCACAGGATCCTGTGAATTCACTGCGGCTTGCCCTGACGGCCTACGCTCACTTCATATTCATTCTTTTAATAATTTCCATCTAGCAGTATTTTTTGTTCAAATATTAGCGGCCTTTCAGAATAAACTCCATTAATTACGATAGCCACATAGCACTGACTACTAGCCGAACCGTACACTAATTAGCTAAGGTAAACACGGAACAAAGCCATAAAATATTTCTCCGCTGTTGATTAAGGGTACTCGATGCTTAGTTTTCGGCAAAATCTCAAATTTTTTACAATTAACAAAGAAAAATCCTCAAATATTTAGAGTCAGAATCCAATTTCAGTTTCCCCTTTTCTAACCATTTAAATGTTCAAACGAGACATTTTAAAGGACGTGCGCAGACGCGTGCAATTTCAAATGTTTATTTTCTCGCAAAGTTTTTCTTACATTGTTGTCATATTGAAATTATCTCGCGATACATTGTGGTTTCATTTCTTTAAAAACTTCTGTATACGTTCTTTGAAGGTGGACGAAGATATTTGAAGAGCCCTTTCTTTATATCCAGCAGAGGCGGATCCAGAATTCCTTTCGGAAGGTGCAAACATATTCCTCAATAATACCTCAACAATAAGAAAAATACACTCAGTAATAAGGAATTTAATTTATAAATTTTCAAACTTAATATAAGTGATTCACAAATTATCTTTTGGATTTAAGTTTTGAGAAATTTTTTATACAGCCATTGGCTGGTGTAATCTTTTAAAGAAGAGGGTAATCTGTTGAAGAAGAGAAACCTATAAAATTATTTCTTAAATAAAGATGCATTTTAAACTAATACTTAAGTAGTTCATTAAGTTAGTTACTGACCCTCGTTGTTTGAGAGCATAATTCTTATTCAGAAGTTATTTAATAAATGTATAGACTATGACAGCTGTTTCTTTTTGCGTTAGTGGAACATATTTTGAGATATACTCTCTCACTATGATAAATTCACTCATTGACCGAAAAAATAGATTTATGCTTTAGGCAAATAGAACAGAGATAAAGGTGTTTTTTCTCTTAATTAATGAAACGATTTTGTCATTCTTAGCACCTCCCTGGATCCGGCTTTTATCAAGTGTAACTTTGGATTACGATTTTAATGAATACATGATTGCTTTTAGAAAATTAAAAGTGGTACATATTTAATTATCTTCCTCAAAAAGCATTAATCCTTGACTTTGAATAACTTTATTCGAGAAATAATGTGCAAAAATAAATGTTTAAACTTTTCAAATTTTTATCATGCTGGGCATGAGCCGATTTTCAAGTTTTGAAAGTTATTTTCTTAGAAAATTAATTTTCTGGCATAACTATATTGAATAATTCTGTGACAAAAGTGTTGACTAATTTTTAACTTTCTCTACTACGTATAGTAAATAGGGGAAGTATTGTATTCCACCCAAAAATTCGATGCCGAGATTTCACCGGAAATATATGTTTTGAGACCCCCTGAATCCAAAAAAAAAACAATTTTTGGAAACATGTCCGTGTGTGTGTCTTGTGCTGTGAACAGCATAACTCAAAAACGAACAGTCGGATAAACAACAAACTTGGTATTTAGTTTCAGTATACTCCAGAGATGCTACACGAAGGTTTTCAAGAAAATCCCCCCACCCCAGATTACCCTTTACATGGAACATTTTTCGAAAATGTTAATTTTCTCAAAAAATGGCTAACGATTTTGATTAAAATATCATATGTATAAGATATTTTCATGACAAATAAAATGTATATCTTGAATTTTCTTCATTGTGAACGACTTTTGCATAACTGGTAAACCATAAGAGATAGACAAAATTTTAGTATGCAAAAAATGTAGATTGCGTTAAAATACACAATTTATGTCATAAACAGTTTTTTGTTGAGTGAACCATTTTCGAGATATTGCTTATTATTCCCTTAAATTTTCCAAAACTTATACGTCTTCTCAAATTCGATATTCATTTTTTTTGTCCTGGTAATGCAAAGAGAATGGAATACTCCACATAGCAACCACCTCTTAAAATATTTGACTATCGCTTAAAGCCTAGCAATTCCCCTTGCATCTACAAGAAAATTAGCAATAAGATTAACATCTCGATATCTCGATTAACATGAAGCAGATGGAGAATAAACGTTTGTAAAAATAGTTTGTACAAGAGTAGAGAAAGTCTGTGAGTGTAACACATCAGATTTTTTTAATTAGTAGAGATTTGCCATTTCTGTGTCTAGTTCTCTTCTTCCAAAATCATTAGCAGTTGTCCAGAATGGGAATTAGATACATGTATGTTTAGCCACTTTTACTGTTTCAAAATTTAATTCGGGATACTTTCTTTAGAGAAAGCTATTTTCTCGCGGATAGCGCAAAGGTGTTTTCTGCAGAACACATCTGTTGCTATTGATAAGCTTGATTTATGGTATTCTTTTGTAAAATAAGATAGTGATGCAAGTATATATTCATAGAAAAGCCAAGGACCTGCTCCAACTAAATACAGTGTTCTGTGAAGGACTTGTGGACTTTGGTTAGCATGCTAACATCCAAATGTAGAGGTGCTGGATTCGATTGCCGGCTGAAGGATAGTAATCTTTCTTTTTTATTAGCCAGGAATATTCCCTATTCTCTCTAGGGTTTAGAAGTATGAATGAGATAGTAAATGTGTTTAGAATTAGTGTTTAAGGCAAAGTTTGAGAAGTAATATGAAAGATCTAACCAAATATTTGCCAGAGACTATTTTTTCCTAAACCAAAACCCTCCTAAGTTACAGTCGTGCAGTGGCAGGCGTGCCGTGAGGTTGTCTGTCCCCGGTGTGTTAGTGTAACCGGCCGGCACTGGTGCGAGTTATTTGTGTGCTGTTGTGTACCGTTTTCAGTGTCTCCGAGTACACGCTTGTCTAATTGGGTATACTTTCTTTCTTGTTTCGTAAGTTCTAAACGGTAACCATAGCGGTTTATAAACGTGTGAATACTCTCAAAATTCAGTTTACGACGACGGCGATTAAACCCACTGCACTAGAAATCCACCAGTGGCTAGTGAACTTCATGGGGCTTCAAGCTGATCAGGTCGACACGCTCCAGCTTCACACCAGAGAACGAGCTATCTATGTGAAATTGTTATCGGCGGTATTGTATGATAATCTTCTCTCGCGGTATAAAGAGGAACAAAATTTTACATACGCCTCCGGCGACATAACAAAAGTGAATATTACACCGGGTGATCAGCAAACAGTAAATGTTCGGGTGTTTAACCTGCCTTCTGAGGTGCCCTTTACGGTACTGCCACAGGAACTGAGTAAATGTGGTACAGTGTATGATATCCGTAGGGAAAGATGGGGCTCGCAGTATCTTCTTTCGTCTAACAACGGAGTGCATGCAGTAAAAATGGGGCTGAAACGTCATATACCGGCTAGTTTAGTTATCGATTCGTATTTGATTGCCATCAGTTACATCGGCCAACCACAGGCTTGTCATTTGTGTCATGACACTACCCACTTAAAAGCAGCTCGTCCTCTTCGTGCCACGTGGCTACCTATAACTCCAAGGAATCGATCGGTAACCTTCAGTGAGGCGGCGAGTGCTGCCACCTCTTCTGATGCAGTCGCCCAGAAGCAGGCTTCTATTATGTCACAAACATCTGTGGTAGAACCTTTGTCGGTGAACCTTCCAGCGCGCTCTTCCAATTCAGTTGTGGTCCTGCTGGGGCGGAGACACCACTGTTGACTGCAGCAACCGAACATGCAATTGTGGACGGATCTATTACGCCCTTTGTTGATCGGAAGTCGGCATTCGAAATGCCCGAGGTACCCTCTTTTTCGCAAAATTCTCAGGATGGGGACATGGAGATCGTTTGTGATGAAGAAGTAGAGATATCGGCGAGTGAGGTAGCACTTTTAAGGCAAAAGCCTTCTGCTTCTTTGTCTAGTCGAGATCCTCGGATACGGAGCCAGCATAGGCGGATGGATGTAGAAAGTGCCATGACACGACAGCACTCCCAAAATCTGCAACCGTTGCCCGGTAACTCTCCGACTCGTTCCACAACGAAAGAGGCGGACTCAGGCAAGCGGCCGGCAGTAGATGACAGCGATGATTTTGACGTTCCCCTAAACTTACAAAGGATGACCCGCACCCGGATAGCGATGATTGAGATTGTGTTGTTTCTGGAGTGCTCCCTGGTTGTTCTCCGCTTGCAACCATTGAATATATTATCCTTACCCTTTAAATGCCGGTAGGTCTTCAAATATGGGCTTCGCTCAACGTTAACGGCCTGCGACAGGTTATTAAACAACAACTTTTAAGGGACTTTTTGATCAATAATGACATAGACATTTGTTTTTTACAGGAGGTGAATCTTTGTAACCTGGATTTTTTGTATGGCTTCGATTACGAGACCAATCTTGGCCCCGAGGGTTCCGGTACGACAATTGTTTACAGACAAGGCTTACGATTACACAGTTTTGGATACCATCCTTCCGGTAGGGTTCTTTCGGCAGTGTATGATGACGTGACTTTCGTGAACATCTACGCACCTGCTGGTAGTAATAAACGCAAACAACGAGAGGAGTTTTTTCGGCAAGACCTCCTGACCCATATCCCATCGGATGCTACCTTTGTACTTGTCGGTGATTTCAATTGTACGTTGGCGGCCAAAGATCAACGCGGAGCCTTTAATGGGCGTGTTACTTTGCAGCAGCTGGTGGAGCAAATGCGGTTAAAGGATACCTGGGAGCATACGCATGGTTCCGCAGTACAATTTACTTTCGTGAGAGGCCTATCAGCATGTATGTGCCGGCTGAACTCTTATCACGTCTTCATCGTACAGAGATAGTGCCTGTCGCATTCAGTGATCATAATGCACTCATACATGCCTTTGAAGGTAGGGCAGCGATCTACAGTAGAGGTAGAGGTTATTGGAAACTAAACTGCTCGTTGCCTATGGATGAGGACGTGCTAAGAGATTTCCAGGATCTTTGGTCGCGGTTGCGGGTATCCTTTCTGCTAGCACAGAATAAAGCCTTCTGGTGGGTGTGTAAAGCCAAGCCGGTATTCCTTTCCGGCTGCAACCTGTCGTCGAGCTCTGGCTAGGAGGGAACCCATGGACTATTACCTTCAAGTCCTTCAGGAACTACACATACGCCAACAGCAAGGTGAAGATGTTCAGTCTCTTATGAGGTGCATCAAAGAACATATTAAGGCCCGAAAATCTAACGAGTTACAGGGGTGTTTGTCCAAAGTACACTCGGCGGAAGTGGTGTTTGGGGAAAAGGCGAGTTTTTACCATCTGGCGAAGGAACGTAAACATGGTCGCCGGAAGCTCGTCACTCATTTGGAGGTTGATGGACAGAAAATTTCTACTACACTTCGTGTAGTGCACTCCGTTTACGTCCAACGCTTCTCCGTCCCAGCGGAATGCTCCAGTGCTGTGGACGAGTATATGTCTGGGGTTGCTCCGGTTGTCCCAGAGGAGCTGCGGCAGGATACGACACCTGTTTCAGCAGCAGAATTCATGGAAGTGATCCAGTCGTCAAAGTTGCATGCGTCTCCAGGACCTGATGGTCTACCATATGAATTTTACAAGCGCTGTTGGCGCTATATTCGGGAAGAATTACTTCAAGTTTTCCAGGTAATGTGGACCTCAGAGCGATTGCCGCCTACTTTTGCAGATGAGATAGTGGTCCAGCTTCCGAAGTGTGCGCAGCCGAAGACTCCACAGGATTACGACCGATCACGTTATTGAACTGTGACTACAAGTTGTTTGTTAAAATAATTAGTGTTCATATGCAGACGATTCTACCCTATATACTTAGCGAGATGCAGGCTGCCGTACATAAGGGGACGGTCATTCATCATACGCTGGCGGCATTGAGAGGTGGTGCACAGGAACAACAGTCCGCTGCAGTCATTAATTTAGGCCTTGAGAAGGCCTTTGACAACGTCGTTCACGGGGCATTATGGAAACGTTTGGTTGCCTTGAAAGTGCCCGATAAGCTCCGTAATCTTATCCGAGTCTTATATGATGTTGCTTCGTCTAAGATTCTCTGCAATGGGTATCTCACAGCTGCTATACCTGTTAAACGTTCCATCCGACAAGGTTGTCCCATGTCTATGATACTATTTGCCTTGTATGTTGATCCTTTACTTCGAGTCTTCAATCTACTCTTACCGGAATCGATGTGTATGGTCAGAGACTGGTGGTGCGAGCCTACGCTGACGATATTACTGTAATGGTTACCACACCCCGCGATATTATGCGCCTAAAAGATTGTTTACAGCAATATGAGGAGAGTACCGGAATGACATTTAATATGAGGAAGTCCGAGATATTGCCCATTGGGTTACAACCTCCGGATACATCAGTTTTGGGCATACCTGTTGTGCAGCGTACGAAGGTTCTGGGGATCTACTTTAGTACTGACGCAGAGGATATGCGGGAATAGAACTGGACGTCTCGTATTAATATCTTACGTGGTGTGATGTATCAGTAGAAAACCAGGATGCTGAATTTGGTACAACGTATATGGTTTTGTAATAGCTTTGCGCTCAGCAGAATTTAGTTCCTTGCATCTGTTCTTCCGCCCTCAAAACGCCATTGCCAGAGAATAGAACAGATATTAGGTTATTTTATCCGGACAGGAAAGCTTTATCGCATTGTGCGTACTCAGCTCCGTCTCCCTAAAGGTCAAGGTGGCTGGGGATTATTAGAGGTGGTTCGTCAATCTCAGGCCTTGATGATTCGAATGCTCTTGCTTGCCATGAATAACCAGGGTGACCCCGTGGATATTGCGCTACAACGACAATACTCATCCTTTTTGAATCGGGGCGAGCGTGACAAGGTTCCCCAAATGTTCCGTGAAGTTTATCAGGTCTTGCAGAAGTTACCACCGGAGAAAGTGGGGAATGGTGACTTTAGTACGGTGAAGAAGATTTACACCTTTCTTGTTCAAGCTGCTCCTATTATCCCTCCTTTCCGGCTGAAATACCCACAACTGCCCTGGAGGCGCATTTGGAGATGTTTTAGCCTTCCACAGATTAACACCGATCGGATGGCAGTAACGTATGCGGTGGTAAACGAAATCCTTCCAACAGCGAACAAACTCTATCGCCACCGGATGGCTATTTCCCACAACTGCCCACTTTGTAATGCCGCAGATTCCCTTCCTCATCGACTGATGGAATGTTACGGTAAAACTATGGTCTGGACTTGGGTTTTAGGATATTGTCGTACTTGGATACCTACCGGATGGATTCCTCAACCCTCTGATATTTTGCATTTGAACCTTCCTAAAGTAAGCCCACCATTGTATAATTCCCTACTCTGGCTGATTATGGGCACCTTTACTTGGCTACAAACGTTAGACGATCCAGCTGATTGTGTACTGCCTCATCTACGACAATTTTTACGTGCTGAGAGATGGCAGATGATTCGGCAACACAGAACAGAGCCATTCCAGCCTTGGATATTCAGGTTTAAGCTCCACTAGCAAAGTAATACCCTTTTCCCTTTTTGTTAGGATCCTGTTCTTCCTTGCTTGAAAAAAAAATTATAAAACTGATAAAATAAAAAATATAAAAAAAGTTACTTAAGATGTTAAAAGTCTGTACATAAAAGGACCAAAAATAGGCTATGCAAATAAATCCAACATTAACGGCGACACAAAATATCACAAATATAAAATTATTATAATTTACAGATGATTATGAAGTCCATCACGCTAATAAATTGCATTTTATGGATAATCTTAAAGCGTAACCATTGATTGTCAAGCTCTAGATTCTGCATAGATTGTACGAAGGTTCCGGGTTCAAATCCTATGGTACTGGCAGAGAAAATAAAAATAAGTTGCAGCTTTAGCTTCAATTACATACTATAGCTTTTGCTCTCCGAGTTATTTAAGGCTTCAACACGTGACAATTTAAATGCCCAAGAGTATTTATTTCCAATACCTTTTACTCGACGTTGATTTTTCCTTTAGCGCATTTAATACGTTCCACTTGATGTAGTCTGTAAACAATGTTGTTAAAATTTTCAGCATAAACTCGTAGAGAATGTACTTATAAACTGATATGGATTCTCCTGCATATTTAAATTGTTCAAGAAATGACATTATTAATTCGAGGATAATTAATGCTGAGGATAAACTGTTTAAAAATTGTATTAAAGGTTTAAATTTTTTAAACAAACAAAAGAGAGAATAAATGCCAGTATTGTATATCAGAATTTAAATAAAATTGCAATATTGTGTTTTTAAAAAATTACTATTTCAGCATTGTGTTGAACACCTGATTAATTAGCATAATAAAAGTTATTTTTTTCTAAATAGAATACTAAAGATATCTGCATAAAAGTTAAAACACAATTATAATTATGGTAGAGCAGTATGTGACAACATTTTGGAAAAAGTCTGAAGTATTTTCTTCTTCAACTGTTGATGGAGTTATACTGTTGTAGTTTATTGTTGTTGAAGGTTTGCATCACGTTTGGGAACCCACTTGAACTTGTGATTTTCTTTACTGTTTATTTATTTATTTAGCTCCAATTTTGAAGAAGATTGTTTGTTACGTAATATGCTGCTACGTATGTAAAGCCGATTTGAAGATGTATTTTTGTTATTACGCTCCAAGTTTTTTTTAAATATTAATTTTGTTATTAAACTGCTTCTATAGATAGTATTTATGTTTACGTTTGCCTGGGCTGCGTCAGTATTGTTTTAGAGACACGTTTCTCTTAATCAGGGCGTGGTGTGACAAGAATGTAGGCTTACACAGATTTTAAGTTTAAATTCACTTCTTTTTATTAATCCTTCACACAAATTAAATAGCACTACACTGATATCAAGAGCTGTGAGATTCTTTTATTTAATACTTGCACTTTGTTATCGCGTATACTTCATTTTCGTTTCACACGAATACGTAATATTTCTTTAGAGAACACATCTTCCATCCGGTTACTATCAAGGTCTGCAGGCAACTGAAAGATTTCAACCGTCCAAACCCGTAAACTAAATTTCAAGTCTCTGATTGGCTAATCCTAGTCCAATAGAATACCTGCATTTTATTAAAGCTTTTTCTGTCTGATGATGGCTTTTTTTAAACTGTCACAAAATTTACATTATCGTTGCTCTAATCATGACTAGTAACATTTAAACTCTCAAACTCATTATTGCCTCAAGGTTACCTCATTGTTAGTAACGTTAAACTTATTATTCTCACAGCTCTTACATTATGAAATTACGTAATGCATTCACATAACATTATTCAACATGTTTATAATAATATAATCTTTTGCAATGACTGTTACATACAGTTTTTACAAATTATTACATACATATTGCTTCAAGGCGGGCTGTTATTGAATTTAGATATTATATTATTGAAATTATCCAACTGTTAAAAATACGGCCTCAAGTCTTATGTGTTACATTCATATGCCTTTCTCTACTCTATCGTTTATTAGTGAGTAAACAAATTGTTTTTACGAAAGTTTATTTTTCTATCCGCTTCATTTTAATTCAGATTAACTTTTCGAAAACATGTAGCTACAAAGTGAACAGAGATAGTCAAATGTTTTAGAACTGGGCACTATATTCTGGCCTTAAAATCCCATACGTTTCGATACATTTACGATAAATAGCTGAAAATCGACAGACCTTAAAATAATGGCTAAGTACTGAACAACTCGAACCATTAATAAACTATATCCCGGAAATGTCTGACGCCACAAAAATTTTGAAATTTTTAGTATCTTTTAAACAGATCTACATGTTTTATGTCGTACATTTTCGTGTATCGCTTAACGTTTACCAGTTATACAAGATTGTACAAAATTCCTTCCGAATGAAGGGGATTTCACAGGTTGTTCCCAGAAAAATAGATATATAGATTTTATTTGTCATGTAAATATCTTTAATTTGTGGTACTTAAATCAAAATCGTTAGAGCTGTCTTTGAGAAAATAAAAAATTTCGAAAAAAATGTTCCATGTAAAGAATAGTTGGGGTTGAGGAATTTTCTTGAAAACCTTCGTGTCGTATCTTTGGAAGATACTGAACTTAAATAACAAATTTGGTATTTATCCTACTTTTAATTACTTTTTCTACTACGTATAGTAAGTAGGGGAAGTATTAATTCCACCCAAAAATTCGATACCGAGATTTCACCGGAAATACATGTTTTGAGACCCCTGAATGCAAAAAATGCATTTTTGGAAACATGTCCGTAAGAGTTTGTGTGTGTGTGTGTGTGTGTGTGTGTGTGTGTGTGTGTGTGTGTCTGTGTGTCTGTGAACAGCATAACTCACAAACGAACAGTCGGAAAAACACCAAACTTGGTATTTAGGTTCAGAGTCTTCCAGAGATGCGACACGAAGGTTTTCAAGAAAATCCCTCCACCCCAGATTACCCTTTACATGGAATATTTTTCGAAAATTTTAATTTTCTCAAAACTGGCTCTAACGAATTTGATTAACATATCATATGTTTAAGATATTTTCATGACAAATGAAATGTATATGTCGAATTTTCTGCGAATGTCTCCAAAAGTATTCTTCATTGTGAACGACTTTTCATAATTGGTAAACCATAAGAGTAGGACAAACTTGCACTACACAAAAAATGTAGATCGCGTTAAAATACACAATTTATGTCCTATACAGTTTTTTTGTTGGGTGAACCATTTTCGAGATATTACTTCTTATTCCCTTAAATTTTCCAATACTTATATTTTTTCTCAAATGGAAATTCTTTATTCATTTTTTTGTCTGGTAATGCAAAGAGAATGGAATACTCCACATAGCAACCAGCTCTTAAAATATTTTACTACAGCTTAAAGCCTACCAATTCCTCTTGCATCTACAAGAAAATGAGCAATAAGATTAACATCTAGATTAACATGAAGCATATGAGAATAAGCGTTTGTAAAAATAGTTTGTACAAGAGTAGAGACAGTCATGTGAGTGTAACACATCAGATTTTTTTTATTTATTACTGCCAACAGACAAATACACAAGACACTTCTGCTGAAATTTCGATATCGGATTGTTTGGTAAAATGCAATACCTTTTTTACCAACTATGTACGTGATACAGAAAATAATGAATAATACTGGCTAGAGAAGCTCAACCGAATGTAACACATCAGATTATTTTCCTCCAAAAGTTTGACTCTATTTCTATAATACCTATGACGTAAGACTATTGCTCGTTAGAGCCTCTGTTTACTAACACTGGTTACAACTGCATATCAAGGTCGCACTAACTCGCAATTTACGAGAAACATTTGAACTGGGAGAAGCGTCTAGCTAATAACCAGGGTAGGGCGAGGAGATAGACAAGGTTGTGCGGTGCTCCAATCTTGAACAGGGGTTACACAATACATCATGCCAAACGTGGCCTTAGAAAACATTCGGGTGCATAAGAAGAATTCTAGAGGCTCGGTTCCAGCTCCAAGGGATGACCAGATAAGTGGAGTTGGTTATTGGTATCTCAACCATGCTATGAAACGCCTGACCGCTTTTTTGTGGGGGGAGTAGCAAGGAGAAGTTAGGAGGGGTATTTGGGTACCGCTGTTGCACCCCCGTTAGTACGTGGTAGGATAGCTGCCAGCTTATTGCGCTGGCAGTGGAGTAAGGTAATGTCCGTGTGACGATCATGACCAAGGCCCTGGTCGCCACACACGAGGAGTTTCGTGGAGAGGAATTGGAAGGGATTGTGGCGTGGTTGTCATTTCAAGAATTGTTGAACGCCCCTATAGAGTAGCCCTCAGTTTTTGCGAGGGTAGTTAAATCTCGTAGTCGGATAAAAGCGAGCGGCTTCTTGTGCCATCAAGTAGCCGTTCCTTCTTTCCTGCCCACTCTTCAGACCGGAGAGTACAGAAGTCCACTCGGCCATCGTCGTGTGCAGGGATTTTACTAGGTCGGCAAGACCTGAAATCGTGTGCCTAAACTCCTTCAGACAATCTGTCGGAGCTGGCGGTGCTGATGTCGGTGCCAGACTGGCGATGAATTCGCCCAGGCCACTGATTGTGAGTCGACGCTGTCGAATCGCTGCAGGCAGCTGGTGGTGAAGCTTTGGAAGGCAGTTGAGAAGGCGGTGGTGATGGTGTGAAGGTCCTGGATAGCGGATTCCATGGCGGCAAGACGGCAGAGTTGTTGTTACGTGTTGGCAGAGTGGGCGGCGGTGATGAGTGAAGAGAGGATTTCGTCCTGTTGCGAGATGCTGGATCCGATGTTCAGGACCTCTGAGTGGAGATCTCGCAGAGTGGTGTCTGTTGCTGTAGGTGCTGACGATTTTGACGTCGGAGGAGCTGTAGGTGCAGGTACAGTTGAAGCCGGAGTAGATCGACGGCTTCTCAGATAGAGGGGCACTGCGCCTGCTCGGTGAAGTGGCCGTGGCCGTTGCAGGAGGCACAGTACCGGCTGCGTCGGCGGAGGTCGTGGTTGGTGTACTGCGACGTCAGCGTTGGTGTACCGCAGTAGTGGCACTTCGGAGGTGCAGCGTAGGTTGTAGTCTCATGCCCATAGCAGCAGTAGCGGCGGTATGGCTGGTGGCCTTCCGCTCGGCTAGCCTTAATATGAAGAACATGGCATAACAAGGGCAGGCTGGATCTTAAAGCGGCCTCACGGCTGAAGGCCACCGGTGTTGAGCGGCGGTGAAGATAAATAAAAGATCCCGGGGGACTCCGGAGATCACCGCGCTGCATCGAGATGACAGCGGCGATGGTGAGGTAGACGATGATGCTGGCTGCTGCGTAGGTTGCTGAGCTGTGATGATTTGATGTGAGGCTGGTGGAGTCGACTGCTGCGGCGGAAGGTGAGATGCGGTGCTTACGGGCGTGAGAAATGTTCCTGTTGGTGTCGGGTCGAAGCAGTGACCGATGCCCAAGAAGGCCCGACAACCGGCAGCGATTTCTTCGGCGGCTGCTCTACGTGTTCTTCTCTTGCCCATCTCCGACGAAGAATCCGCGTGTAGGAAGTAGCACGAGCGCTTTAGGTAAAGAAAAAGCCTTGAGAAGCGATTACCTACCAAATAAAGATGGCTCACATGTTAAGTGATGGTTCTTCTTAGCGGCGTTCCTAACCTCGCGGGTGCAGCTAAATGGTTTCTCTAGCGCCCATAGCTGAACCGAACAAATTCGTAATCGCCTCCTCTTCATGTCGTCCTCCGTGGTGTAGTGAGTACCATGCTAGCCTCTAGTTTCCGAAGTCGCGGATTCAAACCCGGCGAAAGGCGATGGATTTTTTCGGGCGTAAAAATTCTTAGCATGGCTTCCTTTGCAAAGGCAGTAAAGTCGGTGGTCCCGTGTTGTAGATTAACGGCACATAAAAGAACCTCAAGCCTGATAAAGAGGTCTCTGAGCAAAATTACCGAAATTTCACGCCCAGTATATAGAACGGGACGCTAAGGGCCACAGCAGTTAAAGAGCGCCCATAAATAAAACTCAATTTATTTATTTATTTATTTATTTATTTACCTCGTCTTCATGCTTCCTGTTTTGTAGTTGAAGCCTGAGTGGGAAGACTCAGGCGGTAACGTCTGTCGCCCGCATCCGGAAGAACGTGGGTTCGATTCCCACGGCCAACCTTCCTGAACCATGGGATTGTTTGGGGGTTTTCCCAGGTCGCCAGGCGAATACTAGGAAGGATCATTACGTCCCCCAAATTTCCTGTCCCTTCATTTAACCTCCATTTTCATTTCGCTTCACCTTTGATCCACTGGTCTGTTTCAGGATTGAAAGTATCGGCGGAAGTCTCGGGGTTGCATGGCAGGGGAAAAGGATGCTGGGGCCGTGTCCGAGTCCCGTGCCCCCCAGGGGATGTGCAAGTCCGCAAGGGGGAAGGGAGACGGGTGCACCATCTGCCATCAGGGGAGTTTCAATCTGTAAAAGGTAGCGACCCTCTTCTCTGCCCTGTCGTGCCTCCTGGCCACCTTTCTGTTTACTCTCACCTCACCATTCACTACCGGGGGCTTCAGACACAAAAGATCTTGTAGGGCGAGGTGCCAAGTCCCTCTCTGCAGTTAGTACTAGTGCGTGTAATCGAATTTTTTCATTATTTGCTAACAGAAGCAAATCGCATTTATAAACAATCTGATGTGTCACTCACATGACTTTCTCTACTCTTGTATATCTTGAATTTTCTGGGAATGTCTCCAAAAGTGTTCATTGTGAACGACGTTAGCATAACTGGTAAACCCTAAGAGATAGACAAACATTTACTACACAAATAACTTAGATCGCGTTAAAATACACAATTTATGTCATATACTTTTTTTTTGAGTGGACCATTTTCAAGATATTGCTTGTTATTCCCTTAAATTTCCCAATACCTATACTTTTTTTCTCAAATGGGAATTCATTATACACTTTTTTTTTTACTTTCTCTACTAGGTATAGTAAGTAGGGGAAGTATTGCATTCCACCCAAAAATTCGATACAGAGATTTCACCGGAAATACATGTTTTGAGATCCCCTGAATCCAAAAAAAGCATTTTTGGAAACATGTCCGTGTGTCTGTCTGTGTGTCTGTCTGTGTGTGTGTGTCTGTCTGTGAACAGCATAACTCAGAAACGAACAGTCGGATAAACACCAAACTTGGTATTTGGGTGCAGTATCTTCCAAGGATGCGACACGAAGGTTTTCAAGAAAATCCCCCCACCCCAGATTACCCTTTACAAGGAAGATTTTTCGAAAATTTTAATTTTCTCAAAAATGGCTCTAACGATTTTGATTAAAATATCATATGTTTAAGATATTTTCATGTCAAATAAAATGTATATCTTGAATTTTCTGAGAATGTCTCCAAAAGTATTCTTCATTGTGAACGACTTTTGCATAACTGGTAAACCATAAGAGATAGACAAAATTTTACTGCACAAAAAATGTAGATCTCGCTAAAATACGCAATTTATATCATTTACATTTTTTTTGTTGAGTGAATCTTTTTCGAGATATTGCTTGTTATTCCCTTAAATTTTCCAATACGTATACTTTTTCTCAAATGGGAATTCGTTATTCAGCAACCAGCTCTTAAAATATTTAACTATCGCTTAAAGCCTAGCAATTCCCCTTGCATCTACAAGAAAACTAGCAATAAGATTAACTTGTCGATATCAAGAGTAGAGAAAGTCATGTGAGTGTAACACATCAGAGTTTTTTCTTTTATTTTTCTGTTGTATATTTTGTCACCATATCTTGTATCTTGTATACGGTCAATGCACTAAATACTTGTGTAATAACTTTAATAGATTAAAACTAATAAAAACACCTTATCTAGTGTAAGCTTGATGTGCCTTAAACATTTCAGAACGTTTGTATAAATATTTCAGATTCAGAATGCGCATTCTTGGATGTGACATACATAATATGTATTTTCTGTTCCAGATTTCCCGACTACAAAGACATGTGTGGCAGACCCATCGTAGTATCCGAGGCAGCGTTTAAACGCCTTTTGTATGAAGAGCCTCCACCTAAAGAGGAGGTTAAGGATGACAACTACTACATGAAAAAGCTCGCAGAAAAGGAGATGGACCATTCTCAGAGGTTGAAAGTTATTGTACTCCATGTATTGCTTTTGTAAAGCGTTTTATAGCGTAACGAAACTGGTGGCATAGTCGCCTGAGAATAAATAAAACATTGAGAGATGGACTTCACCTCACGCGCATGTAATTATGTTACTAACCTATCATAAACTAGTCGCGGGCATCCTTTCCCCAACCGGCTTCAAAGCGAACGGAAAGCTTTGAAGCCTGACCATAAACCCATCAGTAAACGATTAGTAGGGTCTTCCCATCCCTTAAACACAACACGTGGTCCTTTCTCCAGCTCCACCAAAGCAAAGCGTTGTTGCAATGTCATTTCTAGCTGTGACTGTTCGCTCGTGCTTTTCTTCCATGTTCAGCTAAGCTTCTATATTACTTCTTCAGAGAAGTTATATAGTGTTTTACTTAGTGCAGTTTTGTAAGTTTAGCAGTGTTTAATAGTTATTAGCGTTTAATAGTTTAATTAAGATGTGGAGACCTTGGGAAACGAACCAAGTTGATGCCCCTCCGGTCGCACCAGCAAGTGACCCTCTGCCGAATATCAGTAATGCCAAGACCACGAAGAAAAGGGCTACAAAAACTGAATAAGCAAAGCCAGATTTTTATGTGTAATGTTCAAGAACATGTAGAAAAGAACCTTTTATGTGGAAAAATGTTTGTTATTGTTTTGAATTTCTCAAAAACAGCTTAACGATTTTTAGTAAAATACCGCAAGTTTAAGATATTTGCAGGAAAAATAAAATTTGTATCATGAATTTTATATTCTGGGAATAACTTGTAAAATTTTCCTCGTTCTCAACTTGTTGTATTACTGGTAAATTCTAAGAGAGAGACAAAATCTTACTCTGCGTAAAATGCAATCTCGGTAAAGGACAAATTTTAGGTCAAATTGTGTTAACCATTTCCGAGAAATTTTTTGTTGTTGGTTTGAATTTTGAAATACAAGTTGGAAGTCTCTGTTTGTATTTTCCTCGTGGTCATGCTAAGAGCATGGAATTTCAAAGTCATCATATAGTCATCTGTATTTTAAAAATCTGACTATCGCTTTAGCCTATGTATCCTTATATTTACAACGATATGTGCAATGAAATTTTATCTTATTATTTAAGAAGTAGATAGAATAAGCTTTTGTGAAAGTAGTTTGTAGAAGAGTGAGTAGAGATAATCTTGTGAATATAATACATAAGATTTTTTTTTTATTTTCTTTCTTTTGCCTTCGTATTTTTACTTATCCTGCATTTTATAATAAAGCTATTCATTTAAGTAAACAGAAGATGTCATGCTTATAAATCTTACACCTTAAACAATACACAACTTCTTGTATTAGCTTTATATTAATAAAACATTGTTGTGATACAAGTGATAAAAAACTTTTTACCATAGCTCCGCGCACAGCATAATCAAAAATGATGCTTTGATTTGGGAGTAAGAGTTCCTTTCAAAATAAATTAATATTTATGTATTTTAATTATTTAATGATAGTCCAACAATGTATAGTTTATTCGGAACATGTTTCTAAGTTTCTCTCGGATATGTTAACATGCATTTCTATTCTTGTAGCGCAGTATATTAGTTCAGATCATTCATTAGTTCAGTTATATTTTAAAGCGTTTGCAACTTAAATGTAATTACTATGCGATTCATAGTTATTTACATAGTTATTTTGTGTGTAAAGCAAGCAGACAAACTGCATGATTGTATTCTGTACATGTGGAAATCACCTGCAAAGTTTTGCTTTTAAATACTATTTTTAATTTTGGCAACAACGCGCATATGCACATGGATGTCACTAAGATTTTATGGTGCTTGCGGTTAGGGAGGGTAGGGAACAAGTGTTTGGCTACTGCACAAAGGTCGCCGCTTGGGGATCCGAAGGCTGCGATGACCATAGGAATGTGTATATTTGAAGTACATAGGCCAGAGGTAGGACATTTGTTATTATTTTCTCTATTGCGCACCTACGGTGGAGGATATGTTTATCGGAGGGCGATACCTCATCACTACGATCAGCTTGATCTATTATGGCTACACCCCATGAGGCAGGGATGAGGTGAAGGAGCTGTAGGAGGTCGCAGGTCCGCAGGCAGACAGACCCACGCAGACGCGCAGAGGTTTCTAATACTTCCAAATTGAACATCCGCGCACTAGTAGAGGCGAATATCTCGAGAGGGGGCGACGAAACGACCCAAACAGTGTGATGGTAAATTTATAATGTTTGTGTATGTGTGTTTACTTCACACGGTGAAGCCATCTTGTGACGTGATTCATTTGTTAGGTTTGCTAGCTCCATCTGGTGTTAGCAATTTGCGGCAGTATTAGTGTTCGTTTGAAAGAATGCTACTGTTATTTTATTTAATTTTTGTTCACTGTCCTCCGGCTAGCTATGATCTTTTGGTCAAGCACTTCTCTTTATACAGGTTGTGTAAACGGAAAGGAATCTTTTATCCAAAGATAACACTGATGAAGGAATTTGTTTTACACTTTTATTGTCGAACACGTTAACTATCACATTTACACATTGATCTTGACACTCGCCAAACTGAAACTGTTATAATAACTTCATTACTGATCACTCTTAATTTGCGTACTTCAACTTTTTGTATAATTAACTTTACAACATTTAAGATTTTGCATAACTCTGTTACGCGTAACCTGCAAATTGATATCCGACGTGTGCCGTACAAATATTTTTGACGAACTGACGGACTGAAGGCGACGTGTACTTTACAAATATTTTCGATGAACTGACGGGGTCTTTACCTCTAACCTACCTTTTATACTCCTTCACCCAGATATGCCTAAAGATTATAACTGAGCTGCAATTGGCTAATAAAAAGCGCCAACATTAGCGTCTATTTTTATATCCAATGAAAATATATGCTCTAGGGAGAATGTTCCAGCAAATTCTAAAAGAAAACGCGCCAACATTACGTAACTTCCTCGTTTCCAATAATGATAAACAGCTCACCCCCTCGCTGCATTATTGCACGCTATTATTGTCAGTTTCAGTAAGGCAGTATAAACTTACTTCCCAACAATAATTACAATCAACAAACATCTCAAATCAATGTCACATAATAATGCATATTCATACTATAATCACTCTTTCCATTTAAATAATTTGTGATACAAATTACTGCATCAACAGGCGGGATAATGTACCCTGGAGTTCATGAGAAGTTTTTAAAAAATGCAAGCAACTACGCCATTGTCCCGACACCGCTAGCACCACAGCATCCGAAGACACGTGAAAGGGGGAGAGGATATGAGAGAAAGAAGATTGGTGGTTTGACTATCGCAGGTCCGCAGGCAGACAGGTCCACACAGACGCGCAAAAGTTCTTAATATTTCCAGGTAGAACACCCGCGCACCAGTAGAGGCGAAGAATCTCGAGAGAAAGGGCGACGAAGCGACCCAAACGGGCGGGATAATGCACCCTGGAGTTCACGGGGGGAAATCTTTACAATCCGCAAGCAACGACGCCATTGGCCCGACACTGCCAGCACCGCAGGACCCGAAAACACACTTGAAACGTGAAAGGGAAAGAGGAAATGGGCGAAAGAGATTCGTGGTGGAATACACCATCCCGGCATTCACCTATGCGACCAGGGAAAATCAGGAAAATCCCCAAGGTCAGAGTGGGCGGTCACCGGGAATCGAACCTGGGACCTTCCGAATGCGAACCACAACGTTGCCGCCTAGGCCATCCCACCCGGTACTAAGCACAGTAAGTGGGGGAAGTATTGTATAGCATTCAAAAATTCGATACTGAGACTTCACTGTAAATACATGTTTTTAGGCCCCCTTAATCCAAGAAAAACATTTTTGGAAACATGTCCGTTTGGGTGTCTATGTGTGTGTCTGTGTGTGTGAACAGCATAACTCAGAAATGAACATTCGGATAAACACCAAACTTGGTATTTAGGTTCAGTATCTTCCAGAAATGCGACACAAAGGTTTTCAAGAAAAATCCCCCTCCCCCAGGCTACCACTAACATGGAACATTTTTCGATAATTTTGATTTTCTCAAAAACGGCTCTAACGATTTTGATAAAAATATCACATATTTACGATACTTTGATGACAAATAAAATGTATATCTTGAATTTTCTGGGAATGTCTACAAAAGTATTCTTCATTGTGAACGACTTTTGCGTAACTGGTAAACCATAAGAGATAGACAAAATTTTACAACATAAAAATGTAGATCGCGTGGAAATACACAATTTATGTCATATACATTTTTTTGTTGAGTGAACCATTTTCGAGATATTGCTTGTTATTCCCTTAAATTTTTCAATACTTATTTTCTCAAATGGGAATTCGTTATTCATTTTTTGTGTTGAATGTGCAAAGAGTATTAATCTATGGCAAAGAGAATGGTGCTGCACGTACCAAGCAGCTATTAAGAGATATGTCTGTACTTAAAGGCTACTGTATTTCTATATTGCCCTTGCAAATACAAAACAAGGGGAACATAGTACGCCTTAAGCCATGTAAAACATTTTTAGAACTGGTCGCTATGTGTGAAATGTAATTCTTTTTGCATGTAAAAAGATCGCTTCTGCAAATGTTTATCTCGATTAATATGAAATAGATGGAGAATAAGAGTTTGTAAAAATAGTTTGTAAAAGAGTAGAGAAAGTCATGTGAGTGTTATAGCTGTTCAACTGTTTCTCGCGACATCATAGAAAGAGTATGGAATTTGAAGGTCAGCATATAGCGACACGATTTTAAACATCTGTCTATTGATTCGGTTCCCTCTATCCCCCTTAAATCCACAATGAAATGTGTAATGAAAATATTTTTTAAATTTACCTCTATTAATATGAAATACATGGAAAAAAAGACTCTGGTGCGATACATTCACATGACTTTCCCGATCTTCTACCTTTATTAGTGAGTATACAAACTATTTTTACTGAAGCTTATTTTCCTATCTAGTACATTTTAATCCCAATAAGCATTTGCAGAAATAGTTACATTACACATTTCGTTATAGACACAAAGGGAACAGTGATAGTCAATTGTTTAAGATCTGGATGCTGTATGTGGCCTTAAAATTCCGTATTGTTTCCATGCAATCAAGAGAAACAACTAAATGATGAAGGAATTTAAGATAATGACCAATAAATGAACAATTGGGACCTTTATAACAGATACCTCGGAAATGGCTGATGCTAGAAAAAAATGATTTGAAATAAATTGTATATTTTAAACACATGTATAATTTTTGTGTATTACGTTTTCGTCTATCACGTTAACGTTTACCAGTTATATAAAGTTACACAAAGTTCCTTTCGAAAGAAGATAACTTCACAGGCTATTCCTAGACAATTCCGTCGTCCTCCGTGGTGTAGTGGTTACCATGTTAGCCTCTAAATCCCAAGGTACCGGGTTCAAACCTGGCGGAGGGTGATGGATTTTTTCGGGCGTAAAAATCCTTAGCATGGCTTCCTTCGGAAGCGAAGTAAAGCCGGTGATCCCGTGTCGCAGATTTACTGCACGTAAAAGAACCTCAACCCTGATAAAGAGGCCTCTGAGAAAAATTTCCGGTCTTTAACGCCCAATATAGAATGGGACGCCAAGGAACACAGTTAAAGAGCGTCCATAAATAAAAGCTCAAATTTCTAGAAAATTCGAAATATATATTTCATTTTTCATGAAAATATCTTTAACATACTGCATTTTAATCAAAATCGTTAGAGCCGTTATTTAAAAAATAAAAATTTTCGAAAAATGTTCCATGTAAACCGTAGTTGGGGTGGGGGTATTTTCTTGAAAATCGTCGTGTCGCATCTTTGGAAGATGGTGAACTTAAATACGAGTACCAAGTTGGGTATTTATCCGACTTTTAGCTTTTGAGTTATGCTGTTCACACGGAAATGTTTCCAAAAATGCTTTATTTGTGTTCAGGGCGCCTCAAAACACATATTTCCGGTGAAATCTCGGTATCGAATTTTTGGGTGCAATACAATACTTCCCCTACTTACTATACGTAGTAGAGAAAGCAATAAGCTATAGTAAGAATTGAAGTAGGTAATCTATTAGCGTTGTTTGTTTATTTATTTAGCTCCACGTATGGACGCCAATTTGAAGTAGTTTGTATTGAAGGAGTTGTAACGTATAGTAAACAGTTTCCAGTAGCATTCGTCCCAAATGTACTTTCAGGTGGCCTTTGCCCCAAGTTTAAAAATAATAGCTTTGTAATTTAAGGTTTCTTTAAGTATTAAATATTTATGTTTGCCTCGGCTGCGTCAGTATTATTGTTAGAGACACGTTTCTCTTAGTAGGGCGTGATGCGACAAGAATGTAGGCTTACACAGATTTTAAGTTTTAATTCACTCCTTTTTATTAATCCTTGACACAAATTAAATAGCACTTCACTGATATCGAGAGCTATGAGATTCTTTTATTTAATACTTGCAATACGTAACTTATTTTCGTCTCACACGAATACGTAATTAATTTCTCGAGGACACATCTCGCACCCGGTTACTATCACTGGCTGCAGGCAACTGAATAGATTTCAACCGTCTAAACCGATTGGCTAATCCTACTCCAATAGAATACCTGCATTTAACTAAAGCTTTTTATGGTTGTTGATAGGCTATTTTTAAACTGTCACTAAAATTACATTATTGCTGCTCTAATAATGACTAGTAGTATTTAAACTCTCAAACTCATTATTGCCTCAAGGTTACCTCATTGTTACCTCATTGTTAGCAACTTTTAACTTATTATTCTCACAGGTCCTACATTATTAAATTACGTAATATATTCACATAACGTTATTACACATGGAGACAATAATATAAGCATATGCAATAACTGTTATATACATTTTACAAATTATTACATACACATATTGCTTCAAGGCGGGTTGTTATTGAATTTATATATTATATAATTAGACTGAAATTATTTAAGTGTTAAAAATACTGCCTCAGAATCATCTGTATAAGAAATAATAAACATAAACGATAGCGGATAAGGAAACACACGTGGATGTAAACATCAGAAGTTTTTCTTTCTCTTGTTGTTTAAGTATGTTAAACAAACGCTGTAATAGAAATGCTTTGATTACAGGATGGGACTGACGGAAGATAACTTCTGGAGTACCATAAAGGAGGTAGAGGAGAAGGTTGTGATGAACAGACCAAAACTCTGCACTGGGATTAAAAATGACTTCCTTGCTTGTCTCAGCGACAATGATTATCGGGGCTTGCAGTGCACTGTGCTTTTTCAACAGTTCTCAGAATGTCTGCAAAACGCAACAAATACGTTACTACAACAGCCTCAGGAACTCGGCGAACAACACTAGCTGTACTCCATGTTCAACATGGCCAAAACCTGCTAGAAATTTAAGGTTTAAGAAAACTTCTGAAGCAGTACTTTAGTTTACAAATTTGTTCCTGAAGCAATGTTCCGTGCTACCATTTTCCTTATTGACAAAGGTGCAAGGTGATTTCTGAAAGCTGTACAATTTGCAGCTTATTCTATTGTTTTATCTTAAATTAGGTATGCTTCTAAGAGTGTCTGGGACAAAATTTGGTGTTTGTAAGTAAAACTATGATTTTTTAAAACAAAATGTCAAAAATCATCAGATATAGTTTCCAATTTTTTTTTAAAAATAACAACACATTGCTTTCTTTTCGTATACCCTTATTTAGATAGAGACGATATTTTATTCTACCAAAAATTCTATGTCAATATTTCAACTGAAATACATTTTTGAGGCTTACTGGCGCTTCTTTGTCCCTGAATAAAAAAAATAGATTTTAGAAAAATGTCCATGTGTGTCTGTAGATCTGTAGTGAGCAGCATAACTCAAAAACGAAAAATCAGATAAATGCTAAATTTGAATTTAATACTTCGCCTCAAAATATCCTTTACATGCTACACTTTTTGTAATTTTTTTATTTTTTCAGAAAAGGCTCTAACGACTTCGATTAAGATATTTATTACATTTACATGACAAATAAAATGTATATTTTTGAATTTTCCGGGAATAGCCTGTTAATTCTGCTTCATGTGGAAGAGATTTTGCATAAGTCTGTAAAACTAGTAAGCCAAAAGGGAGAGACAAAAATGTATTTTGTAGATCTCTTTAATATCCATAAGTAAATTTGTTATGGCTTCACCCAATTCCTAAACATTCGTTGCTAATGGTTTCAATTTTTCAATACTTCGACATTTGTAAGTGCTGGCACCATTCAGATGTTTCCCTGATGCCATGCAAAGGGTATGTAATTTCACCGCCAGCACTTAGCGACTCACTTTTAAAACACTGCCTATTGTTTCAGCCCCCTGTATTAGGCTTGTATATACGAGGGCTGTCCCAGAAGTACCTAACCTAACAAAGAAAACACAAACATTTTAGGAAAAAACATCTTTATTTCTCTACATAGTCTCCTTTCAGCTCGATACACTTTTCCTAGCGATGTTCAATAGCTAGGATACCCTGTTTATAGTGAGAACCACCGAATTCTGCAAAATAGCCATCAACTGCAAACTCCACCTCTTCATTGTTGGCAAATCTTTACCACCAAGCCATTTCTTCAACTTTGGAGACAGAAAATAAACAGAGGGGGCTAAATATGGCAAAGAGGGTGCATGAGGAAGCAATTCCAACTTTAACTCATTTATTTTGGCCATGGCGATAATGGATGTGTGGACTGGTGCATTATCTTGATGAAACAAAAGTTTCTTTTCCAATAAATGCGGCGGTTTTTGCTTGATTTCATCATTCAAATGCTGCAATAAGTTTGCATAATACACGACATTGATCGCTTTTCCTTTTTGAAGATAATCATTGAAAATTATTCCACACACATTCCAAAAAACTGACGCCATGGCCTTGCCTGCAAATGGAACTGTCTCACCATTTTGGAGCCGATTCTCCCCTTTCAATCCACTGTTTTGACTGTTCCTTCGTCTCAGGTGTGAAGAGATGGACCCATGTTTCATTCATGGTTATGAATCGACACAAAAACTCGGTTTTATTGCAGCAAAACATCGCCAAACACTCGACTGAAACATCTTCACGATGCACCCATCTTGCGCATAGCTTTCTCGTGTGTAAATTTTCAGTCAGTGTGCGATGTACAGCACTTTTTGAAATGCCTACGATATCTGCTAGTTCGCGCACTCAGTCGACGGATTTTCTTCAGAATTTCTGGCGTGGTCACCTCATTTGGTCGACCGCTGCGTTGTTCGTCTTGGCAGCTCGTACGGCCTCGCTTAAACTCTGCCACCCAATATTTCACTGTTGTAAACGAAGGAGCAGACTCCCCCAGAGTAGAATCTAGCTCAGCTTTAATATTAGTTGGACTAAGATCTTTCAAATGAAAGTATTGTATCACGTAACAATGACCAGTTTTATCCATGTTTACAAATTTTCTGATTGCGTTCACTATTGATAGCTGCCAAACAATTGCTAAACGACGTAGCATCATAAAACTTTAGACTTAAGCTTTATAAGGTTGGTAGTTTCTGCTACAGTCATTTGTTTGAAACAACAACCGCTATCTATACATCAGGTCGGGTACATCTGGGACTGCCCTCGTATCTACAACGAAAAGTGTAATAAAACTATTTCTGCAAAAATGTATCTGCATTAGCACGAAGTAGATATAAAAATAAGCGTTTTGAGGATAGTTTGTACAATATGTATAAAAATAAATGATAGTGATTACAGAAAGTCATGAATGTAACCAAAGACTTTTAAAAATTAAATTTTGAGACAGGATTAAGTGATTAAAATGTAATGTAAATAAATGTTACACAGGAAACATGCTTTGTTATATATTGCTTTCTTTTCGTATGTTCTTGTCTTTTTTCTCAAATTGTGTTCAAATATTTGAACTTACTAAATCAGTGAAAGATGACATGTATCTTAGAATAAATATTAAATAGTATGTTTAAATTGGTATATTTTTGCAAATTATAACATTGATAACTTTGCTAATTTCTATAGATTTCATCCAATTTAGATGAAATGTTTATCAGGATTTGTTTAATAGAGTTATAACATAAATTAATCTTCGTGGTTCTATATACCTAACTTTCCTAGAAAATAAATTTCAAAGAGTTAAATCTAATCTCGAGTAAACGGCTCCAAGTAATGAAAATTTGGAAGGATTTCCAAATTATTCCTGGAATACAGTTCTTTAAAATCAAAGATTAACTTTTGTGTAACATTAAATCCTTACCTGGAAAAAAATACTAAATTATATAAGTGTTGAAACGTGAATTTTAACCCTAGAGGAGGTGAATTAAATCACCAATAATGGGAGATTGTTGTTTGAAAATATATTCCACAAATAATTAACAAGCCGGATTTCGTTCTTTTAATGAACTGACACTTCAATAACATAGACCATTATAATTAACAAACCCTTCTTCGTTCACCATTCTTTACATGCTCTACGGCTTGAATTCTTTACATTTAATTACAATAGTTACAAAATTTCTTCCTGCTCTCACATTTACCGATATGTTTCAGACCAACCACAATAAGTCTATAGATCCGACACTCAATCCTTTCCCGGTGAAAAATTACAAAAAGGAATTTTGAATATATTAAGCCGAAAATGAATTTGGAATTACCGTGCAGAATGCTTTCTATCTAACTGTTGTCCTGTTGTTTTTTCTCGCAATCTCGCTCGTCGTCGAAGACAGACTGGCCAGCCTAGTAGACAGCACCCTTGAAGAAAGCTGGGCATGATGCAGCGCCTGCGCAGAGAACGACCACAATCGCCTGACGTACTGCTTGAGTCAAACCAACTTCGCCCATTCTTGTTGTTGTAGTCGACTCGTTGAGAACTACTACCCTAGTCGTTTCCCTTCTGTTGCCGTATATGACAGCTTTCCTTTAGTACAGCCCCGTCGCCTACTGTATATTTCTCCGGGGAGGGTCAATTTGGCACAGTGTATAACACTTTTAATTTTCTAAATCAAGTAATTAAAACCCTAAATCCAAAACTATATTTGATATATGATTGCATTTCAGATATTCTGATCACAAATGCAAAATATAATGTCTGTAATGTTTGGGAATTTTCCTATGAAAATTATTAAAAAGTTAATTTTTGGAAATTTTATTAAAATTTCAGTATCGAGTGCCAGTAAGCGTTGGCAGACTTCTATAAATTTGAAAAAGAGAAAACTAAATTTAAAGTCGTAGAAAGTAGCATTGTCCCGTGGTAAAAGGGCACGTGATGGGCTTACTTTCGCATATAGCAGTTAATCATCCGTAGGACCCCACTACTTTGATGATGATGGATGCTGTATTATGTGCCTGTAGGCAATCTTGATGCCCGTACCCTTGTGACGTATCTCGACGTTCTCGTAGACTGGAATCTGATGATCGTGTATCTGTATTCTTGTGTGTGTGTGTGTGTGTGTGTGTGTGTGTTAGTTTGTTGTAATTATTATTTTATAATTATGCCAAGGCTGCTGTATTTGTGTCGGAGAGCAATTGTGTCTTGTCAGGGTTGGGTATGGAGAAGGATAAAATATTTTGCACACACGCGTTCTCTTAATTATTTCACTTATATTTTAGATAAACTACATGTAAATATTCACAATTCACTATCACCCTTGTCATGTTAAAATATTTATAACCGTAGACTTTAAATACCTAGTTTTAGCGTCTAGTTAGAGACGAGCTTATACACAGCCTTCCTGCTTGAACACTGATAAGCTTCTGTTAGCGTTCATTCCAACCGTTTTCTTAACCTACGTATTTGAATTATAGGTATGTATCAATGTATCTTATTGATGCTACTATCCAATTGCATCCAATAAAATTTTATGTTACATATATATGTTTACAGAATTCCAACGTCTTAATTATGAATCGGAGGTTCGTTACATACTTACGTAGATACAACTACATTTGTCGTAATTTTTACTTTCTCTACTACGTATAGTATGCAGGGGAAGTATTGTATTCCACCCAAAAATTCGATAACGAGATTTCATCGGAAATATATGCTTTGAGGTCCCCTGAATCCAAAAAAAAGCATCTTTGGAAACATGTCCGTGTGTCTGTCTGTGTGTCTGTGAACAGCATAACTTGGAAATGAACAGTCGGATAAACACCAAACTTGGTATTTAGGTTCAGAATCTTCCAGAGATGCGACACGAAGGTTTTCAAGAAAATCCCCCCACCCCAGATTACCCTTTACGTGGAACATTTTTCGAAAACTTTAATTTTCTCAAAAACGGCTTTAAAGATTTTAATTAAAATATCATATGTTAAAGATATTTTCATGACAAATGAAATTCGCGTTAAAATACACAATTTATACCATATATTTCTTTTTGTTGAGTGAATCATTTTCGAGATATTGCTAGTTATTCCCTTAAATTTTCCAATACTTATACTTTTTCTCAAATTAGTTTTTTTGTCCTGGTAATGCAAAGAGAATGTAATACTTCTCATAGCAACCACCTCTTAAAATATTTGACTATGGCTTAAAGCCTAGCAATTTCCCTTGCATCTACAAGAAAATTAGTAATAAGATTAACATCTCGATTAACATGAAGCATATGGAGAATAAGCGTTTGTAAAAATAGTTTGTACAAGAGTAGAGAAAATCATATGAGTGTAACACATCAGATATTTTTTATTATTGGTTGTATAGCTAACAATGGCCTTTCACTCTTATATTATATTTTATATGTTATAACGTTATATACTTATTCTCTACCAGGTAAACATATATATGTGTTTTTAACATCCTCTAAATTATTATACGTACAATATTGTCGTGACCTCTTTGTTTTTTTAGCTCAATGGGGGGGGGGGTAGAGCGGGTACCGAAGGATCTTAAAGTTAGTAATTCAAACATAATGAAAATGGATGGCCAGTTACTTTAATGATGTAAAGGGATTACATTACCTCCTTGTTTCCTTGCCTGTCGGTGGGGACGCCATGCTTCCGCATGCACAGCGCACACACACTAACAACTTGCCTCTAACAATAACTCGGCTCGACTCACTCTGAACCACGCTAACTCGGCGTGCCCACGCTGTGCTAGAACTGGTTTATCCCCTCCACTCTTGCGCAATATCCGATCTGGGCAACCAGGTCACATACGCAATAATGCTCGTACGTCACATCTCCCCCTGGCTACCCAGATCGACGTCCCCGTCGACATAAGGAGGATTTTTTTGGTTCATGTGTAGACAATTACAAAGACAGAAAGACAGAAAAAAATATGACAATTTAAAAGAAATTAACAATATCTGGGTATTTACAAAGGTAAGATGGAGCATAAATTGTGCTCCAGAAGATCATCATACATAAAAAACAAGTAGTATGCCATTTACAGTAATAAGATTTGAAAATGCCAAAAAGTTTACAAACAATCAATTTTTTAGTGTTGGGCAAAGAAAAAAAAATGACTACACATTGACATAAAAACTGAATTTTACAAGGGGTTACCAACCAAAATTTAACAAAAACTACTTTAGAATCAAAATACAGAGACATAAAAGGGCCTGAATACATAAACATTATATCACTTACATTCATTGTTTACATACAATAACACAACACAAATATAGTAACTTATTTGGGATCCCAATATTATTTTTAACCAGCTGGTACTACTAATGAAGAAAAGGAATAAGTGCACTTATAATACATTCATACATGACAATGAAATGAAATCATTCATACTGACCATGGCCCAAATAATACACAACACTCACTTGAATAACTAACCAAAACTACTATGTGCATTGCTACAGACTTCAAAAATAAATCCACATTACATACGTCAAACTACACCTCATTACATTCTTTCAACTACAAAACTCATGCTTTACTGTCAAATATAAATTCTCCTCTACATTACTATCTCATCCACCTCATTATGATCAATATTATCATCAATTCAATCATCATCATCATCATCTTAGTTTCAACGTTATCATACACAGTAATTACTGAGAAAATAAAATATCTTCACTGACGTGTCTCATTCAACTTCCTGCAAAGTCAAGAATACCTGACATAGGCATAGACTAAAGAAATCACATTAACATTTTAGGAATGACACAAATAACACAGCATTATACTGTTGCATCCACATCCTCCGAATCAACATTAAGCTGGAAAATAGATGGTATTAAAACTCGCTATATAAGATGGTACTAAACTTGTTGCATAAACACAAAAAAATATTCATTGCATTCACTTCATTGCGTTTACTATCGTGTGAATACATCACACACGCTATACTGGGCACGTTTCAGCAACACCAATAAGCAAAAATATTTTTCAATACATCACATCGAATTTCCAGGTACATGTAGCCCTCCTGAAAACTCAAACATTCACACTTCAACCATCGGGGTTACTCTTGGGCACTTCCACCGAAGCTGACATTAACTCATCTCATCTCTCACACTACACCGTCGGGTTACTCTTAGGCACTTCCACCGAGGCAAATCTTAACTCATCTCTCACATAACCTCACAAACACACACATATACACACTATTCATGCAACAATTTTCTGCAAAGAAAAGGATCACATCATCATAATGAAACCCAAAATCAAACCAAATCAAACGAATGCAACAGAACAAAGCACATCATTACCAAAACAATTCTGTCACATTACATTCCTGAAAATCAAAGCTTAACTAAGCACACAGTACACATCAAACACATACACTGCAGCATAACATGACAAACCAAATAATTTGCAATGCCCAAAACAGAATTCAAAATTTTAGTTACACAAAATAGTAATAAACTTTCAATTTAGCAGAGACATACATAGCACACATTATTCCTGAAAAGCAAAGCTTAATTAAGCATTAGTCAGTGAAATAATACAAAAATAGCATACCTGTCTGATTTGTGAAACTTTTTCATTTGTTCAAACTTTAGCACACACAATGTTCACATACTTACAGGTTTGTTTGTTTTTCTTTCTTTTTACCACAAAATGGTGCAACTTTCCAAAATCTGGTAGCACACATATAGCTGATCCAACAACATCCAAGTCCTACTGGTCCATATTGAAGGCACATTAAACCTATTTATGTGAAGATACTGGCACAGCTGATGGTAGCTGAAACTTTTACTTACATTAGTCATTTTGAAATACTTTCCCCCAAAAATATTCATTGCGTAACTAGATAAACCAAACATGGCAACGGTGAAGCAAAATTTTTAATATTACTACCACTATGCGTACCGCGACGAGCGTGCAATGCACAAATATGAATTTTTAATATATACTCTTCTTGACTTTTTTTGTTTCATTATTTTAAACAGGTGCACCTCACTTTTTATACACACGTAAAGCTTTAAACACGCAACACGCGAACTTTAAAATATTTGCTTCACAGTCGAGTCGTTAACAAATTATAAAATCACGCAATCAATGACGCAATGTTACGTACACCAGCTAACACACGCAACTATATTATCAAAGTTACAAAATATAAGTACATTTTACAGAATTCACAAAATAAGTAATTTAGAATGCACAATACAAACAATTTATCACGGAAGCAGAATTTAGCAGAAATGAAGGCAAGGTAAGGGAAAAAATGGAGCCAAAAGTTTTACCGCCACGCCACCGACAGACAATACAAAAATTTTACAAGTGAGCTTGAAATTAAAATACAAACATGGGACTTTCAAGAAACAATGCAAGAGGAATTTATAAGAGAAAACCACAAATTACAGAATCAAAACCCTTACCTTGAAGCCACCAAAAAAAATTACATTTTCTAACAAACACGCGGAGGACCAAAAACGCTTCATTTTAGAGAAGAAAAGAAATTTTTGCACTTCAAAATCTCAAAATACCCGGCCCTCCACCAAAATGTCGTGACCTCTTTGTTATTTTAGCTCAATGGGGGGTAGAGCGGGTACCAAAGGATCTTAACGTTAATATTTCACATTATGCGAGGTCAGACGGGGGACGCAGCTGAGAGAAATTATGAAAATATATCAGAATATTCTTAGCAATAGTATTATTACATGGTGTGGATGAGGGAAGGGACTATCTACTATAGTAATTCAAACATAATGAAAATGGATGGCCAGTTACTTTAATGATGTAAAGGGATTACATTACCTCCTTGTTTCCTTGCCTGTCGGTGGGGACGCCATGCTTCCGCATGAACAGCGCACACACACTAACAACTTGCCTCTAGCAATAACTCGGCTCGACTCACTCTGAACCACGCTAACTCGGCGTGCCCACGTTATGCTAGAACTGGTTTATCCCCTCCACTCTTGCGCAATATCTGATCTGGGCAACCAGGTCACATACGCAATAATGCTCTACGTCACAATATTATCAAAGAAAATACCTACATAACACGTAAAACTCAGAACAGAATATTAAAGAAACAAATTACTAAAGTGTTGATGCTGAGAAGCTATGAATTAGATGTCTTATTGCATTAACGAGTTATCGTGTTAGTTTGTCCGTGGCTAGTACTGTATGTTGCTTCACACACATGTGATTAAAACAGCTATAATAAGAAATGCACCGTAAATAAAAGGCAGGAAAACCAAAATTTTGTCTTTTTGACAGTTTGTCATTCTTTCAGTGCTCAGTTGCCTTAATTCAGAACTACAAATGGAGTTCAACTTTGACGTTAACTACTGTGCTGTGATTGTAACGCTGACTTCATCTCTTGTTCAGGTTTTTGTCTGAACAGACAGGATATGGTACACGCAGAATCAACAATCAAAAGATGTCTGTGTGCGCAATGCTAAGAAGAACCACACATTTTTACTTTCTCTACTACTGACCTATTAGTAAGTAGGAAAGTATTGTATTCCACCCAAAAATTCGATACAGAGATTTCACCGGAATCCCAAAAAGCATTTTTAGAAAACGACCATGTGAATGTAACACATTAGATTTCTTCGCAGCCTTACCATGAACATAAAAGGTAACTGTAAAGGTACGAACAAACGTAGTGCTCCCCGAAACCGTGGTAGAACCGTATGCAGGCCATTCGGTTCCTTGTGCTTCTACCATGACCCCTGACTGGGGCCCTAATGTTTCCAGATTGAGCGCATCCGAAGCCGCCTCGGTCCACCTATAGGCTCCAAACTCCGGGGGTTCCCGAAAGAGCGTCTGCTCGAGAGCACCCGGAGGCCGGTTCTAACCGAGCTGTCCCCGGAATGACGTCCAGAGAACGCACAGCCCGCCCAGCCACAACCCGCTGAACACCAAAATTAAATTGAGTTTTATTTAACTACTATCGTTCTGAGCGTCCCATTCTATATCGGGAGTGGAAGGTCGGAAATTTTGCTCAGAGGGCTGTTTTACCAGGCTTGAGGTTCTTCTATTTGCCGTAAAGATCACCGGCTTTAGCTCCCATCCGAAGAAAGCCATGCTAAGGATTTTTATGCGCGAAAAAAATCCATCGCGCTCCGCCAGGATTGAGCCCGCGACCTCGGGATACACCGAAAAATTGTGATTCATACTTTTTCTTTCTATCCAGAAGATTGCTACCACAATTAAATATTTGAATGTTGTTTTCGTACGTTGTTTATACCTAAGTAGTTATTTCATAATTTGGATTCGTTCTTAAGGTAAGAATAACGGACGAAAATCATCAAAAGCAAATAATTTGTAGTTTTTCGTGCAGAGGGATTAATTGGAAGTTCCTCCTTAATTTACGGAGCAGGATGGCTCAGGTAATTGCGTCTGTGGCCCACATTCGGGAGGTCCCGGGATCCATCCCCGGCGACCACCCATTCTGGCCCATGGGTTTTCCGTGGTTTCACCGGGTCGTCATGCGATTGCTGGGGTGATTCCTCTTTTACCACGACTCTCCTTCCTCTCATTTCCTGTACTCATCATCTTCCTTGTCATCTGTTTAGGAATGTAGGACCAGGCGACGGTGTTCGGCGGGTTGCGGCTGGGCGTTGGATGTACGTTCTGTAGAGATATTTCGCTGGCGTCGTTGCGGGGACTGCTCAGTTAGGTCTGCTGGAGGTTCGGTGGCTTGGGGGCAGGACCGGGAGAGGACGGATACATTAGGAAACATTAGGGACCCCGTCTGTGTTTGCGCCCATCGTCATCGGGATCTGGTTGCCCTTCGGGTCTCTCCTCTAATCCTTCCCTCTTAGGGTTCACTGTAAAGCACAACTAGTTTGTACCTTTTACACAGACGTAGGAGTATTCATAAATTGGAGCACAGCACCTCAAGTAGGCCAACGTACTTCTAACGTGACCCCTGGGAGAAGGCTCAAAGACGATAATATGCGATTCCCTTCAACCCTGAAACAGATGAAAGGTAATGGTAGGGACAGGAAATTCGTAGCAGAAGAGGAACTATCCCAGCATTAGCCTACCGACCCAAAACAAAAACAGAAAAAAGTCATAGCCAGAGAGGCCGACCCGACGGGAATTGAACCCCATCGAATGCGAACCTCACCGTTACCGAAGATGCATCTCGCTCGATTAAGAAATGTGTACTATAGTTTTTTCTGGATACAAAATGACAGCCAAGGATAAGTTTATTTTATCACTGAAAAGATAAATGTTCTCAAATACTCCTCTAAAAGGTGGTCAGTTATTGAAGAATTTGTGGTCATCCCTTGTCCGCGTAACTTTATCTGCCTTTAAGGGGGTAAAGTTAATATCCCTTCGGGGAAATAATAGATCATTATGTGTCTGAGAAGTTGGCAGCTCTCAACGCCTTATGTCAAGGACCAAGCATGCAAGCCGTTCCGCTCCGGTTGGGAAAATATTGTGTGTTATTATGGTTATCATCGACATCTCCATTACAGGGGTGTCCAGGTATGTGCTGACACAGCCTGACTGCTCAATAGAATATTTAACTTTCTAGTGTATCTATTTAACGTACATAAAAGTAACGCAAGCTGTTCTTATAATAAGATTTAAAAAATCATCTGTGTATTTTGGAAGTATCTAATAATCGTAATTATTAACCCAGCATAAAAAAACTTCTTGACATCACTTCTGTTGTGAAGAAATATTGCTGATAAACCCAAAAAAATAAAAAATTACGCAAATTAAATTTAAAAATCCAAATTTTATGGAAGAATCGAAGTCATTTCGGACAACATTACAATCTGGATTTAACTATAGCATACCTACAGAAAAAAATATGTTACACTCACATGACTTTCTCTACTCTTGTAAAAAATATTTTTACAAACGCTTATTGTTAATCATGTTAATCGAGATATCGATATGTTAATCTTATTGCTAATTTTCTTGTAGATGCAAGGGGAATTGTTAGGCTTTAAGCGATAGTCAAATATTTTAAGAGCTGGTTGCTATGTGGAGTACTCCATTCTCTTTGCATTACCAGGACAAAAAAATAACGAATTCCCATTTGAAGAAAAGTATAAGTATTGGAAAATTTAAGGAAATAACAAGCAATACCTCGAAAATGGTTCACTGAACAAAAAAAATGTATATGACATAAATTGTGTACTTTAACGCGATCTACATTTTTTGTGTAGTAAAATTTCGTCTATCTCTTATGGTTTACCAGTTAAGCAAAAGTCGTTCACAATGAAGAATACTTTTAGAGATATTCCCAGAAAATTCGAGATATACATTCATTTGCCGTGAAAATATCTTAAACATATGATATTTTAATCAAAATCGTTAGAGCCATTTTTGAGAAAATTAAAATTTTCTAAAAATGTTCCATGTAAAGGGTAATCTGGGGTGGAGGGATTTTCTTGAAAACCTTCGTGTCGCATCTCTAGAAGATACTGAACCTAAATATCAAGTTTGGTGTTAATCCGACTGTTCGTTTCTGAGTTATGCTGTTCACAGACAAACACACAGACAGACAGACACACACGTACATGTTTCCAAAAATGCTTTTTTTTGGATTCAGGGGGTCTCAAAACATGTATTTCCGATGAAATTTCGGTATCGAATTTTTGGATGGAATACAATACTTCCCCTACTTAGTATACAGCATAGCTTTCTTACACAAGAGTTATTAAAACGTTTTGGCAACCAGAATCTTTATTATATACATTTGCAGAATTACAAGAACCATTGCTATTTAGGTTTGATACTAAATAATTCATATATCTACAGGATTTTAATATACTAGAGTTAAAAATATAAGCATCACTTATAAGCAAGTTCCGATTGCCTTTTACTTGGTTGCCTTTTATTTTGTTTTTCAGGCTACTAAATTGTGAAATATGCCCCTATGTCCGTCGGGAAGAACAGTGGTTTTCAATACTGAAACAAATATCAAATTTGGTCGTGCGATATCCAAGCAGCTTACCCTATACACATACATATTATTTTTCTGTCTTCATAAACTTAGTATACGAGATTTCAAATAACTTTTTTTTTAAATAGAACTTCTAACACAATACACACAAGCTAAAAGGTTTAGATTATCGCACTAGTGGGATAGTGGTTTGATTAGGTTTTATTTTTCATTATGCATTTTTAGATGATTAATTTCTCATGACACTCGTATTATCTGTTCACAATACTAATTGTCATAGTTCAATTTATTGCAATTCGTTGTAGAGTTAACTATTACGCTATATTGGCAGCTTTCTTTAATATAAAACGCTACTATTTTATATAAGCTTGTCGCGGTAACTTTCGTGTTATCTTATTTGCTGAGCGCCTGTTATTGTTTTACTATTTCGAATTTTGAGTTCTTTGTCCTCCGGCTAGCTATTATTACTCAGTCGAGCAAATCTCTTGAACAGGGTGTGTAAACGGAAAGGAGTTGTTACTAAAGATAACACTGATAAAAGAATTTGTTTTTACACTTTTATTGCCGTCACACTTAATTAATTTCACATATTTACTCTTGATACACGCTCGACTGAAACTGTTATATTTTCGAATGTAACTATAATCACTTGTTTGCCGCACATTATTAATTGGCGTATTTCACATTTTGTAACTAATTTTACGACGCGAGAGATTCTGTAGAATTGCGTATCGTGTATTTCGTGAATGATTCTGTTAAACTGCGCGACGTGTAACCCATGAATGATTCTGTTGAACTGTGCGACGTGTAACCCGTGAATGATTCTGTTGAACTGTGCGACGTGTAACCCGTGAATGATTCTATTAAACTGTGCGTTACCTGCCTGTGCGTTATATTCCCTCACCCCGATATGCCTAAACATTATAACAGAGCTGTTATTGGTTAATAAAGCGCGCCAACATTAGCGTCTATTTTATTATCCAATCAAAATTACGAACACATATGCTCTAGGGAAGATATTCCCTCCATTTCTAAAGAAAGGCACGCTGCTCTGATGTCATTTGCTTGTCTCTTCTAATTAATAAACAACTCACCCCCTCGTTTCATTTTTATCCGCTCCTATTGTCAGTTTCAGTGAGGCCGTGTAAACTTATTTCCTAACAATGCTTATAATTAACAAACATCTCAAATCATTGTCATACAATAATGTTAATTTACACTACAATCACACTGGCATTCACAGTGTTGTGATATAAAATACTACCTCAAGCTATATAAAGATTAAATGGCGGAAATTAGGAATAGGTGCCTACCTTTTCTTATATAAACTGCTCGGATAGCAGCTTTACAACCCACTGGGAGGCACGGGGCTCGGAGATCGCCCCGCCCAGTGGGACGAAGTGTTACATGGATCATTCTTGTCCACAACAATGCAACGCCAAACATTCCTGCAAACCATTTCAATCCTGAAACTGCCAAGCAGATGAAAAGTGAAGTGAAATGAGAGTGGAGGTGAAATGGAGGGACAGAAAATTCGGGAGATGCAATGAACCTTCCCAGCATCCAACTAGTGACCCGGGGAAACTCCTGAAAAAACCCATGGATCAGGAAGGTCGACAGCGGGAATCGAACCCACGACCTCCCGAATGTAGGCCATATATGTTACAGCTTGGACCAACCCGCTCGACTCCTGCTAAGCCATCGTATTAGTTAAGGCTGCTGAATGGCAGCACTGCGTTACCGGAAATTCGAGGCGACGATGGATAAGTTCCTTAGAATTTTTACTTTCTCTACCACGTACGTAGTAGGTAGAGAAGGTATTGCATTCCACCCAAAAATTTGATATCGAGATGTCACCAGAAATACATGTTTTGAGGCACCTGAATCCAAAGAAGGCATGTTTAGAAAAGGGTTCCGTGTGTGTGTGTGTGTGTGTGTGTGTGTGTATGTGTGTGTGTCTGTGAAAAGCAATAACTCAAAATCGAAGAGTTTAAGACTTGATATTTAAATTCAACAATATGAAGATTTTCATGAAATTCTCCCCACCCCAAAACCGAGCAAAGTGTGTGAGACCCAAGGGTTTTTCGTGGTTTCCCCGGGTCGGCATGCTCATTTCCTTAACCCATCATCTTCTTCATTGTCATCTGTTGTGGGATCAGCCGAGGATGTTCGGAGGGTTGCAACTGGGCGGTGGGTGTGCACTTTGTTGAGGTTTCTTCCTGGCGTCGTTATAGAGCTGCTCAGTTAGGACCCCCTCCGAAGTGGGCCAGGGCGGCGTCGGATGCTTTCGAACTGGAAACGCTAGGCACTCCGTTCATATTTGCGCCCGTTGTCATCCAATTCTGGACACTCTTTGGGCCTTTCCCCTCATCCCTCCCCCCCCCAGGGGTTCCAGTAGAAGCCAAAGGGATTGTTGGGACCTACTTGCGGTGCGCTGTCCCGTTGTGGGACCTTTACCTTCTTTACCCCACTCCAAATTACACTTTACATGGAAAACATGTCGTTAGATTTTGTTTTCTCAATGACATCTGTAACGGGTTTACTTAAAGTATCATATGCTTCAGATACTGCCCTTAATAGTGTCTGAATGTTGTACAATACTGTAGATATACCTAGGAAATCATTGAAGCTAGTCAAAAACAGAAGACAAAACTTAGAGACCATTAAAGTATACATATTGTGTCAGGACTACCTCCATGGTCGATGGCCAGCAAGCTGACTTCTAACCCGGAGGTCTCGGGTTCGATTCCTGGCCGGGGTGGTAATATTTCTTTAATTAGGATTATTCCCTATCCTTCATACAGTCTGGATGTGAGAGCGAAAATAAGTTAAAATCGACGAAAACCTACAGGAACATAACCTAAAAGTTCAAATAGTATATATAGATATAGGTTATACAACGGAGGGACACCTCGGGCATAGCGACCTACATAGCTCTATTGTAGCTATCGCCCCAAGGAGGAAGAGATGAAGTGAAGAGACTACAGAATGCTACAGGCCGCAGAGACGCGCGAAAGTCCCTAACAATTCCAGGCTCGAAGATAAGTTTCGCTTCTGTAGCTGCCTAGAGAGGGCGATGAACGACCCGTAGACCAAGCAGGCCTCTAGTGTCCAAGGGGAGTACTCTATCCTTTGAACCAGTATCCGCGCCATCTGCCCGGCACCGCCATACGCCACGAAACCTAAATGCACAACTGAAACATGAGAAGGAAACGGAATGAAAAAGAAATTATGGAAAGGAAATCATGGTAAATGAGAAATCACCTGAGCATTCGCCTACCGATCAAGGAAAACCATAAAAAGCCCAAGGTCAGAGCCAACGGTCGACGGTAGTTGAACCCGGGTCCTCCCAAATATGAGCCTCACATGATACCGCGGATCTAATTCGCTCGGTAAGCTCAACAGTTGGTGCAGCCGGCTCCCCTCCCCCTATGGGTTTACATATCCCTGGAGCGGGGCCTGGGACCCGGAGACCGCTTGCAGTCCGTGGGATGAAGGTCTATTCGCAGCATCCTTTTCCCCTAATGCACAGGCCGAGACCTCCCGCCGACACTTTCAATCCTGAAAGAAACCAAGCAGATGAAAGGTGAAGTGAAATGAGAAATGGAGGGGCAGGAAATTCGGGGGGTGTTATTTTCTATCCCAGCATTCGCCTAGTGAACCGGGAATACCCCCGAGAAAAACCCACGGGTCAGGAAGGTTGGTCACGGGAATCGAGCCTATGAACTCCCGAATGCTGGCCATAGACGTTACCATCCTGGTAACGTTATTTCTGTATACGTACGTTTACCTACGTTGACATGAAGTAGATACGGAAAAAATGATCTGTTGTACTCACATGACTTTCTCTACTCTTGCACAAAATAATTTTACAAACGCCCATCTACTTCATGTTAATCTTATTGCTCATTTTCTTGTAGATGCAAGGGGAATTGCTAGGCTTTAAGCGATAGTCAAATATTTTAAGCGCTGGTTGCTATGTGGCGCATTTCATTCTCTTTGCATGCCCAAGACATAAAAAAATCTAATGTGTTACACTAACATAACTTTCTCTACTCTTGTACAAACTATTTTTTACAAAATCTTATTCTCCATCTATTTCATGTTAATCGAGATAAACTCTTGACATGCAAAGAGAATTACATTTTACACATATGGACACAGTTCTATAAATATTTGACTATCGCTTAAGCCATACAATGTTCCCCTTGTTTTGTAATTGCAAGAGCAATATAGAAATACAGAAACCTTTAAGCATAGACATATCTCTTAATAGCTAGTTGCCATGTGCAGCACCATTCCTTTTGCGACAGATTAATACTCTTTGCATATACAAGACAAAAAAATATGAATAACGAATTCACATTTGAGAAAATAAGTATTGAAAAATTTAAGGGAATAACAAGCAATATCTCGAAAATGGTTCACTCAACAAAAAAATATATGTGACATAAATTGTGTATTTTAACGCGATCTACATTTTATGTGTAGTAAAACTTTATCTATCTCTTATGGTTTACCAGTTGTGCAAAAGTCGTTCACAATGAAGAATACTTTTGGAGACATTCCCAGAAAATTCAAGATATACATTTTATTTGTCATGAAAGTATCTTAAACATATGATATTTTAATCAAAACCGTTAGAGCCATTTTTGAGAAAATTAAAATTTTCGAAAAATGTTCCATGTAAAGGGTAATCTGGGATGGGGGGATTTTCTTGAAAATAATCGTGTCGCATACTTGGAAGATAGTACACTCAAATACCAAGTTTGGTACTTATCAGACTTTTCGTTTTTTGAGTTATGCTGTTCACAGACTGACAGAGGGTGAAATCTCAGTATCTAAGTTTTGGGTGGAATGCAATACTTCCCCTACTTTATATAAGTAGTAGAGAAATAATAAGTGTTTGAAGAATAGTTTGTAGAAGGTAAATAAATATAAACGATAGTGAGTAGAGAAAGGCATGTTAATGTATCACATCAGATTTTTAAAGCTTAAGAGTATTGTCCCTTCCAAGTTAGGAAACATTCCATGGAATATCCATGGAGCTAACTTTGTTTTACAATCTTAAACTTGGGTATCCTTGTGTCGTTAGTAAACCTCACGTTGGGAATACACCAATAATTTGTACGTGTTGCAAGATGAGAGATAATTCGGTGTCATTTTGATGGAGTCAGATAATGTGGAAGGTCAAGGCTACGAATGGGTGCGGTCCAACAAGTGTTGGAAGAGGACGCCGCGGGAGGGCGCTAATTTACTACTTTATCCCGACCTATTCACGTGGAACTTCTGGCACTTTAATACTCTATGTGCATGATTATCACAGTAAACAGCAGCTTTATTTCTCGCCGCTGCATTCACGAAATTTACGTACGCGATGTTTTTATTGCCTTCACTCAAGGTCTTCAGCCGAAAGAAAATCTGATATTGCATTCACATGACCTTCTCAACGTGCTCTTCTATAAAATATTCTTACAAGACCTTGTTCTTCTATCTACTTCTTGTTAATCGAGAAACCATTCATTACACATTAGTCGGCGACGATATGAATGCGTTCGGTGGGAAGAGAAACTAAACAGTTACGAAACAAATGGGCGGGGCATTGGAAGGGCAGTCAGGTAAAGGAAATATCCGCAGTTCCGAGTTACATTTACTAGCGAGGCTGACACTGCAAAATGTAGTACTCCTCCGAGCGCATTCATATCGTGGTCGACTAGTACACGTTTCTTTGTAGGTATAAGAAGAATACAGCACGTTAAAGCAATAGTCAGATCGCAACGCGAAGGCTTTGAAATTCCCTTCTCTTGCTTTACCAAGAGAAAAAAGGAAACAAATAAATAGCGACTTTCCAGTTGAGAAAAGTGCACGCATAAGTATTTGAAAGTCAAAGCAATAACAAAGAATATCTCGGAAATGGTCAACGCCATAAAAATATTTGCTTGGCAGAAAGTGTGTGCTTTAACGAGATTTACAGCTTTACTTCTTTTTTTTCACTTTCTCTACTACGTATAGTAAGTAGGGGAAGTATTGCATATCACTCAAAAATTCGATAACGAAATTTCATCGGAAATACATATTTTGAGGCCCCCTGAATCCAAAACAAGAGTTCTAGAAAAAGGCCCGTGTGTGTGTGTCTGTGTGTCTTTGAGCAGCACAACTCAAAAACGAAAAGTCGGATAAATACCAAACTTGGTATTTAGGTTCAGTGTATTTTAGAGATGCGACACGAAGATTTTCAAGAAAATCTCTCTAACCAGACTACCCTTTATATGGTACATTTTTCGAAACCTTTTATTTTCTCTTGTATGTTTAAGATATTTGCATAGCAAATTAAATATATATATTGAATTTTCTGGGAATATCCCCAAAAATCCTCTTCATTCTAAATGAATTTTGCATAACTGGTAAACCGTAAGAGATAGACAAAATTGTACTACACAAAAGACGTAGATCGCGTTAAAATACACAATTTATGTCATATGCATATTTTTTTTTTGCGTGATATATTTTCAAAATATTGCCTGTTATTCTCTTAAATTTTCTAATACTTATACTTATTCTCAAATGGGAATTCGTTGTTCATTTTTTTTTGTCCTGGTAATACAAAGAGAATGGAATACTGCACATAGCAACCAGCTCTTAAAATATTTGACTATCGCTAAAGCCTACCAATTTCCCTTGTACGTACAAGAAAATTAGCAATATGATTAACATCTCGATATCTCGATTAACATGAAGCATATGGAGAATAAGCGTTTGTAAAAATAGTTTGTACAAGAGTAGAGAAAGTATTGCGAGTGTAACACGTGAGATTTTTTTAAAATAATTTTTGATGAGTTTTAATCAAAATACGGTAGAATTAAGGAAATAGATCTATCATCCTTAATAAACAAAATTGATGGATAGAAGTATATCAGTGAATTTAGAAAGCATGCATCTATACCCTTAAAAACTTCAATCTACTATGTTAAATAGTTTATAAGATAATGGGTCATGGATTGTAACTTTTTTTGGAATAGGCCGCCGGGGTAGTGCAGTGCTTAGGATCCGGGGTTCGAGTTCCGGTTCTAAGGTGACGATTTTAAGTTGGCCCCATCCACGCCTTCGCTTCTGACTTCCTCGTGGAAGTATCCCCAAAGCCCAACTGTAGGTCCTCTCATTACATCGCCATACTCATCATCACCGTACCATGGATTCCACCACCTCAGAAATGGGTCCAGATAACAATTGAGTTTTATTTATGGACGCTCTTTAACTGCTGTGGTCCTTAGCATCCCATTCTATATTGGGCGTGAAAGACCGGTAATTTTGCTCAGAGGCCTTTTTATCACGCTTGAGGCTCTTTTACGTGCCGTAAATCTACGGCACGGAAGCGTCCGCTTTACTTTTTTTCTGAAGGAAACCTGCTGAGGATTATTATAAATAGGTCCAATCATTGCTTGGTGGGATGATGTATCCCCCGAAGGTCATAAGCCAATTGGGAGTTTTAGAAACGACGACGACATTTTTGGTTTAGGGCTTTCATTTTATCCCTAATTAAAAAACGCTGGTGGAGCTGCGGTTTCTAGTAGTTGCCAACCACAAAGATGTTCATCGAAGATCGAGGTTAGTCGTGGAGTACGAGATTGTCTCTCTGTGAAACAACTCTATGCAAGTTAAAATATCTAAAATAATAAATAACTTACGCAGATTATACCTCTTATTCATGTTCCTATTGATGCTGAAGCTCATGCGATCCTCATGCAGTGTAGGACAGCAAATACATGATAGACTTTACTTCTGCGTAAGGTAACACACAAGTGTGTAAAATGTGCTCAAAATGTACAACACCTTCAATCTTTTTACTTTTTCCACTACGTATAGTAAGTAGGGGAAGTATTGTATTCCACCCAAAAATTCGATACTGAGATTTCACCAGAAATATATGTTTTGAGACCCCCTGAATACAAAAAAAAGCATTTTTGGAAACATGTCCGTGTGTGTGTGTGTGTATCAGAAACAAACAGTCGGATAAACACCAAACTTGGTATTTAGGTTCAGTATCTTCCAGAGATGCGACAGGAAGGTTTTCAAGTAAATCCCCCCACCCCAGATTACACTTTACATGGAACATTTTTCGAAAATTTTAATTTTCTCAAAAATTGCTATAACGATTTCGATTAAAATATCAGATGTTTAAGATATTCTCATGACAAATGAAATGTATATCTTGAATGTTTTAGGAATGTCCCCAAAAGTATTCTTCATTTTGAACGAGTTTTGCATAACTAGTAAACCATATGAAATAGACAAAATTTTACTACACAAAAAATGTAGATCGCGTTATAATACACAATTTATATCATAATTACATCCCTCGAATTTCCTGTCCCTCCATTTCACCTCCATTCTCATTACACTTTACCTCAGGGTTGAAAGTGTCGGCAAGAATTTCGGCGTTGCATGGTAAGGAAAGGAATAATAAAAACCTTCGTCTCCGGGGCGTCTCCGAGTCCCGGGTCCCACAGGGGATGTGCAAGCACGCAGGGGGGACGGGAACCGGTTGCACCAGCTGCCATCCGGGGAGTTTCAATCTATAAAACGTAGGGACCCTGCCCTCCGCCCTGCAGTGCCTTCTGTTCCGGCCACCCTCTGTCTTCTCTCACCTCATCACTTCATGCCGGGGCCACCACGTCAGGAGCTCAGACACAAAAGATCTTGTAGGTCGAGGTGCTACGTCCCTCTCCATATCTGGCCCTGTATATATATTTTGCTTTGCAGATGCAACTTTGGATCCTGGTATCCTGCACGAGATTTAAACACGCGAATTTCCGTACGTGAGCCACACACGCTACCGCCCGCCATCTGGTTCGGAGACATACTTCTGTAAACTAAGGTCCTTTAACTCCCTACTTTAATAATGTGTGCTACATTTTACTTTCCCTGCCCTCCCAAAAGTTCAGTGTCGAGATTTCATTACAAATACAAGTTTTTCTGTCCAACTATGCATCTGCCAACACGTAAATGAAAACCGTGTTTGAAATTCAACTAGGTGTTTAAGTACAGAACTTTACAAAGGTGCAATAAGAAGATTTTCATAAATATTCCCTTTCACCAAACTACGTCTTATACAAAAAAAAATCTGATGTGTTACACTCACATGACTTTCTCCACGCTTGTACAAACTATTTTTACAAACGCTTATTCTCCATCTACTTCATGTTAATCGAGATAAACATTTGCAGACTCTATCTTATTGCTAAGTTTCTTGTAGATGTAAGGGGAATATATATTTACAAGGGCAATATAGAAATACAGTAGCCTTTAAGCACATACATATCTCTTAATAGCCCGTTGCTAGGTGCAGCACCATTCCCTTTGACACAGATTAATACTCTTTGCATATCAAAGACCAAAAAATGAATAACGAATTCTCATTTGAGAAAATTATTGAAAAATTTAAGGGAATAACAAGCAATATCTCGAAAATGGTTCACTCAACAAAAAAAATGTATATGACAAATTGTGTATTTTAACGCGATCTACATTTTTTTTGTAAAAAAATTTGTCTATCTCTTATGGTTTACCAGTTATGCAAAAGTCGTTCACAATGAAGAATACATTTGGAGACATTCCCAGAAAATTCAAGATATACATTTTATTTGTCATGAAAATATCGTAAACATATGATATTTTAATAAAAATCGTTAGAGCCATTTTTGAGAAAATTAAAATTTTCGAAAAATCCTCCATGTAAAGGGTAATCTGGGATGGGGGGATTTTCTTGAAAACCTTCGTGTCGCATCTCTGGAAGGTACTGAACCTAAATATCAAGTTTGGTGTTTATCCGACTGTTCGTTTCTGAGTTATGCTGTTCACAGATACACACAGAGACACACAGACACACAGACACAGACACACACACACGGACATGTTTCCAAAAATGCTTTTGTTTTGGATTCAGGGGGCCTCAAAACATATGTTTCCGGTGAAATCTCGGTATCGAATTTTTGGGTGGAATACAATACTGCCCCTACTTACTATACGTAGTAGAGAAAGTAAAAAATTTCCCCTTTTCTTCCTCTAAACAGCTTCCATGATTTGATTAAAATATAATAGGTTTGACGTATTGACACGAAGAATACCATTTATTTTTCTAGCGAGTACTAAGAAGTTGCAAGGGGCATGTAGGGGCTTACATTCGTAGCGAAAAAGTTGTTACCACGCCCTCTGCACTGCGTGAAAGATCCATGGCCTTCTGTATCGGAATGGAAACAATGCGAGGACAGACAAATCACGGAGGAATATCCCGGCAAGTGGTTCCGCCTAGGGCGATATCTATGAGCCTGCTTTCACACACAGCGTATTCATTTTGTAGCATTTATTTTACTCTAGTTGCAAAATATGTACTTGCAACAATCTCGAAATCAACCTGACTGTATGTCGTGACTACCAGTTTATTTTCCTCTTCTATTTTCTTCTTCTGCGCTAAATTCGCAACTCGTTCACTGAACTCGCTACAGTATCAAGGCCCTGCCCTTATACAGCCTGATAGCCTGTTTTATTTTCTAGAGCTTTCGAGAAGCGCTCCGTGTTCATTAGCAGCCAGACAGAACGGTGAACCTGACCTAGTTGTTTATCCGATTATTGGGGATTAGCAACAACACAATCTGCTCACGCACCCAGGATCACAATATGACGAGAGGAGAGTTGAATTTTAGAAACGTTAAGTTTTAAGTTAATAGCACCAAGTGTATATCTAAAACATTCTTTAAATTCAACTTTATTGGTCCCCATGATTGCAGCAAGTAGAAAAACTGTTCAATCATTAAAATTTAAACCTCAATATTTCGATTTAACCCTTTGTAACGTAATACAACACAGGTGAGATTCAACGAAAGCCGAAACAGACAGACTATGAATTACTTACTTTTACTTTTAAGGGCTTCTCCAATCATCGGCATTCCCATTCGCCATTCTTCCCGATTGAACAATGTGAGTAGAATAATCTTTACGTTATTATTAGTACCACGTTTTGGGCCAAACTTGAGGTAGTTGCAGTCCCACGTATGTTACAACCTCTGTCAATAAAGTCATATGAGAGAAAAAAAATCTGATGTGTTACACTCACATGACTTTCTCTACTCTTGTACAAACTATTTTTACAAACGCTTATTCTCCATATGCTTCATGTTAATCGAGATATCCAGATGTTAATCTTATTGCTAATTTTCTTGTAGATGCAAGGGGAATTGGTAGGCTTTAAGCGATAGTCAAATATTTTAAGAGCTGGTTGCTATGTGGAAAATTCCATTCTCTTTGTATGTCCAGGACATAAACAAACGAATAACGAATTCCCATTTGAGAAAAAGTACAAGTATTGGAAAATTTAAGGGAATAACAAGCAATATCTCAAGAATGGTTCACTCAACAACAAAAATGTATATGACATAAATTGTGTATTTGAACGCGATCTACATTTTTTGTGCAGTAAAATTTTGTCTATCTCTTATGGCTTACCAGTTATGCAAAAGTCGTTCACAGTGATGAAGAATACTTTTGGAGACATTCCCAGAAAATTCGAGATATACATTTCATTTGTCATGAAAATATATTAAACATATGATATTTTAATCAAAATCGTTAGAGCCGTTTTTGAGGAAATTAAAATTTTTGAAAAATGTTCCATGTGATGGGTAATCTGGGGTGGGGGATTTTCTTGAAAATCTTCGTGTCACATCTCTGGAAGATACTGAACCTAAATACCAAGTTTGGTGTTTATCCGACTGTTCGTTTCTGAGTTATGCTGTTCACAGACAGACACACAGACACACACACACACGGACATGGTTTCCAAAAATGCTTTTTTTGGATTCTGTGGGTCTCAAAAACATATATTTCCGGTGAAATCTCGGTATCGAATTTTTGGGTGGAATACAATACTTCCCCTACTTACTATGCATAGTAGAGAAAGTAAAAATAGTTTTCTTTGCTTTTTGTCCAGCCCTTGTAATATTGCACTACAATTTTCAACTGCATGAGAACTGATAATATCCAAGAATAAATATTATTTTGTGAAAAACTTCGCCAAATAAACCCAGAATATAACACTTGACATGTGTTTTCAACAAATGTTTGGGGGCATTCCTAGCTCTTACTTACGGTCTGGCCACTACCCCTGAGCCATTGTCCGAAAATTCCTTTCCTCTAGATTAAGGGGGTGCAACCTTGTGATTATTACTCGCTTAAATCAGTTTAAAGGAATTCACAGCTATTATCATTGACGCGAATAGCCTAGGTCGTTAAGGCACAGACTCGTGAACGGGAGGTCTACGGCTCAAATCTCGCCAGAATCGTTCTCCCTGGCTGAGTTTTTTCAGGTTTTCCTTAGTCCACATAACTGGTAAATTCCGGGAAGGTACCCTAAACTTAGGCCTGAAACGTTTCCTTCGCAAACTTCCTTTACCAAATACAGAGAGAGCCAAAAAACTACGAACCGCCTGCGTGGTGTTTTTCCTGTCCGCGTCCTCGTTGCCGTCTGTCGCTATTATAGAAAGGCGCGGACTTTATGAAAGGAGATGCTGAAACTGGCCACCGTCGTTGTCCATACAATTTTGGCACCTCTTTAGGAAACTTTCCATCACACGCCGTAGTTCGTGTAGAGAAATGCTGTCAATTTCCTGGCGGATATTTTGTTTTAATTCTTCCAGGGTGTGTGGGTTTGTCTTGTACACTTTGTTTTAAGTTACCCCAGAGATAGAAATCGCAGGGGGTTAGGTCGGGAAACCGTGGGGGCCACAAATCTCTACTAATAATTCTGTCCTCAAACACACTTTCATAAAGTTGTTAAGTAAAGCCCTTAAAAGTAGTTTTAAAAATGTTGTGTGGTTTCATCCGCAACTTTCTATGATAGCGGCAGACGGCAACGAGCACCGAGGACGCGGACAGGAAAAACACTGCGCAGCCGGTTCGTAGTCTTTTGTCTCTCCCTGTATGTCATTGCTTACATCAGTGTCTCCTCCTGTGGTGCCGTATGTAACACAAATAGGAGTTATATCTGTTTTAAAAAGAATTAATATCGTAGCAGTTTCCATATTGTTAATGCTTATATATTCATAAACTATATCTCCTTTGATTTTTTTTGGCGCATGAATATCGCAAGAGCTGTATAGCGTAATTAAATCTTATTTATCGGCTCGCATCATATACATACTTGTAACCCCTGTATTGTAACGCAGCGCACTCTCCACGATTAGTGTGTTACGAGGGCTGATCAATAAAGACTGAGATTGATTTTTTCCCGTAGCTTTCTTGAAAGTTTCCTGTCTCTACCATGAATATTTGAAAAGAGCGGGGTTTCATGTATAATGTCCATAGACGGCAGCACTCTTGTATCAGTAGGTTGGTAGTAATGCTGTATATTGTTGACCCTAGTTGAATTTCGCATACCACAAAATAAGGTGACACAAGAGGAGCAATAGAATTTTGTTTTCGTTTAAATCATACAGCCTCTGAAACTTTGGAAACGCTGAAGCAAGCATACGGTGAAGATGCACTACCTCGTGCAACAGTGTTTAGGTGGTTCAAAGACTTCAATGTCGTCCTCCGTGGACTAGTGGCACCGTGCTAGCCTCTGGTTCCCAAGGTCGCGGGTTCAAACCCGGCGGAGGGCGATGGATTTTTTCGGGCGTAAAAATCGTTAGCACGGCTTCCTTCGGAAGGGAAGTAAAGCCGGTGGTCCCGTGTCGTAGATTTACGGCACGTAAAAGAACCTCAAGCCTGATAAAGAGGCCTCTGAGCAAAATTACAGGTGTTTCACGCCCAATATAGAATGGGACGCTAAGAACCATAGTAGTTAAAGAGCGTCCATAAATAAAACTCAATTTTTTAAAGACTTCAAAGTAGAGCGAGTCCTCTTGGCTAAGCAAGGTGGGCCTGGTGCTTCGGCTTCTGCTATAACTGAAGTCAACATCAACACAGCTGCTGTGATTGCTGTTCCCACTCACACCACTGTTACAGCAGCGTACTACACGTCAGTATTGGCTACACCGAGGAAGCACATTGCAAGGAAACATCCAGAACTTATCACAACGTGTGGCCTCACGTTGCAAATCAAGTCCAGGAAGTTTTGGCTAAATTCAACATTACCTGTGTGCCGCATCTGCCTTATAGCCCCAATCTTGTCGCCTGTGATTTCTTTTTATTCCCATTACTAAAGGCAAAGCTCCGGGGCATTCGATTTGAGAGCACTGAAGCAGTGCTGAAGAAAAGTGAGGCGATTCTCAAAGACCTGACAAAGAATGGCCTGTACCATGCGTTCGAGGACTGGCAGAGACGGTATAAAAGTGCATTCAAGTAGGAGAGGACTACTTTGAAAAAGACCATGTCAACAGTAATAAATATCTGTGAAAAAAATTAGTCTCAGTCTTTATTGATCAGCCCTCGTATTTTTGGAACTGGTTATAAAAATATTCAAACAATCGTGTTAGTGCTGAATTGGAGGACCGTTATTTATTTTTAACGCCTCCATCCTTGGAACTATTCCAAAATATTGACTACGTGACCCTTTTCCTGTCTTTAGTATCTCCACAGCGTCTCAGCATTCTATTTTAAAGTAGGCTATTTAGTTTCAAATGAAACCTTGTTATTCTTTTTCTCTGAGATTTTCTTTTGTCTTTCTTTTCTTCGGTGTTTACTTATGGGAGGTCCTAATCTTAGGAATGCATCGCAAAAGAATAATAGGAGGAGTGGATCGGGGATTATGCGGTCATACAAATAACATCCTTTTGCAGAAAAATAATATCTTTATTACGATATATAAGTGCTAACAGAGACATGAAAGAAGATGGGGAAAAAAGGAAAAATGCAGGAAAGAGAAACGAGGACGGAAGACATCAGTACGTACATTTCACTCTCACGAGTGTTTCAGTCGTTTTTGGGGTTTGTACAATGTACCACTAGCACCGTTGAGAGTTTTGGTGTAGAATTTGGAATTTTAGTCGATGTTTGGGTTACCGTGCTCCAAAAGATGCAAGTCGTGTCGTTGTTTCAGTTAGATTTTGCATGTTGTGCATTTTTGTCGGCGAACTCAGGGAATCTGCTGGTGCTCGGTGGTGCTGTTGGCGATGCCGGTGATCTAAACGTAGTATACGTGTGGGGTGGCCATCATTGGGTGTCCAGTCATCCAGTTGTACTGGCCCATGTAGGAGTTGAGAGGCATCTGGAAGTGCATGGGAGTACGCATGTGCATGACGCTGCTGAGGTCACGACGACGCCTGTGGACCTCTGGCATCATTGCGTGAAGGGGGTGCACAGGCACCTCCGGTGTGAGGGCTGCAGCGATGGCGGCCTTCTCGTATTCCTTGGCGAAGAGGGCCTTGGCACTCTTTACCTGGAGTGATGAAGATATGAGTATGGTTGAGTTGCTAGTGTCTACATGTCGTATGAGATCGGATCTAGGGTCCAGAGAGGCTGAAGGATTACCTGGATATAGGAGTGTACCGGTAAGTGGCTTGTACAAGAGGTTCTTCAGAAATACTGGATCTGAGTGGAGAGGTTGTTATAGGTAAGTAGGTTAATGGAACAAATCCTTCTGGGAAATAAATTCACTTGCGCAATAAAGTAAATAAATATGGAAGATATCTACAATTAGGCTTAGACTAATTTGTTTAAAATTGGTCTTAAAGCAACGCTTCTGATAACAACTTGAGCCTGCTTTAAGGCCAGGTCCTTTGCGAGAAACTGTCCCAGGTTTAAATGTTGAAGGATTCATTTTTTCGTGTTTATTTTTTGTGAGAATATACAAGAGAGGATCCTAGGAAAGTGGACCAGTCAGGAGCAACAGCGATAATTAGGGTTCCGTGGTGAGTGGTTGGAACAAAGCACCCTCAAGGAGGTGTGATCTATGCTCGAGGTAGTCAGATGGATCAACGATTAAGTTGATGTGATGCTAAGTATTGGGGACTAAAACGTATTCACATAGATTCGATCCGGGATGATAGGGGTGATCAGGAGCATCCGCGGCAAGAACATTCAGAGAGCTTGGATCTCGGGTCGATGGTAACATTGCGCTGGTGATGGTGAGCATCGGAAGCAAGTAAACATTTAGAGAGTTTGGACCTTGGATCGATGATGGATGGATCTGTGACAAAAAGATGTGATGGAGAGCACTGGGGGGAAAGAGAGATTTCGGAGTGTTTAGACCTTGGATCGATGATACGATGTTCGGTGACAATATGCGGTTGATGGTGAGCATTGGGATAAAGAGAGCATTTAGAGAGTTTGGACTTTGAATCGATGGCAGATGGATATCTGACAAAAAAATTAGATGTGTTACGCTCACATGACTTTCTCTACTCTTGTACAAACGATTTTTACAAACGCTTATTCTCCATCTACTTCATGTTAATCGAGATAAACATTTGCAGAGTCTTATCTTATTGCTAATTTTCTTGTAGATGTAAGGGGAATACATATTTACAAGGGCAATATAGAAATACAGTAGCCTTTAAGCACATAAATATCTCTTAATTGCTGGTTGCTAGGTGCAGCACCATTCCCTTTGCCACAGATTAATACTCTTTGCATATCCAAGACAAAAAAATGAATAACGAATTCCCATTTGAGAAAATAAGTATTGAAAAATTTAAGGGAATAACAAGCAATATCTCGAAAATGGTTCACTCAACAACAAAAATGTATATGACATAAATTGTGTATTTTAACGCGATCTACATTTTTTGTGTAGTAAAATTTTCTCTATCTCTTATGGTTTACCAGTTATGCAAAAGTCGTTCACAATAAAGATTACTTTTGGAGACATTCCCAGAAAATTCAAGATATACATTTTATTTATCATAAAAATATCTTAAACATATGATATTTTAATCAAAATCGTTAGAGCCATTTTTGAGAAAATTAAACTTTTCGAAAAATCTTCCATGTAAAGGGTACTCTGTGGTGGGGGGATTTTCTTGAAAACCTTCGTGTCGCATCTCTGAAAGATACTGAACCTAAATACCAAGTTTGGTGTTTATCCGACTGTTCGTTTCTGAGTTATGCTGTTCACATACAAAGACACACACACACACACGGACATGTTTCCAAAAATTCTTTTTTTTTGCATTCAGGGGGTCTCAAAACATGTATTTCCGGTGAAATCTCGGTATCGAATTTTTGGGTGGAATACAATACTTCCCCTACTTACTATACGTAGTAGAGAAAGTAAGAAAATGGCTCTGGGTTTCGGGGAGGTGACGAGATTCAAGTGAATTTTGCTTGGCAAGAGAGGGCTTTAAAGGACTGGGGTAATCCGGAGAAACTGAGGATTTTGAAAGTGAGTATCAGATTCAAGAAGGCATTCAAGGAGAAAGAATCTGAGCTCGAGGAGTCGAGTAGACAATATGAGGGCGATATTGAATAGCTGCAGCAAAAAGGCATTCAAACACTTGGGATGTGCATTCCGGGTAGCAATGACACACTAGCAAGTACACATCATGCCTAAAGCGCCCCGTGAGGAGAGATGTCATTGGAGATAGTAAAGGAGAGGTTATTAAAAAGAGATGAAATCTTGAATAAAATGGTGAATATAGCAAAGAATATTCTTGGAGATATGATCTGCAGATTGTCAGATGTGTGTTGACAACCAATGCGCAGTCCAAATTCAGGGAATGTAGGAAGAAGTTTGTAAGTTTACAAAAAGAATTCACTAAATAGAAGTCTAGACTGAATTCAAGATACAATAGAAAAATGTATTAGTAATAATAATAGATGTTAATAAACTATCAATAAAATATTGCAAGAAAATACATCGAAAGTAAAACAATTGCCAGCTCAACGCAGCATTAACTAATTAGGTTAATTAAAATTGTATATATCTGAAACATTAATGTGACAAATTAAATGTAGGTGTTGAGCTTTCTGTGAATAATCACTGAAGTCCTATTCAAAGTGAAGAATTTTGTATAGCTTTGTTTAATTGATAAATCATTGATGATAGACAAAAACTTAATTAAGAAGAAAAATGTACAGCTAATTAAAATAGAGAAACTGTGTCAAATAATTTTTCCATGTAAAGGGAAGGGAGAGGAGTTGCCTTTCAAATAGTCACCAAACATGCTTAAATAGTATGTAATTTAACTATGAAATTTAGCAATTATCCCATTTTTCCTTGTTTAATTATATAGTAATACACACAAATACACTGGGCTTTTTATAAAAATATTTTTTGGGGGGTTCAGTTGAGCTTAAAAGGTGTATTTCCGAGAAGATTAAAAAAGGCATTGCTAACATTACTGGCTAGGTCCCAGATTTATCTATTCTCTTATTTGAATGCAGTACTATAATTTAGTGAGCCTCGGTGTAGGAAAATCTCATTAAAATATTGAGATTGGTTTTTGATATAGTGCTCGTATTATTGCACAGCAATGTTTAATTGATATTGCATACAAGACTGCGTTATTTTATGACAATGGTTGATTCATGCGTAAAAGAAAAATTGATTATTTACATCCTTCAATTGTGCAGCCGTCTTTAACTTCTACAGTCTTAGCGCGGGCTTCAAATTGAGAGACAATTACAAATGGCGACAATAAACCCATTGCCTGATGGGTAAACCATTATGTTTTCATAATTTTGAAGTCAAGTACACCTGCATTCGCTTACGGATTATAAGAATAGAAAATTATCCTAATTAAAGAAAAATAATGTTACATTCAAATGACATTCTATACCCTCTATCCTTTATTAGTGGGCATATAATCTATTCTTACGAAATCCTATTTTTCTGTATACTTCTCTCTGAGAAGTAAAAAAACTTTAGAGAGGTTTACACCTTTCCGTAACAGAATGGGATCGCAATAGCGGCCAATAAGGAGACTGGGATTTTGGAATTGTGAAGGCCAAACACAAGGCTTCACAATTTCACAATCTTGAACTGTAGCATCTTTTAGAGAAAGATATATAAATGTTAAAGGATAAATATACGATAATAATGGAGGCTTTAACGTAAGAATAGGGGAAACACACAAGCAGAGAAAGTAACTAAAATTATTAGAGAAAATAATGTGAGTAAAATATGGAAGGGTATAAAGTTAATGTATCTAAAGAAATAGAGATTAGGAGAAAAGAAAGTTCATGGTATGGAATGAATAGGAATAAATGGATATCAATCGTTAAAAGAAGAAGATAATGTAAATACAAATAAATATAAGAATTACTAATTGTATTAATATATAATAGTAATCCGAGAAGACATCTAATATGAAATAACTTAATGCTCAATAGACAAATATATGATTATCATTATTATTATTATTATTATTATTATTATTATTATTATTATGACCAAAGGAGGGGAGATGACTATAAAATGGCCAGGGCCAGAAGCAGTCACTCCCAATAAATATTTTGGCGCTCAATAAATATTACATTACATTACATATACTTCTTTTAATCTAAATAAACCTTTTTAGAAATAGCTACATTACACATTTCGTTATAGATACAAAAAGAACAGCAATAGTCAAATGTTTAAGAATTGGACACTATATGCTGGCCTTAAAATTCTATGCTGTTTCCATGCAACCATGAGAAACAACTGAATATCGACAGGACTTTAAAAGAATGACAAACTATTGAACAATACGAATCATTAATAACGGATATCTCGGAAATGGCTTATGACACAAAAAAGGTTATTTCAAATAAATTGTGTGTTTTAAAGAGATCTATCTACGTTTTCTGCTCTATACGTTTACCAGTTACACAGATTATACAAAATTCCTTCCGAATGAACGGGACTTCACAGGCTATTCCAGAAAATTCAAACAATATGTAGGTTTTATTTGTCATGTAAAAATATTTAATATGTGGTATTTTAATCAAAATGGTTAAAGCCATTTTTCAAAAAATCAAAAAATTCGAAAATTCTTCCATGTAAATGGTATTTTGGTGTGGGGAATCTTCTTGGAAACCTTCGTGTCGTATCTCTGGAAGATATTGAGCTTAAGTATCCAGTTTGTTAATTATCCAACCTTCACAGACACACAGACATGGACCTCTTTTCTAAAAATGCATTTTTTTTATTCAGGTGGCCTGAAAACATGTATATCCGCTGAAATCTCGAAATCGAATTTTTGTGTGGAATACAATACCTTCTCTCCTACCCCCTACATAGCAGAGAAAGTAAACACTAGACCACAGAGGAAGTAACGAAGGAAAAATATTTTAATAATATCAAGTTAATGAAGGCAGATCTCACCTCAGGAGTGTCGTCAACTGGCTGGGGCAGTCCGCGGGAGGTGTCCTGGTTGGGGATGGCGACCTGGACAACGTGAGGGTAAGGGTAAGGGTAGATGTTGGGTACCACAGACTTGACCAACACGGGTTCCTTGATGGTCATCACAGGGCCAGTGGGCAGAAGGTGGCTGGGTACTCCGTAAGGCCATTGTGCCTGGGCCCCTGCAGCCACGCACATCACCAGCACGCTTGCCAACTGCAAACAGTAACACAGTAAACATAAATGCAAATTAATCCAATTCCTTATAGGAGGTAGACAGTAGAGAAAATAGGTCTGCACGGGTCGAAATACTTAGGTCCTGGGTGCCCAAAGAGGGGAGGAGTGGGGTCAGAGGAGACAGAGGGCGACCGGACCAGGAGGGACGGCAGGGCATAGGGCAGGGTCCCTACATTTTACAGATTAAAACTCCCCGGATGGCAGCTGGGGCAACCGGCTCCGCTCCCCCCTGTGGGCTTGCACATAACCTGGGGGGACACGGGAGTAGGAGACCAACCCCATTCCGGGGGACGAAGATTTACATAGAGCATCCTTTTCCCCCGACATGCAAAGCCGAGACTCCCGCCGACGCTTTCAACCCTGAAACAAGCAGATGAAAGGTAAAGTGAAATGAGAATGGAGGTGAAATGGAGGGACAGGAAATTCGGGAGATGCATCCAGCATTCGCTTGGCGACCCGGGGACTCCTGAAAAATCCCATAGGTCAAGAAGATCGGCGGCGGGAATCGAACCCACGACCTCCCGAATGCGGGCCACAGACATCCCGGTCGGTACCTTTATAGCATAATGGCTTCATATTTTTTTGGTTAATTACATAATTCATGCTGATTAATAGTTAATTGGGGAACATTTTATATAATACCTGACCGTGTCATCAAAATATGATGGAGAAATATATGAAGTCTTTTAATCTGAGGCGTTGAGGAGCAACTTCAGCAAAACGTTGATACTACTGAATTTAAAAATGAAAAATATCTTTTCTTCGTCAGCTCAACATTCATTTTTTCACCACATTTTCAGGTATTATAAGAAAATTCTCTTATGTATTACATTCACATGACTTTCTCTACACACTCTTCAATAAACTATTATTACCAAAGCCTATTCTTCTATCTATTTCGTATTAATCCAGATAGATGTTTACAGAAATTGCTTTATTACACATTTGCTTGTAGGTACAATGGAATTGGAGGGATATAGTAGGCTTAAGCGATAGTCAAATATTTTAAGCGCTGGTTACTATGTGGAGTATTCCATTCTCTTTGCATTACCAGAACAAAAAAATGAATAACAAATTTCCATTTGATAAAATAAGTATTGAAAAATTTAAGGGACTAACAAGCAATATCTCGAAAATGGTTCACTCAACAAAAATAATGTATATAACATAAACTGTGTATTTATTGAAAAATCTTGAAAAAGGACCAGAACAAGTAAACTGTAATATTGTTTGTTCTTCCTGCATATTGAAAATGAGAACTTCTCTCCATTAATTTCATTGCTAGAATTTTTACTTTCTCTACTACGTATAGTAAGTAGGGGAAGTATTGAATTCCACCCAAAAATAGGATTCCAAGATTTCACCGGAAATATATGTTTTAAGACCTCCTGAATCCAAAAAAAAACCATTTTGGAAACATGTCCATGTGTGTGTCTGTCTGTGAACAGCATAAATCAGAAACGAACAGTCGGATAAACACCAAACTTGGTATTTAGCTTCAGTATCTTTCAGAGATGCGACACGAAGGTCTTCAAGAAAATCCCCTCACCTCAGATTATCCTTTACATGGAACATTTTTCGAAAATTTTAATTTTATCAAAAATGACTAACGATTTGGTTAAAGTATCATATGTTTAAGATATTTCATGATAAATGAAATGTATAGCTCTAATTTTCTGGGAATGTCTCCAAAAGTATTCTTCATTGCGAACCTTTAGCATAACTGGTAAACCATAAGAGATACACAAAATTTTACTACACAATGTATATCGCCTTAAAATACACAATTTATGTCATATACATTTTGTTTATTGAGTGAACCATTTTCGAGATATTGCTTGTTATTTCCTTAAATTTTTCAATACTTATTTTCCCAAATGGGAATTCGTTATTCATTTTTTTGTCTCGGATATGCAAAGAGTATTAATCTGTGGGAAAGAGAATGGTCCTGCACCTAGCAACGGGCTATTAAGAGATATGTATGTGCTTAAAGGCTACTGCATTTCTATATTGCCCTTGCAAATACAAAACAAGGGAACATAGTAGGCCTTAAGCGATAGTCAAATATTTTTAGAACTGGTCGCTATGTGTAAAATGCAATTCTCTTTGCTTGTAAAAAGATCGTTTCTACAAATGTTTATCTCGATTAATATGAAATAGATGGAGAATAAGAGTTTGTAAAAATAGTTGTACAAGAGTAGAGAAAGTCATGTGAGTGTAACAGATCAGATTTTTAAAAGTGGAGTGATATCTCGCTTTCGACTTAGTTGAATGCAAAGATAGGCGGAAAATTTCCTTGAATCATAGACACGCTCCATGACGAATCGTAAGCAATCGCAGTGATATCATACAATCTTTACTATGAATTCTTCATCTACTCGCGTCATTCATTCATATCAAAACAAGAGACGGGCGTGACTCAGTTGCTATAGTAACAGAATGGTGCAGAGGAAGGCAAACCACAACATGCCATTGTTCGAAACGTTGAAAATCTTTCTGGATGAAGTAACCTCACCCTATACGAGAATGTTGAATCTATTTAACGTTCAAAATAAGTAAGCATTTGTAACTTTTAAAGGAAAATAGATGTGTACTTTACAGCTTTTGATTTCAACTCCTAAATCGCTACAACGATTTACAAGGCCAGGATATTAAAATATAAAGAGAAGAATGTATTTGTATTGAGTTATGCTCTTCACAGACGTACAGAAACGTACACAAACGTTTTTTAAACAATTTTTCAGGGTGCCTCAAAACATGCATTTCCTGTGAAATATCGGTATTAAATTTTTTATGGAATACAATACTTAGTAAGTAGAAGAAAAAGTAATAAAACCAAAGTATATTGATTAGGATTACCTATAGTAGAAGATTGGTTTAAATTTTCAAAAATTCAAGAATTAGTTTTGTCTAAAACATACTTTGAAGCTTTAGCTTCACTTCCATACCATGACTTTTGCTCTCAAAGCTCTTTATAGGTTCAACACGTGATCAATTAAATGTCCAAAAGCACACGGCCCAATGGCCTGCAGATTGGCATGTTGGGATCTACTGGCTGACCGGAGGAACTGGCAAAACTTGGGCAATTTCTTGGCTAAAGTGCGCGAAGCTAGGTCAAATTGGTTCAGTTAGTCAAAGGTAATTTATCTCTATTTTCCTTTTTATTGTTTTGTTTTGTTTCTTTTTCCGTTGTTTATTTTGTCACCATACTTGTATCTTAAATATTTATGTACGGTCAATGATCCATGCACTAAATACTTGTGTAATAGCTTCAATAATTTGAAACCAATAAAGTTGCCTTATCTATATATATACTTCCAATGCCTTTTACTCCACTTTGATTTTTTTTACATTTTGCCCATTAAAATGCTCCTGTGATGTAGCTTGTAACCAAACTCGTTCAAATGTTCAGCACAAAATCAGACAGAATGAAATTAAAAAACTAGCACATTGTTTTTGCTACATTTTTAAATTTCTCAAGGTATGACATAATTAATTTCACCAGTGAGGATAAACTGTTTACAAAAATTATATTTTCAGGTTTAATTTTTTTATGGGACATCCAGAGTAGTGAATGAAGTTCTATACATCAGTTTTGTGCATTTATATTTAAATAATTTATGCAATATAGGGAACGCAACATTAATTAGCATAATTAAAGTAAAATATATCTTTTTCTCAAAAAATATTCAAGATACTGCACGAAATTTAAAACACGTTATAATTGAACCAGAGCTGTATGTCACAAAAGTTTGAAAACAGTTGGTTAAAAGCTGCAAAATTTAGAAATTTTATTTATGGGTAGATACCCTTAAGTGAACAAAAGCCAATCGCATCATATGTGCTGCTTTTTTCTTTAAGGCAACCTGGAATCGATTTTCGATGAAAAGCATCATTTTAATTTATTTTTTATTTTTATTCTTTGAAATGTCATCTTTTAAATGGTATATAATACATTAATAAAAATGTTTAAGCATGTCAAATTTTGAACAGGAGGAAGACCATGTATTGGTGTTTCAACTTTAAACCTCATTTTCAGAAGGTTCATTTTTTACGTGTATAAATGTATTTTCCAAAGTTCCTATTGAACCTAACTTAATGAAATTTTCAGGGCTGTTTATATAAAATTATGATAAACAATTTAGAAGATAAAACTGTCTTTTATCAGAAATTACCCAACCAATTAAGTGCTGAAAGGATTATTTTTCTCGATGGCTACAAACATACCGTGTCCTTTAAAATTGGTGATATAGCTTCAATCTTATTTTCTTGAATATGGATGTCAGGGGATTCTCTTCCCCATTAATGTGAAACTTAACTACAAGCGTTTAACATTTCGTATATTATGCTTATATAAAATAGCTCGATGCTTACATTAATTCTTCTACAGCTTAAAGTTACATATAGATTGTATAACATTTCCTTTCCACTTCCATAAGTATGAGAACATTTTTGATTAGTTAATGAAAGGGAAAGGCGTTATTTTAAATTATTGTACATAGATTTCATATCTAAAGAGCACAACAGATGAATTAAATTTGAAAGCCCTTGCTTCGAGACTTAAATTCTACCTGCGCAAGAATACGTAAACCTGCGTGTGAATCTAATATTTAAAAATCTGATGTGTTACACTCACGTGACTATCTCTATTCCTGTACAAACTATTTTTACAACGCTTATTCTCCATATGTATGATTTTAATCGCGATGTTAATCTTATTGCTAATTTTCTTGTAGATGCAAGGGGAATTGCTAGGCTTTAAGCGATAGTCAAATATTTTAGGAGCAGGTTGCTATGTGGTTCTCTTTGCATTACTAGGACAAAAAAATTAATAACAAATTCCCAATTGAGAAAAAGTATTGGAAAATGTAAGGGAATAACAAGCAATTTCTCTAAATTGGTTCACTCAACAAAAAAAATGTAAATGACATAAATTGTGTATTTTAACGCGATCTACATTTTTGTGTAGTAAAACTTTGTCTGTCTCTTATGGTTTACCAGTTATGCAAAAGTCGTTCACAATGAAGAATACTATTGGAGAAAATTCAAGATATAGATTTTATTTGTCATGAATATATCTTAAATATATATTTTAATCAAAATTGTTAGAGCCATTTTTGAGAAAATTAAAATTTTCGTAAAATGTTACATGTAAAGGGTAATCTGGGGTGGGGGATTTTCTTGAAAACCTTCGTGTCGCATATCTGGAAGATACTGAACCTAAATACCAAGTTTGGTGTTTATCCGACTGTTCGTTTCTGAGTTATGCTGTTCACAGACACACACACACACACTCACACACAGACACACACGGACATGTTTCCAAAAATGTTTTTTTTTTATTTCAGGGGGTCTCAAAACATATACTTCCGGTGAAATATCGGTATCGAATTTTGGGTGGAATACAATACTTCTCCTACTTACTATACGTAGTAGAGAAAGTAAAAAGAAAACTCAAAGCAATTATTCCAAAAGCAAAGCCGCCGATATGATCTTAGATGTTAAAGGCGGCATATAAATGGAACAGGTAAAGGAGCCAGTTACACATAAAAACCCATAAGACTTTATACTCGTAAAGCGTAGAGGCCACGTTAGTAGACTTTCTGCAGGAAAACTCGTGGTTTTCCGGTGTCTGATTCCTTATCAGCTGTTACTTAAATCAGCCAAAGAAACATGCGTGTTGTTAGATCTCCTACAACAAAATGACGATAAGCTTTGCTCAAAAGTATAAACTAACAGAAGAAATTTCTAACAAACGAATTTAAACATTATGTTACGTCGCTTTTTCAATGAAAGAAAACAAATAATACATAAATATGCTACAATTGTTAACACAGTTGCTATTAAACTATGTCTATTCTGGTTTTAAAATAGACCTTAATATTCAATTTTCATTTTAATCAAAAAGGAAACCATGAAGTGTTTAAAAATATCCATATCTATATTAATTATTCCGTACATTAATAACATGACCTCTAAATTACATTCTTTATGAAGTTACATAAGGAAAAATTTCGGATAACCTTTGATAAAGCAAAAAAAATTAAAATGTTAGTTGCCTATAGTAAAGTATCCTTTAATTCCTCACTGATTTCAACCAAATTTTATATGTGTAAAAAATGCTCTTAAGATTCTTATAAGTTTATAAAATTTCAACACCAGTTCGAATAAAAATCGTAAATTTTAAAAAATCCACAATTTAATATATATATACCTTAATTGTGCACAATTCAATTTCAAGCAAAGTGGAACGCGTGGTCATAATTTCTTAAAACTTATTATATATCGGTACAATTTACAAAATTTCAACTTCATAAGTGGAGCGGTTCATGGATTTTTTCATGCTTATAGATAGACGAAAAGAGTGACACTACTAGATATTCTTTAGTAGCGAACGTACCTAAAAATAGTTGTACAAGGCATTTACCAGGTGTGTATACTTTAAAGAATATAATTCTTATACATTCAACAGAAAATTAATAATTTTTTTCTGAACCACTGAACCAGAAAATTGTTTCCTGAAAACAAAGGAACGGTCGTGTCCTTTCCGCAAGAATGGGATCTAACAGATGTAAGTTTATTCAAGCGTTCTCTTAAAAAAGTTGCTAAACCTTATTTTGTTACTCTTTTATTTGATTCATCCCTCGCAAATATACGCAAAGTACTAATAGAAGTTGTGAAAATAAATACGTATACATAGCTATATTTAGCTAAGCAAATTAAAAACAAAAACGCTTTAAATCACAAAACTACCTTAATTTGTTTCCTGTATGTTTAAGTGCTAATGGCATAACACGTAGTTTAGTTTCTTTTAATTCTACAACTATAGAAACCTACAATTATTAGTGTTTAACGGAGTGCTATACTTAAAGTACTAATTTTAAAATTACATAATTAAACCGCATAATTTCCTAAGCATTTAATTTAAATTTATGTCGTTGTCTACTACTTTTAATCCAAATAAATCCTTGTAGAAATAACCACATTACACATTTCGTTATAAATACAAAGAGAACAGCGATAGTCAAATGTTTAAGAACTGGACACTATATGCTGGCCTTAAAATTCCATACTGCTTCCATGACATCACGAGAAACAACTGAAAGTCGATGAGACTTTAAAAGAATAAGTATTGAACAATTCAAGCGTTTAATAACGGATTTCTCAGAAACGGTTTACACAAAAAAACTATTTTAAATAAATTGTGTGCTTTCAAGAGATATACATTTTTTGTGTGGTACGTTTTCGTCTATCACTTAACGTTTAGCAGTTATACAAGATTATACAAATTTCCTTCCCAATCAAGATTTTCAACATTTTATTTGCCATGTGAATATCTTTCATATGTGGTATTTTAATCAAAATCATTAGCCATTCTTTAGAAAACCAAAAATTTCGAAAACTGTTCCATGTAAAGAGTAGTTGGGGTGGAGGGATTTTCTTGAAAATCTACGTGTATCATTTTTGGAAGATACTGGACTCAAGAACCAAATTTGGTATTTATCCAACTTTTTGTTTTTGAGTTATGCTCTTCACAGACACACACGGATCTTTTTCTAAAGCGGCTTTTTTGGAATCAGGGGACTCAAAACATGCATTTCCGATGAAATCTCGATATAGAAAATTTGGTGGAATGCAATACCTTCTCTACATATTATGTATCTGGTACAGAAAGTAAAAGTTAACGAAGTTTTATTACAATATTAAAAACTTGTAAAACAAAAAAACTATAAAAAATGCAATTAAAAATAAAGTGAGACTTATAAATTGCTTGATAAAGGTTTGTATCGCATTTTTTGCATCAAATATTTCAGGTTATAACAACAATTAAAATAAAATCGTAGTTTTTGGTCCCAAATTAAGTAGCTTTCACCTCAATGTGCATAGGAAAATATTTCTAAAGTTTGAAATGTAATTATTTGTACTGGTTACTTTAGTTTTAGTTATAAAATCCCACAAGAACGAACTCTCGTCCTTCAGCAACAATGACTTACCAAGTACTGCATGTTGTATTGCACGAAGTAGGTCACGATCTGCAACAATGGCTCCTACCGCTGCTTGTCCAGATAGGATATTCCCTACTGACCTATTTATATGCTACTTGTTTGCCCGGTATAAGCAAGGAAAACCAAAAAATGCTACCAAAATTAATGGCATCACAAAGTGCACGGGTTTGATTGGCTGATGTCCAACCCCGCCTACTGGTTTTAAACATTTCAAAGCCGAACATCTCTCAGAGACGCTAATTTTGTATTCCTTTTAGTTTTAAGATTGCAAATGGAAAGTTTTAAAATATATCGGTCGTTTGAAAGAGCTTGACTGTGATTGGTGGACTCCAGACATGGAGTCAGGCCGTGATTGGATGAAATCCCGGGGTGGCAACAGCAGCATCCCTTGCAACGAGAGAAGATTACCTTGGAGTATTACGAATTCTGGACCAGTTTAGATGCGACATCTCTCCCTACAAGGGCCTGACTCGCAGTAGAAATTTCTCGCGTTTTGCTTTTTCTAATCGACATAATTCATAGAAGGTTTCTCATCATGATAGTGATTAAAATGATAATGTAATTATAATAATAATAATAATAATAATAATTTCTCAAACTTTATCCTCGTCCCCGACCAGCCTTTTCCTCATTTTTCCTTTTCCCTAGTATTTTTGTACCTTTAATTTGACTATATTCTCTGCTAGGGATTATTACTTTCTCTACTACGTATAGTAAGTAGGGGAAGTATTGTATAACATTTTTGGAAACATGTCCGTGTGTGTGTCTGTGAACAGCATAACTCAGAAACGAACAGTCGGATAAACACCAAACTTGGTATTTAGGTTCAGTATCTTCCAGAGATGGGACACGAAGGTTCTCAAGAAAATCCCCCCACCCCAGATTACACTTTACATAGAACATTTTTCTAAAATTTTAATTTTCTCAAAAATGTGTATAACGATTTTGATTAAAATATCATGTTTAAGATAAATAAAATGTATATCTTGAATTTTCTGGGAATGTCTCCAAAAGTGTTCTTCATTGGGAACGACTTTTGCATAACTGGTAAACCATAAGAGATAGACAAAATTTTACTACACAAAAAATGTAGATCGCGTTAAAGTACACAACTTATGTTATATACATTTTTTTGTTGAGTGAACCATTTTCGAGGTATTGTTTGTTATTCGCTTAAAGTTTTCAATACTTATTTTCTCAAATGGGAATTCGTTATTCATTTTTTAGTCTTGGATATGCAAAGAGTATTAATCTGTGGGAAAGGGAATGGTGCTGCACCTAGCAACCAGCTATTAAGAGATATGTATATGCTTAAAGACCACTTCAAATACAAAACAAGGGGAACATAGTAGGCCTTAAGCGATAGTCAAATATTTTTAGAACTGGTCGCTATGTGTAAAATGTAATTCTCTTTGCATGTCTAAAGATCGTTTCTACAAATGTTTATCTCGATTAATATGAAATAGATGGAGAATAAGTGTTTGTAAAAATAGTTTGTACAAGAGTAGAGAAAGTCACGTGAGTGTAACACATCAGATCTTTTTTTAGATAGGAAATCATTTTAATACTCGTTCTTGGATGCATTCCAGTTTAAAAGCTCTAATTTATTTAGTCTTTATATTTTTAGATTTATTTAGATGTTGCTCCCACTTCGAAAAAGACAATTTTAGTGTCCAGAAATAAGTTCTTTTTTAGACAATCTGCTAATGTTCTAACAACATTTTTTATGCTTTAAGTGTTCTCCTGTATAAGGCAGTACCTGTTTCAGTAATTAGAAATGGTGTATTTTCAGACACTCATTTCATGAACGATGCGCTCATTTTATTCCAGTGTGCAGGGAGAAAAATTCAGTTTCATCTTGTAATGGTGATGACAATTTGTTTCTACTTTCCTTCAGTAGCATCTCTACCATTCAAACCTTATTACCACTACTAATGTTATCAGCAACATCGGGACTACCATCGCGTAATTTATCTCTCTTTTCTTAAGCATAGCCATCGCCATCACAATCATCATTATCACCATAATCATCATCGTCACAGATGTATCATCATATTAGTACCACAAACACCACAGTTCTCATTTTTAAGTGTGGCAACAACCGCTATCACCAACATCACACCATCATCATGGTCCGCATCATTATCATCTTCAGCAGCGACATCAATACCATCATATTAATCACTATATCATGGCAGCACCATCCAAAATGTTAGCACCACCAAGATCATTATACCACTACAGTCATCCTCATCATTATAGTGATCTTCAGTGCCGCATAATCATCATCACCAACATCGTCATCGATTATTCAGCGCCACACGAACAGCATCATATCGTTATAGTTGTCCTCATTATAGTTACGATCATCTTCAACAAGAACCTATCGGCGCCATAATCATCATCACCATCATCAACATTCAGTGACAGCAGTACCAACACCACCATCCATATCATGATCGCCATTAAAATTCAGTGGCAGCAGTATCACCATTACCATCTACATCATCACCATCAACATTCAGTGGACGCAGTATCACCATTACCATCTACATCATCACCCTCAACACACAGTGGCAGCAGCATCACCATCATTGTCATCAACATTCAGAGGCAGCTGAATCCGTACCACCATCTAAATCATCACCATCATCGTCATCATTCAGTGGCAGTAGTATCACCATCATCGTCATCAATATTCAATGACAACAGTATCACGACCGCCATCTACATTATCGTCATTAAAATGCAGTGACAGTAGTATCGCCATATTGGTCATCAACATTCAGTAACAGTAGTATCACCATCATTGTCATCAACATTCAGAGGCAGCTTAATCACCACCACCATCTACATCATCACCATCATCGTCATCAACATTCAGTGAGAGTAGTATCACCATCATCGTCATATAACATTCAGTGTAAGTAGTATCACCGTCATCGCCATCAACATTCAATGACAGTAGTATCATCATCCTCATCTACATTCAGTGTCAGCAGTATATCATCATCCTCGTCATCAACATTCAATGACAGTAGTATCATCATCATCCTCATCTACATTCAGTGTCAGCAGTATCATCATCATCATTGTCATCAACATTCAGTGGCAGTAGCATCATCATCCTCATCTACATTCATTGTCAGCAGTATCAGCATAATCGTCATCAACATTCAGTGTTAGCAGTATCACCATCATCGTCATCCACATTCAGTGGCAGTAGTATCACCATCATCCTCATCTACATTCAGTGTCAGCAGTATCACCATCATGGTCATCAACATTCAGTGTTAGCAGTATCACCATCATCGTCATTAACATTCAGTGTCACTAGTATCACCATCATCGTCATTAACATTCAGTGTCACTAGTATCACCATCATTTTCATTAACATTCAGTGTCACTAGTATCACCATCATCGTCGTCAACATTCAGTGTCACTAGTATCACCATCATCGTCATCAACATTCAGTGTCACTAGTATCACCATCATCGTCATCAACATTCAGTGTCACTAGTATCACCATCATCGTCATTAACATTCAGTGTCACTAGTATCACCATCATCGTCATTAACATTCAGTGTCACTAGTATCACCATCATCGTCATCAACATTCAGTGTTAGCAGTATCACCATCATCGTCATTAACATTCAGTGTCACTAGTATCACCATCATCGTCATTAACATTCAGTGTCACTAGTATCACCATCATCGTCATTAACATTCAGTGTCAGCAGTATCACCATCATGGTCATCAACATTCAGTGTTAGCAGTATCACCATCATCGTCATTAACATTCAGTGTCACTAGTATCACCATCATCGTCATCAACATTCAGTGTCACTAGTATCACCATCATCGTCATCAACATTCAGTGTCACTAGTATCACCATCATCGTCATTAACATTCAGTGTCACTAGTATCACCATCATCGTCATTAACATTCAGTATCACTAGTATCACCATCATCGTCATTAACATTCAGTGTCAGTAGTATCACCATCATCGTAATTAACATTCAGTGTCATTAGTATCACCATCATCTTCATTAACATTCAGTGTCACTAGCATCACCATCATCGTAATTAACATTCAGTGTCAATAGTATCACTATCATCTTCATTAACATTCAGTGTCACTAGTATCACCATCATCGTCATTAACATTCAGTGGCAGTAGTATCACCATCATCGTAATTAACATTCAGTGTCACTAGTATCACCAGCATCTCATCAACATTCAGTGTCACTAGTATCACCATCATCGTAATTAACATTCAGTGTCAGCAGTATCACCATCATCGTCGTCAACATTCATTGTCACTAGTATCACCATCATCGTCATTAACATTCAGTGTCACTAGTATCACCATCATCGTCGTCAACATTCAGTGTCACCAGTATCACCATCATCGTCGTCAACATTCAGTGTCACTAGTATCACCATCATCGTCATCAACATTCAGTTTCAGCAGTATCACCATCATCGTCATCAACATTCAGTTTCAGTAGTATCACCATCATCGTCATCAACATTCAGTTTCAGCAGTATCACCATCATCGTCATCAACATTCAGTGTCAGCAGTATCACCATCATCGTCATCAACGTTCAGTGTCAGTAGTATCACCATCATCGTTATTAACATTCAATGTCAGCAGTATCATCATCATCGTCATCAACATTCAGTGTCAGCAGTATCACCATCATCGTTATTAACATTCAATGTCACTAGTATCACCATCATCGTCATCAACATTCAGTGTCAGTAGTATCACCATCATCGTTATTAACATTCAATGTCAGCAGTATCATCATCATCGTCATTAACATTCAATGTCAGCAGTATCACCATCATCGTTATTAACATTCAATGTCAGCAGTATCATCATCATCGTCATTAACATTCAATGTCAGCAGTATCACCATCATGGTTATTAACATTCAATGTCAGCAGTATCACCATCATCGTTATTAACATTCAGTGTCAGCAGTATCACCATCATCGTTATCAACATTCAGTTCAGCAGTATCACCATCATCGTTATTAACATTCAGTGTCAGCAGTATCACCATCATCGTTATTAACATTCAGTGTCATCAGTATCACCATCATCGTTATCAACATTCAGTGTCAGCAGTATCACCATCATCGTTATTAACATTCAGTGTCAGCAGTATCACCATCATCGTTATCAACATTCAGTGTCAGCAGTATCACCATCATCGTTATTAACATTCAGTGTCAGCAGTATCACCATCATCGTTATCAACATTCAGTTCAGCAGTATCACCATCATCGTTATTAACATTCAGTGTCAGCAGTATCACCATCATCGTTATTAACATTCAGTGTCATCAGTATCACCATCATCGTTATCAACATTCAGTGTCAGCAGTATCACCATCATCGTTATTAACATTCAGTGTCAGCAGTATCACCATCATCGTTATCAACATTCAGTGTCAGCAGTATCACCATCATCGTTATTAACATTCAGTGTCAGCAGTATCACCATCATCGTTATCAACACTCAGTGTCAGCAATATCACCATCATCGTTATTAACATTCAGTGTCAGCAGTATCACCATCATCGTTATCAACATTCAGTGTCAGCAGTATCACCATCATCGTTATTAACATTCAGTGTCAGCAGTATCACCATCATCGTTATCAACATTCAGTGTCAGCAGTATCACCATCATCGTTATTAACATTCAGTGTCAGCAGTATCACCATCATCGTTATTAACATTAAGTGTCAGCAGTATCACCATCATCGTTATCAACATTCAGTGTCAGCAGTATCACCATCATCGTTGTTAACATTCAGTGTCAGCAGTATCACCATCATCGTTATTAACATTCAGTGTCAGCAGTATCACCATCATCGTCATCAACATTCAGCGTCAGTAGTATCACCATCATCGTTATAACATTCAATGTCAGCAGTATCATCATCATCGTCATCAACATTCAGTGTCAGTAGTATCACCATCATCGTTATTAACATTCAATGTCACTAGTATCACCATCATCGTCATCAACATTCAGTGTCAGTAGTATCACCATCATCGTTATTAACATTCAGTGTCAGTATTATCACCATCATCGTCATCAACATTCAATGTCAGCAGTATCACCATCATCGTCATTAACATTCAATGTCGGTATTATCACCATCATCGTCATCAACATTCAGTGGCAGTAGTATCACCATCATCGTCATTAACATTCAGTGGCAGTAGTATCACCATCATCGTCATCAACATTCAGTGTCAGTAGTATCACCATCATCGTCATTAACATTCAGTGTCAGTAGTATCACCATCATCGTCATCAACATTCAGTGGCAGTAGATCACCATCATCGTCATCAACATTCAGTGTCAGTAGTATCACCACCATCTACACTATCACTATCATCGTCATTAACATTCAGTGTCAGCAGTATAACAACCATCATCGTCATTAATATTCAGTGTCAGTAGTATCACCACCGTCTACATTATCACTATCATCGTCATTAACATTGAGTGTCAGCAGTATAACAACCATCATCGTCATTAACATTCAGTGGCAGCAGTATCACCACCATCTACACTATCACCATCATCGTCATTAACATTCAGTGGCAGCAGTATCACCACCATCTACACTATCACCATCATCGTCATTAACATTCTGTGTCAGCAGTATAACAACCATCATCGTCATTAACATTCAGTGGCAGCAGTATCACCACCATCTACACTATCACCATCATCGTCATTAACATTCAGTGGCAGCAGTATCACCACCATCTACACTATCACCATCATCGTCATTAACATTCAGTGGCAGCAGTATCACCACCATCTACACTTTCACCATCATCGTCATTAACATTCAGTGCCAGCAGTATCACCACCATCTACACTTTCACCATCATCGTCATTAACATTCAGTGGCAGCAGTATCACCACCATCTACACTTTCACCATCATCGTCATTAACATTCAGTTGCAGCAGTATCACCACCATCTACACTTTCACCATCATCGTCATTAACATTCAGTTGCAGCAGTATCACCACCATCTACAGTTTCACCATCAGCGTCATTAACATTCAGTGGCAGCAGTATCATCATCATCTACACTTTCACCATCATCGTCATTAACATTCAGTGGCAGCAGTATCACCACCATCTACAGTTTCACCATCAGCGTCATTAACATTCAGTGGCAGCAGTATCACCACCATCTACAGTTTCACCATCAGCGTCATTAACATTCAGTGGCAGCAGTATCACCACCATCTACAGTTTCACCATCATCGTCATTAACATTCAATTGCAGCAGTATCACCATCATCTACACTTTCACCATCAGCGTCATTAACATTCAGTTGCAGCAGTATCACCACCATCTACACTTTCACCATCAGCGTCATTAACATTCAGTTGCAGCAGTATCACCACTATCTACAGTTTCACCATCAGCGTCATTAACATTCAGTGGCAGCAGTATCACCATCAACTACAGTTTCACCATCATCGTCATTAACATTCAGTTGCAGCAGTATCACCATTATCAGCGTCATCAACATTCAGTGGCAGCAGAATGACCACTATCCACAACATCACCATCATCAACATCAATATTCAGTGGCAGCAGTATCACAACTACCACCAGCATCTGCATCATCATGGACATCAACATTCAGTAGCAGCAATATCATCACCACTACCACCATTTACATCAACACCATTACTGCCATCATTATTCCACTACAGTCGTCCTCAACATTACGATCATCTTCAACACGACATCAATACCACCATCATCGCCACTATTATCATCATCTTCAACACCGATATCACTCCTATGATCATCTTCACCATTATCGCAAATGAGACTTTTAATAACACCATCAGCATCGGCAGATCCCTCCGTTTCCATTTGAACAGTACCTGTGGCTAGGGACTATGTTGCATATCCATGGGATTCGGAGCAACTTTGTTTCGCGTATTAACTAAGGATTAATTTGAAGGAAGAGTGAGGAAATCTTTAGAGGCATTGTCAAAAACCGAACTAATTCTCTCATGTTCAAGCCTAAACAAATGTTCTTTCTTTTTCATTGTATTTTGAGGATTGCATTAACGCCTGATTTTGCCATTATATGATGTACGATTTCTGCAAGAGATTATTTTATAACTGACTAATTTATTGCCGTAGCATAGCAACATTCTCTAAGAGCAATAAAATAATAGTAGATATTGTATTCATACAACTAAACATCTAATCAAAAAGGCAGATAATCACCTAATAGAGATTATATATTTCGTTTGAGGATAAAATGGCCACTACAGGACGAAAATGCCTTTGACTGAGAACAATCAAGTTGTCCATCATACCAGTTTTATCCTTTTCACTTTATAGTTGTCAAATTATCAGTTGCTTGTTTCTCACTTTGGTGTGGTGAATGGAGTTTCAGAAATGCCTGCCTTTATCTGTTCGAAACTAAATGTGGTGCCAAATATTATTCATTACTGTTAATCCATTTTTATTTTCCCTACTACGTATACTAAGTAGGAGAAGTATTGTATTCCACCCAAAAATTCGATACCGTGATTTCACCGGAAATATATTTTTGGAAACATGTCCGTGTTTGTGTCTGTGTGTCTGTCTGTCTGCGAACAGCATAACTCAGAAACAAACAGTCGGATACAAACCAAACTTGGTATTTAGGTTCAGTATCTTCCAAAGATGCGACACGAAGGTTTTCAAGAAAATCCCCCACCCCAGATTACTCTTTACATGGAACATTTTTCGAAAATTTTAATTTTCTCAAAAATGGCTCTAACGATTTTGATTAAAATATCATATGTTTAACATATTTTCATGACAAATGAAATGTATATCTCGAATTTTCTGGGAATGTCTCCAAAAGTATTCTTCATTGTGAACGACTTTTGCATAACTGGTAAACCATAAGAGATAGGCAAAATTTTACTACACACAAAATGTAGATCGCGTTAAAATGCACAATTTATGTCATATACATTTTTTGTTGAGTGAACCACTTTCGAGATATTGCTCGTTATTCCCTTAAATTTTTCAATACTTTTTCTCAAATGGGATTTCGTTATTCATTTTTTTTTTATGTCCCGGACTTACAAAGAGAATGGAATGCGCCACATAGCAACCAGCTCTTAAAACATTTGACTATCGCTTAAAGCCTAGCAATTCCCCTTGCATCTACAAGAAAACTAGCAATAAGATTAACATCTCGATATCTCGATTAACATGAAATAAACAAAGCTCGTGCTCCAGATTCCTTGTAAGTAGTTTCTGGAGATATAATACAGTGTTTATTTTATAGAATGTCGATCTTAAATTTATTGTTATTGATGAAAAGAATGCGACAGTAGTATTGTAAATACTGCTCTAACAAATTACTGCTAACATTTATTGTTGTAACTGAACGCTACTTGCTGCACGTTTCTCATTTTTGCAGCACGAAGAGCCAGTCACAAATCACTCAACAATGCGGGTGTGTTCGGAATATCTAACGAAGTTAACAAACAAGTTTCGCAACAAGTCCTTATTTATATCAAGTACCAAAAAAGAAAAGAAAAACTTTTCCAATCGCCCTTTTCTTCCACGGTGGCTACTCTGTTTGCATCCCATATCAGAGCGGTAGGAGTAATAAATAAATCGAAGCAGGTACAAGGAGCCTGTTACCATGGCGACGTGCAGTTGTCGCTAAAGTACAGTCTGTATGCGAGTAAAAATATGGCGGTTATTTTCGAATATCTTTTACAAATAATTCTTAGAACGTCTTACTTTGCTTGAATTAACCTTTACAGAAATAGTTTTATTGTACGTTTATTTGTAGGTACCACAGAAAACTGTCAAAAGTTTTAAAAGTTGGTCGTTAAATGGGTTGGCATTTAAATTTCCTAGTCTTTGTATGTCATCACGAGAAACAAAAGAATGGTGACTTAGCAGTTTAAAAAATATATAAAGATTGGAAAAGTCAAACCAATAGCAACGAATACCTTGGACATTTTTAATACACAAAAAATGTATTTGGCACGAATTGTTTGTTTTAATGAACTCCACAGTTTTTCCTGTCTGCAAAAAATTATACAAAATTCATTCGAAATGAACAGGACTTGATATTAATTTTATTAATCATACAAATATCGTAAAATAATGGCATTTTAATCAAAACAGAGTCATTTTGAAAAAATTAAAAAAAAGTCCATAGAAAAAATGGTTTTCGATGGAGAAAAGCTCTTGAAAATCTTCCCATGGCATGCTTAAAAGGTCTCTCACTTAAGCATGAAATTTGGTATTTATTTTCATTTTTGAGTTGTGCTGTTCACATATGGACACCTATTCATTCTCAAGCTCACTTTCTCACTCTCTCTATCCAGTTTTATTTTCCCTACTACGTATACTACCGTGGTTCAATCCCAGGGACCCGCATGGGGGATTTGTGGTGGACGTCTGGGCGGGTTTTCTCCTGTTTCAGCCGCCTTCATTCCACCAACTGCTCCATCATCGCCTTTTCTTTCAACCATTTCGCCATCATTTCGTTTCAACTACTTCCTTCCTCCCATACCAGGCATCGGGCTGATCGCCCATCCTGGATATTCTGTCTGATCCATGAGTGTCTGCTCCTCGACGGGCCTCTGATCCCAGGCACCCGCCTGTAAGTTCTGGGGGGTGTAAGTCCTACATACGAGGAGGTTAAACAGAGAAAGAAGAAGTATAGTAAATAGGGGAAGTATTGTATGTCACCGAAAAACTCGATACCGAGATTTCACCAGAAATACATGTGTTGGGGCCTCCTGAATCAAAAAAAGCTTTTTTATGAAAAAACGAAAAGTCGGATAAATACCAAACTTGGTATATGTGTATATTTATTTCCATAATGCTATACAAAATTCTTACAAATTTTAATACATTACTTTGAGTTGCTATTTGTTTTTCTTTCTTTGGTCCGTCATGCATTTTAACACCGTGGTTATTTATGCATGGTGGGTCATAACAAATTCATATTGCTTTAGTTTTCTAAACCATTTTTCTCTTACTCTCCCCATATATTCTCCTATTCTTTTTATATCCCTCTCCTTTTGTATTTTCATTATCCTAACTTTTAATACTTCTTTGTTAACATTCTCCCTTTCTTTAGGTAAAAACTGATCTATCCACAACTTAGTTTCTACACATTCAATTATATAATGCAAATCATTATCTGTCTCTCCACAAAGAGGACACCTATTCAAATTCGCTCCCTTCCTATCTCCCCACTTTATCTTGACCAGGCCCACCCTTCTCTCACTAACCTATTACCTACATCCACATACTTCTCCCTTCCCCAGTCCACCTTTAATTGTCTATATAGTTCCAAACTTTTCTTTCCTTCCAGACTTTGAAATACTTCTTGTTTCTCTATATTTTCTACTCCGTTCCTCACTTCTTTCCAGAAACCTTTAACTAACCCTTCTTTCTCTTCCCATAAGTTACCCATTCCTATTTCCTGTAAAATGTTCCTTATTCCTTGAGCCCAGTGGATTTTTCTTGTATTATTAAACACTGCTTCAATATATTATGCTCGTCCAATGATTTCAATCTATGCCAATATTTAAGTATCCTTTCTACTATCATGCCCTTGCTATCTACTCTTCCCAACTCCAACATTGCTGTTCCATTAGGTGATGAAATAGATAAACCTAACAGATTCAGTACCTTCCAGGGATGTGACACGAAGAGTTTCAAGAAAATCTCCTTACCCCAAATTATCCTTTACAAGGAACATTGTCCGAAATTTTTGATTCTATAATAAATAGCTATAACGATTTTGATTAAAATACAATACATTAAAGTTACTTATAAGATAAATAAAATGTATATCTTGAATTTTCTGGTAATAGGCTCTGAATAGGCACTTCAATTGCAAGAAATTTTATATAATCTTGTATAATTGCTAAACGTTAAGCGATAGAATAAAAAAAACATACTACACAAAAATGTAGATCTTTTTTTAAAACACACAATTTACTTCAAATAAGTTTTTTGTAGCATACGCCATTTCTGAAATATTCTTATTAAAGGTTCAATTTGTTCATTATTTGGCCATTATTTTAAGTCCTTTCAGCATTCAGTTGTTTCTCGCGATTCCATGGAAACAGTATGGAATTTGAAGGTCAGCATATAGCGTCCAGTTCTTAAACATTTGACTATCACTGTTTCCTTTGAATCTATAACGAAATGTATAATGTAGCTATTTTTGCAAAGGTTTGTTTGAATTAAAATTTAGTAGATAGAAAAGTAAGCTTTAGTAAGAATAGTTGTACATCCACTAATAATTGATAGAGGTTAGAGAAGGCCATGTGAATGTATTACATCAGAATTTTTTTAAAAAGCTTTCTTTGGAATCCTTGCGCCTCCAAACATAATTTCGGATGAAATCTCGATATCAAATTTTTGGGTAAAATCGAATACTTACTTCTACCTACAATAAATAAGTGATACAGAAAGCTTAGTTGAGGTTAATTTTAACGAGGTGTTAAATCAACATAAGTTTTCCCATGTTAAAGTTTTAAACAAATGAGAGCTCCGAAAACAATAAATGTGCAAAACTTGTACAATCATAGATACACTATGTGATCAAAAGTATCCGTACATCCCCACAAACATACGTTTTTCATCTTAGGTACATTGTGCTGCCACCTACTACCTGGTACTCATTATCCGCGACCTCAGAAGTCATTAGACATCGTGAAACAGCAGAATGGAGAGCTCCGTGGAACTCACGGAATTCGAACGCGGTCAGGTGATTGAGTGTCACTTGTATCAGAAATCTGTACGCGAGATTTTCACACTCCTAAACATCCCTAGGTCCACTGTTCTGAATGTGATAGTGAAGTGGAATGGTGAAGGGACATGTACAGCACAAAAGCGTATAGACCGACCTCGTCTGTTGGCTGACAGAGACCGCCGACATTTGAAGAGGGTCGCAAAGAGTAATAGGTAGGCAACTATCCGGACCATCACACAGGAATTCCAAACTGCATCAGGATCCCCAAGTATTATGACAGTTAGGCGTGAGGTGAGAAACCTTGGATTCCATGGTCGAGCGGCTGCTCATAAGCCACACTTCACGCAGGAAAATGCCAAACGACGCCTCGCTTGGTGTAAGGAGCGTCAACATTACATGATTGAACAGTGGCGAAACGTTGTGTGGAGTGACGAATCACGGTACACAATGTGGCGATCCGATGGCAGGGTGTGGGTATGGCGAATGCGCGGTGAATGTTATCTGCCAGCGTGTGTAGTGCCAACAGTGAAATTTGGAGGTGGTGGTGTTATGGTGTGGTCGTGTTTTTCCTGAAGGGGACTTGCACCCCTTGTTGTTTTGCGTGGCGCGATCACAGCCCAGACCTACATTGATATTTTAAGCACCTTCTTGCTTCCCACTGTTGAAGAGCAATTCGGGGATGGCGATTGCATCTTTCAACATGATCGAGCACCTGTTCATACTGCATGGACTGTAACGGAGTGGTTACACGACAATAACATCCCTGTAATGGACTGGCCTGCACAGAGTCCTGACTTGAATCCTATAGAACACCTTTGGGATGTTTTGGAACGCCGACTTCGTGCCAGGCCTCACCGACCTACATCGATACCTCTCCTCAGTTCCGCGCTCCGTAAAGAATGGGCTGCCATTCCCCAAGAAACCTTCCAGCACCTGATTGAAAGTATGCCTGCGAGAATAAACGCTGTCATCAAGGCTAAGGTTAGGCCAACACCATGTTGACTTCCAGCATTACCGATGGAGGGCGCCACGAACTTGTACGTCATTTTCAGCCCGGTGTCTGGATACTTTTGATCACGTAGTGTATGTATATATAATTTTCAGCAATGAAAAATCAGCACAATTTTACAGCCTGTTTAAAACAACTACACTTGAAAGAAAGGTAAGGTTGATAAAACTAGAAAGCAATGAAGAGCTAAAAGCTTTTGTTGAATTGTATTGCTTTTAGCTGATTCAGCTTTCTCTCAGATTCCTTTAAAGTACACAGTTTATTTCAATTAAACGTTATGGGTTTGATTTTTTCAACACTTTGTCATTTTTTAAGTGCTCACTATTCACTTGTATCACGTGATATCTGCAAAAGAGTATAGCATTTCAAAGCCAGTAATTAGCGAACCACCTTTTAAATATTTGAATTACCCTTCAGCCTCCTGTATTCTTTTGTACCTACAAAGAAATGCGTACTGAAACTATTTCTGGAAACGTTTATCCCGGCTAACATGATTGGATTGGACTGGATTGGCTTCGGAGGGGACTGGCACTGATCCACATACGGGATATTGTAACTTCGACCCACAAGGGGCCGCCCCTGGAAGGAAGGATGAGATGATAGGAGACACTGGGCGGCCGGAACCAGGAGTGACGCACAGGAATGGCAGAGTCCCTACATTTCCAGATAGAGAGGTGCACAGAGGAGGCCCAACGCCCCACAAGGCGGTTCGGATATCCCCGGCAGCCAGCCAAAAGCTAAGGGACGGAGATAGGCAGAAAGAGCATCCTTTTCCCCTGTCACGCTGCACCAAAACACCATTGCCGACACTTCCAACCCTGAAAGAGACCAACGGATGAATGACGAAGTGAAATGAGAATGGAGATGAAATGGAGGAACAGGAAATTCGGGATTATAAGAACTCTTCCCAGCATTCACCTGGCGACCCGGGAAAACCCTAAAAAACCCATGGGTCAGTAAGGTCATGGTTCGACTAACATGAACTAGATATAAAAAAATTCTAATGCGTTACGCTCACATTACTTTCTCTATCCGTTTGTTTTTATTTAACTTCTAGAAACTACTCTTCATATTAACAACTAACCTTTGGGGAAATAAGTTCATTAAATATTTCGTTGTGGAAGCAACAAACCAAACCGATAGTCAAATATTTAAAAGCGGGTTGTTGTATGCTTGACTGGAAATTCCATACTCTTCCTATGGCATCGCGAAAAGAACTATGTTGCAGCACGTCAAAAAAGACAACGTATTGACAAATTCAAACCAAAAACAACGGATATCTCGGAAATGACTGATACCACAAAAAAGGTGTTTAAAATACATTGCGTTTTTTCAAGAGATCAGCATTTCTTGTGCGGTAAGTATTTGTCAGTCTCCTATCCTTTATAAAGAAGAACAATTTGAACATGAAGAACCAGATTAGAATACGTAGTGGAAATATCTAAGTAATACATAATTTTTGTTTCTTCTTTATACGTTTCACTAAATGTATAAAAATAAATTGAGAATTAACTTTTTTTCTCCCAGACATAAGGAGAATAATTGTAGGATAATTTTTTTTGAGGAGAGGTTTGGATACCATAGATTAAAAAGAAAACTTAAGACAAGATAGCGGTATAATACAAATGGAGATGCTAAAGTAACACAAGTTAAGTTAAATAAACTGAATAAAATTAATTTAATAGTCTGCTATAATGATAGCAGTCACCTTCAGTGACTTGTAGTTTTGGTTAGTAGTTAATTGTAGTAGTTAGATTTAGGGTAGTAGCTATCTGCAAAATTTAAAAAGGGATAAATACAAGTTTATGTAAAACAAAATTAAGTTAATGATTTATAAGCACTGGTTTAGAATCTAGGTGCCAGGATATTAGGTCGCAGACCACATTTTTATATTTTTTATTTTTATATATTTTTTTTATATTTTTTTATCCTTTATCAGTTACTTGAAATTGTACAAAATGCCTTCCCCATGAACAACATTTCGCAAATATTCGCAGAAAATTTAAGGTATACGTTTCATTTGTCCTGTAAATATCATAAACATATGTTATTTTAATCTAAATCGTTAGAGCCATTTCGAATGACATTTTTTTATGTAAAGGGTAGTTTGGTGGGGGAAGACATTAACACTAACAAGCTTGGTATTTGACCAACTTTTCGTTTTTGAGCTATGTTGCCCAGGCACACGCACACGCACATGAGCTTTCCCTAAAATTCTTCTTCTTCCACTTTTTCAAAGATTGGGAATATAATCCCGTTCCGCGACAAAGGTATTTATTTAAATTGGTCTTTTCCATCTGGTTCTCCGTCGACCTAAATCTCGTTTTTCTTTTGGGTGAGGCAGTATTTTTAACACTTGAATAATTTCAATTAAATTATATAATATGTAAATTCAATAATTGCCTTGAAGCAATACGTATGTAATAATTTGTAAAAATGTATGTAACAGTCATTGCAAATGCTTATATTATTGTAAACATGTTCAATAATGTTATGTGAATGCATTACGTAATTTAATAATGTAAGAGCTGAGAGAATAATAAGTTTAAAGTTGCTAACAATGAGGTAACAATAAGGTAACCTTGAGGCAATAATGAGTTTGAGAGTTTAAATATTACTAGTCATGATTAGAGCAACGATAATGTAAATTTTGCGACAGTTTAAAAATAGCCAATCAACAGCCAGAAAAAGCTTTAATTAAATGCAGGCATTCTATTGGAATAGGATTAGCCAATCAGAGACTTGAAATACAGAAGTTTACGGGTTTGGACGGTTGAAATATGTTTAGTTGCCTGCAGACCTTGGTAGTAACCAGATGGAAGATGTGTTCTCTAGAGAAATATTACGTATTCGTGTGAATCGTAAAATAAGCATACGTATTAACAAAGTGCAAGTATTAAATAAAATAATCTCACAGCTCTTAATATCAGTGTAGTGCTATTTAATTTGTGTCAAGGATTAATAAAAGGAAGTGAATTTAAACTTAAAATCTGTGTAAGCCTACATTCTTGTCGCACCGCCCCCTGATTAAGAGAAACGTGTTTCTAAAACAATACTGACGCAGCCGAGCCAAACATAAACATAAATACTACCTATAGAAACAGTATAATAACAAAGTTAATACTTTTTTTTAAACTTGGAGCGTAACAACAAAAATACATCTTCAAATCGGCTTCTCATACGTAGCAGCATATTACGTAACAATCTTCTGCAAAATTGACGTAAAAAGATACTTTAGTAGACCAATGTTTAAAAAAAACATTAAATCGAATTGAATTGGACATTTAATTCAGCGTGAAAAAGCTTTTTACCTTTATCTTTAAACTTTTTATTTTTTTATTTAGGTTTAAAAATTTTATTTTAAGGGTTTTAGTAAGTAAAGTTATCCATACGTGGAGCTAAATAAATAAACTCCAAGAACAGTATCTACTTAAAATTGATTCCCAAACTTGGAGCTAACAAACAATTCTATATCATGGGTTATAACTAAAAGGTTGTTTTGGTAGTCTGTCAGAGGTCATTCTATTAATATGCTCTTACTGGTTCTTTTGATATTGAACTGTCTCATGTACTATACTGTGTTCCTTTGTTATATCTTCACTTCTCGTTCTGTCTCTTATAGAAACCCCTGGATTGGATTGTGAAGCGCAGGGGAATCGGCACCGATCCAGGAATGAGGATATTGTATCGACACCCAAAAGGGGGTGACCCCGGGGAGGGAGGGATAAGGTGAAGCGAGACACCGGGCGGCCGGAACCAGAAGTGACGGCACAGCAATGATAGTCTCCAGATTGAGACGCCCCGGCAGTCGGATAGGCAGATCCTTTCCACATAGGGTCTAAGGCCACTCCAATGGTCGGTCCTTATACCCCGGCAACCAGCCGAAGGCTGAGAGACGGAGAAAATTAACACAGCTTTCTTTTCCCTGCCACGCTGCACCGAAACACCATCGCCGACACTTCCAACCCTGAAACAGATCAAACGGGGTGAAGAATGAACGAAATGGAGGGAGAGGAATTTCTCTTTTTCCTCATAATCCAAGTTTCACTATCATATATAGCATTGGTTTCGACACAGTATTATGTATTCTGAGTTTCACGTATTTCCTCGTTTATTTTCCCAAGTATCTATGAATACATCAATTTTTACTTTCTCTACTAAGTATAGTAAGTAGGCGAAGTATTGCATTCCACCCAAAGATTCGATACCAAGATTTCAGCGGAAATACATGTTTTGACCCCCCCCCTGAATACATAAAAAAGCACTTTTAGAAAAATATCGTATGTTTGTCTGTGTGTCTGTGAACAGCATAACAAAAACGAAATGTCGGATAAATACCAAACTTGGTATTTAGATTCAGTATCTTTCAAAGATGCGACACAAAGATTTTCAAGAAAATCCCCCCACCCAAGACTACGAAAGTTTTGATTTTCTCAAAAATGTCTCTAACGATTTTGATTAAAATATATATTTAGGATATTTTCATGGCATATAAAATGTATATCTTGAACTTTCTGGGAATGTCCCCAAAAGTCCTCTTCATTCTGAATGACTTTCGCATAACTGGTAAACCATAAGAGATAGGCAAAATTTTACTACACAAAAATCTAGATCTCATTAACACACACTATTTATATCATATACTTTTTTTGTCGAGTGAACAATTTCCAAGATATTACTTGTTATTTATTTGAATTTTCTCAAATGGGAATTAGTTATTCGTTTTTTTTTTATGTCCTGAACATGCAAAGGGAATGGAATACTCCACATAGCAACCAGCTCTTAAAATATTTGACTATCGCTTAAAGCCTACCATATTCCTCTTGCATCCACAAGAAAATTAGCAATAAGATTAACATCTCGATTAACATGAAGCATATGGAGAATAAGCGTTTGTAAAAATAGTTTTACAATAGTAGGGAAAGATACGTGAATGCAACACATCAGATTTTTAAATTACATTTTATTACATTATTATCCAGATCTTTATTTAAATTATAACTTGATTTTCACATCCCAAATATTTAAATTTATTAACTTGTTCTTTTATCTCGTCTTTTATCATAATTTTAGCTCTTTCATGGCCATCACTTTGGTTTTACTAATTGAGCTGCTCATATAGAAGAATGGGCTATGGAGGGCACTCGGCACTGATCCATGGTGGGTATTGTGCCAACGCCCCAAAAGGTTGCGTCCCCGAGAGGAAGGAGGAGGCGAGAGGAGACACCGGGCGCCGGAACCAGGAGTGCGGCACAGCTATGACAGGGTCCCTTAGTTTCCAAATAGAGACACTCGGCAGACGCACAGGCAGATCGGGAACCCCACCCTGCACAGAGGGAGTCCAACGCGCCTCAAGAGGGTTAGGATACCCCCGGCAGCCAGCCGAAAGCCGAAGGACGGAGAGAGCATCCTTTTCCCCAGCCACGCTGCACCGAAACACCGTCGCCGGTACTGAAAGAGACCAACGGATAAAAGAGGAAGTGAAATGAGAATTGAGATAAAATAGAAATTTGGAAATTTGGGGGATGCAAGAATGCTTACAGCATTCGCCTGGTGACCAGGGAAAACCCTTAAAAAATCCATAGGTCAGGAAGGTTGGCCACGGGAATCGAACCCAAGACCTCCCGAATGCGGCCACAGATAACGCCTGAGCCATCCCGCTCGCCATATTGAAGGTACTGTCATTTGATATATCTATCACACTATTTTCTTTAGCGTTTTTTAGTATTAAGATTTTTTACATCAACGGGTTACTGGCCCGCCGCATAACCCCGACTCTGGAAGACCGCGAGTTATTTTTTTTAATTCAGGGAGCCCCAAAATTTGTATTTCCAGTGAAATTTCGGTATCGAGCTTTCCAGTGGAAAGCAATGGTTCCCTTACCTACTATAGGTAAGTAGTAGAAAAAATAATAAACCTTCTGGGTGAAGAAGTTTTGTTGCGGCTACGTATGGAAAACCAGTTTCAAGAAAGTGTATTATATTTCAACTGTTGGGGAGCCGAACTTAAAGCAGATGCAACCGCACGTATGGTAAAAAGTTTCCGGTAGCCTTCGCCCTAAATGTACTTTCCGATGGCCTTTGCCCCAAATGTTTAAAAATATTAACTTTGTAATTTTGACTGTTTCTTTAAATATTATATATTTATGTTTACCCCGGCTGCGTCAGCATTTATTTTTAGAGACATGAATGTCTTAGCAGGGAGTGGTGCGACTGAAGAATGTAGGCTTACACAAATTTTAATTTTACTTCACTCCTTTTATTAATGCTTGACACGATCTAAATAACACTTCACTGATATAGAGAGCTCTGAGATTTTTTTATTAATTACTTGCACTTTTTAACACGTAAACGATTTTTCGTCTCACACTGAATTGGTATTAAACTTCTCGAGGACACATCTCGCGTTCGGTTAGGAACACTGTCTACAACCAACTGACTTCTGAATTTGTAAATGTTGCTATATTTCAGTTTCTGATTGGCTAATCCTACTCCAATAGAATACCGTAATTTAACTAAAGCTTTTTCTGGTTGTTGATTGGCTATCTATAAACTGTTTCAAAATTTACATTATTGTTGCTTCAATAATGACTAGTAGCATTATTAAACTTTTACACTCATTATTGCCTCAAGGTTACCTCATTGTTACCTCATTGTTAGCAACTTTTAACCTATTATTCTCACAGCTCCTACATTATTAAATTACGTAATACATTCACATAACATTATTATACATGTATGCAAAAATATAAACATATACAATGACTGCAGTATATACTTTTTATATATTGTTACATACAAGGCGGGCTGTTATTGAATTTATATATTATATAATTAGACTGAAATCATTTAAATGTTAAAAATACTGCCTCATGTGTGGACGCCATGTGAATGTAACACATCATATTTGTATTCACTTTTATCATGGAGTATACTCCTTCCAGATCATACTTTCGAGACTCTGCAGAGGGAAAATAATAATTCTAATGAATGAAAAACTCCCTTGCCCCAGCCAGAAATCGAATCTAGGGCTCTGAGTTGAAAAATTCGGACAACTCGACCGCACAGGCAGTCGATTACTCATAGCTCTCTAACATCATAAACGAAAGTGCAAGTGAAGTGTTGGTGAAAGATAATACTGCGATAGCAAATTGAAAACAAATAAAGGATGATAATTTATTGGTGTGAAACAACGCCAAATTTGGAAGGTGGGAGGACAAGTCCTTAAGAAAGAAAAAAAATATAATTCAAGCGGGTAGTAACTCGCATGACAACAGAGCAAGCCAACAAATTATTGGCTGCAAAAGTGGAAAGCAACACAGAAAAATAAAGCAGATAAGGAAATTTACACTGGTCTAAAGTAAATTTAGAATTAGTAATTTAATACTGGTTCCGGCGTTGAAGCCTGTTTAATCGTAAAGTATACACTATTTCTGAAATGTTATACCAGTAAATTTATATTCATAGTACATGTTTTAAATTATATGAACAGCTGTGCTTTATATCAATGTCTCTAACTAAATAAAACCTTTACACAGCACTAGTGAACTCATCTCAGCCGAGGATACATCAGTGACAGGAGACTACTGCACGATTCTCCTTAGAGATTCCGCAGAATTATCAATAGAAGAGCATTCCAAAAAAACGATGGTTCAGGCGGTAACTCGTGTCCCAAATTCTGGAGGTCCCGATTTCAAATTCCGTGAGCCGATCAATCTGACTGGGGCTTTTTCGTGGCTTCCCTCAGTCTCCAAGGTAAATAATGGATTGAATATTTAATACCGCGACCTAAAGTTCCACTTTAAGTCTATAGCAATAGTAAAAATCTGATGTGTTACACTCACATGACTTTCTCTACTCTTGTACAAACTACTTTTACAAACGCTTATTCTCCATATGCTTCATGTTAATCTTATTGCTAATGTTCTTGTAGATGCAAGGGTAATTGGTAGGCTTTAAGCGACAGTCAAATATTTTAAGAGCTGGTTGCTATGTGGGATATTCCATTCTCTTTGCATTACCAGGACAAAAAAAATGAATAACGAATTTGAGAAAAAGTGTAAGTATTGGAAAATTTAAGGGAATAATAAGCAATATCTCGAAAATGGTTCACTCAAAAAAAATGTATATGACATAAATTGTGCATTTTAATGCGATCTACATTTTTTGTGTAGTCAAACTTTGTCTATCTCTTATGGTTTACCAGTTATGCAAAAGTCGTTCACAATGAAGAATACTTTTGGAGACATTCCCAGAAAATTCGAGATATACATTTTATTTGTCATGAAAATATCTTAAACATATGCTATTTTAATCAAAATCGTTACAGCCATTTTTGAGAAAATTAAAATTTTCGAAAAATGTTCCATGTAAAGGGTAGTCTGGGGTGGGGAATTTTCTTGAAAACCTTCGTGTCGCATCTCTGGAAGACACTGAACCTAAACACCAAGTTTGCTGTTTATTCGACTGTTCGTTTCTGAGTTATGCCGTTCACAGACACACACACGGAAATGTTTCCAAAAATGCTTTTTTTGGATTCAGGGTGTCTCTAAACATATATTTCCGGTGAAATCTTGGTATCGAATTTTTGGGTGGAATACAATACTTCCTCTACTTACTATACTAGTAGAGAAAGTAAAAATGTCTACCGGTGTATTGAATGTAAGGTTAACCAAAACTTGAAACCGCTCGTAAAATACTTAACATTTTAGTTCAGGCAATTTCTGAATTGATGTATAATAGTCACACGAGTTTGTTACCCATTACTAGCACATAAATTATAATTAACACAAAACAGAGCCTAGAAATGTTTTCAAATTAGACAATACTGTCTAAATTATAAATAAAACAACTGTTCATATTAGAAGTCCATCTTTATTACTAATGAGTTCATAATAAACGAACATCAACATATTTAGAAACAGTTATATAGGTGGCGCTTAGGAAAAACAACACGAACGGCGACTATTTCCGAAACGATTGTTGGTAAAAACAATCTGTCTTACATTTACATGACTTTCTCTACCTACTATCGTTTATTGTTATATAGCTTCTGCAAACCCTTCTTAAGAAAGCTAATTTTGCTATCTACTACACGTAAATTGAGGTAAACCTTTGAGAAGTAGTTTCTTTCGCATTTCGCTTAAGATTACAAAGGGCATAGATGAAACCGGATGGATAGATGTTTAAAACCGCGTCGCTAATAGATGGCCTTGAAATTCCGTACTCTTTCCATTACATCGGAAGAAACAACTGAATAACGAAGTTTAAACCAATAAAAACATACACCTGGGAAATAGTTAATGACACTAAAAAGCTATTTTAAATAAATGTTACACAATATTATACACAATTATTTTCAATTGAAGACAACTTCACACGTTATTCCTAGAAAAATCAAAATTTACATTACAGCTGATTCTCATTTTCCCGGTGAACCACAACCGGGAAAATGCGAATCAGCTGGAGAATTTAGTGGCATACCGGCATGTTACCATGGTAGCTGAGTGGTTAGAGCAACCGGACGGAGACCGGGATATCCGTGGTTCAAATCCCGGCTATGGCATTGAATTTTTCAGTCATCTGATTCTACCTTTCCAAACCTGTGTGAAAGAACAATTAATCTCAACGAAGCTTATAACATCCTTACAAACTAACATATACATTAAAACTACAAGAGTACAATTATGATTATTAACATTATCACATGTTTCAATATCACATTATTATACATTCTTCGAGTTTATTTATCAATGTAGCTATTGTTTATATTTTATAAAATTCATAAGTGGCCAAAAGTACTGTCACACTTTAAACCACACAATTCTATGTAAAATAAATATTTTGTGGCATTAACCGTTTCTGATATATTCTTTGTTATTGATATGAATGTTCAAATACTTACACTTTTTCAAGTGGTACGACACAATTCGTTTTTACTTGGTATTTAGGTTCAGTATCTTCCAGAGATGCAACACGAAGGTTTTCAAGAAAATCCCCCACCCCAGAATACCCTTTACATGGAACATTTTTCGAAAATTTTAATTTTCTCAAAAATAGCTCTAACGACTTTGATTAAAATATCGTATGTTTAAGATATTTTCATGACAAATGAAATGTATATCTCGAATTTTCTGGGAATGTCTCCAAAAGTATTCTTTATTGTGAACGACTTTTGCATAACCGGTAAACCATAAGAGATAGACAAAATTTTACTACACACAAAAAATGTGTGTCGCGTTAAAATACACAATTTATGTCATATACATTTTTTGTTGAGTGAACCATTTTCGAGATATTGTTTGTTATTCCCTTAAATTTTTCAATACTTATTTTCTCAAATGGGAATTCGTTATTGATTTTTTTGTCTTGTATGTGCAAAGAGTATTAATCTGTGACAAAGAGAATGGTACTGCACATAGCAACCAGCTATTAAGAGATATGCCTGTTTTTATATTGCCCTTGCAAATACAAAACAAGGGGAACATAGTACGCCTTAAGCGATAGTCAAATATTTTTAGAACTGGTCGCTATTTGTAAAATGTAATTCTCTTTGCATGTCAAAAGATCGTTTCTGCAAATGTTTATCTCGATTAATATGGAATGGGTGGAGAATAATAGCTTGTACAGGAGTAGAGAAAGTCATGTGAGTGTAACACATCAGATTTTTTTACTTATGCTGTTCACAGGCGCGCGCTCGCGAACATTTTCATAAAAATGCTTTTTTTTATATTCAGGATGCCTCAGAACTGTATTTTCAGTGAAATCTCGGTATCGAATTTTTGGATGGAGTGTAATACCTTCTCTTCCTACTATGTACTTGGTAGAGAAAGTAAAAACGACCTAAGACACATGATTCCTTGCGTAAAGTAAAACAAAACTGGATCGGCTTATCCATACTTTGAATCAATCTGAGAGTAATTAAAATTATTATTTAATAGTATATTATGTAGGACACAGTTTTGAATAAGGTGGTGAGTTTAAAACCCACGGATAAAGATAGACTGCGCAAAGAGTTTTTCAAAATGCGGCTTATACTATTCTAATCACGAGTTGTGGTAATGGGGCATTTCCAGACGACATAACACTTGTTGAGTCATCATTGTTAAGTGCTCACGTTCATACAAACATAATCTTTTGTTGTTGGTTTCTACAGTTACCGGCAGTATTCACCTGCGCTAGCAACGTGAGAGATTTCTCCTTTCGAGGTACGCCTTTCTTCTCCGCCTGTATTCTTTCTTTCAAAGGCTTTAAAAAAAATTACAAAATTGTGATGTGTCGCTTTTATATGACTTCGTCTCTTTACTCTTCTACAAACTATTCTTACAAAAACCTTATTCTTCTGTCTACTTCTTGTTAATCGAGATAAACGTTCATTACACATTTCGTTATAGTAGTAGTAGTACTAGTTATAAGAAGGATACATAGGTTAAAGCGAGTCAGATTTTTAAAACGCAGATCACCATATGAGGACTTTGAAATTCCATGCTCCATCTGATGTGTTACACTCACATGACTTTCTCTCCTTTTGTACAAACTATTTTTACAAACGCTTATTCTCCATATGCTTCATGTTAATCGAAACGTTAATCTTATTGCTAATTTTCTTGTAAATGCAAGGGGAATTGGTAGACGTAAAGCGATACTTAAATATTTTATCGGTGGTTGCTATGTGGCGCATTCCATTCTCTTTGCATGTCCAGGACATAAAAAAAATGAATAACGAATTTGAGAAAAGTATAAGTATTGGAAAATTTAAGGGAATAACAAGCAATATCTCGAAAACGGTTCACTCAACAAAAGAAATGTATATGACATAAATTGTGTATTTTAACGCGATCTACATTGTTTGTTTAGTAAAATTTTGTCTATCTCTTATGGTTTACCAGATATGCAAAAGTCGTTCAGAATGAAGAACACTTTTGGAGACATTCCCAGAAAATTCGAGATATTCATTTCATTTGTCATGAAACTATCTTAAACATATGATATTTTAAACAAAATCGTTAGAGCCATTTTTGAGAAAATTAAAATTTTCGAAAAATATTGCATGTAAAGGGTAATCTGGGGTGGCGGAATTTTCTTGGAAACCTTCGTGTCGCATCTCTGGAAGATATTAAACCTAAATACCAAGATTGGTGTTTATCCGACTGTTCGTTTCTGAGTTATGCTGTTCACAGACTCACACACGGACATGTTTCCAAAAATGCTTTTTTGGATTCAGGGGGTTTCAAAACATATATTTCTGGTGAAATCTCGGTATCGAATTTTTGGGTGGAATACAATACTTCCCCTACTTACTATACGTAGTAGAGAAAGTAAAAAGCGTCTTAGTGACCCATGTACCTCAGGATAACAGCTCATATAAAAGAAAAAGCGTTTCTGCTGTTACATTCACATTACTTTTTCTAGCCACTATCGTTTTATTTGTATATCCCAACAAACTGTTCCTACAAATGCTTATTCTTCTATCTGCTTCATGTTAATCGAGATAAACGTATCCAGAAGTAGTTTTATTACATTTCACTGCACCTACAAAGTGAATACAGGAGACTGAGGCGATAGTCAAATGTTTTATGTATTGGCGTTGAAATTCCATACTCTTCCATGACAACGCGAGGAACAACAGCACTTTAAAATATGATAAAGTTTTGAAAAAGTTATTTTAAATAAATTTTGTGTTTTAAAGGGTATGTAATGTTTTTTGTCCATATTTTAACGTTTAGCAGTTTATAGGTGTAGGTTATACAACGGAGAAGGACACCTCGAGCGACCTTAATAAATCTATTGAGACTACCAGTCCCTAGGAGAAAGGGATGAAGTGAGGAACTACAGGAGTCTACGGGTCGCAGGCAGACAGATCACAGAGACGCTCGGAAGTCCCTAACTCGAAGACCCCTTACACTGCTGAAGCTGCCTAAATAGAGCAATGAACAATTTTTCGAACAAGCAGCCCTCTAGTGTCCACGGGAAGTACTGTTTCCTTTGAGCAAGCATCTGCGCCATCTGCCCGGCACCGCCATACGCCACGAAACCTAGAAGCACACCTGGAGCATGAGAAGGAAACGGAATGAAAGTGAAATTATGGAAAAGAAATCGTAGTAGATGAGAAATCACCCCAGCATTCGCCTACCGATTAGGGAAAACCACGAAAAATCCAAGATCAGAGTGGGCGGTCGATGGGAGTCGAACCCGGGACCTGCCGAATACGACCCTCACACGTTACTGCGCGCCATCTCACTTGATACATTTACCAGCTATATAAAATTATACAAAGTCCAATACTAACGAAGTAATCTTTACGGGATATTCAGAGAAAATTAAATACATACATTTTATTTGTCATGCAATTAAAACAAATACTGAACAATTCAAACCAATGACAAGTTTGCAGAAACGATTTTATTACACATTTTGTTGTAGGTAATAGAACAATAAAATATGTTGGCGCGAGTCAGTTTTTTACTTTCTCTACTACGTATAGTAAGTAGGGGAAGTATTGTATTCCACCCAAAAAATCGATACCAAGATTTCACCGGAAATACATGTTTTGAGGCCCCCTGAATCCAATAAAAGCACTTTTGGAAACATGTCCATGTGTGTGTGTGTGTGTGTGTGTGTGTGTGTGTGTGTGTGTCTGAACAGTATAACTCAGAAACGAACAGTCGGATAAACACCAAACTTGGTAATTCCGTTCAGTATCTTCCAGAGATGCGACACAAAGGTTTTCAAGAAAATCCTCCCACCCCAGACTACCCTTTACATGGAACATTTTTCGAAACTTTTAATTTTCTCAAAAATGCCTGTAACGATTTTGATTAAAATATCATATGTTTAAGATATTTTCATGACAAATGAAATGCATATCTCGAATTTTCTGGGAATGTCTCCAAAAGTATTCTTCATTGTGAACGACTTTTACATAACTGGTAAACCATAAGAGATAGACAAAAATTTTACTACACAAAAACTGTAGATCGCATTAAAATACACAATTTATGTCGTATACATTTTTTTTGTTGAGTGAACCATTTTCGAGATATTGCTTGTTATTCCCTTAAATTTTCCAATATTTTTTCTCAAATGGGAATTCGTTATTCATTTTTTTATGTCCTGGACATACAAACCAGCTCTTAAAATATTTGAGTATCGCTTAAAGCCTTCCAATTCTCCTTGCACCTACAAGAAACTTAGCAATAAGATTAACATCTCGATTAACATGAAGCATATGGAGAATAAGCGTTTGTAAAAATTATTGTTATTCCCTTAAATTTTTTAATACTTATTTTCTCAAATGGGAATTCGTTATTCATTTTTTTGTCTTGGATATGCAAAGAGTATTAATCTGTGGCAAAGGGAATGGTGCTGCACCTAGCAACCAGCTATTAAGAGATATGTATGTGCTTAAAGGTTACTGTATTTCTATATTGTCCTTGTAAATATATATTCACCTTACATCTACAAGAAAATTAGCAATAAGATAGACTCTGCAAATGTTTATCTCGATTAACATCAAGTGATGGATAATAAGAGTTTGTAAAAAAGGTTTGTATAAGAGTAGAGAAAGTCATGTGAGTGTAACGCATCAATTTTTTAAAAAGTTATCGCCACTTACTTTAAAAATACGACTAAGTACAAAGAGGATAGCGATAGTAAAATATTTAAAAACAGGTTGGGTATATACGGGCCTTGAAATTCCATGCTGTTCCCATTACATCACGAGAAACAACCGGATAATGACAGCACATAAAAATGGCAAAGTATCGAAAAATTCAAACCAATAACGACGTATATCTCGGAAATGGCTAATGCATCAAAAAAGTTATTTTAAATAAATTGTGTATTTTAAAGCGATCTACGACATATCTTCGATGCACTCAGGCCTGCACCAAAACCATCTAATGTACCATTGCAACCTACCCTTGGTGTATATATCCTGTTGCTCTTTTGAAGGGTTCTTTTTAAGCTAGAGATCCTGTCAGTCGTATTTTGTTTTTCTTTTGTAATATCGACCACAGGAGACCTTGGTTTCATGCCGGAGTGATCGCTTAATTGATATAACTTCCGGCCTTTGCCAATTCTGGATTCGTTCTGCTTTTGCCTTTTAGCAAACAGGAGAGAGCTTCTTTGGTAACTGAATGAAGATCTCCGGCAAGACAACGGTGGCCGAAGTCGTTAAGATATGAACTCGTGAACGGAAGGTTCGCGGTTCAAGTCCCGCTAGAACTGTCCTATCGATTGAAGTGTTTTCCAGGTTTTCCTCAGTCATCATAACTGGCAAATGCCAGGAGGTGCTCTAAGCTTAGGCCTGGAAGTTTCCTTCAAAATTCTCCTTCTCAGTTACCATTTCATTGTATGTATCAAAAAGTGGTGCCTTGTGTAATATGAATGCGGCTAAACACTATTTTAAAAATTCTGGTGAGTTATATTCACATGACTTTCTCTACTCACTTTTCTACAAATCATTTTTAAATGTTATTCTTCACTTTTACAGATGTCGTTGAAGATATAATAAGGATAGCGCAGGCTAAAGCGAGTAAGATTTTTAAGAAGTGGATAACTACGTGATGACTTTAAAATACCATCCTCTTTGAATGACCAGGATAAAATACGAGGACAGAACTACAACTTGAAAAAATATATATATAAATTTTTCAAAATTCAATATGAGGCAGTATTTTTAACACTTAAATGATTTCAGTCTCATTATATAGAACATAAATTCAATAACAACCCGCCTTAAATCAATATATGTATGTAACAATATATAAAAAGTGTATATTACAGTCATTGTATATATTTATATTATTGTATCCATGTGTAATAATGTTATGTGAATGCATTACGTAATTTAATAATGTAGGAGCTGTTATAATAATAGGTTAAAAGTTGCTAATAATGAGGTAAATTTGAGACAATAATGAATTAGAAAGTTTAAATGTTACTTATGATTCTTGGAGCAACAATAACGTAAATTTTAGTGACAGTTTAAAAAATAGCCAATCAACAACCAGAAAAGCTTTAGTTAAATGAAGGTATTCTATTGTATTAGGAATAGCCAATCAGAGACTTGAAATACAGAAATTTACAAGTTTAGGCGGTTTAATTCAGTTCAGTTGTCTCAAAACAGTGTTCCTAACCAGACGCAAAAAGTGTCCTCGTGAGATTTAGTACGTATTCGTGTGAGACGAAAAAATAAGTTTACGTGTTAAAAAGCGTAATTAATTAATAAACAGAATCTCACAGCTCTCTCTATATCAGTGAAGTCTTACTTCAAATCGTGACAAACATTATTAAAAGGAGTGAAGTAAAATTATAATCTGTGTAAGCCTACATTCTTGTTACACCACAACACTTTCCCCGGAAATACATGTTTTGAGACCCCCTGAATCCAAAAAAGAGCATTTTCGCAAACATGTCCGTGTGTGTCTGTGAACAGCATAACTCAGAAACGAACAGTCGGATAAACACCAAACTTGGTATTGAAGTTCAGTATCTTCCAGAGATGCGACACGAAGGTTTTCAAGAAAATCCCCCCACCCCAGATTACCTTTTACATGGAACATTTTTCGAAAATTTTAGTTTTCTCAAAAATGACTGTAACGATTTTGATTAAAATATCATTTATTTAAGATACTTTCATGACAAATAAAATGTATATATGGAATTTTCTGGGAATGTCTACAAAAGTATTCTTCATTGCGAACGACTTTTGCATAACTGGTAAACCATAAGAGATAGACAAACTTTTACTACACAAAAATTGTAGATCGCGTTAAAATACACAATTTATGTCATATACATTTTTTACTTTCTCTACTACGTATAGTAAGTAGGGGAAGTATTGCATTCCACCCAAAAATTCCATACCGAGATTTCACCGGAAATACATGTTTTGAGACCTCCTGAATCCAAAAAAAGCATTTTTGGAAACATGTCCGTGTGTGTGTCTGTGTGTGTGTGTGTGTGTGTCTGTGTGTGTGTCTGTGTGTGTGTGTGTCTGTGTGTGTGTGTGTGTGTCTGTGAACAGCATAACTCAAAAACTAACAGTCGGATAAACACCAAACTTGGTATTTACGTTCAGTATCTTCCAGAAATGCGACACGAAGGTTTTCAAGAAAATCCCCCCACCCCAGACTACCCTTTACATGGAACATTTTTCGAAAATTTTAATTTTCTCAAAAACGGCTCTAACGATTTTGATTAAAATATCATATGTTTAAGATATTGTCATGGCAAATAAAATGTATATCTCGAATTTTCTGGGAATGTCTCCAAAAGTATTCTTCATTATGAACGACTTTTTCATAACTGGTAAACCATAACAGATAGACAAAATTTTACTACACAAAAAATGTAGATCGCGTTAACATACATAATTTATGTCATATACATTTCTTTTGTTGAGTGAAGCGTTTGCGAGATATTGCTTGTTATTCCCTTAAATTTTCCAATACTTATACTTTTTCTCAAATTCGTTATTCATTTTTACTTTCTCTACTACGTATAGTAAGTAGGGGAAGTATTGCATTCCACCCAAAAATTCGATACCGAGATTTCACCGGAAATACATGTTTTGAGACCTCCTGAATCCAAAAAAAGCATTTTTGGAAACATGTCCGTGTGTGTGTCTGTGTGTCTGTGTGTGTGTGTGTCTGTGTGTGTGTGTCTGTGTGTGTGTGAACAGCATAACTCAAAAACGAAAAGTCGGATAAACACCAAACTTGGTATTTAGGTTCAGTATCTTCCAGAGATGCGACACGAAGGTTTTCAAGAAAATCCCCCCACCCCAGACTACCCTTTACATGGAACATTTTTCGAAAATTTTAATTTTCTCAAAAATGGCTCTAACGATTTTGTTTAAAATATCATATGTTTAAGATAATGCCATGAGAAATGAAATGTATATCTCGAATTTTCTGGGAATGTCTCCAAAAGTATTCTTCATTGTGAACGACTTTTGCATAACTGGTAAACCATAAGAGATAGACAAAATTTTACTACACAAAAAATGTTGATCTCGTTAAAATACACAACTTATGTTATATACATTTCTTTTGTTGAGTGAACCGTTTTCGAGATATTGCTTGTTATTCCCTTAAATTTTCCAATACTTATACTTTTTCTCAAATTCGTTATTCATTTTTTTATGTCCTGGACTTGCAAAGAGAATGGAATTCGACACATAGCAACCAGCGTTAAAATATTTGACCATCGCTTAAAAGCTACCATATTCCCCTTGCATCTACAAGAAAATTAGCAATAAGATTGACATCTCGATATCTCGATTAACATAAAGCATATGGAGAATAGGCGTTTGTAAAAATAGATTGTACAAGAGTAGAGAAAGTCATGTGAGTGTAACACATCAGATTTTTTTTGTCCTGGTAATGCAAAGAGAATGGAATACTCCTCATAGCAACCAGCTTTTAAACGCTTAAAGCCAATTCCCCTTGCATCTAGAAGAAAATTAGCAATAAGATTAACATCTCGATATCTCGATTAACATGAAGCATATGGAGAATACACGTTTGTAAAAATAGGTTGTACAATAGTAGAGAAAGTCATGTGAGTGTAACACATCAATTTTTACTTTCTCTACTACGTATAGTAAGTAGGGGAAGTATTGTATTCCACCCAAAATTTCGATACCGAGATTTCACCGGAAATACATGTTTTGAGACCCCCTGAATCCAAAAAAAGCATTTTTGGAAACATGTCCGTGTGTGTGTCTGTGTGTCTGTCTGTCTGTGTGTCTGTCTGTCTGTGTGTCTGTGTGTCTGTGTGTCTGTGTGTGTGTCTGTGAACAGCATAACTCAGAAACGAACAGTCGGATAAACACCAAACTTGGTATTTGGGTTCAGTATCTTCCAGGGATGCGACACAAAGGTTTTCAAGAAAATCTCCCTACCCCAGAGTACCCTTTACATGGAAGATTTTTCGAAAATTTTAATTTTCTCAAAAATGGCTCTAACGATTTTGATTAAAATATCATATGTTTAAGATATTTTTATGACAAATAAAATGTATATCTTGAATTTCCTGGGAATGTCTCCAAAAGTATTCTTTATTGTGAACGACTTTTGCATAACCGGTAAACCATAAGAGATAGACAAAATTTTACTACACAAAAAATGTAGATCGCGTTAAAATACACAATTTATGTCATATACATTTTTGTTTTTGAGTGAACCATTTTCGAGATATTACTTGTTATTCCCTTAAATTTTTCAATATTTTTCTCAAATGGGAATTCGTTATTCATTTTTTTGTCTTGGATATGCAAAGAGTATTAAGCTGTGGGAAAGGGAATGGTGCTGCACCTAGCAACCAGTTATTAAGAGATATGTATGTGCTTAAAGGCTACTGTTATTCTATATTGCCCTTGTAAATATATATTCCCCTTACATCTACAAGAAAATTAGCAATAAGATAGACTCTGCAAATGTTTATCTCGATTAACATGAAGTAGATGGAGAATAAGCGTTTGTATAAATAGTTTGTACAAGAGTAGAGAAAGTCATGTGAGTGTAACACATCAGATTTTTTTATGTCCTGGACTTGCAAAGAGAATGGAATGCGCCGCATAGCAACCAGCGTTAAAATATTTGACCATCGCTTAAAAGCTACCATATCCCCCTTGCATCTACAAGAAAATTAGCAATAAGATTGACATCCTGCTTAACATGAAGCATATCGAGAATAAGCGTCTGTAAAAATAGTTTGTACAAGAGTAGAGAAAGTCATGTGAATGTAACACATCCGATTTTTTTCTATCTACTACATTTTTATCCACATTAACCTTTGCATAAATAGCTACATTACACATTTCGTTTAAGATACAAAGGGAACAGCGATAGTCAAATGTTTAAGAACTGAACGCTTATGCTGGCCTTAAAACTCCACGCTGTTTGCATGCAATCACGAGAAACAACTGAATGTTGAAAGGACTTTAAACAATTTGAACCATCAACCGATGTCTCAGAAACGGCTTATGCCGCAAAAAAACTTATTTGAAATAAATTGTGTGTTTTAAAGAGATCTATATTTTTTATGTAGTACGTTTTCTTCTATCCCTTATCGTTTACCAGTATTACAAGAGCATACAAAATTCCTTCTGAATGAAAAGGACTTCAAAGGTTATTCCCAAAAATTTAAGATATACATTTTATCTATCAAGTAAATATGTTTAATATATGGTATTTTAATCGAAATAATAAAAAATAAATATTTTCGAAAAATGTTCCATGTAAAGGGTAGTTGGGATGGAGATTTTCTTGAAAATCTTCGTTTCGCATCCTTGGAAGATAAATGAACTTAAATTCAAAGTTTTGTACTTATCCGACTTTTTATTTTTTAGTTATGCTATTGACAGGCACACACACGGACATGTTTCCAAATATGTTTTATTTGGATTCAGGGGGTCTCAATACATATATTTCTGAAATTTCTTAAACGAATTTTTGGATGGAATGCAATACTTTTTGATGGCCTGCTGCTGTCACATTGTACTAATATTATATCTATAATGGTTTAAAGCTTGTTTTGAAACTTAAGTACATTGGTAGCATTTTTCCGTGTCTCAAACGAGAGAATTAAACTGCATGCCCTTCTCCCCAAGTAGAGCATATCTTCAGTACCTCTCCAAATTGTCTCCTTGAGGTCCTCGCTATATTTGCGTGTCATACTAAACGTTGGGATTCCCTGCATGACGCCATCAAGGTCGGAATGTGTTACATTTGACTGTAGCAAAATGCAAATGTTTTTAATTGCTTGAATATGTTCCAGAGCAATGTCAAATACTTTTTTTGCTTGTTGCAATGGAAACAGAATGCCGCATGAAGGAACTGCGACAGATTTTCTACAGGTAAAATTATGTGAAGTATTTTCGCTATTATTTGAACAACGTAATTTACTATGCTTTTACATGTTGTTGATACGGCAAATTAGGAATATGAAGGTAATTTTCTTCTCTAGTTGTTGAAACTAAAAGTTTTGAACAATTAAATCAGAGTTCACAGCCCACTACTCACGTAACAAAAATCTGAAGTGCAAAAAAATACATAGCTTTAACCCATTATAGTTTCATAGCCTTTAATTGAATTTACTGCTAGATAAATACTTCATCAAATGTATATAGAAGTATTTGCATTTTGTTTCCTTGTTCCTCATAAAATAAACAGCTTTTTACATACCATTTTCTGATGAGAAAACAACGTACCAAATGTATGTTCCCGTTTAAAAAAATTATGATGTGTTACACTCACATGACTTTCTCTACTCCTGTACAAACTATTTATACAAACGCTTATTCTCCATCTACTTCATGTTAATCGAGATAAACATTTGCAGAGTCTATCTTATTGCTAATTTTCTTGTAGATGTAAGGGGAATATATATTTACAAGGGCAATTTGGAAATACAGTAGCCTTTAAGCACATACATATCTCTTAATAGCTGGTTGCTAGGTGCAGCACCATTCGTTTTGCCACAGATTAATACTCTTTGCATATCCAAGACAAAAAAATGAATAACGAATTCCCATTTGAGAAAATAAGTATTGAAATATTTAAGGGAATAACAAGCAATATCTCGAAAATGGTTCACCCAACAAAAAAATTTATATTACATAAATTGTGTATTTTAACGCGATCTACATTTTTGTGCAGTAAAATTTTGTCTATCTCTTATGGTTTACCAGTTATGCAAAAGTCGTTCACAATGAAGAATAGTTTTGGAGACATTCCCAGAAAATTCAAGATATACAGTTTATTTGTCATGAAAGTATCTTAAATATATGATATTTTAATCAAAATCGTTAGAGCCATTTTAGAGAAAATTAAAATTTTCGAAAAATGTTCCACGTAAAGGGTAATCTGGGCTGGGGGGATTTTCTTCAAAGCCTTCGTGTCGCAGCTCTGGAAGATACTGAACCTAAATACAAAGTTTGGTGTTTATCCGACTGTTCGTTTCTGCGTTAAGCAGTTCACAGACATACACACAGACACACACACGGACGTGTTTCCAAAAATACATTTTTGGGATTCAGGAGGCTTCAAAACATGTATTTCCGGTGAAATCTCGGTATCGAATTTTTTAGTGGAATGCAATACTTCCCCTACTTACTATACATAGTAGAGAAAGTAAAAAGCTATCTAATATTTTATATTTCAATGACGAAAACTTACATTGAAGCATGTATTGATAAAGTAAACAATTAGCAAAGGGAGGGAATCGCCTGGTTAAAAGAAGGTGCATGGTGGTTAAAAGGACTAAGAAAAGTTGTCTCACAGAATCAGGGCCCCATTTGTGGAGGGAATGAAGGCATTGAACACATACTAATTGAATGCCAAGAGACTGGCCTGTAGAGGAAGGAGTTATTAAAGCAGAATTGATTTAAATTAGAAATATATCCTAACCGAAATTCTAAGAAAGGATAATAGAGACATAGGACAGTACTTATGTAAAGTTTTAAAAAGTGGAATTGGTCTGTACAAAGAGAAGTAACTTAAACGTTAGTGCATGTTAACCTTGAATATTTTGAAATGTATAAGATAGTGACAGGACGATACCTCTATTTCTCCATACTCGATACCGAAACTGATTTTTGGGCACCGATACTCGATACCCGCTTTATAAAAGAACTGTTCTCATTAGTAGTTTTCTGTGCTTAAACGCATGTAACCAATTTTGTATTGCATGCTTATTCCGGAATTGTTCCTGTTTGACATTCTCCAATTGGTAGCAATTGTTATCTTGATAATGCCACAGGTTATAATTTATTCCCTATTCTTAGTCAAGGGTAATAATAATAATAATAATAATAATAATAATAATAATAATAATAATTTCTTCTTTAGTTCCCTTATAATGTAACTATATTTTGAGCTGAAAACTTTTTTTAAGGGTTTTTCTATCCATATTACGGAAATAAGCCGTACGATATACGCTAGTGACCCGAGTTTGACTTGCGTAAATGCCAACTAACAGATGGAAGGAAAGAAATACAAGGGCTGTTCCAGGAGTACCCGACCTAACAAATAAAAAACAAAAATTTTGGAAAAAAACATCTTTATTTCTCTACATAGTCTCCTTTCAGCTCGATACACGTTTCCCAGCGATGTTCAATAGTTTCGATACCCTGTTGTCCCAGGCGCATTCCTAAAAACTGACGTTATGACCTTGCCTGCAGATGGATCTGTCTTCGTCTTCTTTAGAGCCGATTCTCCCATTTCAATCCACTGTTTTGACTGTTCCTTCGTCTCAGGTGTGAAGTGATGGACCCATGTTTCATCCATGGTATGAATCGCCACAAAAACTCGGCTTTGATGCAGCGAAACATCGCCAAACACTCGACTGAAACATCCTCACGGCGCTGCTTTTGTTCCACAGTTAGTATGCGATGTACAGCACTTTTTGAAATGTCTACGATGTTTGCTAGCTCGCGCACTTTCAGTCAATGGTCATCCAATATCATTTTGTGGATTTTCTTCTCAATTTCTGGCGTGGTCACCTCATTTGGTCGATGTTCACCTTGGCAGCTCGTACGGCCTCGCTTAAACTCTGCCACCCAGTATTTTACTGTTGTAAACGAAGGAGCAGACTCCCCCAGAGTAGAATCTAGCTCAGCTTTAATATTAGTTGGACTAAGACCTTTCAAATGAAAGTATTGTATCACATAACGATGACCAGTTTTATCCATGTTTACAAATTCGCTGAGAGAGTTCATATTAATGGCTGCCAAACAATTACTAAGCAATGTAGCATCCTCAAACTTCAAACTTAAGCATTATAAGGTTGGTACTTTCTACTGCAGTCATTTGTTTGAAACAACAACCACTATCTATACATCAGATCGGGTATTTCTGGGACTGCCCTCGTATTTCCATGCGCTGTATTATCTCACGTTTTAAGTTCTGATTTACTTCTGCTGGATTCAGATTTTGGTCACCAGAGTAGATAAATGGAGTGGCTGAGAGAGAGTCACCAAGCCAAGTTATTGCAGAAATGTGATTTAGTGCGCCAGCTAAATCAGCAGATGCACTAAGATATGAAACGCTGCATGTTACTGAATACCTACACTACGTGATCAAAAGTATCCGGACACCTGGCTGAAAATGACGTACAATTCGTGGCGCCCTCCATCGCTAATGCTGGAAGTCAATATGGTGTTGGCCCACCCTTAGCCTTGATGACAGCGTTCATCCTCGCACGGATACTTTCAATCAGGTGCTGGAAGGTTTCTTGGGGAATGGCAGCCCATTCTTCACGGAGTGCGGAACTGAGGAGAGGTATCGATGTAGGTCGGTGAAGCCTAGCACGAAGTCGGCTTTCCAAAACATCCCAAAGGTGTTCTATAGGATTCAAGTCAGGACTCAGTGCAGGCCAGTCCATTACAGGGATGTTATTGTCGTGTAACCACTCCGTCACAGCCCGTGCAATATAAACAGCTGCTCGATCGTGTTGAAAGATGCAATCGCCATCCCCGAATTGCTCTTCAACAGTGGGAAGCAAGAAAGTGCTCAATGTAGGTCTGAGCTGTGATCGTGCCACGCAAAACAACAAGGGATGCAAGCCCTCTCCAGGAAAAACACGACCACACCATAACACTACCAGCTCCGAATTTCACTGTTGGCACTGCACACGCTGGCAGATGACGTTCACCGGGCATTCGCCATACCCACACCCTGTCATCGGATCGCCATATTGTGTACCTTGATTCGTCACTCCACACAACGTTTTGCCACTGTTCAGTCGTGTAATGTTAACGCTCCTTACACCAAGCAAGGCGTCGTTTGGAATTTTCCTGCGTGATGTGTGGCTTATGAGCAGCCGCTCAACCATGGAATCCAAGGTTTCTCACCTCACGCCTAACTGTCATAGTACTTGGAGTGGATCCTGATGCAGTTTGGAATTCCTGTGTGATAGTCTGGATAGATGTCTGCCTATTACTCTTTACGACCCTCTTCAAATGTCGGCGGCGAAGGTCGTGCAGGGTGCACGATGAGGTGGTGCAGGCTGATCCACAGTAGTGGCACCTGGGTGGAGCTGCGCAGGACGTCTCGTTGTGCCCGTAGGCACAGCAGCGTCTGCAGGGAGCCTGGCGTTCTACTCGGCTGGCCTCGATGTGTAAGCACCGCTCTAACAAGGGCAGGCCCGCCCTCAAGGCAGCTTCGTAGTCGCCAGGGTCTGCAAACTCCATCCTGACGAGCGATGTGGGTCCCTGTGCTCCTATGATCCTGGTGGCCTTCAAGGCTGAAGGCCACTGCTGGTGGGCTGCGGTGATGAGGAACCTGGCTGGCAGGTCCCTCGGGACCCCTCGGACTACTGCACTGTACCTCCCTTGAGGCACAGGCTGGCTCTGCGATGGCTGGGATGTACCCAGAATCGGCAGCGTGGATGCCGGTGAGTGAAGCGGCGACTGCGGAGGCAGTCGCGGCGAAGCGGCGGTTGCGGCATAGGTTGCCCTAGGCTGCGGCGGCTGAGGCGAAATCTCCTCGGCGGGTACCGTAGGAGACGAAGAGGTTCCTGCCTTAGCAGGAGCGGCGACAGAGCGGACCTTCTTCCTCGCCATCTCGGAGCTGTGTGTGTGTGCCTTAAGACATAATTATAAAAGATAAGGGGAAGGTCCCTAATTTGAAGCGCTCCGATATTTTCCAAACTATTCGACAGTTAGCACCATAATCCTAGCAGAAGCGTAGCGTGTACAGCTATGAATGCTTGAAGTTGTTGACTTTGCATTCTGAGCTGTGGTTTCAGTTGTAAAGTGTTAATGTGTTTTTGGTGCTTCAGAAGTAATATTTAACTCATCTAGCTAAGCTTATACGACCAATTAGATAAGTTTGAGATGATCTATTTATATTACATGTTATGAAGTATTTATTTAGCAACAATATTCATGCACACGTTTTTTCAAGCAGTGTCTCTCCTTGTCACATAGATGCTAAAGCTTCCAAAATGGCGTGGCTCGTAAATTGAACCACTGTTTGAACCCTATATTGAACTAGTTCAATTTAGGAAACCTATTGAAGTTCTAGGATTGCTCAACTGCGAATAGTATATCGTGTGAATAAATATCCACATAATATGCTAAGTTAAAAAAAATCGCGTTAAACACAGTGGATGACATAAATATGTGAATTGTGAATTGTCTGAAATAGATATAATCCAGTGAATGAGTTGTAGGATATAGCTTCACCAAAAGTTAGTGGCAAGAAGAAAGTGTTTTATTGCGAACACTGTGTATAATTGGACTCTTTTGTATGAGAGTAAAAACTCTATATTTGCAAATAATACCTACTCCAAAAACAAAGTGATTTACATTATATAAAAATTCAAAATGTTCAAGGAAATTGCTATTCTTATCATAATTTTGGACTCTACTTTTGTTGCTGATAGCATATTTGTTTTTAATGTACAATAAAATATGTGTATTTTGTAATAATAAAAATACTTTTAAACTAAAAAGTATGTGGTTCTTTTTAAGACACGGGTGGTACAATTTAAGGACCACGTTCCTAATTTGAACCGATTTACACCATCTCACTTTTTAAATGCTATTTGATTGATAACTGTATTAATTTTAAATTGTGTTGGGGATATTTATAGCGCAAGGATTTGTCACTTTAAAGCTTGTGTTTCTAAGAATTTTGATTTGAAATTATAATTATTATTTACTATTTAGGCTTAAGCGGTTCAATATAGGGACCTTTCCCCTACAGAAATTGAACTGTGTGTATTGAATATGACTGGCTAAGCGCCTGGGCTGATAGCCCAATCATATTCATAAGCTGTATTAGCTTAGTACAAAAAGATACACAAATAAAATGAATATCCAATGTATACAGAATGGGTTTTAAGTTCATCCTGAAGTAAATGGTTATTTTATATTGTTTGTATTGTAATTTGCACCACGATTTGGGCGCCAATTTGAAGTAATGGTTTGTTGTAGGAGTTAGCCCCACGTTTGGGAAGCCAATTTGAAATAAGGTATTGTCTTTTACGTTGTTTGTACCATTTTGAAGAAGATGTATTTCTGTTACGATGTTTTCAACACGCTTTGGACGTCAATTTGAAATAGTTTGTGTTGAAGGAGTTGCATCGTATTTCAACTGTTGGGGATCGGAACTTGTAGTAGTTGCAACCGCATGTATTGTAAACAGTTTCCGGTAGCCTTCGCCCCAAATGTATTTTTAGGTGGCCTTTGCCCCAAGTTTAAAAGAAATATTAACTTTATAATTAAACTGTTTCTTTAAGTATTAAATATTTATATTTGCCTCGGCTGCGTCAGTATTTATTTTAGAGACATGGATATCTTGGTAAGGTCGTGGTGCGACTGAAGAATGTAGGCTTACAAAGATTTTAAGTTTTAATTCACTCCTTTTTATTAATCCTTGACACAAATTAAATAGCACTTCACTGATATCGAGAGCTGTGAGATTATTTTATTTAATACTTGCACTTTGTAACACGTAAACTTATTTTTCGTCTCACACGAATATGTATTATATTTCTCTATAGGACGCATCTTGCATACGGTTACTATCACGGTCTGCTGGCAACTAACTTGATTTCAACCGTCTAAACTTGTAAATTTCTGTATTTCAAGTCACTGATTGGCTAATCCTAGTCCAATAGAATACCTTCATTTAACTAAAGCTTTTTCTGGCTGTTGATTGGCTATTTTTAAACTGTCTCAAAATTTACTTTATTGCTGCTCTAATAATGACTAGTAGCATTTAAACTCTCAAACTCATTATTGCCTCAAAGTTACCTCATTGTTATCTCATTGTTAGCAACTTTTAACTTATTATTCTCACAGCTCCTACATTATTAAGTTTCGTAATACATTCGCATAACATTATTACACATGGATACAATAATATAAGCATATGCAATGACTGTTACATACATTTTACAAATTATTACATACACATATTGCTTCAAGGCGGGCTGTTATTTAATTTACATATTATATAATTAGACTGAAATTATTTAAGTGTTAAAAATCTGTCCCAATCGACAAACGTCAGGGAGTGATTTCTGGCTGGGAATGGAGCACAAAAGATATCATCTTGTATCTAGAAATGCATAACAAGCCGAGATGGTGCTCGTGTATGGCCAAACAGGCCGAAAGGGGTCTAGAGGTAGGACGGATGTACTGAGCCACGTACAGACAGTATTGTCCACATCACACATTTGGAGCCATTTTTCGGCGTTTGAGTGAGCATGGGTCGTTTGAGATAGACGAACGTTCACCACGGTCGCGGAATGTGCGTACACCAGAAGTGGAGGCACATGTTCGCCGTGATACTGAGAATAATCCTGGTACAAACTCCAGGCAATTGGCCCGCCAACATGCTGTAAGCCAAAGGACAGTTATCTGTATCCTACATGACAACCGCTATTATCCTTATCACCTCCAACGTGTGCAGGAATTATCACCGTCGGATTTTCCTCCACGGGAAAGTTGGTTTGTGCAACAGGGCTTCACCATTATGGGATTACTGTCTTCGGTCCTCTTCACCGATAAAGTGACCTTTGGTAGAGATGGCGTCATTAACCTGCGTAATCGTCATCTGTGGGCTACGAAAATTCTCATTGAATGGTTGAAGCGGTTTAGCATCAATGTTTGGGCAGGAATTATTGGCGACCGTCTACTTGGACCAGTTTTTCTTCCACAACGCCTGCACGGAGAAACATATCTAGACCTACTGCAAAACACCCTGGCGCCATTGCTGAAGAATGTGCTTTTGGCAATACACAGACAATGTGACTGCAGCACTATGGAGCGCCAGTCCACTTCCGCATTAATGTTCGCTGACACCTCAACATCTTTCCCAGGCGTTGGATAGAACGTGGAGGCCCTGTTGCATGGCCTCCTCGATCACCGGACTTAACCCCCCTGGACTTTTACTTGTGGAGGTATCTGAAAAGCATTGTGTACGGTAGGTCTGGGACTGATGTTCACACCCTTCTAAGGCGTACCCTCGTAGCCGTGGTCGCTGGAGTGTGTAGCTTTGGTACTCCACCAAGCTGAGGGTCGCGGTTTCGAGTCCCGCCTTGGGCGTATGCGTGTGTAATTGCTGTAATAAACGGTAATGAAAAACAGTAAAAACACCGTAATAAAAAACTGAGTAAACGAGGGAACTTTAAAAAAAAATATGTGTCACACTCACATGACTTTCCCTACTCTTGTACAAACTATTTTTATAAACGCTTATTCTCCATATGCTGCATGTTAATCGAGATATTGAGATGTTAATCTTATTGCTAATTTTCTTGTGGATGCAAGGGGAATTGGTAGGCTTTAAGCGATAGTCAAATATTTTAAGAGCTGGTTGCTATGTGGAGTATTCCATTCTCTTTGTATTACCAGGACAAAAAAAATGAATAACGAATTTGAGAAAAAGTATAAGTATTACAAAATTTAAGGGAATAACAAGCAATATCTCGAAAATGATTCACCCAACAAAAAAAATGTATATGATATAAATTGTGTATTTTAACGCGATCTACATTTATTGTGTAGTAAAATTTTTGTCTATCTCTTATGGTTTACCAGTTATGCAAAAGTCGTTCACAATGAAGAATACTTTTGGAGATATTCCCAGAAAATTCGAGATATACATTTCATTTGTCATGAATATATCTTAAACATAAATTTTCGAAAAATGTTCCATGTAAAGGGTAATCTGCGGTGGGGGGATTTTCTTGAAAACCTTCTTGTCGCATCTCTGGAAGATACTGAACCTAAATACCAATACCTAAATTCTGAGTTATGCTGTTCACAGACACACACGGACGTTTCCAAAGATGATTTTTTTGGATTCAGGGGGTCTCAAAACATATATTTCCGATGAAATCTCGGTATCAAATTTTTGGGTGGAATACAATACTTTCCCTACTTACTATACATACTATACATACATACTTCAGTATTCATTCATTCATTATCTGTTTACCCTCCTCTTATGTAGGACTTACACCCCCCAGGACTTACAAGCGGGTGCCTGGGGTCAGAGGCCCGTCGAGGAGCAGACACTCATGGATCAGACAGAGCATCCAGGATGGGTGATCAGCCCGATGCGTGGTATGGGATGAAGGAAGTAGATGAAATGAAATGTTGGTGAAATAGATGAAAGGAAAGGTGATGATGGAGCAGTTGGTGGAATGAATGGCGGGGGAAACCGGAGAACCCGGAGAAAACCCGCCCAGACGCCGCTTCGTCCACCACAAATCCCACATGCAGGTCCCTGTGATTGAACCCGGGCCGCCTCGGTGGGAGGCAAGCGGTCTAACCACTCGGCCACGGCGCCGCCCTACTATACGTAGTAGAGAGAGTAAAAAGAAGAACTCAGATCAGGGAGAACCATCCTGGTGGGATTTGAACCGCAGGCCTCCCGCTCAAAGTATGTGCCTTAACATCTGGGTTACCGGTGTCGGTAAAGGATGGTTAGGATGGGCAATTTTTTTAAAATCTTCATGTCATTTCCTCGGAAGATACTTAAATAAAATACCAAGGTTGGTATTTTTCCAACATTTCATTTTTTTAATTAGCACATACACCGGCGCGCGCACGTGTACGCACACACACACGCACACATATACAATGGAAGGTGTTTTTATTCAGGGGATCTCGAAAATGTAAAGATTAAATACAGAGAAATCTCTGTATTTTATTAGGTTACTCTATCACCATAGTAGGTACATTGCTCCCTAAAAATTCGATACCGGATTTCACCGAAAATACATGTTTATAGGTCCCTAAATTCAAACAAACCATTTTTAGAAAAAGGTCCGCACGCGTCTGTGCCTGTGAACAGCATAGCTCAAAAACGAAAAGTCGGATACATACCAAACTTGGTATTTAATTTCAGTATCTTTCAAGATGCGACAAGAACATTTTAAAGAAAATCCCCCCCAAACCCAGCTACCCTTTACATGGTACATTTTTACTTTCTCTACTACGTATAGTAAGTAGAGGAAGTATTGTATTTCACCCAAAAATTCGATACCGAGATTTCACCGGAAATACATGTTTTGAGACCCCCTGAATCAAAAAAAAGCATTTTTGGAAACATTTCCGTGTGTGTCTGTGAACAGCGTAACTCAGAAAGGAACAGTCGGATAAACACCAAACTTGGTATTTAGGATCAGTATCTTCCAGAGATGCTACACGAAGGTTTTCAAGAAAATCCCCCCACCCCAGACTACCCTTTACATAGAACATTTTTCGAAAATTTTAATTTTCTCAAAAATGGCTCTAACGATTTTGATTAAAATATCATATGTTTAAGATACTGTCATGAGAAATGAAATGTATATCTCGAATTTTCTGGGAATGTCTCGAAAAGTATTCTTCATTGTGAACGACTTTTGCATAACTGGTAAACCATAAGTGATAGATAAAATTTTACAACACGAAAAATGTAGATCGCGTTAAAATACACAATTTATGTCATATACATTTCTTTTGTTGAGTGAACCGTTTTCGAGATATTGCTTTTTATTCCCTTAAATTTTCCAATACTTGTACTTTTTCTCAAATTCGTTATTCATTTTGTTTGTCCTGGACATGCAAAGAGAATGGAATGCACTACATAGCAACCAGCGTTAAAATATTTGACTATCGCTTAAAACCTACCATATTCTCCTTGCATCTACAAGAAAATTACCAATAAGATTGACATCTCAATTAACATGAAGCATGTGGAGAATAAGCGTTTGTAAATATAGTTTGTACCAGAGTAGAGAAAGTCATGTGAGTGTAACACATCAAATTTTTTAGTAATGTTTCAAAAACAAGTTCCAACGATTTTGAATAAAATACGATATATTTAAGCTACTCGCGTGAGAAATAAAATGCACATCTTGAATTTTCTAGGAGCCTGTGAAGTCCTCTTCATTCGGAAGGAATTTTGTATAACCTTATATAACTGGTAAACGTTAAGTGATAGACGAAAACGCATTACACAAAAAATGTAGATCTCTTTAAAAACACAATTAATTTCAAATAAGCTTTTTGTGGTATGTCATTTACCAGATATCCGTTATTAACTGCTCGAATTGTTCGATACTTTTTTTTCTAAGTTTAGCGTCCTTTAACTGATTCGCTCAAACTGGACCATAAATGAATGAAATGGATGAAATGATGCTCATATGAGCCGGGGATCCATAGAGCTTAAACTTGTCCGACATTCATCTTTACAGATAAAGGAAAAGCCTGGAAAGAAACCTTATCCAGGTAACTCACCCTAACCGAGATTCGAACTCGGAACTCTTAAATGTGAAGCAGACATGCTACCCCCACACCACAGAGGCAGGCCTTTTCTGTACTTAATTATTCTTTTGAAGTCCTATCGATTTTTGTTGTTTTTCGTGATTGCATGAAAACATTATGGCATTTGAAGGCCAGCATATAGCGTCCAGTTCTTAAACATTTGACTATCGCTGTTCTCTTTGTATCTATAACGAAATGTGTAATGTAGCTGTTTATGCAAAGGTTAATTTGGATTAATATGTAGTAGATAGCAAAATAAACTTTCGTAACAAACAGTTTGTATACCCAGTAACAAACGATAGAAGATAGAGAAACTCGTGCGACTGTAACACAGATTTTTCCTTTCTCTACTACGTACAGTATGTAGGGGAAGTATTGTATTCACCCAAAAATTCCATACCGAGATTTCACCGGAAGTATATGTTTTGAGGCCCCCTGAATCAAAAAAAATCATTTTTGGAAACATTTCCGTGTGTGTGTGTCTGTAAACAGCATAAGTCAGAAACGAACAGTCGGATAAACACCAAACTTGGTATTTAGGTTCAGTATCTTCCAGAGATCCGACACTAAGGATTTCAAGAAAATTCCCCCACCCGAGATTACCCTTTAAATGGAACATTTTTCGAAAATTTTAATTTTCTCAAAAATGGCTCTAACGATTTTGATTAAAATATCATATATTTAAGATATTTTATGACAAATGAAATGTATATCTTGAATTTTCTGGGAATGTCTCCAAAAGTATTCTTCATTGTGAACGACTTTTGCATAACTGGTAAACCATAACAGATAGACAAAATTTTACTACACAAAAAATGTAGATGGCGTTAAAATACACAATTTATGTCATATACATTTTTTTTGAGTGAACCATTTTCGAGATATTGCTTGTTATTCCCTTAAATTTTTCAATACTTGTTTTCTCAAATGGGAATTCGTTATTCATTTTTTTGTCTTGGATATGCAAAGAGTATTAATCTGTGGCAAAGGGAATGGTGCTGCACCTAGCAACCAGCTATTAAGAGATATGTATGTGTTTAAAGGCTACTGATTTCTATATTGCCGTTGTAAATATATACTCCCCTTACATCTACAAGAAAATTAGCAATAAGATAGAGTATGCAAATGTTTATCTCGTGTAACATGAAGTAGATGGAGAATAAGCGTTTGTAAAAATAGTTTTACAAGAGTAGAGAAAGTCATGTGAGTGTAACACATCAGATATTTTTGCCTTGGATATGCAAAGAGTATTAATCTGTGGCAAAGAGAATGGTGCTGCACATAGCAACCAGCTATTAAGAGATATGTCTATGCTTAAAGGCTACTGTATTTCCATATTGCCCTTATTATATTCCCCTTATTTCTACAAGAAAATTAGCAGTAATATAGAGTCTGCAAATGTTTATCTCGATTAACATGAAGTAGATGGAGAATAAGCGTTTGTAAAAATAGTTTGTACAAGAGTAGAGAAAGTCATGTGAGTGTAACACATCAGATTTCTTTTAGGGTGGAATGCAATACTTCCTCTACTTGGTATATGTTAAGCAGTAAAGAAAGTAAAAATATTCGCTTTGTATTCTGTGAAAAAGGTTTATTTGAATAGCAAATTAAGTACTATTGATATATGCAAAGCTTGAGTCGTATATAAATACTTTCCGCTCAACAGGTAAGGGACATTGGAAATAAACGTGTTTGATGGAATGCAACTCTCCAAAGCTCGCCTCTTTGAGAAAAGCTTAGCATCCTTTGAACTTGCGCTGCCATTGTCAAGTGTTACACACGCGATGATTTGTTAGGTTATGTTTGAATAAGGAAGTGAGGCAGCGAGTGGAGGGGGATGGAAGTATTGACGATATAACAAGAACATTCCCCAGTGAGGCGGATATGAACTGGCACCCGGTGAATCACCGCGGTATGTCTACCATCTCGCCGTCACCTCACAGAGCAGAGCAACCCGGCCTCAACAATGGAGACCTTGCCTCTACTGGCTCTGGTAAGTAGAACACTCTGCTTAAAGTAGGTCATGCTATCTTCTCAACTTAGAATACAGTGTCGCTTAGGCATACGAAGGTGGCGATTTCGCCGGTGTATTTGTTCGCAAAAACATTTGCTTTTTGGAATATAAACAGTCCGCAAAAGTAAATTTTAACAATCTAGGCTGCAAAAGTGATCGCATATAATGGGTTTTATTATTTTATGAATTATTAATTAAAAAAGCAACAATTTCTAATGAACCTGCCCTCGTCACCTCGGATTTCCGGTAACGCAATGCTGCCAATTCAACTAGTACCGTGGCTTAGCAAGGTGCTATAATTTTGGAGGCTTTGAGTCAACTGTTTGAGGTTGGCGAGTTGTTTGAAAAAGTAGAAAACTCACGATAGTGTACAAAATATGTGATATACCACATGACTTTTTCTACCCTCTGTAGTTTATTAGTGCGTATACAAAATATTCTTACTAATGCGTATTGTCCTATCTACTACATTTTAATCCAACTAAACCTTTGCAGAAATAGCTACATTACACACTTCGTTAGATACACAGGGAACAGCGATATTCAAATGTTTAAGAGCTGGTCGCTATATGCTGACCTTAAAATTCCATACTGTTTCCATGCAATCGCGAGAAATAACTGAATGTTGACTTTAAAAGAATGACTCCAACCCTTAATAACGATATCTCAGAAATGGCTTATGCCACAAAAAACTTATTTAAAATAAATTGTGTGTTGAGAACAGATCTACATTTTTTGTGTAGTACGTTTTCGTCTATCGCTCAACGTTTACAGGTTATATAAGATTATATAAAATTCGTTCCGACTGAAGAGGACTTCACAGGCTATTTCCACAAAATTCAAAATATACATTGGATTTGTCATGTAATATCGTAACGTATCATATTACAATATGAGGTTGAGAAATTGACAAACGAGGCCGCAGGCCGAATTTGATAACCAATCCAGTATTGTAATATGTAGTTACGTTATGTGTTCGTACAACGTTTTACCTACTTTAGTTACGTAATGTTGATTTTTGTTATTTACTTTGGTTAAATTATATTTTTATTTCAGATGTAGTATTATAAATCACTGAAACAGTACACTACATTGATACATAGTTGATACGTGTGTGTAGTGGGCCATGCGTGGTTTGATAGGCGATTTGTTTGTTAGGTTTTGTTTAAATGAGTACTAACTGAATTAAATAAACTTTGAAAAATGAGTTGTGACGAAGATATTGCAAACGCAGCTAATTCAGTTATAGATAGTTTAATTTCTAATAAATTCCCGACTTCGTATTATTTATGCATGGTCCACAATACGCAACCAGTTTCGTGATAAGAGTTACATTACGAAAACCGTTGCGTAATAGAAGCTTCATTACGAAACTAGGTGCGTAATGAGGTACCGTTACGAAACTAGTTAAGTAATGAATAGGTTTACAAAGGTTTTTTTTAGTATAGTAAACTCGATATTACGTAACTAAAGCAGATAAATATCTTAACATATGGTATTTTAATCAAAATTGTTAGTCATATTTTAGAAAATCAAACATTTCGAAAAATATTCTATGTAAAGGGTAGTTTATGGAGAGATATTCTGGAAAATCTTCACGTCGCATCTTTGGAAGGTACTGAACCTAAGTACCAAGTTTGGTATTTATCCGACTTTTCGTTTTTGAGTTATGCTGTTCACAGACACACACAGAGACACACAGATACACGCACACACAGACCTTTGTCTAACATGCTTTCTTTATTCAGGGGATCTCAAAACATGCATTTTTGTTGAAATCGCGGAATTTTTTAGTGGAATGTAATACCTTCTCTACCTACTATGTACGTGGTAGAAAAGTAAAAATTATAAAGTAGTAATGGTTACCATAGAAGTGTACAATGATATTCATTTTAAACATGCAACGGATACGAAAACAACTAAATAACAATACGAGAAATGATTTAATATACGTGTTCTTTTATATTTATAACAGAATTTAAAATGCTAGTCTATATACTTGACCACACACATCCTTAACATACTTTGAATATATTAGACTGCTGCTTTTCTGGAAAAATATTCATTCGCCTGCTAAAATTTTACTTTACGTGGCGGGTTAAGTAATTATGCTTTCGTTTTCTTGTTTTATTTTTCTGCATGAAATTAAATGTAACCAGTGACATTTACACAACAAATTATAAATGATTTCAAATAGTTTCTGAGATATTAACAAGTTAATGCTAGTATAAAAAAGGAAATGTTTATTCCACCATTATTATAGTTTCCGAAAAGCTTTTAAAATTATGTGATTATTCTGCAAAACACGTAAGTTTCTCAATATATCTGCACTAAAAATCTGATGTGTTAAATTTACATGACTTTTCTGCTCTTGTACAAACTATTTTTATAAACGCTTATTCTCCACCTACTTCATGTTAATCTTATTGTTAATTTTCTTGTAGGTGCAAGGGGAATTGGTAGGCTTTAAGCGATAGTCAAATATTTTAAGAGCTGGTTGCTATGTGGAATATTCCATTCTCTTTGCATTACCAGGACAAAAAAAAACGAATAACGAATTCCCATTTGAGAAAAAGTTGAAGTATTGGAAAATTCAAACAAATAACAAGGAATATCTCGGAAATTGTTCACTCGTTCAAAAAATGTATATGACATAAATTGTGTGTTTTAACGAAATCTACATTTATATGCAGTAAAATTTTGTCTATCTCTTACGATTTACCAGTTATGCAAAAGTCATTCGGAATGAAGAGGACTTTTGAGTTCACTCCCAGAAAATTCAAGATATACATTTCATTTGCCATAAAATATCTTAAATATACGGTATTTTAATCAAAATCGTTAGAGCCATTTTTGAGAAAATCAAAATCTTCGAAAAATGTTCCATGTAAACGGTATTCTGGGGTGGGAGATTTTCTTAAAAATCTTTGTATCGCTTCTTTGGAAGACATGAAACCTAAACACAAAGTTTGGTATTTATCCGACTTTTCGTTTTTGAGTTGTAGTGTTCGCAGACACACAGATGTGCACACGAACAAGTTTCCAAAAATACTTTATTTGGATTCAGGAGCCTCAAAACATGTATTTCCAGTGAAATTTAGGTATCGAATTTTTGGGTGGAATGCAATACTTCCCCTACTTATTATACGTAGTAGAGAACGTAAAAAAACAAACTAATTACGCTTGCTTACAGTTAAATTTTCCTTAAAATTTGCTTAATAATCAAATATATACTATTTCCTCAAAGTAAAATTTTCTAAAACCAAACATAGTTTTAAAAGCTAAGAACAGCAAAATGCATTATTTTTTCGGAGGCGTCTATCTTGCAAGCTTTTAAATTCATTGTTGGAACCATTAATGTAGTTAAACTTCAACCAGGGTATTCTTACTAACACTGGAATCTACTGATATTCATTTTGATGTATACTGAATCTATAACTTTATCCATCAGGGAGTAAAGGTCAATGAAAGTGATGCACACGATCTTGTAGGAATGCAAACCTAGCGGTATGAAAATACAATGATTCAGAAGGCGTGAGATGTGCTTGCATTTTCCCGTCGCATTCGGTACACCAAGAGCACGAGTGTACATAAAAGTGTTTCACAAATATGCTATTCAAGGTGCACAACAATGCTGAAACTGCATTATTTAGCAGTTGTTGAAAGGTAATTTGCTACCTTATGTGTACGCTATTTGTCACTGTCTATGATTCTATGGATAGGTTAGCAATAAAATTATTTCGCTAGTCAACTGTTCTCATTAAGTTAGGTTAGTTTACCATTTCAACATTTTATATTTTCAACGTGAAAAACTATTGTGCAATACACTTTGGTACAAACTTCGTAGCATAATTTACTACAATATGAATTGGAATTTAAAAAAAACAAAGGTGATTTTGACAATCAATAAGGTATATAATGATGCTACAAAACGTATATGGTATATTTTATCGATTTAAATGAAAAATCAATATTGTAAACGAAGCTGTATTATTTGAAGTGATTTTGGTGTTATTACTGTTCATATAAATACTATGTGCCGTTACTTTTCAGCTACATCTTGACCTTGAAGTTGATTTACTCCATTACAAATCGAATCAACGCGAGTGCGATAAAGAGGTCATTGCTACTTTTAACTGGATAAAGATTCACATTATTATTATTATTATTATTATTATTATTATTATTATTATTATTATTATTATTATTATTATTATTATTATTATAAGTATTTAAATCATATAAAGAGGCTCAACAAACCATACATAAAGTTACAGCATATTCCACTCGCACGTGTTTCCCGCCGCTGTCGGGAACAAGGTCACGCTAACTTTTCGCAATCAATGTAAATCGGTAGCGGTTGAGTTTACTTTAATAAGCGAATTTTTCCTTGCTTTACACTTTCCTTCGTTGCTCCGTTTTTAATTATTTTATTATTTATTTGCTAGAGAAATACTATATAAAGTATAAACAGTAAAAGCCATCCACTACCGAATGAAAAAAATGTCATGGCCGGATACGCGGGATTCCTGTCAGATGGATGTACACAGCATACAACTATATATAGAAACTGTAATATTATTAAACATAGTTAACCAAATTAGTATTCGTGACGATAAAAACAAGAAAGGTCACGAAAGCTAATTTTACTATACGAGTTCTTTAGTAATTAAGTTTAAAGGAGAGGAAAAAGTATTGTGATGAAAAATAACGAACAAAAAACAAACAATGATACGGTAATTTGTATCACAAATTACTTAAATGTAAATATTGATTGTAATATGAATATGTATTTTTATGTGACATTGATTTCAGAGGTTTATTAATTATAATTATTATTGGTAAATAATAATATACGGCTTTACTGAAACTGTCAATAATAACGCAATAATGCAGCGAGGGGATGAGTTGTTTATCATTACCGGGAACAAGGAACTTACGTAATGTTCGCGCGCTTTCGGTAGAAATTTCTAGAACATTTCCTAAAGCATATGTATTCGTGGTTTTCATTGGATATTAAAATAGACGCTAATGTTGGCGCGTTTTATTAGCCAATAGCAGTTCATTTATAATCTTTAGGCATGTCGAGGAGTGGGAGTATATAAGCCAGGTCCGAGGTAGATCGCCCCACAGTTCAACAAAATTCTCAATACCTTACACGTCAGTCGCCCAGTTCATCAAAATTTCTAACACGCTGTCTTCAGTTCGTCATAAGTTACGCGCAGTAGAATTATGAGAATCTAAAGTATTATACAGTTAAATATACACAAAGTTGAAGTACGTGAGTTAAAAGTGATAAGAAGTTATTACAAACAGTTTCAGTTTGGCGAGTATCCAGATCAATATGTAAAAGTGTTTGTGAACGTGTTCGGCAATAAAAGTTATAAAACCAATTTCTTCATTAAGTATAATTTCTGGATAAAAGATTCCTTTCCGATTCACACCCTGCAAGAGATAAATGTTCGACCTAAACAGCTAGCTGGAGGACACTTAAAATAAATTATTTCAAAACTGATACAAATTGCTACGCCAGATGGAGCTACAAACCAAACAAACGAATGACGTCACAAGATGGCTTCAACACACTGATATAAACAACATTACGTAAAGCATCATTCCGTTGCAAATTGGCTCCACAACACGGAGGTAATAAATACAACATTAACACTACTTCAACAAGGATAATAAAATTAATTTAAAGTACGCAAAAATAGTTTTGATTGTGGAAATTCTTTCCTAATAACTCTTTTAACTTCGCGTTGTTAACTTTGTGACAAGCGCACACAGTCACGCATTTAGTTTTGTATTTATGGCAATGTAACGGGATTTTATTCCGATTGTTATGCATATAATTTAGCACAACATAAAAATCTAATGGATCGAATACTTTGAATTCAGAGAGCAGAAGTTCTATTGGATAATCAATAGGTTTTTTTTCAGATATATTTTAATTGGTCTTCTTTGTAATAACATTAAAAGCATGTGCTGCCTCTAACTTCCACATTAATATTGACGATTTGGATTTTGGAGGAAATTGTTCGTTTGCATTTCTAGTCCTGGGTTTTCTTTTGATATTTAAACTTTAAATCGCACCTACATTCATACTTTCAAGCATACTACTAGACTCTGTGAGGTCAGATAATAATTCAAATTAAACCAAAATCCTCCCTCCAGCAATCGAATCCGGAAACTTTCAGAAATTAGCGCGCTAAACATTAGACCACAGAGGCAGTTCCATGGGTATTTAGTAGCGACGTGAACTATAGCTGAGTATATATCGCGAAGGTTATTGTAGGTTTGTTAGTTCACCTGAGTTAGGGTATACCGGATATAGTTGCGCAGTTGACTTCCTGTACCATCTATTTTGATCTGTTGAGTTTTGGCGTAAAGTGGTCTTTGGGATCGCGGAACTGCTAGCTGTTCTTCGAGAATGCACGTAGTAATTTAACTACTGGACAAATGGTCTTAGTTGCGCAGTTGCCTTCCTGTACCATTTATTTTGTTGCTATTGTGTTTTGGCGGAATGTGATCTTTAGGATCGTGGAATTTCTAGCTATTCTTTGTGTGTACACAAAGTCATTGTGTTGCTGGACAGATGGCCTTAGTTACGTTGTCGCCTTCATGTATCATCTATCTACTTTTAATTTCAATTTCTTTTGTTCTGCAGTTGGAACTTCGGGTCGTGTTATTGAATATTATCCAATCCGTTATTTATCGGTCAAATGAAGGAAACCACAAAAAAATCCCAGTCAGGTTTGCCGGGACAAGGTATTTCAACTCGCAACCTCCAGTGTGAACAACCTGTATTTATTTACGATTCACTTGTGTTAACTAAGTTAGTCTTCAAGTTCAAAGATGATTTGAGGAAAAATTCCTGCTAATCTTTGAGGTATATTAAATAACATCCTTGTAGAAGTGAAACCAAATGTTTGCTAAGAAATCGTCGGCAATGCTGGATGTGGATTAAAGCGATTGGTGGACAACTTTTTATCAAGAAGTGCTAGCGTCAGTTCACGATACTCGCACAAACGCAACTGGTGTCGCTCTCGCCAGTAGACCAAACTACGCAAGTTGTTTGTGTCTAACTACATTATTTCATGTAGGCAAATGCTCAGTTTCACTCACAGAATGTTAGCCATTTTCCATACACCGGGAATGTTGAATAATTCACGGACAAACACGAATATATATCTAAACACCGAGACGCTTGCGAAGTATCCATAGGTGCCATCCATCGCGAGAGGCAACATAACGTTACACGGAACGAAGGTGAGACAGGTGGCGTGTAGTCTCTCCAAGCCCCGTACATAAAAGTAACATAGAAGTTAAGGGGCAAGCTAAACATAGTCCAACAAAACACATGGACTAAATTTCATGTTGCATTACTGGACAATAGCGAAACGATGCCTTTCCAATGCCTTATCTTCACTAAGAAAGAGCGATAACCTCTTCTCAGATAGTTATTCTACACGACGATGTTAAAGAGATAAATAATGTAGTTTGTTGTAGGTTAACCATAATATTGAAACGTCCCTAGTGAGGGGTGGTTAACCCAGGGGTCGCTTACACTAGGAGGCAGTAAACTCGTGTTGTAGAGCGAATCGGGATAGGTAGGTGGGTCACAGGGCGAAGCATTGAATAAAAGGCCCGGGGGTTGAATTAAAGCTAAGAGTTCTATTTGCGCTTAAGGTACAAGTTGCTGTTTGACCTGTGTGGGCAAGAACTTAATAGTAGAGTATCTTACCTGGGTTACGGTTGTCTTGAAGTGTGCACAATGGAAATGTTAACTAAATTACGGTAGGGGTGAGAGGCACCTCTTGCGGCTCGAACTTCGTCGTCGAGTATCGCCTCTAGCCGAGAGTGAAAGTAGGCGCCGCCATGACCTAAATCCACAGCTCTTAAATATTATTTTGACTGCTGACTTCGCGGTCTTGCGTTCTACATCGTCGTGTCACCGGGTTTCAACATTTTCTGGCGTATTGGTAATTCTAACACAATCCTCGATACTTTGATTGAACCTCTATCTTATTTCCTTACAATATGAATTCGGGTAGATGCAGTTTCACGTACATGCATTCAATCTGCAAAGCTACTTAGGGACGGAAATGAGTAGTGGCCGTGGAGAAACTGATTTCGCTCACTCTATTAGTCTCCTTCCAAAACCAAAGAAAGCTACATATGGTGTTGAAACTGTTAAACTGTTAAGGGTACTTGAGAATAAATGTCACTGGAATTTTTATCAACGCTTTCTCAAGATAATTGTATCAAAAAATTAATTTTCATGGTCCTTTATATTTAACTTTTCAAAAAAATAATTGTCAAAAAATGAAAACTGAGTCTCATGATGAAAATTTGGAAAGCTTCAACTTTTAAATGTTGCATATTGGTCTTCGAGCACAGTTCTTTGCAATAAAAGATTAAATTTTGCTTAGCATTAAAACCTTTCCTTCAAAAAATAATGAAGTAAGTAACACATTCAATTTTATAAATGTATTGCATTACTCAAACCTCAAATACAAAACCATAGTCGATATTAAGAAAAGACCCCTTGGATCTCTGAAAGTACACTGAAAATCTGAGAGAATTTGAACAAAAATTGCGTGATGACGAGCATTTTAAAGCCGCAAAGACATTAGAAAATAAGATTACGTCAAGCGCTATTTGCACACACCTACGCAAGCCCATTTAAAGGTCACGTTTGGGCAACTCTACAAACTTGAGAATTTTAGCCATGAAACATTTTTTCAAAGTAGAATTTTTCCCTCTAAATTTTGTCGAATATTTAGTATAGAGTACCCTCAACCCGGTTAGAAGTATGCATCCGAATCGGGATCAAAAGCTGTGACCACCTTTTAGTAAGGATATAACTGTAACGCAGTAAAATAGCCGTGTTACTAAAGCAGAGGCGATCGAGTGAGATGGCTTAGTCGGTAACGTCGGTGACTTGCATTCGGGAGGGCGTAGGTTCAAATCCATAATATGTCCATCTGACTGAGAAGTTTCCAGGTAAATACAGGATTGGATATGCAGTATCACGATTCTAAGTTGTACCTATAGAACAAAATAAATAGTAATTAAACTTGACGGTAAAAGGAACGACGGGGCCCCTCGAAACCAGGGCAAAACACCGCAAGTGAGCCACAACAACCCTTTTTTCTTCTACCGTGACCCGTAGAAGGGAGGGATAAGAGGAGAGACCCGAAGGGCAACCAGATCCAGATGACGACAGGCGCAAGCATGCGGGATCTCTAACGTTTTCAGATCGAACGCATCCGACGACGCCCGAGCCCAGCCACAAGTCCCTAACCCCCGAAGGAGCTCATGCCCGAGAGCACCCGGAGGCGGATCGCAACAATGCCAGGGAAGAAATCTCTTTGAGTACACATCCACCGTCCAGACGCAACCCCCAGAACACCGACGCCTGGTCCCATAACCTGAAACAGATGATGAGTATAGAAAAAGAGGGGGCAGAAAAGTCGTGATAGAAGATGAACCATCCTAGCATTCACCTACCGACCCTGGGAATCCACTAAAAACCCATGGGTCATGGTGGACAGTCGCCGGGGATCGAAGACGGGACCGCCCGAATGCGAGTCACATACGTTACCGCGGAAAGGCACTACGCAATTAAGTAGCATACTGATTCAAAGAACAGCCAACAGGTTCTACTATCCACATTCCGCTAAAACTCAACATCAACAATAGATGGCACAGGAAGGCGACTGCGCATCTAAGGTCATTTATCGGGTACATTTAACTCTCTACGAATCTACAGTAACCCTCGTGATGTGACCAATAAGTTAAAGTGACTTTAAGCAATAATAACAGAAAAGAACGATAGTCTAATGTTGAAAATAACACTAATATAATTAACATATAAAAATGAAACAGCTTCTTCCATCGTTTCCTCTTGCAATCTAGGGCTTAGTTCGACACTTTACGCAATTTCTTGTATAACTACGGAAAATAGAATGCTGTAAATGCAATATTTTATATTATTTATTTCCGTATCTTCGATGTCTAAACTTTACATTATATCTCATACCACGAATACAGCATTAGTCTCTCGGTGATATGAATTACTGTTCCGTAAGAAACGTAAACCTCGCTAGCGGTAAAGAGCACACAAATTGCACCGAAACCTCGGTTTCGCTGTTTAAATGCACTTCATTTATAAAGGAGGAGCTCCTTTCTCAAAATGCGGTGAAGGTCTACAAGAGGAGTGGGAAGGACATCTTCCCGGATATTTCGTATGCAAGGCCAAGCCGCATAACGTGGGTCAACTGACGTTTAAACTCTCATGCATGCAACAGAAACATCCGCATCATTATTATCTACACTACTCGTATGTACGTCTCTATGAAGTAGGTTGTTGCTTCACGTAAGGAAAGCCGATTTGAAGTAAGAGTTGTATTATAGTTCTTATGTTGGGGAGCCGAACTTGAATTAGTTCCAACCGCACGTATGGTAAAAAGTTTCCGGTAGCCTTTGCCCCAAATGTTTAAAAAATATTAACTTTGTAATTTTGACTGTTTCTTTAAATATTATATATTTATGTTTGCCTCGGCTGCGTCAGTATTTATATATATATATATATATATATATATATTTAGAGACATGAATGTCTTAGCAGGCAGTGGTGCGGCTGAAGAATATAGGCTTACACAGATTTTAAGTTTTTCTTCACTCCATTTATTAATGCTTGACACCATTTAAATAACACTTCACTGATAGAGAGCTCTGGGATTCTTTTATTAATTACTTGCACGTTTTACACGTAAACTACTTTCTTCTCACACGAATACGTATTAAATTTCTCAAGGACACATCTCGCGTCCGGTTAGAAACACTGTCTACAAGCAACTGAACTGATTTCTACCGCCTAAATTTGTAAATTTCTGTATTTCAAGTCTCTGATTGGCTATTCCTACTCCAATAGAATGCTTTAATTTGACTTAAGTTTTTTTCTGGTTGTTGATTGTCTATTTTATAAACTGTCACAGAAAATTAGATAAATGTTTCCAAGAATTACAAGTAGTATTGTTAAACTATCTTACTCATTATTGCCTCAAGGTTACTTCATTGTTAGCAACTTTTAACCTATTATTCTCACAGCTCCTACATTATTAAATTACGTAATACATTGACATAACATTATTACACATGTATACAATAATATAACATATACAACTACTGTAATATACACTTTTTATATCTTGTTATATACACATATTGCTTAAAGGCGGGCTGTTATTGAATTATATATATATATATATTATGTAATTAGACTGAAATCATTTAAGTGTTAAAAATACTGCCTCATCTTACCTATAGACCGATGATGTGCTAGAAACTGTCAGACATCAACCAATCTACATCGATAATCGAAGACCACAGTAAGCCGGGAATTTATCTCACGTTCACTTAAGGACATTGGCACGTGCGCAAAGCACGTTGTTTGATTCAACTATATGCACTTCAAAATTAGATTTCAATAATCTGATTAACATTAAACAATAGCATATGTTTTTAGAATTTTATTCATTGACCTGAATTTAGAGGCACGCTGACTAAACGTATGAACTGATATTACCTATATTGCATTATGAGCATGTTAATAAACAGTTTTTGCTTTCTCTACCGCTTACATAGTAGATAAAGAAGCTTTTCCATTCCACCCAAAAAAATCCTCATGTGTTATACTCACATGACGTTCTCTACTCTTGTACAAACTATTTATAAAAACACTTATCCCCCACATGCTTCATGTTAATCGAGATGTTAATCTTATTGCTAATTTTCTTGTAGATGCAAGGGGAATTGCTAGGCTGTAAGCGATAGTCAAATATTTTAAGAGGTGGTTGCTATGTGGAATATTCCATTCTCTTTGCATTACCAGGACAAAATTTCTGATGTGTTAAACTCACATGACTTCTCTACTCTTGTACAAACTATTTTTTACAAGCTCTTATTCTCCATCTATTTCATATTAATCCAGATAAACATTTGCAGAAACGATCTTTTGACATGCAAAGAGAATTACATTTTACACATAGGGACCAGTTCCAAAAATATTTGACTATCGCTTAAGGCGCACTATATTCCCCTTGTTTTGTAATTGCAAGGGCAATATAGAAATACAGTAGCCTTTAAGCATAGACATATCTCTTAATAGCTGGTTGCTAGGTGCAGCACCATTCCCTTTGCCACAGATTATAACTCTTTGTACATCCAAGAAAATCTGATGTGCTACACTCACATGACTTTCTCTACTCTTGTACAAACTATTTTTACAAACGTTTATTTTCCATATGCGTCATGTTAATCGAGATATCGAGATATCAATCTTATTGCTAATTTTCTTGTAGATGCAAGGGGAATATGGCAGGTTATAAGCGATAGTCAAATCTTTTAAGCGTTTGTTGCTATGTGGCGCATTCCAATCTCTTTGCATGTCCAGGACATAAAAAAAAATCTGATGTATTACACTCACATGACTTTCTCTACTTTTGTACAAACTATTTTTATAAACGCTTATTCTTCATCTACTTCATGTTAATCGAGATAAACATTTGCGGACTCTATCTTATTGCTAATTTTCTTGTAGATGTAAGGGCAAAATATATTTTCAAGGGTAATATAGAAAAACAGTAGCCTTTAAGCACATACATATCTCTTAATAGCTGATTCCTAGGTGCAGCACCATTCCCTTTGCCACAGATTATAACTCTTTGCATATCCAAGACAAAAAAATGAATAACGAATTCCCATTTTAGAAAATAAGTATTTAAAAATTTAAGGGAATAACAAGCAATATCTCGAAAATGGTTCACTGAACAAAAAAATGTATATGACATAAATTGTGTATTTTAACGCGATCTACATTTTTTGTGTTGTAAAATTTTGTCTATCTCTTATGGTTTACCAGTTATGCAAAAGTCGTTCACAATGGAGAATACTTTTGGAGACATTCCCAGAAAATCAAGATATATATTTTATTTGTCATGAAAATATCTTAAACATATGATATTTTAATCAAAATCGTTAGAGCCATTTTTGAGAAAATTAAACTTTTCGAAAAATCTTGCATGTAAAGGGTAATCTGGAGTGGGGGATTTTCTTTAAAACCTTCGTGTCGCATCTCTGGAACATACTGAACCTAAACACCAAGCATTTCCGTTGAAATCTCGGTATCAAATTTTTGGGTGGAATACAATACTTCCCCTACTTACCTTACGTAGCAGAGAAAGTAAAAATGAATAAGGAATTTGAGAAGAATTATAAGTATTGGAAAATTTAAGGGAATAACAAGCAATATTTCGAAAATAGTTCACTCAACAACAAAAAATTTATGACATAAATTGTGTATTTTAACGCGATCTACATTTTTTGTGCAGTAAAATTTTTTCTACCTCTTATGGTTTACCAGTTATGCAAAAGTCGTTCACAATGAAGAACACTTTTGGCGACATTCCCAGAAAATTCGAGATATACATTTCATTTGTCATGAAAATATCTTAAACATATGATATTTTAATCAAAATTGTTAGAGCCATTTTTGCGAAAATTAAAATTCTCGAAAAATGTTCCATGTAAAGGGTAGTCTGGGATGGGGAGATTTTCTTGAAAACCTTCGTGTCGCATCTCTGGAAGATACTGAACCTAAATACCAAGTTTGGTGTTTATCCAACTGTTCGTTTCTGAGTTATGCTGTTCACAGACAGACACACAGACACACAGACAGACAGACACACACACGGACATGTTTTCAAAAATTCTTTTTTTGGATTCAGGGAGTCTCAAAACGTGTATTTCCGGTGAAATCTCGGTATCGAATTTTTGTGTGGAATACAATACTTCCCCTACTTACTATACGTAGTAGAGATAGCAACAAAAAAAATCTGATGTGTTACACTCACATGACTTTCTCTACTTTTGTACAAACTATTTTTATAAACGCTTATTCTCCATCTACTTCATGTTAATCGAGATAAACATTTGCGGACTCTATCTTATTGCTAATTTTCTTGTAGATGTAAGCGGAAAATATATTTACAAGGGTAATATAGAAAAACAGTAGCCTTTAAGCACATACATATCTCTTAATAGCTGGTTGCTAGGTGCAGCACCATTCCCTTTGCAACATATTAATACTCTTTGCATATCCAAGACAAAAAAATGAATAACGAATTCCCATTTTAGAAAATAAGTATTGAAAAATTTAAGGGAATAACAAGCAATATCTCGAAAATGGTTCACTGAACAAAAAAAATGTATATGTCATAAATTGTGTATTTTAACGCGATCTACATTTTTTGTGTGATAAAATTTTGTCTATCTCTTATGGTTTACCAGTTATGCAAAAGTCGTTCACAATGAAGAACACTTTTGGAGACATTCCAGAAAATTCGAGATATACATTTCATTTGTCATGAAAATATCTTAAACATATGATATTTTAATCAAAATTGTTAGAGCCATTTTTGCAAAAATTATAATTTTGGAACAATTTTCCATGTAAAGGGTAGTCTGGGGTGGGGAAATTTTCTTGAAAACCTTCGTGTCGCTTCTCTGGAAGATACTGAACCTAAATACCAAGTTTGGTGTTTATCCAACTGAGTTATGCTGTTCACACACAGACACACACACGGACATGTTTCCAAAAATTCTTTTTTTGGATTCAGGGGTCTCAAAACGTGTATTTCCGGTGAAATCTCGGTATCGAAATTTTGTGTGGAATACAATTCTTCCCCTACTTACTATACGTAGTAGAGATAGCAACAAAAAAAATCTGATTTGTTATACTCACATGACTTTCTCTACTCTTGTACAAACTATTTTAGAAACGCTTATTCTCCATCTACTTCATGTTAATCGAGATAAACATTTGCAGACTCTATCTTATTGCTAATTTTCTTGTAGATGTAAGGGGAATATATATTTGCAAGGGCAATATAGAAATACAGTAGCCTTTAAGCATAGACATAATATCTCTTAATAGTTGGTTGCTAGGTGCAGCACCATTCTCTTTGCCATAGATTAATACTCTTTGCATATTCAAGACAAAAAAATGAAAAACGAATTCGTATTTGAGAAAATAAGCATTTAAAAATTTAAGGGAATAACAAGCAATATCTCGAAAATGGTTCACTCAACAACAAAAAAGTATATGACATAAATTGTGTATTTTAACGCGATGTACATTTTTTGTGTAGTAAAATTTTGTCTATCTCTTATGGTTTACCAGTTATGCAAAAGTCGTTCACAATGAAGAATACTCTTGGAGACATTCCCAGAAAATTCAAGATATACATTTTATTTGGCATGAAAATATCTTAAACCTATGATATTTTAATCAAAATCGCTAGAGCCGTTTTTGAAAAAATTAAAATTTTCTAAAAATCTTCCATGTAAAGGGTATTCTGGGGTGGGGGGATTTTCTTGAAAACCTTCGCGTTGCATCTCTGGAAGATACTGAACCTAAATACCAAGTTTGGTGTTTATCCGACTGTTCGTTTCGGAGTTATGCTGTTCACGCACACACACACACACACACACACACACACGGACATGTTTCCGAAAATGTTTTTTTTTGGATCCAGGGGCTCTCAATACATATATTTCCGGTGAAATTTCGGTATCGAATTTTTGGGCAGAATACAATAGTTCCCCTACTTACTATACGTAGTAGAGAAAGTATAAATGAATAACGAATTCCCATTTGAGAAAATGAGTATTGAAAAATTTAAGAGAATAACAAGCAATATCTCGAAAATGGTCCACTCAACAACAAAAAAGTATATGACATAAATTGTGTATTTTAACGCGATCTACATTTTTTGTGCAGTAAAATTTGGTCTATCTCTTATGGTTTTCCAGTTATGCAAAAGTCAATCAGAATGAGGAGAACTTTTCGGGATATCCCCAGAAAATTCAAGATATACATTTTATTTGTGATGAAAATATCTTAAAAGTATGATAATTTATTCAAAATCGTTAGAGCCATTTTTGAGAAAATTCAAATTTTCGAAAAATGTTCCATGTAAAGGGTAATCTGGGGTGAGGAGATTTTCTTGAAAACCTTCGTGTCGCATCTCTGGAAGATACTGAACCTAAATACCAAGTTTGGTGTTTATCCGACTGTTCGTTTCTGAGTTATGCTGTTCACAGACACACACACGGACATGTTTCCAAAAATGCTTTGTTTTGAGGGGGGATTCAGTGAGTCTCAAAACATGTATTTCCGGTGAAATCTCGGTATCGAATTTTTGGGTGGAATACAACACTTCCCCTACTTACTATATGTAGTAGAGAAAGTAAAAATGTCACTGCAATCACCATTTGTACTGTGAGTTCTGCACACTTCACTTCATAACTCTTACACACTTTGGAGTAGAGGGGTAAACTTTAGTTCATCTTTTAGGGGAACCTTTGCTCTACAGATTGGAGTTGCTGCCAACCTTCTGTGTGCTCAAGCCATTGAGAGTTTGTTTTCTCCAGTTTTGCCCTGACCAGCTTTTTCTGTGAATAACATTTTCTGGTATATTTGATCCGTTTTCTCAGAAACAATTAAAGATAGCTAAATTAATTTTTGGGATGATAAAACACAACCTTATAGATCTAATATTAATAAGATGTTTCGTTATGTTATTAAATAACTGCTGATAAAATTCAATAAAAGGATTACATAGTTAAGAAAATAATCGCATCTTCCTTAATGAACAAACTTATTAGATAAGAGTATATCAGTGAACTTAAAAGGCATTCATCCTGTAAAAGTTTCCGTCTGGTATCTTAAATAGTTTCTGAGATAATGGGCTATAAATTTAGCAGAGTTAATATTGACTGATGGTGGTTTTGATCTCTTCTTAAATACTAAAATGTTATTCTTGAAACAAAATTGTTACAGATGATACTGTGCGTGTCACACAACCATGCCATGACACTCTATGGTGCTCCTGTCCCAATACCAGCCACCTCACAGGTGCACTTCAAGGCATACAACCCGGACGATGGAAGTTACCATTTTGGTTATGATACAGGTGAGCAATTAGAAGTTACAACTACAGTAACAGTGAAATCATACTAGGACTATCTTCATTTTCATAAATGCTTTACAATTACCAAATTATAATATGGTTAGCATAAATGTACATAAATTTCTAGGAATCATAATTGATCCAAAATTAACATGGTCAGAACACATTAAGCATATTTGTGGTAAAATTAGCAAGTCATTATATTTACTTAGGTATTTCTCAAATATTCTAGAAGAAAGAGAATTAAAAATGATATATTAAGGGGTCATCTTTCCTATTTAATGTATGGGATAGAAATTTGGGGGTGTTGTACAAAAGCAAACATTGAAAGACTACTGAAATTACAGAAGAAGGCAATCAGAATAATATATGAATTAAATCATAGGGATTCGTGCAGGAACTTTTTTAAAGATAAACAAATTCTAACAGTATCTTCATTATAGTTTATAAAGTAATAATATATAATTTGAGAAACAATGATATTTATCACTACAATACACGACATAACAGTGATTTCTTCAGACAGGGTTTTAGAATTACAGTTAGTTACAAGGAATCCTAAAGTAATGGGACAATTACTATATAATAAGCTGCCAGATTTTGTAAAGCAACCTAATACAGCACATAGTTTTAAGACTAGGCTTAAGAGTTACCTAATAAATAAGGCTGTCTGTATCATGGACGAATTGTAGTATGTAAATTTGAATAAATTGTATAAACCTAAATATGTATATAAATGTTGTATAAATATGTAACCATTTGACAATGTCAGAAACTGTATTTCAGTCTATTGACAATAAATGCATTATTATTATTATGATTATTATAAGCATTAAAATACTGGTTATTTAAAAGTCACTTGTGGATTGACTGGTCAAATTAAACGTACGGGTAACGGTCCCTTACACACTCGTAATTGAGATACAGAAAAAAGATGATTTAAAGAACGGAAATGCATATATTATATATTTTAAAATGAGATGTGAACAGTTACAAAGCCTGTGGCGCATCCAGCCGCCCAAGTCCAAGTTGAGGGCAGCCCGATGGAGTGTTATACCCCCGATGGGCTTGATCGCTTGCTGGTAGGATGGAGGTTGCAGTATGACGGGTGAGAGTGACGTTGAGGGGATGAAAGAAGGGAGCAAGTTTGCTCCTCGACGGCTGCTGGTCGGGGTGCAACGGCCCTTCTGCACCGTGTGTTATCTGTTTTCCAAAACGTTTTCTTTTTTGCGGGTGCTGTTATTAATTTTTAGTCCAAGAAACTCTTGAAGAATTGTGGAGAAACTCAGCTTTAGCTGCTGTTTGGAGGTTTTCCTATGTTACCGGGGTGCCCGCATGCCATGCGGGGAACCGGGTGTCGCCTCAATCGGCGTTGACTGGGGTTATAATCCCCAAGAGACCTAACGAGGGCTGGAATGGCAATCTGTCATGTAGTTTAGCGGCCCGGTTTCATCCTTAACATATGGAAGAGATGAGGCTTCATGAAGTAGTCTCCTCACGGGGAAGGAAGGACACACAGAATAGATGGCCTGGAGACCTCTACTCTGTACTCTCTGCAGACTCAGCACAGTCGAGTTTGCTGCCATGCCCCATATCTCGCAGGCGTAGTAGTAGGTGGATAATCAAGGCCTAACTTAAAGAAAACAGGCATTTCCGACCTGAGCACGGGGTACAGTGAGGCAGTAGCCTCAATGGCCCGATGTGATGATGTTTTGCCAAAAAGTTAGACCCTTATCTATATATACACCGCTGTATCTCCGGCCCTGACGTTTCATGAGGGTAAAGAAAGAGACAGGTATATATTAGAATGGCCACCTTTAGCAATACTAGCGCTGTGAATTTCCATGCTAAAGGAAGCTATTCTGATTCGCTTCAACAGATAAATGGGGACTGTAATTTGATTTCTTTTAAGTCTGTAATAAATATAGTTTACTGTTGTTGCTTAGAGCTTTGCTGAACATAAACCACAAATGAATATGAAAAGAATAAAAGATCCGGCAAAGGTTTGCAGTGCTGAGTTGACTCCCACAGCAAAGGGTGGAAGTTGTCTGCTAGGACCAATTACAGGCTCCCTCTCCCGTGCGTACTTGGCCTGTGTTGCTGATTTTCTTGTAAGTGAAGCACGTGTCATCAGTAGTTGTTTGCTTTAGTCCAGGTGAAGTTTGTTTTCTGTGCGCATGCGATTTACTGCGTTACCCTTGTTTAAGTTTCCTGTAAATACTATCTCCATACTTTAAATACTCTAACATAGGCAACCATTTCAACGTTTGCATTTTACGAAGAGATGGCACAGGTATACACATGTGTTCAGAGTAGGGGTAAGAATTGGCAACACTACCTCTCTCGGTCGCGCTAAATGTCAGAGCCGGAGATAAAACGGCGGTACTATAGCTTGACGCCCAAGTAGGTGATGACATTTGTTCACTGAAATCTTAGACGGAGGTAAGTAAAGGTTGGGGAATTCGCAGGGAGTTGGCGCTTCGCTAGGAAAATGTCGTAGCTTTTGTTCGGGTTAAGGGACATCCATCAACGCCTGCACCAATCTTAGATGAGGCGGAAGTGTCGTTGTATCGGGTTGAAAGCTCTGATAAAGTTCCTTTAAGACCCTCTTATATACGAAATCGCTAAATGTCAACAAAGTACTGTTTTAGTTACTACTGCGCATGCGCGAAAGAAGGTGCCAACCCATGAGTACTAGGAAATCCACGAGAACAGCTATAGTTGTTTTTCTTCTTCTCCCAAACATACTTGTTACCTACTGTATCTATCCCACTAAATAAAATTTATAATTAATATTCATTGAGCTTGAGCCTTACAGATCCTATGGCTACGCCCTGTTGTCATTCCCAGCTGCAACTGCTTCGCCCTCTACTTATAATAAACATCCCTCGGCTACGCTTTGCAGCTAGGTCCCTAAACTTTGGGCAACGCTTTGCGCCTTAGGGCCCTCAAATCTGGGCTATGCTTAATCAGTCATTCGCGCATGGCTCGCTAGGTTTTTCATCCAGATGCTGGCGGCTCTTCCGTATGAACAGCATAGACACAAAAGTGCCTACTACAGGCCAAAGTGCAAACTAAATTTTCAGGGGTGAACCTGGCTCAAATTGATCAAATGATACCGTCTCTCAGATTTGATAGGTCCCGGGTTCGATTTCCACTCGGCCGGGCTCTTAGGAGAATGTAGGGTTGTATTATGTACTATCGTGAATTTTCCTGTACCCAATTTCCTCTCATTAAATTTCCTTTCATCTAACAAAATAGCAGGGTTGGGCGCTGCGGATGGTGGTATGCGACGGGTTGCCTTTTTTTTTTTTTTTTTTACTTTCTCTACTACGTATAGTAAGTAGGGGAAGTATTGTATTCCACCCAAAAATTCGATACCGAGATTTCACCGGAAATACATGTTTTGAGACCCCCTGAATCCATAAAAAGGATTTCTGGAAACATGTCCGTGTGTGTGTCTGTGTGTGTGTGTGTGTTTGTGTGTGTGTGTGTGTGTGTGTGAACAGCATAACTCGGAAACGAAGAGTCGGATAAACGCCAAACTTGGTATTTAGGTTTAGTATCTTCCAGAGATGCGACACAAAGGTTTACAAGAAAATCCCACCACCCTAGACTACCCTTTACATTGAACATTTTTCGAACATTTTAATTTTCTCAAAAATGGCTCTAACGATTTTGATTAAAATATCATATGTTTAAGATATTGTCATGAAAAATGAAATGTATATCTCAAACCTTCTGGGAATGTCTCCAAAAGTATTCTTCATTGTGAACGACTTTTGCATAACTGGTAAACCATAAGAGATAGAAAAATTTTACTACACAAAAAATCTAGATCGCGTTAAAATACACAATTTATGTCATATACATTTCTTTTGTTGAGTGAACCGTTTTCGAGATATTGCTTGTTATTCCCTTAAGTTTTCCAATACTTATACTTTTTCTCACATTCGTTATTCATTTTTTTTGTCCTGGACATGCAAAGAGAATGGAATGCGCCACATAGCAACCAGCTCTTAAAATATTTGACTATCGCTTAAAACCTACCACATTCCCCTCGCATCTACAAGAAAATTAGCAATAAGATTGACATCTCGATATCTCGATTAACATGAAGCATATGGAGAATAAGCGTTTGTAAAAATAGTTTGTACAAGAGTAGAAAAAGTAATGTGAGTGTAACCCATCAGAATTTTTTTAAGTGTTAAGTGCCCGTTCTTACTGCATATGGCACCATCGGCGATGACACCGATGATACATGAAGTAAAACGATAATTGAGAAAGGAAATTTATAAAGGAAATTTTCAGGCCTAAGTTTAAGGCACCTTCCTGGCATTTGCCATTTATGAGGACTAGGAATACTCTTCCTTATGGAATTTTAAGGCCAGCGTGTAGTGTCCAGTTCTTAAACATTTGACTATCGCTGTTCTCTTTGTATCCATATGGAAATGTGTAATGTAGATATTTCTGCAAAGATTTGTCTGATTAAAATGAAGCAGATAGAAAAATAAGCTTTCATTAGAATAGTTTGTATACCCACTAATAAACAATAGAAGGTAGTGAAAGTCATGTGAATGCAACACATAAGACTTTTTAATGTATATATTTAGATTTAGTAAATTCTAATGATGCCACTTATGCATATTATATATATTTCATTGAATAAAGATCTAATCTAATATGGCCCATAAGTGCTGTACTATTTTCCCAACATTGTTTGTAATTTGCAGGTTTAATGAAATATCAGTCTTTTCGAGAGGAGTTGCGAGAAGCAAATGGCAAAGTGACAGGCATATTTGGCTACATTGATCCTCAGGGTGTCCTGCGCATTACAGAGTACATTGCTGACAGACGAGGATATAGGTAAAGTATTGAAGTTGATGACATATCTCTTAGCATGGGCATTGCCAGGATCTATCTTAAGGGGAGGGGGTAAAAACCAGATATAATGATTCTGGATTCTTGTTTGATTATAAACGTTTACTAAGTCCAATCAGACACCTAAATTAACATCACAAAGAGTGTGTGTCCAGGATAATCTTGAAAATCCCTCAAAACATTTTTACTTTCTCTACTACGTATAGCCAGTAGGGGAAGTATTGTATTCCACCCAAAAATTCGATACCGAGATTTCACCGGAAATATATGTTTTGAGACCCCCTAAATAAAAAAAACGCATTTTTGGAAACATGTCCGTGTGTGTGTCTGTCTGTAAACAGCATAACTCAGAAACGAGCAGTCGGATAAACACCAAACTTGGTATTTATGTTTAGTATCTTTCAGAGATGCGACACGAAGGTTTTCAAGAAAATTTCCCCACCCCAGATTACCCTTTACATGGAACATTTTTCGAAAATTTTAATTTTCTCAAAAGTGGCTCTAACGATTTTGCTTAAAATATCATATGTTTAAGATACTTTCATGACAAATAAAATGTATATCTTGAATTTTCTGGGAATGTCTCCAAAAGTGTTCTTCATTGTGAACGACTTTTGCATAACTGATAAACCATAAGAGATAGACAAACTTTTACAACACAAAAAATGTAGATCGCGTTAAAATACACAATTTATGTCTTATACATTTTTTTGTTGAGTGAACCATTTTCGAGATATTGTTTGTTATTCCCTTAAATGTTTCAATACTTATTTTCTCAAATGGGAATTCGTTATTCATTGTTTTTATCTTGGATATGCAAAGAGTATTAATCTGTGGGAAAGGGAATGGTGCTGCACCTAGCAACCAGCTATTAAGAGATATGTCTATGCTTAAAGGCTACTGTATTTCTATATTGCCCTTGCAAATACAAAACAAGAAGAGCTTCGTAGGCCTTTAGCCATAGTCAAATATTTTTAGAACTGGTCACTATGTGTAAAACGTAATTCTCTTTGCATGTCAAAAGATCGTTTCTGCAAATGTTTATCTCGATTAGTATGAAATAGATGGAGAATAAGAGTTTGTAAAAATAGTTTGTACAAGAGTAGAGAAAGTCATGTGAGTGTAACACATCAGATTTTTATAATTCTTTCACCATCAACATGTGCTATTCTACAATGTAGGATGTAAGACAGCTTCTATTTCAACTCCTAAAAGACCAAAAACAATTTACAAAGTCTATATTTTGGAACACAGACATGTTGAAATTATAATAGAACATACTCTGTTGATAATTGTGTCTAAATTCCAGTAGGTAAATCATTAATCTAGTTGGCACTGCCTCAATCACCGAAGGTCAAGTGTAAAGGAATACCTACTCTCATAAGTAAAAATCTTTTGGGCATATACAAACAATCCCATGCTGTGCATTCATCATTTGAATAGTAGTAATAGCATAGTAAGAATAAGAAATTAAATTTATTTAAGCCCTGTTTAGAGGATTGCAAGGAAATTGTAATTATTCATTAAGGAATAAACTGATTGATATTAACTTATATATCTCTGAAAGTTCACTCTTGAGGCATTTATTATTACTTTCTCTACTACGTATAGTAAGTAGGGGAAGTATTGTATTCCACCCAAAAATTCGATACCGAGATTTCACCAGAAATACATGTTTTGAGACCCGCGCAATCCAAAAAATCTTATGTGTTACACTCACATGACTTTCTCTACTCTTGTACAAACTATCTGTACAAACGCTTATTCTCCTTATGCTTCATGTTAATCGAGATATCGAGATGTCAATCTTATTGCTAATTTTCTTGTAGATGCCAGGGGAATATGGTAGTATTTAAGCGATAGTCAAATACTTTAAGCGCTGATTGCTATGTGGAGCATTCCATTCTCTTTGCATGTCCAGAACAAAAAAAATGAATAACGAATTTGAGAAAAAGTATAAGTAATGGAAAATTTAAGGGAATAACAAGTAATATCTCGAAAACGGTTCACTCAAACAAAAAAATGTATATGACATAAATTGTGTATTTTAACGCGATCTACATTTTTGTGTAGTAAAATTTTGTCTATCTCTTATGGTTTACCAGTTATGCAAAAGTCGTTCACAATGAAGAATACTTTTGGAGACATACCCAGAAAATTCGAGATATACATTTCATTTCCCATGACAATATCTTAAACATATGATATTTTAATCAAAATCTGAAAGCCATTTTTGAGAAAATTAAAATTTTCGAAAAATGTTCCATGTAAAGGGTATTCTGGGGTGGGGGGATTTTCTTGAAAACCTTCGTGTTGCATCTCTGAAAGATACTGAACCTAAATACCAAGTTTGGTGTTTATCCGACTGTTCGTTTCTGAGTTATGCTGTTCACAGACGCGCACGCGCGCACACACACACGCGCGCGGGCGCGCGCGCACGCACACGCACACACACACACACACAAGGACATGTTTCCAAAAATGCTTTTTTTGGATTCAGGTGGTCTCAAAACATGTACTTCCGGTGAAATCTCGGTATCGAATTTTTGGGTGGAATACAATACTTCCCCTACTTACTATACGTAGCAGAGAAAGTAAAAAGCATTTTTGGAAACATGTCCATGTGTGTGTCTGTGTATGTGTCTGTGAACAGCATTACTCAGAAACGAACAGTTGGACAAACACCAAACTTAGTATTTAGGTTCAGTATCTTCCAGAGATGCGACACAAAGGTTTTCAAGACAATCCCCCCACCCCAGATTACCCTTTACATGGAACATTTTTCGAAAATTTTAACGATTTTGATTAAAATATCATATGTTTAAGATATTTTCATGAAAAATGAAATGCATATCTCGAATTTTCTGGGAATGTCTCCAAAAGTATTCTTCATTGTGAACGACTTTTGCATAACTGGTAAATCATAAAAGATAGACAAAATGTTACTATACAAAAAATGTAGTTCGCATTAAAATACACAATTTATGTCATATACATTTTTTTTGTTGGGTAAACCATTTTAGAGATATTGCTTGTTATTCCCTTAAATTTTCCAATACTTTTTCTCAAATGGGAATTCATTATTCATTTCTTTTATGTCCTGGACATACAAACAGAATGGATTGCGCCACATAGCAATGAGCTCTTAAAATATTTGACTATCGCTTAAAGCCTACCATATTCCTCTTGCATCTACAAGAAAATTAGCAATAAGATTAACATTTCGATATCTCGATTAAGCATATGGAGAATATGCATTTGTAAAAATAGTTTGTACAAGAGTAGAGAAAGTCATGTGAATGTAACACATCAGATTATTTTTTATAATGATTAATGATGTCTGTAGTGATAACTTGGTTTGTAATATATGTTGTTGATATGGCTTCTCTTGACAATGGCAGTGGTTTAAATGATCTCAATTCAAGTTCACACATTCATTTGAATTATGCTCGTACACAGTTCAGAACCAATACTACTACTTACCTATTGGCATTTTGAGGCTCCCTGAATCCAAATTACACATTTTTAGAAAAAGGTGTGTGTATCTGTGTGTTTGTGAATGTGCATGCATGTGGGCATGTATTTATACATGGTATTTAAGTTCAATATCTTCCAAAGATGCAACACAAGATGCAACACCTCAACTACCCTTTACATGGAATATTTTCCAAATTTTTTTTATTTTCTAAGCAATGGCTCCAAGATTTTGATTAAAATTCCATATGTTAAAAATATTTACATAACAAATAAGATGTAAATCTTGAATTTTCTGGGAATAGCCTGTTAAGTCCTCTTCATGAAGAAGGAATTTTCTATAATCTTGTATAACTGGTAAACATTAAGCGATAAATGAAAATGTAGATGTCTTTAAAACACAAAATTTATTTCAAATATTCCTTTTTTGGCATGAGCCATTTCTGAGATATCTGTAATTAATGATTCAAACTGTTCATTACTTGGTCATTCATTAAAGTCCTGTCAACATTCAGTTCTTTCTCGTGATTGCATGCAAACATTATGGAATTTTAAGGCCAGCTTATAGCATCCAGTTCATAAGCATTTGACTATCACTGTTCACTTTGTATCTATAACAAAATATGTAATGTAGTTATTTTTGCAAAGGTTTATTTGCATTAAAACAAAGTAGTCAGCAAAATAAACCTTAGTATGAATAGTTTGTATACCCACTAATAAACGATAGAGGGTAGAGAAAGTCATGTGAACGTACCACATCAGATGTTTGTTGCTATAAATGTCTAAACATCCCATCTATATTAAGACTATTATCGCTACTATAATAAGAATTAATGGATCTGATTGCAAACATGCACAATTGAGTTGAAACATAATCAGTGTGGTTCTTGCAAGTCATGTTATAGTACTTATAGCTATTGAGATTCACTACCTCTATGTAGAGCACTGATATACATTTCAATTTCAGATCAAAAACTACAATCCGATACTTGGTAAAGAGGAAGCTGCCACTGCCAATCATTGGACCAATCCCACCACCACTGATCGGGCAACATATTGCAAGCTTCAAGAAATGAGATGCAATACAAGCACTAGTCTGCTAGTCAGTGTATACAACCTCAGGACTCAGGTGTATATAGCTAAGAATGGAGAAGATTCAGTCTACAAGCTCTTAGGTTTTACAAATGATCAGCAGCTATTTAACTCTCTTCATGTGTTACATCTTAAAGAAAATGTTCTTAACAGAAGAAATGAGAAACATTTATTGAGAGGTTTAAGATAAAATTGGACATTCATATTTGTATTTTATAGTTTGCTTAGATCATCTCATAGTTAAATAATTATAATAATAAACCATATACAAGTTTGTATTATTAATTTTAATTAATAGAGAGGGTTGTTCACAATCAATGATAACAAACTTAAGACCTCCTCACCTTATGGAAAACCACACCTCCACCAGCAATGATGTTCTATCTGGCAGCCTTTAGCCTGAGCTATCAATCTGCAGCACAGCTATGAAATACAGTTTATTCCATTCCTCCTGGCAGCTTTTCAGAGACCACCCAAAGTCCACGGCCGTTGTTTCCAAGGGCTCTTTTCAGTAACCAAATACACAAAACTCCATCAGTGATGCTCAAATGACTTAACACAGATGTCGCTGCAAGGTATGGAATGTATTCCCATTTCTCTCTCTATGATCTCCATAAATTTGTAGGTTGAAGCAGACGTATGGCTTGATGCCTTATTCTGATGCAACCAGACTTTATTTACATCTGCACCATAGACAACAGGGATTTCTGTATGAAAATTGGTATCAGGACGTTAGTCTGATAATATGCTGAGTTGATTTTAACATTTTTATGTTCATGACAAATGGTTAATTTGCCATTGTAACTGTACCTTGCTATTAGCATGAAACTATTGGGGAAATTTTGTTAGTTTCCTTATACCAACTTTCAAATTATTTTTCTCCCCTTGGTTGATAATATGTAGCCCAAGATTTCTTGTAGTCACTTAGCTAAACATATGCCTCATCTAAAAAGACAACAAACATCCACTTTTCACCAGATAGGTATCGTTCATACAGCTTTGTGCTGTTAGTGTCACGTTCTGCAATGTGTTTAGGCAACAGCTTATATCCCCGGCTCTTATGGTATTTTTCTAGATTCAAATCCTGGTTGATTATGGTGTTCACAGTAGTAACAGAGAGCAACTCTGAGTTTCAGGATTTGGTCCAGAGGCATGGGCCTTCACCTTCCAAATTATCTCCAGGATGCGACTAGTGGCTGGTTGTGGATTTCCCTGTTTCTTGCCCTTTGGAATAAGACCTGATGTGGCCTTACCTTTTATGTCGAGCGTGTGTGAGATCACTTTCTTGGATACGATAAAACCACGCCTCTTGCACTGCTTAATAATCTTAGAATAACAAGTATTTTGCATCAGAAAGGGAAATAATGTACCCTTATCAGAATGGTTCTATTTTTGATGCCATGTGATGCAGCAAGAACAAGAGCACACAACTGAGCAAACACAGTGATACATTCCTACTGATAAACTTTCATTCGGTTTCAGCGTGGAGCTATTGTGCTCGTCTGATATTGTTACCATAGATCATGAACAACCTTCCATAATTGCTTCAGTTACTTTCTCCACCACTTAATTATTGAGATTTCAACAGAAGTACATGTTTTGAAGACCCCTGAACCAAAAATAATATCTGATATGTCATATTCACATGACCTTCTCTATCCACATCATTTATATTTATATAGCTTTACTACAACTTATTGCAAAAGCTTATTTTTCTATCTACCTCACATTAAACAAAATAAACATTTACAGAAATAGTTTCATTACACATTTCATTGAAGGTACAAGGGGGGTAGAGGAAACAAAATCATTGGTCAGACATTTGAAGGCTAGTAGCTTATACTGGTGTTTAAATACCACACCCTTTTCAAGACTTTGTGAGAAACAAGTGAACAGCAACAGCACTTTAAAACGATGACAAAAGTATTGAAAAATTCGAATCAATAATAATGGATGTCTCAGAAATGGCTGATTTCACACCAAAAAGTTATTTCAAATAAATTGCGTTTTAATGAGATCTACAGTTTTACTTTCTCTACTACATATAGTAAGTAGGGGAAGTATTGTATTCCACCCAAAAATTTGATACCAAGATTTCGCCGGAAATACATGTTTTGAGACCCCCTGAATCCAAAACAGCATTTTTGGAAACATGTCCGTGTGTGTGTCTGTCTGTGAGCAGCATAACTCAGAAGCAAACAGTCGGATAAACACCAAACTTGGTATTTAGGTTCAGTATCTTCCAGAGATGCAACACAAAGGTTTTCAAGAAAATCCCCCCCACCCCAGATTACCCATTACATGGAACATTTTTCGAAAATTTTAATTTTCTCAAAAGTGGCTCTAACGATTTTTATTAAAATATCATAGGTTTAAGATATTTTCATGACAAATAAAATGTATATCTTGAATTTTCTGGGAATGTCTCCAAAAGTATTCTTCATTGTGAACGACTTTTGCATAACTGGTAAACCATATGAGCTAGACAAAATTTTACTACACAAAAAATGTAGATCGCATTAAAATACACAATTTATGTCATATACAATTTTTTTTGTTGAGTGAACCATTTTCTAGATATTGCTTGTTATTCCCTTAAATTTTTCAATACTTATTTTCTCAAATGGGAATTCGTTATTCATTTTTTTTGTCTTGGATATGCAAAGAGTATTAATCTGTGGCAAAGGGAATGGTGCTGCACCTAGCAACCAGCTATTAAGAGATATGTATGTGCTTAAAGGCTACTGTATTTCTATGTTGCCCTTGTAAATATATATTCCCCTTACATCTACAAGAAAATTAGCAATAAGATAGAGTCTGCAAATGTTTATTTCGATTAACATGAAGTAGATGGAGAATAAGCGTTTGTAAAAATAGTTTGTACAAGAGCAGAGAAAGTCATGTGAGTGTAACACATCAGATTTTTTTGTAGTACATTTATGTAGATAGATCTCTTAACATTTACCAGTTACACAAAATTCCTTCCGAATGAAGGGGACTTCACAGGCTATTCCCTGAAAATTCAAGATATATACTTTATTTGTGATGTAAAGATGTGTTATATATGTGAACTCATTTTGGCCATTTTTAAGAAAATTAAAAATGTTGAAGCATTTTTCCATGCAGAAGGTGGTTTGGGGTTGAGAGATTTTCTTGAAAATCTTCATCTTCATCTTCATCTTTGGAAGATACTGAACCTAAAATATACCAAGTCTGGTATTTGACTTTGTGTTTGAGTTATGCTGTTCACAGATGCATACCTACACACATGGACCTTTTCCTTAAGATACTTCTCTTGTTTATTCAGGGGGCCTAAAAACATATATTTCCAGTGAAATCTAATACTGAAGTTTTCGGTGGAATAAGCTTTTGTAATAAGAGTTTGTAGAATAGTGAGTAGAGAAAATTATGCAAATGCAACACATCAGATTTGTTTATTTCATTGTAACTATACCTTAAACCATTATAATCATTTTCCACATCACAATCATGTTGTATTAATTATAATTTACAACCAACCAACACCTGAGCTGAAGCAGATGAGGTGTCTAAAGTGATAATTTGTGTCAAGAAATCTGCTAACACTTTGGCATAATTCTAGACAGTGTAGGTACTGGCATCACAAATAACACGCAGTCATTTATCAAAACCATTGATTTCTGTGACTTAAGAAAAGACATATGCAGAACAAATGCTACCCTCTACACGACAATGAAGAAAATCTCAAAATGTAAGACTGTCTCAAAAAATTCTTGATGACTGCTCTACATCGTTAGTTTGGAGATATGAAATGTATGCATGGTTATTTCCAGGACCATATTTAGAACAGTTTTATTTATTTAAATTCATAGCAAACCAATATGGGAAAATGTCGTTAGATAACAGTAAGTCTATTGCTAGTAGCACGTTTACAAGAAAAAGGGAAACTCAATATCGTCGACTTACATACGTAAAGTGACCATACATTCCTGTTTTCGAAGCAGTCTCCATGTTTTGTGCTGTAAGGTCGAATATCCTCATTCTGGTGAGTTTTTCTTGTTTATATAATGTCTCCAAGCAATTTTCTTATCCATGTAACGCCTATATACTATGGAGTAGGTACATGGTAACTGTGTGGGGTACTGTTAAGTTTAGATCTACTTGTGGAAAACCCTCCCCGAAATTTTTTTCTGGGTACGGGTATGGTTATTTCTAATAAAGTGTTCTTAACTCAATCAGTTCCAGTAATAGAACAAGTACTTACTTGCAAACAGATGTCAGAGAAGCCCTTTCATTGTCTAGTGAAGGATTTCTAAACCATTTTTGTCACTTACTTTCTCTTCTAAAATAGATCTATTCAAGAACAAATTCTGCAACAAACATAGTATATGCATTGTTTAGCCCAGTAAGATGTAGAAAATATTTCTTTAATCTTACAGTTCGCAATTGTAAACCTTTCTATTGGAAGTGAACATTGGAAAAATGCTGTACTGTGCATGAAGAATATGGCTGTAATGTAATAAAATCTTGACGTTCCATTTGAAAACAAGAAGTGGCATTAATTAAATTTTTCAGTTAATGAGAACTATTTTCTTTTGTGTATTTAGTTATCTTTATAACAGTGCATTATTATGCTACAGGATGCAGCTTAGTTTTATATGCATGTGCTTATTTCTTGAAACTCATTATTTAATGTAAGAAAGTGTCCTTAGTTATTTTCTCTGGAATTTTCCTTGGTATCTATTGTGTTACCGGAACAATTCCCACATTGGTGCTTAAGATGTTCTACCAAATATTTTCAAAACTCTTATTTTGTAACATTTTATTAAGTAGTTACCTGAATCTCAAAAGCTGTGGTTGTATGGCAAGGAATATATAATAATAAGATGAGATGCGCACACACCGTGCATGGTGGTAAGTACATTACTTGTCCTTACTATAGGCTGCGATGGATTTCTGTCTTTTCTTACACTTTATAATATGATATCTGTCACAGAGTTTCGAACATAATATACACACACACACTGGTCATTTGGATCGTGGTAGGTCTTGTTGCTTCACACCTTGTGGTGAAAGCCATGGGTTGCCAGTCTTGTCGCATTTCATGATTAGCTTTCGTCCAGGTCCTATCTTGCATTGCACATGTTGCATAGAAGTCCTCCGGTATGCTGTTCTTCTTCTTGTGCAGTCTTGTAGGAGTTGCTTGTAGGCGTCATTCGCCGGGAGAATTATCTCGCATCTTAGATCCTCTATCAAAAATGTCTCCCTGGTGAGCTCATACACTAGCCTTGATCTTGAATTCTGTGGTACTCCGAGAACTATCTTCAGATATCTAGCTTTTACCTGCTAGGAATATATATATATATATATATATATATATATATATATATATATAATAAGGTTTATTATATGAATCCGACTTGATATGAAAGGTCTAGGACCATAACATAGATAGTTTTGAATAATGGTGCCTCGAGGTAGTGAATTTTTGCAAACATGATGTAGAACAAAATGCTCATAAAGGTATTGGTGGCGGCAAGGAAGGTGGGCAAATACCCCCTCCTAAAATTACCAAGCACTGCCATAGTAGACTATCATTAGCTGCACAAATGTATATTTATTATTATTTGGTAGTGGTGGTGGCGGCGGCGGCGGCGGTGGCGGTGGTGGTGGTGGTGGCGGCGGCGGTGGCGGTGGTAGGACTTTTATTGTGAACAGTTTCAGTCTACTCTTGTAAAATACAACACTTGGATGCGCCTCATTGCCGTACATGACTTTCCTGTCCCTATAGTCTAACAATGTGTGTATAATTCTATATATATATATATATATAAAGTATGTACTATAATACAACATAATGAAGGAAGAAAGAAAAGGAAGAAAAAAAGGAATAAGAAAGAAAAGAAGGGAAAAATAATAAGCAATGAATTACAGTTATATTACAAATATATACAGTGCTCCAACTCTTAAGAACTCACTCTTATGTACCCCCCTCCTCCGTTCTCCAGGTCAAGTAACCTCCTTTGGCGAATCTTAGACAAAAAAGAACCCATTTTATGATACCCTGTAACCAACATTAATAATAATAATAATAATAATAATAATAATAATAATAATAATAATAATAATAATAATAATAATAATAATGCATTTATTGTCAATAGACTGAAATACAGCTTCTTACATTGTCAAATGGTTGCTTATTACGTAATTACAGGTTTATAATACAATTTATTCAAACTTACATACTACAATTTGTCCATGGTATAGACAGCCTTATTTATTAGGTAACTCTTAAGCCTAGTCTTAAAACTATGTGCTGTATTTGGTTGCTTTACAAAATCTGGCAGCTTATTATATAGGAATTGTCCCATTACTTTAGGATCCTTGTAACTAACTGCAATTTTAAAACCCTGTCTGAAGAAATCACTGTTATGTTGTGTATTGTAGTGATGAATATCATTGTTTCTCAAATTATCTTTTTGTAATGCATATATTATTACTTTATAAACATATAATGAAATTACTGTAAGAATTTGTTTATCTTTATAAAATTTCCTGCACGAATCCCTATGATTTAATTGATATATTATTCTGATTGCCTTCTTCTGTAATTTCAGTAGTCTTTCAATGTTTGCTTTTGTACAACACCCCCAGATTTCTATTCCATACATTAAATGAGGAAAGATGACCCCATAGTATATCATTTTTAATTCTCTTTCTTCAAGAATATTTGAGAAATACCTAAGTAAATACAATGACTTGCTAATTTTACCACAAATATGCTGAATGTGTTCTGACCATGTTAATTTTTGGTCAATTATGATTCCCAGAAATTTATGTACATTTGTGCTAACTATATTATAATTTGGTAATTGTTAGAGTATTATGCATATTGTTAGAATTCCTTAGATTAAATTGGATTAGTTTGGTCTTCGACATGTTACATTTTAAATTGTTTTCCCTAAAAAATTTAAAAAGCGAGTCAATGTTTTTTGTCATTGTGTTAAGTAGTTCCTCGGTTGAAATATCCCAATATACAGTAGTTGTGTCATCGGGATATGAAATAACTTTACTATTGTCTGTGGTAGGAATGTCATTCACATAGAGAATAAATAAAAGGGGACCTAATACTGAGCCTTGAGGTACTCCATATTTTACAGTTTTAAATTTGGAAGTAGTTTTGGTTGTTAAGTTTCCTTGTTTATGATATATTTGAGTAGCCTGCTTTCTGCCAATAAGATACAAGCTAATTAGATCTTTAGTTAGACCCTAATCCCAAATGCTTCCAGCTTGGTCAATAAAATATTATGATCTACACAGTCAAATGCTTTGGTAAGGTCAAAAAATAGTGTTGAAGTTTTTTCTTTATTTTCTAGGTGTTTGACTATATTACTCATGCACTCCATTATTGCTGAAATAGTAGAATAATGTTTCCTGAAACCATGTTATGAATTAGTAATGACATTATGTTTTTCTAAGAAATGAATTAGACGTTGTAATATAACCCTTTCAAACATTTTGGCTAATTCTGATGTTAATGTAATTGTCCTGAAGTTGTTGATGTCCTTAGTATCACCTTTTTTATGCACGGGACTGACAATTGATATTTTAAGACATTCTGGAAACTCTCCTTTCAAAATAGAGTAATTAATAAGATACTCAAGAGGGCTTGCAAGAACATGTTTACACTGTTTTAGAGTTAGGGAATTAATTTCATCCCAACCACTAGTGGTTTTGTTTGGTAACTTATTTATGATATTAATAATTTCAGTTATAGTCACAGGATTAATAAAAACAGATGGGTATATTGTTTTAGAGTTAAAATTGGTTACAGGAATTTGGTTACTTGATTGTACCGCAACATTTAGAAAAAAATCATTTATATATTCACATAATTGAATAGGGTCTTTTTGTACTGAGCCATTTATGTTCAATTCCAGATCTTTAGTGTTGGGATTATTTTGCCTAGCTTCGTTAACTATACCCCATGTTGTTTTACTAATGTTACCTGAATTGTTTATTTTGCTTCTATACACAGAAGCTTTAAGATCATTAAGAGTTACCAAATAATGCTTTTTTGTCTCTTTGTACAAATTTTTGTAATGCTCAATTGCTGTTGATTTATGTAATTCATAATACTGTTTCATCTTATTTCTGAGTTTAATGGTTTCAGAATCTAGTTTAACTTTTGAGTTTTTGTTCTTATGTACAACTTTAGTTTTAGTATGGCAACATGCATTAAAATGAATACTGAATACTCTATAAAATTCATCCCACTTATCATTTACACTATTACCTGAGTACATAGTGCCCCAAGTTTCTTCTAGTTTTTCCATTAACTGAGCAATGCAACTTTCATTCATATCACGGATTGTTTTCAGTACGTTTAGTTTTACATTTCCTCTTATATCTAAGAAATCAACACACTGGGCATAGTGATCAGATATATACATATTAATATTATGTGTATTAGTCTTAACACTATTTATATTAGTTGCAACATGGTCGATGGTGGAGGATGATAATACTGTTTCCCTAGTTGGACTGGGAGCAAGCCTCCATTCCCCTACTGGACTCCAGAAACTGTGGTGGTAAATGTTGTTTTGTTTCCTTAGTAACTCTGTTTCCCTGCACTGAGCCAGAATATGATTCCATGTTTCCCTTTCACCACAGAGTGAACATATTCTCAATCATCAGTTAATTTGTTTCCTTTCCAGGTGCCCAATCTTAGCCACGCCAAACCACTTCTTTCCTCTTGCATATAGTTATCTAAATAGGCCTCCCTACCCCAGCCCCGCGCTATTTGACACTGTAAGTTAAGTGAAATTTTAGCCGTATATAGTAATTATAAATTCTGTCTGTCAATATCACGTAGTCGTCTCTGAATTATCTTCCATCTGCTTCCCATGTCCCTCCCCTGTAGCCAAATGTAGCCCATTCCTATTTTTTCTAAGCCCCTACACAAATTATTATTATTATTATTATTATTATTATTATTATTATTATTATTATTATTATTATTATTATTGTTGTTGTTGTTGTTGTGACTATAGTAGTGAAAGCTGTAAAAACAAGATACTAAATTAATGCACTGCTTTCACAAGATTTGCTCTTGCATTGCGGCTATCAATGAAGACATTTTTAAAGCAATCCTGAAAATAATAGGTAAAATTTTAAGAAGCTAATAATATCAACTATCCTTAATTCTTCACCCATTTCAATCAAATTTGAAACTTATAGACAATGGTACACATAAAAACTGAAACATTTTAGGATGCTCTCCATATAAACTGCCCTTAATTTTGTACCAAATTTGAAATGCATTGACAAATTATCTTGAAACTCCCGTATATAAAAGCCCAACTATAAAAATGCAGCAGTTCTTGGGTCATTTTATGCAGATGGACAAAGCCACATTAATAAGTGCTCTGCAATAATGAACACACCTAAAAATAGAGAGTAAGAAATTATTATATGTTTTGAAAGATGTTCATTATTGCTTCTCTCCTAGAAGAAAAGCCTGGTGATGCCACTGGCCAGTATTCTCATGTTTTCACTTTTCATGACTTGTAAACCACTTTTTAATGTTTTGAAAATGCAATAAAATGTAAAATAGACTCAAAATATGTAAATTACTCTAAAATGCAAAATGTGTTGAAACAAGGGCTCTTTCTAAATTGAAAATGTCAAAAGCAAAATGAAAATAATTTTTACTTTCTCTATTACATATAGCAAGTAGGGGAAGTATTGTATTCCACCTAAAAATTTGATACCGAGATTTCAACAGAAATATACGTTTTGAGACCCCCTGAATCCAAAAAAAAAGCATTTTTGGAAACATGTCCGTGTGTGTGTCTGTGAACAGCATAACTCTGAAACGAAGTCGGATAAACACCAAACTTGGTATTTAGGTTCAGTATCTTCCAGAGATGCGACACGAAGGTTTTCAAGAAAATCCCCTCCACCCCAAATTACCCTTTACATGGAACATTTTTTGAAAATTTTAATTTTCTCAAAAATGGCTCTATCAATTTTGATTAAAATATCATATGTTTAAGATATTTTAATGACAAATGAAATGTATATGTCAAATTTTCTGGGAATGTCTCCAAAAGTATTCTTCATTGTGAACGACTTTTGCATAACTGGTAAACTATAAGAGATAGACAAAATTTTACTACACAAAAAATGTAGATCACGTTAAAATACACAATTTATGTCATATACATTTTTTTTGTTGAGTGAACCATTTTCGAGATATTGCTTGTTATTCCCTTAAATTTTCCAATACTTTTTCTCAAATGGGAATTCGTTATTCATTTGTTTATGTCCTGGACATACGAAGAGAAGGAATGCACCACATAGCAACCAGCTCTTAAAAGATTTGACTATAGCTTAAAGCCTACCAATTCCCCTTGCATCTACAAGAAAATTAGCAATAAGATTAACATCTCGATTAACATGAAGCATATGGAGAATAAGCGTTTGTAAAAATAGTTTGTACAAGAGTAGAGAAAGTCATGTGAGTGTAACACATCATATTTTTAAGGAGTGTATGCTTAAGAGTAACAAAGAGTTGGGCACTCGCATGGAAGAAAATACAACAAATGTTTCTTTTTTTTCAAGAGGTTGGTAAGTTTTTTTAATCCTGTCACTGCTTGCCAAGTATTATAAATAGATTTGAAAAATTTCAATGAAAGTAAAAAAAAGAAAGAAAAACACTAAAAGCTTACTTTTCTATTTACTTCATGTAAATCAAGATAAACATTAGCAGAAATGGTTTCATTTCACATTCTTCTGTATGTAGTTACACAGGAAATGGAAATACAAGATGCTGAAGCAACAATCAAATCTTTAAAAAGTGGTGCCTGCCTATATGCTTGCTTTGAAATTACACACTCTTAGTATGACATCACAAGAACCAAAAGATTGTTGACTTAACACTTCAAAAATCTTATTAGGCAGAAAATTCAATACATCGACATAAAATATGGATTTCAATATTTAGATTTTTTGTCTAGGTAGTAAGTTTTGTCCATTTCTTATAGTTTACCAGTTACACAAAATTAATTCCAAAATAAGAGGAATTTATGGGCTATTCCTAGAAAATTCAACACATGAACTTCATTAATCATGCAAACATCTTTAACAGTTAGTATTTTAATCAAAATTAGTAAGAGCCTTTTTAAAAAAAAAATTGAAAATAATGAAAAAATTCCCCTTTAAAGGGTAGTTTTTGAAAGTATTTCCTTGAGAATCATTGCGTTGCAAGTCTTTGCTCTACGCTTATAAGAAATACTCCATTCAAAACTGGGATTTTGTTCCAGTTTTATGGGTAGCTAGCTGAGTTGGTGTACTTATCAGAAATTTAAAGTACTTTCGAGCATAAAAGCTTGAGTGGTCAAGCTTTTGGAAGGAATCTAGGAATAGGAAAAGCCATTAACATCAGAGGAATACAAAGTAAGCATACTATATAGGTAATGACTCTATGTTCCAAGTAGAAAGCCAACTAACTGCTCAAAAACTGCCCAAAATATCACTTTGGGTCAAAGTTTTTTCTGTTTCTGAGAAGCACACCTAACTATGTAACCCAAACAAAAGTACAGTTTTAACAGGTAGGTAACATTACCTGTGAGTGCCTGGTATAGCATATTTAACACAAAGATGTTTTATTAAGGTTTTAGATTTTTTATTGGCTTTTTGTTTACTTTCTCTACTACATAGAGTAAGTAGGGCAAGTACTGCATTCCACCCAAAAATTTGATACTGAGATTTCACCGGAAATACATGTTTTGAGGAGCCCTGAATCCAAATAAAGCATTTTTGGAAACATGTCCGTGTGTATGAACAGCACATCTCAAAACACAAAAAGTCTAATAAATACCAAATTTGACATTTAAGTTTAGTATCTTCCAAGGATGCGACATGAAGATTTTCAAGAAAATACCTTACCCCAGACTACCCTTTACATGGAACATTTTTCAAACATCTTGATTTTCTTATAAATGGCTCTAACAATTTTGATTAAAATATAAGATATTTTCATGGCAAATGAAATTTATATCTTGAATTTTCTAGGAATGCCCACAAAAGTCCTCTTCTTCTTAATGACTTTCGCGTAACTGATAAAACCATAAAAGATTACACAAAAAAATGTAGTCTTGTTAAAACACACAATTTATCTCACATACTATTTCTTTTATTGAGTGAACCATTTTTAACATATCCCTTGTTATTTGTTTGAATTTACCAATACTTATACTTTTTCTCAAATGTGCATTCTTTATTCTTTTTTTTTTGTCCTGGACATGCAAAGAGAATGGAATGCTCCACATAGCAACCAGCTTTTAAAGGATTTGACTATCACTTAAAGCCTACCATATTCCCCTTGGACCTACAAGAAAATTAGCAATAAGTAAATGTTTATCTCAATTAACATGAAGTAGAAGGACAATAAGCATTTGTAAAAATAGTTTGTACAAGAGTAGAAGTCATGTGACTGCAATACATCAGATTTTTTAATTTCATACTATACTAACCTTCAAAAATAAAATACAAGTATTAGCTATATTGTATTGTAAAAATATTAAATTTGTTCAATAAAATTTTACTTCTTTTTTTAAGAATAAGAAGCAAAAGCTACCAACTGCAGTCAAATGTAACCCTATCAGTTTAGCATGGCCTCCTTCAGAAGGGAAGTAAAGCCGGTGGTTCCATGTCATAGATTTATGGCACGTAAAAGAACTTCAAGCCTGATAAAGAGGCCTCTGAACAAAATTTCCGGTCTTTCATGCCCAATTTAGAATAGGACGCTGAGGACCACAGTAGTTAAGAGAGTGTCCATAAATAATAAAATTAAATTAAAAAAAAAAACTGTCAGCATCCAAGTGTGTCATCACACCGACTGTTTTACTTGGGCCCTCCCCATCCTTTACCAAAGGTACATTTGACTGCAGTTGCTGGAATTAGAACTTGTGACATTTGGTTTTGAATGGGTGGCCAAACTATTTTGTGTCACCCTAACATTCATGGCCATTCAAATCGCTACAGTTGTGGTGCTTATGAAACAGATATGAAACCCGGTTTAATAATCAGAGGAAGAACTGCAAATGTAGCAAAGTAATTCTGGCATTAAGGGGCTAAGAATGATGACATGAGCAGCTTGAATTCACAGATTAACACTGTCTGTGGGCAGTAGGTGCTGAATTTATAAGTTTAAAACAGAAAATTTAATTTATTTTATGTTTGAGTAGCAATTATTTTGGATAAATGATTTCATACATCACTAATAAGAAATTAAAAATGATCTGCATTCACATGACTTTCTCTACTCGCTATTATTTATTTTTACATCGTTCTACAAAATATTATTTTAAAACCACAAAAGACGGATGCAGAAGACTGGAACAACAGTAAAATGTTAAGTGGGTCACTATGTGCTGGCATAGAAATTCCATACTTCTTCCATAACAATTAAATGATCAAAAACTTAGGAAGTACTGAAAAATTCAAACTAATAACAATGGATAGGTATCTCAAAAATGAGTAATGTCACAAAAAAAAATCTGATGTGTTACACTCACATGACTTTCTCTACTCTTGTACAAACTATTTTTACAACCTGTTATTCTCCATCTACTTCATGTTAATCGAGATAAACATTTGCAGACTCTATCTTATTGCTAAGTTTCTTGTAGATGTAAGGGGAATATATATTTACAAGGGAAATATAGAAAAACAGTAGCCTTTAAGCACATACATATCTCTTAATAGCTGGTTGCTAGGTGCAGCACCATGCCGTTTGCCACAGATTATAACTCTTTGCATATCCAAGACAAAAAAAATGAAAAACAAATTCCCATTTGAGAAAATAAGTATTGAAAAATTTAAGGGAATAACAAGCAATATCTCGAAAATGGTTCACTCAACAAAAAAAATGTATATGACCTAAATTGTGTATTTTAACGCGATCTACATTTTTTGTGTAGTAACATTTTGTCTATCTCTTATAGTTTACCAGTTATGCAAAAGTCGTTCACAATGAAGAATACTTTTGGAGACATTCCCAGAAAATTTGACATATACATTTCATTTGTCATTAAAATATCTTAAACATATGATATTTTAATCAAAATCGATAGAGCCATTTTTGAGAAAATTAAAATTTTCAAAAAATGTTCCATGTAAAGGGTAATCTGGGGTGGAGGGGATTTTCTTGAAAACCTTCGTGTCGCATCTCTGGAAGATACTGAACCTAAATACCAAGTTTGGTGTTTATCCGACTTCGTTTCAGAGTTATGCTGTTCACAGACACACACACAGACAGACACACAGACACACACACGGATGTGTTTCCAAAAATGCTTTTTTTGGATTCAGGGGATCTCAAAACATGTATTTTTGGTGAAATCTCGGTATCGAATTTTTGGGTGGAATACAATACTTCCCCTACTTACTATACGTAGTAGAGAAAGTAAAAATGTGTCTTGCATCCTTGGTAGATGCTGAACCTATAATACCAAGTTTGGTATTTAAGTAACTTTTCATTTTTGAGTTATGCTGTTCATAAACACATGTGTACATGGATCTATTTCTAAAAAAATTTTTTTTTTTACTCAGGAGGCCCCTCAAAACTGTATTTTCAGTGAAATCTTGATATGAAAATTTTGGATGGAATGCAATACTTCCTGTATTTACATTAGTAAGTAGTAGAGAAAGTGAAACCATTCTATCCTGGATAACAGAATTTCCAGCCTCAAAACAGTCTACAACTGAAGAAAATAACAGGGAAAATGTTTTTGAAGCAAATTCCTCCATGTTTAAAATTGCAATGAGACTTAATGACAGGAATTCAGCCAAAGGCCTTAGAGGATTTTGTATAAACACTCCCGTGTTTAGAGTTTTATCTGCGGCTGCATTTAAACCCTAAACACTGCAATAAACAGGGCTTCTGAAAATTTCTGGGACATTGAAATGGGGATGTACAGAGGAGAAGGTGAAAAGAAATATATGTACTACAAGGAAAGAAGACTTTTAATGCATTTGTTTACAATAATTTACAATATACGAGTGCCCATACATAATAATATACATATAAATTCACTTTTAATAATGAACCAATGCACCATAATTTGTACAGCTTTAACAAATTCAGAGTACAGAAGAAGGAATGTTGGGACAGTTTAGATCTGCAATGAGCAGGGTGACCAGATTTTTTTTGAGAATCTATCGTCTTAGCTACTTTGTACTTTCTCACAACACATGTTTTCCCTGAATTTTTAAAACATTTATACCAACTTTCTGTAAAAGAAATTTCAGTACTGCACTTCATTCAAACAAATTCCATAACCATCCATGGCAATTGACATGCATAAAGGATTAAATACAGAAAGAAGCATCTTGAATTTCACTCGTATTCACCTGGTATATCATTAAATGAATGGACTTACTAGTTATTCCATAACAAGTCACTTAAGCCGTCTCCACACAAGCTGATTAATATTAGTTATTTGGAGTCCACAGCTATAGCTATCTATTTATTTATTTATACATTCTTAGTATTGTAATGTGGAAAGTATCTGCCTCCAGGGTTCATTAATGAAGTATGGAGGCAGGCAAAAATATACCCTAATATGTAAGGCAATATTTTTAACACTTAAATGATTTCAGTCAAATTATATAATGTGTAAATTCAATAACAGCACACCTTGAAGCAATATGTGTATGTAATAATTTGTAAAATGTATGTAACAGTTATTGCATATGCTTATATTATTGTAAACATGTTCAATAATGTTATGTGAATGCATTACGTAATTTAATAATGTAGGAGCTGTGAGAATAAAAAGTTAAAAGTTGCTAACAATGAGGTAACAATAAGGTAACCTTGAGTCAATAATGTGTTTGAGAGTTTAAATGTTACTTGTGATTCTTGTAAGCAATAATGTGATTTTAGTGACAGTTTATAAAAATAGCCAATCAACAACCAGAAAAAGCTTTAGTTAAATGAAGGTATTCTAATGGACTAGGATTAGCCAATAAGAGACTTGAAATACAGAAATTTACAAGTTTAGACGGTTGAAATCAATTCAGTTGCCTCCAAACAGTGCTCATAACCAGACATGTTGCCTGTAAACAGTGTTCATAACCGGACACGAGGCACGTCCTCGAGAAGTATAATACGTATTTCTGTGAGACGAAAATAGTTTACATATTAAAAAGTGCAAGTATTTAATAAAAACATCTCACAGCTCTCTCTCTCTATATCGGTGAAGTGTTATTTAAATTGTATCAAGCATTAATAAAAGGAGAGAATTAAAACTTATCATCTGCATGAGCCTACATTCTTGTTGCATCACGCCCTGCCAAGATATTCATGTCTCTGAAATAATACTGACGCAGCCGAGGCAAACATAAAAATTAAATACTTAAAGAAACAGTTTAATTACAAAGTTAATATTATTTTAAACTTGGGGCAAAGGCCACCTGAAAGTACATTTGGGGCAAAGGCTACCGGAAACTGTTTACTATGCGTGTGGTTGCAACTACTACAAGTTCAGCTCCCCAACAGTTGAAATACGATACAACTCCTACTTCAAATCGGCTTTTCATACATAGCAGCAAACAACGTAAAGAACAAACTACTTTAAATTGATGCCCAAAGCGTGTTGCAAACGTGTTCCATACGTAGCAGTAACAAAACATTCTTCTTCACATGTTCCAGGACAATTATTTGTTCACTCTGATGTGCGTCAAAAGAGTGACTCTACATAGAACAGAGTTCACTGTTCATACGCGTTTTATAAAACAATGGTACATGCTAATACACATCAATATTCATGGATTTGTCAAAAAGTTAATTTACTCTTAGAAGATTTTTTTCTGTAATTTTCCCATTTTAAGGGCTTTTTTGTTCTCTAAATCTGAGTGCTACTGATGAGAAATATGCTTTGTTGAGTTTACAAAACTAGCTCACTGAAATGGTATAATTCTCAGAAATTAAAAAAAAAATTGAGTTTTATTTATGGACGCTCTTTAACTACTATGGTTCTTAGCGTCCCATTCTATATTGGGCGTGAAACACCTGTAATTTTGCTCAGAGGCCTCTTTATCAGGCTTGAGGTCCTTTTACGTGCCGTAAATCTACGACACGGGACCACCGGCTTTACTTCCCTTCCGAAGGAAGCCGTGCTAACGATTTTTACGCCCGAAAAAATCCATCGCCCTCCGCCGGGTTTGAACCCGCGACCTTGGGAACTAGAGGCTAGCACGGTACCACCAGTCCACGGAGGACGACTCTCAGAAATTGAAATGGCTTTGGCCTAGAGAGATACTTGCAGCTTTTTGATTACCCAGCTTTGGCTTGGAGTATGGAATAGCATAAGAACAGCAAAAATTGGTGACATCATCGAGACCAAAAGGCCTAACCAGTGGAAGCACAAAATGTAAGGCAAAATAGGTCAATCTGATTCTATCTTTCCAACTTTAGCCTACAAACAGCACGTATGAAAGCAATTATCATTGACTGACCAAATAGTGGTTATCTATTTAAAGTACTTACAATATTTTAAGCGGCTAGTGGGGTATGTTCTCATAAATGAATTTAAGAATGTCTTGTAGTTTACTGGGGAAAATGTGAGACAGTTGGGGGATTTAATTTTTATTTATTATTAAAGGTTTATTTAAGGTCGTTTTGACTGCATGGTCCTATCACGACCTGTTATCATAAAAATACATTATGATATACATTAATTTACAATTGCATAAACATAGGATTAGGTAAACATTTACAGGTAAACAGAGAGTTTTGTATTCATTGTAAACTGTAGAGTCTTCTTGAGCATATTGGGTGTATTAACTGCATTGGAAAATTGGAAATGCTGGCAGAATGGTTAGAGGAATGTTACAGCTGATACAGTTTGGAGGTTGGTCCTTAGCGAGAAGACACCAGTTAGTTTGGAGTGCCCAATTCTAAGTCGGGTGATAAGTTGATCTCTTCTTTTGAGAGTTTGGTAATGCAGAAAAGGTTGTGTGCAGCCTGAGCGAGCTTCATGAATTTAATATTGTGCCAGCATGTTTCAATGGTAGCTTAGTTGGTTAGGGCAACAGCACAACAAGCCAAAGATCTGTGGTTCAAATCCCAGCTATGGCATTGAATTTTTCAGTGTGATTCTACTTCATCAACTTTAGCCTACACATAGCATGTGTGAAAGTAAAATTAATTATCATTGTCTGACCTAAAAATTGCATCTATGAAGTCCAGAACTTACAGTACTTACGAAGTTGTTAGTAGAGGCAGTATTTTATATCACAACACTGTGAATGCCAGAGTGATTGTAGTGTAAACTAACATTATTGTATGACAATGATTTTAGATGTTTGTTAGCTATAAGCATTGTTAGGAAATAAGTTTACAGGCCTCACTGAAACTGACAATAAAGTGGGTAACAATGAAGCGAGGGGGTGAGTTGTTTATCACTAAGAAGAGACAAACAAATGACGTCAGGGTAGCGTGCCTTTCTTTAGAAATGGAGGGAATATCTTCCCTAGAGCATATGTGTTAGTAATTATGATTGGCTGACAAAACAGATGCTAATGTTGGCGCAATTTAGTAACCAATAGCAGCTCTATTATAATGTTTAGGCATTTCGGGGTGAAGGAGTATATATTCTCGAGCCATAAGCATGTTTCATGCAGTTCTACAGAATAATTCACGAGGTACACATCACGCAGTTCTAAAGAATCATTCACGAGGTACACGTCATACAGTTTGGAAGAATCTCTCGCGTCGTAAAGTTAGTTACAAAATGTGAAGTACACAGCAACTAATACGACAGTAATTACATTCGGAAATATAACAGTTTCAGTCAGGTGTGTATCAAGATTAAATATGTGAAATTAATTGTCATGGCAATAAAAGTGTAAAAACAAATTCTTTTATCAGTGTTATCTTTTAGTAACAACTCCTTTCCATTTACATGCCCTGCTCAGAGATATTTGCTCGACTGAGTAATAATAGCTAGCCAGAGGACAAAGAACCCAAATTTTAAAAAAAATAATAAAACAATAACAGGCGCTCAGCAAATAAGATAACACAAACAGATTACTGCGACATAGTCACCATCACAGTATATCATCTCAAAAATGAAATTGAGAACACCTGCTTTACTGGGGAAAATATGAGTCAATTGGGGAATCTAATCTCATACAAGCATTTTGCCATTGTAGTTAAATTGGTTACAGCAGAGGCACAGAAAGCAGAAGATCCATGGCTCAAATCCTGGCTATGGCACTGTACTTCTAAGTCTGATTCTACCTTTAACCTACACATGGCCTGTGTGAAAGAACAACCAATTTTCAAAATAGGAGACTCCCCAAGACCTTACAGTTGGTAGTTCCTCAGCTTTTCACCTAAATACTTGCAAATTGAAAAGTTTTATTTCAATAACGCAGCCCTGCATCTGACAACTGCAGTGGCAAGAAATGATGGAATGCTCCAGTTTCAAGGAACAGTTCAGCAAAAGTGTGGCAATGAAGATACTGTTATAGTAGCAAGCATGGAGAGACAATTTTTCAAATTAAATTTTGCCAAAAAGTCTGAAACAGCCACAGCTCAGCAAAGAAGGGCTGTCCAATGAATGTGATTTAGCCTAATTCCTCCCTCCCCCGCCTCCAACATGACTTCAGCTCACCCAAAATTAGAAAAAGAAACATAAGAAACTATAGAATTCTTTCTTATATTTTAGTCACTTATTCAAAATGTTGAAGACATTAATTTGCTGAATACGTTTGCTCTCCAAAGCTGAAAACAGAGTAGATATAGTTTAAATGCAAATCATTTGTGTATGATATGTTAATGTGATTATAACAGTTGTCTCTTAAATGGGGGTCAAAACTGAATTTGGCTGAGGCCTTGCAAATTCATCATATGCCCATCACAAAATGCTTGCTCAAACATAAACATTTGAAAAAGGCCCTAAATATCACCTTCAGATATACCTTTTCAATTTCTGAAAAACACACAACCTCATTCAGCTAATCTTATATCCCAAATGAAATGCCAGTTTCCAAAAACTGGAGTGTTTCTTCGCTAGTTAAATTCACTTTTAATTTAACTCCATGATCAGAATGTGAGCATTACCACAAGCATCTAGAGGTGAGGTAAACTCAGTTACTAACAGAGCATTTGTTCAAATCAAATGTTTTGCACAAACATCGTCAATGAAAGGATGCCATTTATAGCCCATTAAAACATGTTTAAGGGAGACTTCCAGCTGACAGTTTATGAGGTTGTACCCAGGCACGTATGCTAGAGTCAGAAGTTCCACTTTTTAGAGCTTTTGCACGATATATGAAGGTGGCATTGAAACAAACACAGACAGATAGTGAAATAATATCAATATTCAATGAATTCAGTGATGATTCTTCTTACTTTGAGTTATTTGGCTCAGAAGTACGAGATGTGATATAGCAGCTGCTCTGCAGCAAGCTGGGTACAATAATAGTTGAAGTGATCTATTTAAACCTAGATGAGTGTTTAAAAAATTATCACACAAAGAAAACCTATTTAGAGTGAATCTGAGAGTAATATCAATGTTTATACATATGGAGCATTCCTTGGGATTCTTTACAGCACTAGGTGGTATACAGTCCCAGATCAGCACTATCATTCACCAGTGGGCAGGTTTAGCGCTGCGTACAACAGTCTTTATCTCCCAACTGTGATCGGCTGTCGAAGGCCCACAAAACCCAACTCCACCTGCGATGGCAGCCACCTGGAATCAACTACGCGGTGGCTAAAGGACCTAAAAAAGGAGAACCAGAAACTCCAAGAAGAAAACTGGCAGCTGACAAGGCAGCAGCAGGACATCCGGGCCTTCCACCAGCAACAAGCAGCAACTGAGGGCACGTGCCACCTATGCAGCAGTTGCTTCTGCCCCACCCAGCCCACCTCGAACATCAACGGAGACCAGAATTGAACAAGCCAAAAGTAACCAACCGGTGATGATCTTCTGCGCATTGGATGCACACCTGTCGGACAGCGAAGTCCAAATTAAGATAACCCAATCCATCAACCAGGTTAAAACAACATCAAGATAAGAGCCATCAGAAAGACCAACACCAATAAAAAAAATGACCATTGTGGAAACCAGCTCCAAAGAAGATGCCCAGAAGCTACTCGCACCAGAGGTAAAAATGGAGAAATCACGGAAGTTTAAGCCAAGGATCATATTCTACAACGTCCCCAAATGATTTCCATGGAAAGGCTACAGGAGATGGCTTACAGCCAAAACTTCGAGGAAGATTGGGAAGCCAACACCTTCATGGAAGCCTTCCAACCTAAATTCCTCACTGGTCCAAGAAGCGTAGTAATAGACGTCTCCCTGAATTAAGGAAGTCATCCTCCAAAGGGGACGAGTATTCATTGACTTTGGCTGCTACTCAGCGAAAGATTTCCTGGTGGTACCACAAATGCCAGGACCTGGGACACACAGCAAAATTCTGTACCAGGACAAACAGGTATGTGGGCAGGACCACCTAAAGGAGGACTGCAAAAAAGCCAAACTACTAGGTCGGTTCATTGCTTGCACCCATAGACAAAAGACATGCAGAAACCCAAACTCCACAAGCTGCATAACCTATCAAGTACTGCTACAAAGACTTATACTGCGGACAGATTATGGACAATAATGCACAACGAAGGAACCAACCAACAGCGCCAATGCAACATCCGATTCCCGCAGATAAATGCAGCCAAAAGTAAGATGGTGCTGCAAGAGCTAAGACGGATTTCAGAAGAAGAAAACGAGTTCTCTGCATCAAAGAGCTCTACTCCACTTACGGCCACATCCCATTCATGCCAGCATCAGCCCGGATCATCACTCATGGTGAAGTGCCCATGGCAGCAACCATCATACTCAATCCAAATATCCAAGTCACACAAATAGCACAACTAAGCACCATCCATTCCATCTACACTGAGCTCTCCACAAGGAACAGCAATCAAAACAATCATCATACACAGCTACTTCCAATCAAGCCAAGAAATAGAAAGACACCTGCAACATATGCGACAAGCTTTGTTGACAATTCTGATCGCCCCGGTCATCTACACAATCGACGCAAACTCAAAATCAACACTATGGCACAGCCAACTGAAGATGACCATGAACACCTCCTAGCCAATACAATTATTATTGATCTGCAATTGCAAGTCATGAACTGCCCAGGATACCCGCCCACGTATGTAGGCAGAGTGGGTGTGTCAGCAAACATAGATATCACACTTGCCAATGCTGCGGGAGCAAATATAATCCACAACTGGAGGGTATCACAAGAAGAGATCACCAGCGACCATAACAGCAACTATTTCAGGTAGGCCTGAGGAAGCAAGAAGGAGAAAATTGGAACTGGACCCTCCTCCGGGAAACCTTCCACTCGCCACCAGCAATTCAAGAGGAAGGAGATATGGAACACGTGACCAATCAAATAACCAAAGCCATAATAGACAGCATGGACTGAGCCATTCCCAAAACGCATGACAAATCCAATTCCAGAAGCTGCCTGACTACAATGTTTCCACAGTATGCATATGAGAACTCCATAACTCCGGAAAAAAGAGAAATCAGATTACTCATCTACCACAGAAGAAAAGAGGCATATGCAAAGCTACTATACCAAGCACCAAGAAAGACAGCTGCGAGTCCTTCACCAGGGACTGCCTAGAAAAGGACCACTGGGGCCTTCCATGCCGCATACTGCAAGAAAAGTTTGGGTATAAACCAGATGTGACAATAACAAGAGTGGACGGCATTCTTACAATGACAGCACTGGAAACTGCACAATGCTTGCTAGACCATATTATCCCGGAAGACAATAGACTGGATGACCTACAGTATCATCAAGAGCTGCATACCCAACTAACCGAAGCCCCTTCGAGATAGAGGAGATCTCCAGAGAGATCAATGGACTCGGAAAACATAAGGCACCTGGACCAGATAGGATCCCAAACAAGGTCATTCGGGCACTAGTACCGCCACTCTCCCCTATCCTCTGCTGTCTCTATAACGAATGCCTCAAACAACAGACAATACCTAGTTCTAGTTCTAGTTTGAGAAAGGGTGGGTTTTATGCCCAAGCACTGCGACCTTAAGATCTATTGCGCATCCCCCCTTTCATCAGTTAAGTAGTCTGTTGCTCGATATGAACTTAACCAGACTGCTAACTGAGGCTTTCGATAGTTCATCTATCTTTGGAAAGTGACTGCCAAAAGTACTTGCTCTTTGACTCGAAAGAGCAGGGCAATCACATAGTAGATGAGTAACAGTCTCATCTCCTTCTGGGCATCTACTACAGATAGGGTTGTTAAACAATCCCATTCTGTATAGATTAAACTTTAGGGCACAGTGTCCTGTAATGAATCCTGTTGCCCATGCAAGTCTTCTACTAAGACTGTGCAAGTATTTTGCCCGGCTGTTATCCAGGTCTGTAATGAACAACTTGGAATGTCTGCAACCCTCAATGGAGTTCCAGTAGTTCACAGACAATACCTACTGCATGGAAAAAAAGCCAACCTGGTGATCATAAAGAAAGGCCCAGATAAAGATGCCACTGACCCAAACTCCTACCATCCGATCACACTGCTAAACACGCTTAGCAAATTGCAAGAAAAACTACTAAGCAACAGATTGGAAGAAATTAGACTAAGATCTGGCCTCACCGATACACAATATGGCTTCCAAAAGGGACGATCAGCGGAGGATGCCATAAACTTTGTTAGATAAGACTGCCAACACTCCATAGAAATATGTATTAGGAATCTTCCTCGACATAAAAGAGGCCTTCGACAACTTATTGTGGCCTTCCCTCTTTTATGAATTAAGAGATCTTGGACATCCAGAAGACCTATATGGCACACTGAAGAGATACTGCGAGGAGAACACAGGTATCCCTCTTGGTAAACAACCAGCAGATAACCAGAATCACAACAAAGGGGTGTCCACAAGGCTCAGTATGTGGGCCCATTTTCTGGAATGTTAACTTGGACCCCCTATTAAAAAGGATTTCCAGAAATGACAACCTACTGGGGCATACAGCCTATGCAGACGACTTGTTCCTGATAACAGCCAGCGACTCTAGAAGAGAAATCGAAAACAAAAGCATTCAGGTACTAAACGAGCTACATGGATGCATGCAACAAGGAAAATTGGAGATAAGCCCCAACAAAACCAAATACGTAGTTCTGACAGGAAAACTCACCAGATACCCAACCATCCACATGGCCAACCACCGAATCAGCCAGGCACGAAGCATGCGATACCTGGGAGTTCCCCTAGATGAGAGTCTTCTGTTCAAGGAGCAAGTAAACGAGTGCACAAAAAAGGCAACCACCATAATACACAAGATCGCACAACTGGCCAGGAATCGTGGGATATCCCATACAAAACCATCCACATGTACAACATGCTACTGGCACCTATTGAAGGTTTTGCAGCTAGCGCATGCGCCCACCGACTATTCCTTTCCACTGCCCAAAAACTCATGAGGCGGACACAACGCAAGACGCTCCTCCATCTATCTGGAGCATTCTCCACAGCACCCACGGACGCCCTATTGGTCATACTTGACATCATGCCATTAGACCTAGAAATACGAAGAAGAGCCACATTCTACTGGCTAAGAAAAGAAAATCCGATATGAGCGGCTCAGATGACTGGTGCTCCTGTAAGAGACGAACAAGAAATTTTAGAACTCCTGAGAGAATAGTGGCAGGGGGAATGGGACGCCAGCAACACAGGAAGAACAACATACGAAATCCCCCCCAGTATAGAGGAGCATATGAAAGACCTCAAATATCTACAACCATCAAAGGGCTTCATCCACTATGTAACGGGCCATGGTCCGTATGCAACATACTTAAACAGGTTTGGTCTCAGGAACACTGATGCCTGCACCTGCGAGGCCAGGGAAACCCCTGAACACACAGTTTGGGAATGCCCATTGACTGCGACCTCAAGAACCACAGCACTGTCTTATTTGGAGAATACATTTTGGTGAAATTATCCAAAGTCGACGACTCTGGAGATGGCTTGACAGAATAACCAACATGGTATCCCTGAAAGCTTCAAGCAACTTCAGGAGACGTAGGGAAAATGGATGCCAAAACCTGGACTGAACTCCTGAACATGACAACTCCTTGAAGAGGACTAGACCTATAGTAATTACTGCCAGTTGGTTTAAATGAATGTCATCATCATAAGTTCAGTGATCCCCTTGTCTCAAAGGAAAGGTGCAGAATTGAACCTCAAACTACATGCATTTCTGACTTTGTAAACAGGTGAATGTACTGTGGCAGTGCAGAACTGTTTTCACTAGGACATTTTGTGCGTTCTTTGCACGCAAGATGGAAGTGAACACTGATCACAGAATTTGCATAGTTGAGTGCTAAGCCAAGAAAGCCATTCAATTATTTTAGTTACCTATTAGCATCATGCTGAGATTGGGAGTTTACGAGATAAAAGTGAAAGATGTTCCAAATATAAATATTGGAAAGGTACCATACAAGTCTTTTTCACTAAGGTGACCTCAAAACTGTTCACATTATCACAGCCATAGACTAATTTAACAGATTCACTAGACTTTCCATACTTAACCTCTTCAGTCTCTAAGTACACATTTGTGCACCTTAGTTTAGAGCGCCAATAAAACGCTGTGTGATAAAATGAGTATTGAAAACTTGTGTGCACATGTTTGTACAACCCAAGCTTTCGATTCCTGCTGCTTGGAGCGCCCTATTTCTGCTTGCCATTGAAACATGGCAGTTTGAAGAAATGAATAGATCAAGATGGCAGTAAACCGACGTAACTACAGAAGTAAATATGAATAAAATATAATAATTGGTTTCAGATGTTTGGTTTATCACTTGCAAATTTCTTTTAAATGTATATTTGATGAGATAATGGGCAATAACACATAACATCTGGTATAAATATCATTTATTATGCAATTCATATCCAGGGTACACATTTGTCCACCTCAGATTGCATGTGCTAGTATTATGTTTTGAGGTTAACTGAGCAAGAGGGTTAATATATTTGATTTATTTTCAGTCAATCCTCTATCAGAGGAGGGAATATGTGAAATACTGAATGAAAGTGATGCAGACTTGGGCGACTTCAGCAGTGAAAGTGAAGATGAAGCATTTGAACAGAGTAAATTAGATATAAATAGTGGCCAAATGCAAACTGATTCAGAAACAGAAAATGACCAGCAATCAGCAGCTGTTGATGAAGTGAGAGTGAATGCAATTACTGGTGACCAAAGAAGAAACTTGAAATGGAAAACAAAGAGGTTAGTTGTATGGCTTAATTATAGTCAATTTTATTAACTATTAAAATGTAGGTTAACGTTGGCATTTACTGCTCAATACTAGCCTTTACACTTAATCAATGTAAGTTTTCAGATATTTTGGCCTAAATACTTACATATGCTGCAAACAAATTCAGCATTCATACAAAATAGCATGTGAAGGAGCCTCATCATAATCCGATTATTAATAAAAATTGCTTGAACTGGGTGGCTAGAACTTATTTTTTGGATTATATAAAAATTAATATAACTACAGCAACAAACGAAATTATTTATCGTGCAATTTGATGTAATCTGAAATTAATAAGGTCATTTTAAAAATCACAATATATAGATGATGATAATAATAATAAATATTATTATTATTATTATTATTATTATTATTATTATTATTATTATTATTATTATTACTACTACTAATGCTTCGCTAAAAGTAATATTCCTAAATTTAATACAGATATAGCTTTGTCCTTGATATCTTGTTTTAACCAAAGTAAACAACTATAATGTGTATTATTCTGCTTTAAGAATATATTCTAACAACGTATTTTATTTTCAGTATGGCTGCAAGGGGTCCAGGATTAGATAATGAGCTGCACTGGGGTGAACAAAAAGAAATTTTTGAAGCTTTTCTGAAGTATTTTCCATGGAATTCTGGAAGCTGGTGAGCCATGAAACAAACCTGAAATCAGTTCAAGACACAGGAAGCAGCTTGAAGACAACTGAAATTGAAATATTGCATTATGTGGGTATTGAAATTATTATGGGAACACTTAAATTACCTCAAGCTAAGTTATATTGGAGTAGGTTGTTCAATTTTCCTCTGATCTGTGATACCATGCCAAGAGACAGATATTTTAAAATTAGAAATAGCTTACACTTTGCTAATAATCTTGGCGATCACCCTAATGATGATAAGCTATGGAAAATTAGACCTCTTGTGGATGCAGTGAGGGAAAAATGTATAACCTTACCTAGGAATGCTCATTTATCAATAGATGGGCAAATGATCCCTTTTGCAGGCAGGTGTGGTTTTAGGCAGTATGTTCCTTCAAAACCTAATCCATTAGGTTTAAAACACTTTGTACTGGCAGCTAGTGATGGCTTGATGCTGGACTTTTGTTTGTATGTGGGTAAAGGCACTGTTTCAGAAGATGATTTGAAAGCGCTTGAGTTGGGAGCTTCTATTGTTAATTGTTACTATTCCTAAGAATGGAAACCATGTTGTCTATACTGAGAGATTTTTTACCAGTGTAAAATGTGCTGAAATGTTACTGGAAAATGGAATATTTCAAACAGGTACAGTGTTGAAAAACAGAATAGGTTCAGCCGTTTCCAAATTATCCGATGACAAATCTCTAAATAGGAGTGAATGGCATGAAATTATAAGGGAAGATGATAATTTATGCCTTTTAAAGTGGAAAGACAATAAATGTGTAACATTACTGTCATCTTGCATTGGTAGTGAACCTGTTGGGTCATGTAAACAATGGTCAAAGGAGGAAGGGAAAAAGGTAGATGTCCAGCTATTGTCCAGTCTTACAATAAAATGATGGGGGGCATTGACCTATACGACAGACTTCTTGCTTACTACAGGAGTTCTGTACGCATTAAAAAATGGCCAGTGAGGGCATTTAACCACTTTGTTGATGTAGTTATTATCAACTGCTGGCTAATCTACAGAAGATGCTGCAAAGTTGAGGAGGTAAGACCAACTGCCATTGATTTCTTAAAGGCTTCACTTGGCTACAACACTTGTTAAATTTGCTGATTCAACCCGAGGTGTTAAGCGTACTCTTAGCCCAAAGATAAATTCAGCAATTGAAGCTGAGAGTTCCTCAGACGAGGAAAGTTCTTCAAAAAAGAAGTACAGAAAGGTTGTTAGGCAGCCCAACACAGAGATTAGATATGATGAAATTGGTCATTTCCCTGTTTATTGCAATGAGAATTTTGCATCCAAATGCAGAAATCCAGGATGTAAATCAAGATCTAGAGTGAAATGTTCTAAGTGTGACATGTATTATGTGTAATGAAAAATAACTTTTTTTTTAAAATATCATACAAGATGAACCATTGAGCACAGTGTTTATATATTATCTACTTTGTATATTAATAATATAATAAACAAATAAATGTGGTCATAGACTTCAAAAAGTTGCATTCATTTGTAATTTTTACTTTCCTAATATCAAAATTCCTACCAAAGCGTAAGTTAGGAAAATGCTATCCTTGATCCCAAGGTGCACATATGTGTACCATCTATTATAAGATACTCTTAATTTAAAAAAAGTTAATTTGATTATTTTTGTTATTTAGTCATGCAGTAACCTTATTTGATCAAAAGTTTCCAAATTACACCAGTATTTTAAACTCGGAACTCAAGAGGCATGGCAAACAGGGGGATGTAACATCAGTGAGTATGCAAAACTGAGGATTATAACATAGATGGACCGGGATCATTATGGAAAAGCCAAAAAGAAGTTATTTCAATTTTTAACAGATTACAATTTTAATAACAAAAGATCCTTTACCTGTCTATATGGTGAATGATTTTCACAATTACATCATGCCATCTGTAACCTCACCATGAGGTAGAAATAGCGCGCATGCATGACGCTCTTTACTCTATGAAGGTTTACTAACTAAGTCATGCCATATCATTTCTTTTAGAATTACTCATCCCTACCCTTACTTCCTGCCCATACATCACCAATGCTATTCGTATATTCTGGAAGTTACTAGAAAATCTTAATGCTACCAGAGTTGAGTAGAACCTTCCAGTACAGGACTACAACCTATTCCGGGAGGATCAACCCAAGGCAGGTCTACCAAACTAAATCACATGCGCTCGCCACAATATCCTCCCTTCCACTCATCTTTCGCTAATCCTCTGCCAGAGGCACTGGTGATAAACTTGCTTCAAAGTACTGACGTCATGTGCAGATACCCAACTAGCAGCAAATGGCTGAATAAATCTGAAGACCCATATAAACAAATTGTATCCACCTTGAAGGCAAAAATAAAAAATTTTATGTCATCTTATCATGCAAAATGACCAAGCAAATTTACTTGGTATGTAACCTATCTTAGGTCATATATGGTATCTTAAATAATTTCGCCAGAATTTACTTTTGTTCTTTTATGGGGTGCAAAATCAATATACCATGCTTATAATTAGGTTTCTGAAAAAGTTATATAAATAAGGTTTATAAACATCAGTGAGGAGGAAGAAGGACAAGTTTATGCACTCTTAAATCTTTTACTAATGTTTTAGTTTTTATTTAGATGAAAGAGAGGGGATGAAAGACTGAGGTGGAGGGGGTGAGAAGGAGAGTGCAAAAGTTTGAAAGAGGGAGGCACAGAGACAGGAAAGGCAGGGAGCGGAAAAGACTGCAATGAAAGAAAAATCTAAAAACAGGGAATTAGACACAGTGAGAAAGTGCGAGGAGAGGAAAAAAAAATAATCTATACAGTTAACACAATAATGCTAGCAGAGCTTCTGATTTGGCTAATAAATAATAATATTTATAATGAAGATCAGAGATTGTAGAAAGAAATATTAAACTCTGGGGACAGTTCAATGGAAAATGTTTTATGGAATTTTTTTAATACTGTTTAACATGCATTTTTATTACATAAGAGTACCACAGTGGTGCACACTCGTGATAATTTGGAATGAAATCATTTCAGACCCAAGTTTAAGGTACCGTCAAAAGGGGTTAACTTGGTCCAGGGGTCTAACATGGACCAATTTGCATGACTTTTGCATTTTTCAGGATTGGCATCACTGTGTAAGTTGTATGCTGTTATACTAAGTAAATTTTGCTGTATGATTTACCTTGCTAGAGGACTAAGGTGTATATTTTTTAAAATATTTGAAAATTAACATTTTTCTAATCTATAAAACAAATCTGTTACAAACTTCTTATGTAGCTCTTTAGTTTACTAAAAACTACAATATGGCAGCCATAATAACCTCACTAAAACTGCTCTTAATACAAGCAGAACAAATTTCAGTCCTATCCACACTGTTTACAATAGAAGGCAAATTTAAAATCTGTTTTTGATGTGGAGTAACATGGGCCAGGTGGTCCATGTTACTGTAATGCTTTTTATCACCTGCTTATCCATAAATATTGCTATAAATGGTATTTTTATCCTGATAAAAGGTGTTTATTTTTTTCAAAACACTAATTTCTCCACTTTTTTTTTCTCCCTTTTTCAGATTACTATGACCAAAAAACAACTATGACAGGTAGGATCTCTCAGCTCTCCCCGAGGCCCTGGAAGAGCTAAAGAAGGGCACATCAGCTTGTAACATTGCAGAGAAATTCAACATTCCCAGAACTACTCTACATAGGCATTTAATGGACTGCAAACTGTTAAAATTGGAAGACCATCAGTGTTCTCCGTTGATGTGGAAAAAATTATTTCCAAATGCCTTGCATTATGTGCTTACTGGGGATTTCCTCTCACTTCCTATGATATTTGTTTGATAGTAAAGTCATATTTTGATAAAAGAGGCACAGAACAAAAGCAATTTAAAAGAAATTTACCAGGTAAAGATTGGACTAATAGCTTTCTAGCAAGACACACTAGTTGTACGTCTGAGTCAAAATATAAAACAAAATAGAGTCAATATTAATCAAGAAATTATAGAACATTATTTTAAAGAACTTGAAAGCTCCTTGCTAGGTGTAGCACCACATGCAATAGTTAACTATGATGAGACAAATATAAATGATAAACAGAAAATAATTGACACATCAAAATGAAGCATATCTGTGATTTTATTTAAAGGTGAGTCGAAATTGTAACACTAACATCACTTAAGTTACTAAAGTGAGTAAACTTAAGTGATGTTAGTGTTACAATTTCGACTCACCTTTAAATAAATTCAATACACATCACTGTTTCTAGCTTCTTTTCATTACAATACATACATATCTGTGATGTTCTCTGGACCAACTTCAAGTGTTCTTATGCATCTTTACGAATCATTAGAAAAAGATAATTCTACTAGCAAATTAGATGTCTCAGAAAAGTGTTTGAAAGTTGCAGCTGAAGAAAGAGCTCAAAATCTGAATGTTTCAGAAGGTAACTTCAGAATTGTTAACTTTCCTACAGAAGGTAAAAGGAAGCAAATGAAGCAGTTTATAGGCCAAGTACTGAAAAAGTCTACAGATTCAAAAATTTAGATTTTTGAGACATTTTTCAAAATGTAAAAACGTTTGTTTTTCCACCTGTAGACGACATTGCAGATGTGGAAACTGAACAAATAGAAGTGTAACACCTCTGAACTCAAAAAGAGGTAGATTTATCTTTCCATATGAGTTGTAGAACTAACATAGCAGTAAATGTGTAATTTATACTTATTCTGAACTGAAATAAATGTTCTAACCTTTCAAAAGCAGTTTTGTAGCCTAATGTTTCCCTGTTGGTGCATAAACTAGTCCCACAGTGCTAAATATATAAGTGGCCCAATTTACCACATTTGGTGGATAACTTTATCACCCAATTAATTATTGTTAGTCTAACTGTAATAATCTAGATCTAAAAATAAATACTCTGGGTATCTTGTATAAGTGAACGCATAATTTAGAGCTGTTTGCAATTGGATCTAACAAAATATAATTTAGATGCATCTCCTTTCAAAAGTAAAATTGGCCCAAGTTACCCCTTTTGACGGTACCTCAGCAGCATTTGCTAGTTATGACTAAAGGTTCGTAAGACATGTGAATGAATCTCATTGTGAACTGGCACAGCTACCAAGAATCGAAAAGACATAAGTTCACAACACTAATCAGGCTGAAATGCTTACAGCCCGAGCCCATTACCCATTGCACGAATGCTTGAAGGAAGTGACGCGTAGAAAGCAACATGCTCTACACACATCTAGATAAGAGGAAAGTGTAGATATGTTGAGGAATAAACCAAAAACGATCAGCAATGGGGCAAATATCTCTCCTGCAGGTGGCAAGGCCAGACTCGCATTACACTACAGAATTCTGCAAAAAGAGTACTGGATATAGTTTGCAGCATTTGGCTTGCATATACGTGCCAAGCTTAAGAAAAATCTGGTAGAATTTGAACCATGGACCTCCTGATCATAAGAGTCTGTGCCTTAACAATCTCAGTCACCTGTGTTGGTCAAACGGGACTGTTTATGTTTTAAAATAGTTCACATTTGAGCCTAAGATAGCATCTACAGAAACAATAGAATGGTGAAACAGAGATAAGCTCAGTTAGACATCCATTTTAACTTCAACCAGCGATTTTCCATGGATGAGATTTTCATCACATCAAATATAGAATGAGCAAATTGCACACATTTTGGATTCAACTTGTCTTAGCTCCTTTTCTTCAAGTATACAAAAAATGCAAGTTTTTACTGATCACTTCTTTTAATAACTACTGGAAACTGAACTAGCACTCACTGCTAGTGAGTAGCATGTTGGAAAGCCATGCAAGTTTTATAGCTTGCATAGTCTGCCAGATAAATGATTAGTAATTCTACAATTAAGTGAATAAGACACCTTTCACAACCCATAAATCTTTAATATACACATGAAGTCTCGCTTGAGGTCTTCGTAAATCCATGTGGATGTTGCAGGTTTTATCTCCAAAATCTAGCCACCCTGATGATGAGCAAACATGTATATAAAAGACAAAAATCTATCTCTTCTCTAGTTGCTTGAATTTCGCTTCAAGACGCTTTGAGTATGCATCAAGTTTGTATGCAGCTTGTTCCAGCTTGGTAACGTTGTCTTCAATCTGGTCAATCTGGTCCAAATATGGCTGCAGGCTCTTATCTGTAAACAGCACATTAACAGAGCTTAAATCAGTTTTAATTAAAAAACTGAGAAATTGTAAAGAAGAACTGGAGAAACATAGTTACTGCAGCACAAGGTATTCTAAAATACAGTAAACACTCAATTTAATAAACTGATGGAGGCAAAAGGATGTCCAAAAATCGCAAATCATATAAACAACATTTAAAATAAAATATTACACTTGACATTGTGCTATATGATGTAAATATAAAACATTTAATGTGCATATCATATTAATATCAAAAACCTATTTACATGACCTTATTTGAAGGCTGAAACAAAGCATCAAGCTTTGTCAAAATTCGTAGGCTTTCATGACCAGTGTCAATATTAAATAAATTATTATCCGAGCTTGTGGGCCGTCTTCTTCTTCTTCCTCCCAGATGTTTCATCTGCGACTACGGCAGACATCTTCAGTGGCAATGGTGAAGTCGAAGTGTTCTGGCATAAGTTTTGACAGCAACTGTGCTAGATGCAATCTGGACTGCAGTATTTATACCAGCGGCTAGCGGGGATGAAATGCTTGATTTTAACATTTCACCTGAACCAATCAGATGCCAGCAGAATGCAGCACTCCATCTACCCAAGTCCAGCCCTCCGCCAACCCAAACCAATCATCGCAGACTTCCCCACCAGCAGCTGGTATAAATACTGCAGTCCAGAGTGCATCAAGCACAGTCGCTGTCGAAACTTCTGCCAGAACACTTCGACACTGCCACTGAAGATGTCTGCCATAGTTGCAGACGAAACGTCTGGGAAGAAGAAAAAGAATGAGTCCAGTAGACCACGGCCCACAAGCCCGGATAATACTTTATTTAATATCAAGCTTTAGTTGTGTTCCCACTGAATGTTGTTTCCTAATAACCAAAGATTGAAACTGCCTGAAATGGTTATAATAAACCAACAGTTCAGGTTCTGAAGATCTCTCCACCTTGAAATGATGTCGTCCATATGGCCTCTTACTTCTGATAATTTAGGATCAGACACAATCAATTCTTCTTCCTCATCATCCTTCATAACAGTTTCTGCTATCTCCTAACAGAATCTAGATGTTCGGATTCATGATCGTTCATGTTTAGTTCCAGTTTCTGCACTATGCTCAAGTATACATGCTTTCGTTTTATTACAAGTAGCTACAATAACTTATTTATATTTTAAACATTCACAGATTAAAACAATATATTATAACACTGCAATAAACGCAACCAGTGCACTGATTGAAGCTGCAAGTGCGCACAAAGTTTTACAAATACACCCTAAATTCTGAAAGAGTTGTGGAGGAGGAGGCGCTGTTGTTCTGTGTGTAAAGCACAAGAACCACTGCCGTCTGCCAAATTACATTGTTTTTGCCTTTTAAAAATCTAATCAAATTTCTTGCCTCAGTTTCAACGGTTTCTTTCCCCCAAACACGTTTGCTACATTAATCAAATTCGGTCCATTAAATCCAAAGTCCATTAATTGGTAGTCCACTAAATTGAGGGTTTTGTGTATACACAAATCATCCATATAAACAAAAAGTCTAAGATAAATTAAAACACGTGTTGGCTATAGAAACACAAATATAACTTACTTTAATTAGCATTACATGTTTCAAGTGCCCCATGCTCACATATTTTCTCAGTGTAATAAATATCATTAACTGTTGTAACTGTGCAACAACATTATAGCAATAAAATGAAGCAGTATTCTGGAGAATGACTTACATTTTTCATTGAGATCTGTCATGGTACGGGCAACATTCCCAGCTATTTGCTTCATATCTGAATATTTTGTTATTGTCACTCTGTTCATAGACTCCAGCAGCCTGTAGTCTTCCTGAAAGCAAACAAACTGATTATATAATCATTGTTAAACTACACATTTAAGGTAATCTGGACAATCTTTAAGCATGTAATTAAACTAGTTACCCAATTACTCGAAAACAATATGACAGTTATCAAAACCAGTTCCCAATTATTAGTCTAGAGCTTCTTGAATTTCTTTGAAGCTGCAATCTATGTAAGACCATAGTTTTAAACTAGATATCTATTTTTTACATGTACAAATAAGCTAAAACCAGTTATATATGTATCTTCTTGTTTTATATAAAATATGAACATATGAAAGGAGTTGTTACTTTCTCTACTACATATAGTAAGTAGGGGAAGTATTGCGTTCCACCCAAAAATTTGATACCGAGATTTCCTCGGAAATACATGTTTTGAGGTGCCCTGAATCCTCCAAGTAAAGCATTTTTGGAAACATGTCCGAAAGTTGGATAAGTATCAAACTTGGCATTTACATGGAACATTTTTCGAAGATTTTGATTTTCTCAAAAATGAGTCCAATGGTTTTGATTAAAATATCATATGTTTAAGATATTTTTATGATAAATGAAATGTATATCTTGAATTTTCTGGGAATGTCCCCAAAGTCCTCTTCATTGTAAATGAGTTTCACATAACTGATAAACTGTAAGGGATAGACAAAATTTTACTACACAAAAAATGCAGCTCTCATTAAAACACACCGTTTATGTCATGTACATTATTTTTGTTGAGTAAACCATTTCCAAGATATTCCTTGTTATTTGTTTGAATTTTCCAATACTTATACTTTTTCTCAAATGGGAATTCATTATTATTTTTTTTCTTTTTCTTTTTATGTCCTGGACATGCAAAGATAATGGTATGCTCCACATAGCAACCAGCTCTTAAAAGATTTGGCTATCGCTTAAAGCCTACCATATTCCCCTTGCACCTATAAGAAAATTAGCCATAAGATAGTTTCTGCAAATGTTTGTCTCAATTAACATGTGAAGAAGTATTGTTCTTGGAGTTTACGTTATTTAAGGAGTTTGCACCACGCTTTGGTAAGCCAATTTGAAGATGTATTGTTCTTGGAGTTTATTTTTATTTATGTTCACACTTGGAAAACCTATTTGAGAAAGTGTTCTGTTGTTGAAGTTTTTGTTGTTTAAGGAGTTTGTTGTTTGAGTTTTACTGTTGTTAGAGTTTACACCTTTGGGCGTTAATTTGAAGTTGTCTTGATTACGTAACATGCTGCTACGTATGAGAAGTAGATTTTTGAAGATGTATTTTTTTTTTTTTTTTGTTACGCTCCAAGTTTTAAAAAATATATTTTAACTTTGTTATTAAACTGCTTCTATAGATATTATTTATGTTTATGTTTGCCTCGGCTGCTTCAGTAATGTTTGTAGAGACACATTTCTCTTAGGCAGGGTGAGGTGTGACAAGAATGTAGGCTTACACAGATTTTAAGTTTAAATTCACTTCTTTTTATTAATCCTTGACACAAATTAAATATCACTACACTGATAGTAAGAGCTGTGAGATTCTTTTAATTTAATATTAGCACTTTGTTAACGCGTATACTTATTTTACGATTAACACGAATACGTAATATTTTTTAGAGAACACATCTTCCATCTGGTCACTACCAAGGTCTGCAGGCAACTGAACATATTTCAACCGTTCAAACCCGTAAGCTTCTGTATTTCAAGTCTCTGATTGGCTAATCATAATCCAATAGAATACCTGCATTTAATTAAAGCTTTTTCTGGCTGTTAATTGGCTAATTTTAAACTGTCACAAAATTTACATTATCGTTGCTCTAATCATGACTAGTAGCATTTAAACTCTCAAACTCATTATTGCCTCAAGGTTACCTCATTGTTAGCAACTTTAAACTTATTATTCTCACAGCTCTTACATTATTAAAGTATGTAATGTATTCACATAACATTATTAAACATGTTTACAATAATATAAGCATATGCAATGACTGTTACATACATTTTTTTACAACTTATTACATACATATTGCTTCAAGGCAGGCTGTTATTGAATTTACATACTATATAATTTAACTGAAGTTATTCAAGTATTAAAAATACTGCCTCACATGAAGTAGATGGAGAATAAGCGTAACTAAAAATAGTTTGTACAACAGTAGAGAAAGTCATGTGAGTGCAACACATCAGATTTTTTTATACTGCCTATTTTAACCACTGAGACCTATTTTAAGGTAATACAGCCTAAAAATGCCTATTTTAACATTTGTATTGTTTAATTACATTTGTTCATGCAGCTGAAGGATAATTATTGAAATCATGGGGTTGGTTTGATTCAAATGTGTAATAGTTTGGTTGTAGGAATGAGACATTCGGAAAAAAGCTGCTCTGTTTTAGCTCTTTAGCAGGTAGATCCACTCGTTTTTTTACTCCCTCTAGGTCTCTGTCATCCAAACTAGCCAGTAACTGGAGCATGACAGAAATTCCTTCCAAAGAACAAGAAGGGCCAGTGCTGTATTTTCCATAATTTTGTGACTACATACCTTGTCCCCTTCAGATATACACTGGTTCACAAGATTTCTTGTTGTGTTTTGAAATGTATTTCAAACAGTTTGTTTACGCTGCTGTTCTTAATGAGATACCTATTGTGTTTTGCAAACAACAGTTTAGGTGGCTCCATATCAGCTCTAGTCTTGGTCCAATGAGCACTTTTAGTGTACAGCGAATTTCCACTGTGATCTATTCATTAAGTTTTGAGAGAGTCCTTTTCAACTTTATAAGTATATTATGTGTTAGCAATCATTACTTCATAATTTAAGACATAGTAAAATATTTCTAGCTATCGTAATTTAAGAAATTTGCTGTTTTTGTTACTGTTACAATTTTTAAAGCTCACCAATTAATTGCATTTTTAAATTTACTGCGATTTTAGAAAATGGAAATACATTTTAACACATAATATCCAATGTTTAGCTTATGGAAATTGTATAATAGGTGCCTTAAACTGTATTTTTAGTGCCCATTTTGATAATTTTAGAGCCTATTTTAGTGTCTAAAATTGGATTTTAAGGGCCTAAAAATCTGAGGTCTACTGAGCACATGTCCACTGTGATCCTGTTTATATGACAGATAGTTAAATGAAATGTGGTTAGATGTTAAAAAGCGTAACCATACATTTATTTCCTCTAAAGCAGTTCCCCATAAACATCAACATATTATGCTTTTTTTTTTACTTTCTCTACTACGTATAGTAAGTAGGGGAATATTGTATTCCACCCAAAAATTTAATACCGAGATTTCACCGGAAATATATGTTTTGAGACCCCCTGAATCCAAACAAAGCATTTTTGGAAACACGTCCATGTGTGTGTCTGTGTCTCTGTCTGTGAACAGCATAACTCAGAAACGAACAGTCGGATAAACACCAAACTTGGTATTTAGGTTCAGTATCTTCCAGAGATGCGACACGAAGGTTTTCAAGAAAATCCCCCACCCAGATTACGCTTTACATGGAACATTTTTCGAAAATTTTAATTTTCTCAAAAATGACTAAAGATTTTGATTAAAATATCATATGTTTAAGATATTTTCATGACAAATGAAATGTATATCTTGAATTTTCTGGGAATGTCTCCAAAAGTATTCTTCATTGTGAACGACTTTTGCATAACTGGTAAACCATAAGAGATAGACAAAATTTTACTACACAAAAAATGTAGATCCTGTTAAAATACACAATTTGTCATATACATTTTTTTTTTTTGTTGAGTGAACCATTTTCGAGATATTGCTTGTTATTCCCTTAAATTTTCCAATACTTTTTCTCAAATGGGAATTCGTTATTCATTTTTTTTTTATGTACTGGACATACAAAGAGAATGGAATGCGCCACATAGCAACCAGGTCTTAAAAGATTTGAATGTCGCTTAAAGTCTACCATATTCCCCTTGCACCTACAAGAAAATTAGCAATAAGATTAACATCTCGATTAACATGAAGCATATGGAGAAAAAGTGTTTGTAAAAATAGTTTGTACAAGAATAGAGAAAGTCATGTGAGTATAACGCATCAGATTTTTTACCCTTTCTTTTTAATTATTATATATAATTAATTGAAATTAATTATTAGAGACATTAGCTTGGTTTTGGCAAGTTTTTAATATACATATGGTTAGAGCAACCCACGGAGAGTGGAGAACCATGTTCAAATTTCGGCTGTGGCATTGAATTTTTCAGATGGCTCTATATTAAAAAGTTGCCAAGACCAAGCTAAGGTCTTTAAAAAGTAAACTTAATTACAGTTAATTATATATAATAATTAAAAAGAAAATGTTAAGAAACCCATAAGCAACCAGTATAAAAGTACTTGCAATGGCAGGTCGCCAGTGAGATCTTTATCTCTAGTGAGATGCCTTGGTAGTCTATCTGGGAAACAACTTGAATAAATTGGAGAATTCAATGTCCTACTGCCATGTTGTCACAATTTCCAAACAATTGCAAATCAGTGCGACAAACTCACCTTCATCTCATCATCTGACAAACTTAAGTAGTATATGACATATGTATAAAATCATGTATTCATTAAAAATTTCATTTTTGGACAATGCTACACTTCTATAGATACAATGGACACCTAAACATGTATTTCTGGTGAAATCAATATTTAAATTTCCTCTACCCACCAGGTAAGTGGTAAAAAAAAAATCTGATGTGTTACACTCACATAACTTTCCCTACTCTTGTACAACCTAATTTTACAAACGCCTATTCTCCATATGCTTCATGTTAATCGAGATATCGAGATGTCAATCTTATTAGCAATTTTCTTGTAGATGCAAGGAAAATATGGTAGCTTTTAAGCGATAGTCAAGTATTTTAACGCTGGTTGCTATGTGACGCATTCCATTCTCTTTGCATGTCCAGGACATAAAAAAAATGAATAACAAATTTGAGAAAAAGTATAAGTATTGGAAAATTTAAGGAAATAACAAGCAATATCTCGAAAACGGTTCACTCAACAAAAGAAATGTATATGACATAAGTTGTGTATTTTAACGCGATCTACATTTTTTGTGTAGTAAAATTTTGTCTATCTCTTATGGTTTACCAGTTATGCAAAAGTCGTTCACAATGAAGAATACTTTTGGAGACATTCCCAGAAAATTCGAGATATACATTTCATTTTTCATGACATTACCCTAAACATATGATATTTTCATCAAAATCGTCAGAGCCATTTTTGAGAAAATTAAAATTTTCGAAAAATCTTCCATGTAAAGGGTAGTCTGGGGTGGGGGGATTTTCTTGAAAACCTTCGTGTCGCATCTCTGGAAGATACTGAACCTAAATACCAAGTTTGGTGCTTATCCGATTGTTCATTTTTGAGTTATGCTGTTCACAGACACACACACACACAGACAGACAGACACACACACACACACACACACACACACACACAGACACACACACGGACATGTTTCCAAAAATGCTTTTTTTGGATTCAGGAGGTCTCAAAACGTGTATTTCCGGTGAAATCTCGGTATCGAATTTTTGGGTGGAATGCAATACTTCCCCTACTTACTATACGTAGTAGAGAAAGTAAAAATAGTGTAAAAACCCAAAGACATAAAAAACTTTAGCAAAGACAAGGTGTTCCAAAACTTGCCAATTTTTCATTTACAGAGTAATGCAAGTTCTGGATTTAGCAATGAAACACAACAACATCCTTTGCAGATCCAAGAGCTTATTCCATATAATTCTCTCATAAAGATGGTGAATTGTGGGCACTGGTTTGAACCAAATAAGGTTTTAGGACTGGGAAAGAATGTGAATTTATTAGCAGGTTAAAGTTCCTACAAGAATGGGATTTATCCCCATTTAATCTGACTGTCTCTAATATTCAATATGTTTTCATTGTAAATTTGGTTTATGTTGTAACTCATATTAATTATGCTTTCCAGCACTTTCACAAAACTATGTTTCTTATTACTGTTAAAAGCTCTGATGATGAACTCCAAACAATTTAGTGACTGTAAAGAAATTGTTAAACCACCTAGTTTTAGGACTCAACTTTTATTTCAAGCTCTTGTAAACAGGCTGAATTTTTACATAAATACAGAGGGAATAGATTCCTCTCTCCTGAAGGATTCTTATCCTTAATTTATTAAAGATATTCTGAAGTGATATTTAACTGTTAAACTAATGCTTCAATGTGAGAAATGACAAATTTGTAACATTTAAGCACACATGTGGTTAGGTGATTCATTATTTTTCAACAGCACCAAACTATATAACATTAGGCAATCTTAATCAACATACAATTTTTAAGAAAGAGTTAAAGTCTTTCTGATATACTCACTCCCCACATACTTTGGAGGAATCTTTTAATATGTCGTGCAACATGTTCAATATTCAATACATAGGGCAGATGGCATATGATGGTGACTTACACTTATTTGTTATTGCTGTCCTACTGCAATGCATGTTAAGATGTTTACTCTTGGAATGGTGATGGTTTACAAATTTTCATCTCTTAGACAATGCATGATGTAGAGAGAGAGAGAGAGAGAGAGAGAGAGAGAGAGAGAGAGAAATGTTCTTGGTGTTGGGCGTGTCATTAGTTAAAAAAAAAGCTGTTGGGTATGTTATTAGTTAAAAAAAGTTCTTGGTGCTGAGTATATTTATTAGTTATGCTGCATATTCCATAATTGTATGTGTTACATGTCCCTGAGCGTTGCTCACAGTTGGGCCAAATGAACAAACAATTAGAAAGTATATGCTGCAACCCTAGTTCTGATTGTCAAATTTGAAATTATGTGTGGAAATATTAGGTAAGTAATTGCATTTTCCCTTTACCTGGGTTGCAGTCAGTTCACCAAACAAATAGTCTGCAGTTTTCTGGAACATCGTTGTAGCCAGTTTGCTCAGGTTTGGGTCATGTGGATCCAAAGCCTCAAAACTGCTCGTGCTTGTGGATAGTGTGGGTCCTAAAACATTAACAACCTTACATAACCTCAACTAAGAGCAACAGACTGTCAGATTAAATTTCTAAACAACAGCAACTGTAACTAGGATAACCAAAATATGGGTTTTGCGGAAACAGTGAATGTTTCCAACTTTCTTTTTATTCTCACTGCATATATTTCACAATGTTTGACATTGATACATAACAAGATAACATCTACTTCTCTCAACAGGGAATTAACATTGAGTATTCAAAGTTCAAGTTTATAGTACTGACTTGAGTATTATTTATTACGAAGAAAAGAATTTGGTTCCATCCTTACCCTTTTTGGGGGAATCTGTAATCCCTTCACTATCACATTCTTCCGCCATGTTTAAAATCTTCTTAACAAAATAATCTCTGCCGATCAGAAACATCTATTATGGCCGCCCAGCGCAAGGAGTTATAATCAAACTATGAACTGCTTGCCCTGAACCATTTCATACGCGATTATATAGGCAAGGCCTGAACATTCCGCAGAGCAACCAACTTAATACATTTAAACATTACTACTGTATCGTCCATAAAAATTACAAAAATAATGAAAGTGCTTTAAGAACAGTACATTTTGCCTCTACGTCCCCTACCTATTGCGCTATGGGGTAATTCGATACACAGCAAGCGTTTATACTACCAAAAAGGGCCATACGCATTACTTGAGGGTTGGGCCCCGTCATTCCTATAAGCCCTCATACTGATGATACACATATTCTCTCTTGAGCTATCTCAGAGCAGGGGCGCAACTAGGGTCTGTGTCGCCCATAGCAAATATGGATTCCGCGCCCCATGTGATATGGGAGTGTCAGCAAATTTTATTTTGTTATATTCTCAATGTATAAAACTGTTTTTATATCAGTCGTTAATTTTCATAAATTTAACATGAAAGCCACATAAATACCGCATTTCTCTCAATGAAGCAGCAGTGCCAGATTGTACCGCACATCTATCCTATTAATGTACCTACAAAATTTGAAAAACGATATTTGTTACGTATACTTCGGCTTAAATCTTGTTTGGAAATGAGCTCCTTTGAAACTATAAAGCCTGACATTTCTTGAACACATTAAACACTCAATGAATTTCTGCAACCGCTATTGTGCGGACGGACACGTATTGCAGTGCCATGGGCTGCCAGTCGCATAAATCAAGATACAATATTACACATTTATCAGTAACCACATAAACACATTAAAGAGCACACTTAATGACATGCAGTCTTCAGTAGTGTTTATAACAGAAATTAGTACAATGAAATAAATTGTAAAAGTTTTTCAACTATTTAACATGCGAGATTTTTTGCAGCAAAAGTTTTGATATGTTAGCAAACAGGCGATGTTCACTTGCGTTCAACTGAAATAATACTCAAATTTCAAGATCGATTTTGCCCCATGTTGTTCCTTAAATAGTTTTGAATAATGAAGCGAAAAGTTAAAAATATTCTTAAAGCTGTGGTCAAGTTTGCATACTTTTACTTCAAGCCTGAGTTTGCACATGAATCTCAAGAGTATTGCTGCAGGTGCAGTTTTCATAGCGTCATCAAGTGCTAAAGCATGGTGCTTGAAGCTTTCCACTTTTCAAGCAACTCGTCTTTGTTTAAGTCATGTTTGTATATCTCTGCTAACTTATGGCTTCACTATTAAAATATTATACCTTGTATATTACATTTCCGTTTGGAAAGCTAAACTCATTCATTTCTGCTAGAGCCTGGAACTTAGTTTTTAGCTCACTCTTCCGTTTCTCCTGGAAAGCAGCAGATAAATCGTTCATCCCAGCAATAGTTTCGGCTTTTGCAAAAGCATCGGATGGGGCACAATCCCTAATTGATTCCAAAAGACGTAAAATACCATTGATGCTTCTGATTGACTCATCTAGTTACACTGATTCCTTGCAAAAACTGGTTTACACGGTCAATTTTCTTTAGAATTCTATACCAAAATAGGTAAACGCAATGAATTAAATTTATATATATATTTCTTTGTAAAGAAATAACCTTGTTTTTGTCTCAGAGTGGAAAGAGAGCTGACTGCTAGTTCTTCCAAGAATCTGCTGATATTGTCGAGATGTTTATGCACTACCTAACAGCTTCCACTCTTGCCGACCACCTGGTTTTACTTTGGTATTCAAAGAAAAGTCTTTTTAAAATTTCCCACCTTGATGCAGAGGCTGATAAAAAAATATATCTTAGTGCGTCAAAAAATATTTGAGCTTAAGGTGATGATTCAACGGGATGTACTTCCACTAAATTCAGAGATTGGGCCGCACAAAATAGGCAAGTTTGTGTTCCTGGGGTATTCTGGATTGTACCCCTTTACAGGTACCAACATGTTGATTCCATTATCATACGAATGTCCTCTGTAATTCTTCATGTTCAAGCCATCGTCTTCTACCTTTTTCAAAATCTCTTCAGTGAAATCTAAACCGGTTTTTTCACTGACTAAAAAAATCAACGAAGCTTTGCAGAATTTCTGGTCTCTTCGCTGTCATTTTCACATGAAGAATCATTTCTGTCATTTGCTGATTATTGCTGTCAGCCGTTGCACAAAAATTAATGCGAAATATTTGGCCGTTGCTGCAAATTTAGTGTGCCTTGTCTTACTTTCTTTGCTATAATATCTAGGAATTCATTTTGAATTTTCCATGAGATGTAGCTCAGTTGTCCTTTCTTATGACATTCAATATGTTCACGTAAATGAACATTGTAGTCGGATATCAGCTCAATTGTTTTAAAAAAATTTCCACTCCTGGGACCACCAAAGTCGTGCCGTTTGGCTAGAAGCATTATAGCGCCCAGAATACAACGTAGGACTTTTTCCCAGTGACATTTTTCTTTCGCTACCTGGTCTTGAAGCTCTTTGTATATCCCTCCCTTTCCTAGTTAAGATTTAAGAGCTTTCCAAGAGCAAAAACAATGTTTGTGGCTTTGAATTCTCATGAACCGCAATTTGTTCACTGAATTTTATCCAATGTTTGAATCCTTCTTCTTTAGCCAAAATTGATACAGCTGTCTTTAACTCAATGGAGAAGTGTGAAAATAACCTACATAACAATACTTCTTTTATCTCGCTCTAAGCTACCCATGACCTCTTTATATGTTCATTTGGCAGTCTTTTAAAAAAAAAAATCTTTTATGATATTTCGGCCATTTCTCTGACTTCTACATAAATCGGGATTATATCGATTTTCTGCTCTCATTTTTGTGATAAAACATATCTAAGATTGTAAAATGTTACTTGGCCACGTCCCAAGATCTTTAAATTCAAAATGAAGTTCACCGTCCCGAATCTACCGAGTCCCTGATGAAGTTCCGGGATTAGGATTCTGGACCTGGATCGTGTTCGCTGCTGACGAAATGTCTGGTTCGCTTCGATTGTAACCGCACTTAGAAATCTCGTGCGCTTTTGTCTCATCCTCCTTCGGATCTACATCAGTTTTCCCTAAAGGAAAACAAATAAACCTCGGTCATAATTTGTATAGAGGATGTAGCAAGATTTAGATGTTCACAATGGAAAACAAAGGTTTTATGTTGAAAGAAAAGCCAAACAAATAAAACATCTGATGCGGTACACGAAATGACTTTTTCTATTCCTTACAAATGCTCGTTTAACGTTCAACTACCTATGTACAGAGCATACATTTTATTATAAAGCTTGTGACATAAACTTGGATATCGTAATAAATTAATTGATGCTGATATAATGTTGCACTTGGAGTTTTGTGGACGTGGGCAGTATTATTTTGTTTTTTCAGCAGTCTACTCCGGCCATTGTTTAAAACGCAAATTCTTTGTCAGCGTTAATTAGACTAACGTTGAGTAAATGCGATGTGGACCTGCCAACCGACTGATTATGCAGCAGCTTATTGCTTTCTCTGCTAGTTATGCTAAGCAGGGGAAATATTGTATTGCACCCAAAAATTTGATAGGGAGTTTTTATCAGAATTGTGTGCTTTGAGGTCCCTGAACAACGAAGTCGTTTAAATATAAAACATTATACTTAAAACTCTGTATCTTCCAAGGATGTGACACGAAGCTTTTCAAGATATTCCCTCCAACGCAAATCACCCTTACACAGAAGAATGTTCGGGTTTTTTTTCTCTCAAAAACAGCTCTACAATTTTGATTATAATTAAAAATAAAATGTATATTTTGGATTTCTTGGGAAAAGCCCGAAAACTGCTTTACTCCTAGTGAATATTAAAAAAAAAAATATTTAACTGAGAAACCATAACAGATAGGCAAAAACTTATTTCAGGAAAAATACAGAGCCATTTAATTACACAACTTTCCGAGTATAACTTTTATCCTAACGTTAACCATTTTTTTAAATATTTCATCCTATGTATTTACATTTTTCCAAAGGCAAATAAGTTTGGCAGAAATTGTCTTAGAATTCGCGTTTATCTTGTTTTAACTTCATTATATCGACAAACAAAAACGAACTGTAATACAGCTGACTGCCTGGTATGTGAATAATTAGTTTCACTGCACTTTAAATAGTTGCAGTAAAGCATTTTTTCGTGATGAAAGAAAGGCAATGGAGTTATTTATTTATGGACACTTTTTAACATGTATGTTTATTAGCGTCCCATTCTAATATGGTCATAAAAGATCGATAAAGGCCTTTTTTTTATCAAGCTTGAGGTTCCTTTACGTGCCGTAAATCTTCGACACGGGACCACCGGCTTTACTTCCCTTCAGAAGCAAGCCATACTAAGGATTTTTACGCCCGAAAAAATGCATCGCCCTCCGCCGGGAACTGGAGGCTAGGATGGTGACCACTACACCACGAAGGACGACAAAATAGGGTGAAGGAAATGATTAATACAATGAAACGGGAAAGGAAATTCAGAAGATGAAAGAAACCACTCATATTCGCCTGACGACCTTGAAAATCGCCGAAAAAAAAAATTCATGGGTTAGGGTGATCGGTCGCCGGGTATCGAACCTGGAACCTGATGAATGCAGGCCACAGACGTTACCACCTGATCAATCCCACTCGGCGAGGTATGCATTCTTTGTGTAGTAAGTCTGCATCTCTTATGGTTTACCAGTTGTACAAAGTTCATTCAAAATGAGGAAAATTTCACAGATCATTCAGAGAAAGCTCAATATATACATTTTACTTGTCATGCATCTTAAGCCTATGAAGATTTAATCAAAACTACAGCAATTTTTGGGAAAACAAAAAAATGTTCACAAAGAGTAGTTTATGGTGGGGTTTATCTGTCATATCCTTGCAGAATCCGAGCTTATATATAGGTCGCGCCACGGATTTTGGCATGTAAAAATTTTAATGGAAAGCTAGATGTACCTTATAGATGTATGAGACACAATATGGGGCTGCAGCTCGAAGAATAATGCAAGTTGAGACGGGAGTTGTATACGGTGGAAGGAACTGGACCACAACTGGACAGGAGGAGTCACAAGCTACTTGCAAGGGAGGTATTGAAACATCAGAGGGCTGGCTGGCTGACTGGGCTAGCCCTGAAAGTCATATGCCAATATCCCTGGCGAGACCTATACCAAGTTTTGTATTTATCCAACCATTTTGTTTTGGAGTTATGCTGTTCACAGTCACCAGGTCAAAACACGTATTCCTGGTAATTTTTTTTTTTAAATTGAACTTTATTTATGGATGCTCTTTAACTGCTATTGTTCTTAGTGTCCCATTCTATATTGGGGTGAAAGACTGGAAACTTTGCTCAAAGGCCTCTTTTACGTGCTGTAAATTTATGGCACGTGATCACAGGCTTTACTTCCCTTCTGAAGGAAGCCATGACAAGGAATTTTTACACCCAAAAGTGTCCATCGTCCTCCGTTAGATTTGAACCTGCGACTTTGGGCATTAGAGGCTAGCACCCTAGGTCGCATGTTCAACCTCCCCCCCCCTTTTTACATTTTTTTTCCATTTTTGGGTGAATATAATACTGCCTCTACTTATCATAGGTAAGTGGTAAATAAAGAAAGGAAGGGAAGAAGAAAGAAAGTAGTTTATCCAATGCTTTTTGGCCATTTTTTTTTCAAGTGCTTTTATATTTCTTGTTAAGGTTTAGTATTTTGCAAAGTGTTAAACTGTGTAATTCACGATAACTATGGAAGAAAAAATGATGTGAAAGTAGATGAATGCATATACACTTTGAAGTTCATTAACATTTTAATACTATAAAAGTAGTCTAATTAAATAAATATTTTACATATTTCATTTACTTTAGTTAACATGTGTACAAGATTAAAAAAAAATAAAGTTACAAATGTATCATATATAATAATATCACAGCAAGTTACTTAGCAACGACAACTGTGTAAAACATTCTCTAAAACAATTAGAGCACATTAAGAAAAACTGGAAGCTGCAACTTCTATAGTATTACAATATCCTTCTCATTAGTTATAAGCAATGAGGGGCAAACTGAACGTTTTACACTATTGATTGGTAAACGATCGTTTTCTGTACAACTGACTGATTTCACTCAGTTTGGCATTCATATAAACATGTTGAACTATAGTCATAGCAATGAGTAGCTTTCAGTCAATAGTTGCTTAGTAGATTGTACAATTGTATTCAATTCTGCATTGTTTACAATAATCACAGCACAGTATAAACATTCAGTTTTCATGCATTCTGGAGATGAAATTTTGGTCCTAAAGACATAATTGTTAAGTAATCAGTGAAGTTGAAGATGTACATTGCACAGTTATTAACTGCACAGTTTATTCATAATGTGCATCATGATTATGCTGCATTAGGTTATGTTCTGCACTGAGATGTACCTAAAATTTTTTAACTGAATTGGTGTGCATAAGAATAACAACAATTAGACAAATTCGTTTTAGTTGAGTGTATGAATAAATAGATACATAACCAAAACATGTTATTTAGTTTTTGTAACCATTTTTTTTATACTTAGATTTATCAAGAATTTGTACAATTTAACCTCATTATTAAACTAATTAGCCATTTTTGTTTTGCTTTATTTATTTTCATTTCGTAACCTAACTTATGGAGTGATATTAATTTTAATAGCTGACATTTATTTTGAAATTTAATTAATATAGGAAAAAAATACATGAAAACTTATGAACAATTAGTATTATTGTAAATTGAGCCAAAATCAACAGCATTATGGCAGCCATAAGACGAGTAGGCAATTTCCTCTTATTAATTTCCTTCCTCCCTCCCTGCAATTGAACCTAATACATAGAGAGAGCCAAAAAACTATGAACTGGCTGTGCAGTGTTTTTACTGTCCGCATCCTCGACGCTCGCTGCCGTCTGCTGCTATCACAGAAAGGTGTGGATGAAACCATACAACATTTTTAAAACTACTTTTAAAGACTTTACTTAACTTTATGAAAGCAGATGCTAAAACTGGCCACCATACATTTTTGGTACCAATTTTTTTCGAGTCAATAGTTGAAGCCCATGCATACAATTTTGCCCCCTATTTTTAGAGAATTAACAGACAGTGAGCGTGATTTTGCCTTTTTTCAACAAGACTCTGCAACGGTTCATACAGCCAATATTTCGATAAGAACTGAAAAGGTGTTTGAGGACAGAATTATTAGTAGAGATTTGTGGCCCTCTTGGTCCCACGACCTAACCCCCTGCGATTTCTATCACTGGGGTAACTTAAAACTTAAAGTGTACAAGACAAACTCACACACCCTGGAAGAATTAAAACAAAATATCTGCCAGGAAATTGCCAGCATTTCTCAATGTGAACTACGGCGAGTGATGGATAGTTTCCTAAACAGGTGCCAAAAATGTATGGACAACGACGGTGACCAGTTTCAGTATCTCCTTTCATAAAGTTGGTAAGTAAAGCCTTTAAAAGTAGTTTTAAAAATGTTGTATGGTTTCATCCACGCCTTTCTATGATGGCGGCAGACAGCAATGAGAGCCAAGGATGCGGACAGGAAAAACACTGTGACTCCTCCAATCTTAATGAAAGCTACTAATTCTTTGAAGCATTAAGTACAGTACATGAAACATTGAATACTGACAGAAACCACCAAATAATTTGGTCGTTGGCAATTATCGAATAATTTGATAGTTTTCATTTGGACTGCCCAACAAGAACTATTACATAATGTCCAAAGAAACTTTCTCTAATTTTCCCTGACCTGCTTGTACCTTTACTTATGAAAACTGTGCAATATATGAATTAATTCATCAAACGTTACATTATACAAGGGAAAAAGATCTAATGTGGTACATTTACAAGACTTTCTCTGCCCTCTATCGTTTATTAGCAGATATACAATCTATTCTTACTAAAGCTTATTTTTCTATCTACTTCATTTTAATCTAAATAAACCTTTCAGAAATAACTATATTGCACATTTCGTTATAAATACAAATAGAACAGCAATAGTCAAATGTTTAAGAACTGGATGCTATATGCTGGCCTTAAAATTCTATACTGTTTCCATGCAAGCATGAGGAACAACTGAAAATCGATGAGACTTGAAAAATAATGACAAAGTATTGAGCATATCTAACCGTTAATAAAAGTCTTGGAAATGACTGATGCTACAATTAACTACAAATAAATTGTGTTTTATAAAGGGATCTACATTTTTTGTGTAGTACATTTTCGTCTATTGCTTAACATTTACCAGTTATATAAGATTATACATAATTTCTTTCAAATGAAGTGGATCTCATAGTCTATTCCCAAAAAATTCAAGGCATACATTTTATTTGTCATGTAAATATCTTTAATATATGGTATTTTAATTAAAATCGTTAGCCATTTTTTAGCAAAATTAAAAATTTCAAAAAATCTTCCATGTAAAGGGTAGTCTGAGAGATTTACTATATTCGTGTCACATCTTTGGAAGGTACTGAACTTAAATAACATGTTTGGTATATATCCGACTTTTTGTTTTTGAGTTATGCTGTTCACAGATGCATAGACCTTTTTTTTTTGGTTTCAGAAGGCTTCAAAACATGTATTTCCGGTGAAATCACGACATCAAACTTTTAGGTTGAATACAATACTTGCCCTACTTATTATACATAGTAGAGAAAGTAAAAAGAAAACCCAGCTTCCACCTCCACCATAGCTGGTCAATTCTTTCTCTGCATTCTTTTTTACTTTCTCTACTACGTATAGTAAGTAGGGGAAGTATTGTATTCCACCCAAAAATTCGATACCGAGATTTCACCGGAAATATATGTTTTGAGACCCCTGAATAAAAAAAAAAGCATTTTTGGAAACATGTCTTGTGTGTCTGTCTGTGGAAACCATAACTCGGAAACGAACAGTCGGATAATCACCAAACTTGGTATTTAGGTTCAGTATCTTCCAGAGATGCGACACGGAGGTTTTCAAGAAAATCCCCCCACCCCAGATTACCCTTTACATGGAACATTTTTCGAAAATTTTAATTTTGCTAAAAAATGGATAACAATTTTGATTAAAATATCATATTTTAAGATACTTTCATGACAAATAAAATGTATATCTTGAATTTTCTGGGAATGTCTCCATAAGTATTCTTCATTGTGAACGACTTTTGCATAACTGATAAATCATAAGAGATAGACAAAATTTTACTACACAAAAAATGTAGATTGCATTAAAATACACAATTTATATCATATACACTTTTTTAGTTGAGTGAACCATTTTCGAGATATTGCTTGTTATTCCCTTAAATTTTCCAATACTTATACTTTTTCTCAAATGGGAATTCGTTATTCATTTCTGTTATGTCCTGGACATGCAAAGAGAATGGAATGCACCACATAGCAACTAGCTCTTAAAAGATTTCACTATTGCTTAAAGTGTATCATATTCCCCTTGCACCAACAAGAAAATTAGCAATAAGATTAACATCTCGATTAACATGAAGCATATGGAGAATAAGCATTTGTAAAAATAGTTTGTACAAGAGTAGAGAAAGTCATGTGAGTGTAACACATAAGATTTTTCCTTTTATTACACTTTATTTACTGAAAAAACAATTGCATTGATAGCACTGTAATAATAAATATAACAATTATTACTGTAAAGATAACTTGTAGGTAACATGTGAACAAAAGTATTTTCTTAAAACTAGTTCCTCATGACGTGGAATAGATAACAAAATGACTTAATTGTAGCAGTGGTATTCGATTTTAATATCACTTAAGGAAACAAACTAGGATTGCTAGGAACAAAGTCATAACTATTTGTGGAGCAAGTAATGTGTATTCTATACCTTAGTACAAAAATTAATAAATATTACTGATTATGCACTGGTTGTTAGCCATTATAACTCCATTAAGTTCCTAGAAAGAAAAAGGGCACAACAAAAATTGTATGTAATTCTTATGAAAAGTGCTTAGACGAGGGAAAAAAGGAAAAAGGAAAGCTGGGGGAGAGAGGGGAAGAGAGAGATGCTACAACAGCCTGGGTTATGGCAGACTACCACATGAAAAATTCCCCTCAGATACATCACCAGGGAAAATTTTCTTGACTTTGCAGATTTTTTTGTCTACTTCCCTGACCAAACATTTTTTCCCTGACTTGACTTCTCTTTGAAATACACATTACATGTGTATGAACAATGCTGTTATATGGGGTAGAAATATGGGATGTTGATGACCCTGGGAGATTTTGATTAAATCAATAGATTCTTTTGTAAGCAAGTCTTAGGTTTACCAACTGTAAGAGAACAAATTGTATGTTTTTACTTCACGCGTTGCCATCTTGTGACGTCATTCGTTGGTTGGTTCGTAGCTCCCTCTGGCGTGGCAATTTGCATCAGTTTTGAAATAATTCACTTTAAATGTTCTCCGGCTAGCTATTTAGGTAGACATTTAACTCTTGCAGGGTGTGAATCGGAAAGGAATCTTTTATCCAGAAATTATACTGACGAAGAAATTGGTTTTATAACTTTTATTGCCGAACACGTTCACAAACACTTTTACAAATTGATTTAGATACTCGCCAAACTGAAACTGTTTGTAATAACTTCTTATTTATCACTTTTAACTCGCATACTTCAACTTTATGTAATTTTTTTAAATATATAATACTTTATAATAATTCTCGTAATTCTGATGCGTGTAACTTGGCGAAATGAATGAACTGAGAGACCGACGTGTAGAGTACTGAGAATTCTGTTGAACTGGGGGACAAGCTATCTCGAACCTACACTATTTATAGGCCTGCATCAAGATACGCCTAAAGATTATAAATGAACTGCTATTGGCTAATAAAACGTGCCAACATTAGCGTCTATTTTACTATCCAATGAAAACCACTAATACATATTGCTTTTAGGAAAACATTCTAGAAGCGCGCGAAATATTATGTAACTTCCTTGTTCCCGGTAATGATAAACAACTCACCCCATCGCTGCATTATTGCGTTATTGTTGACAGTTTCAGTAAAGCCGTATATTATTATTTACCAATAATAATTACAATTAATAAACCTCTGAAATCAATGTCACATAAAAATACATATTCATATTACTATCATTAATTACATCTGAGTAATTTGTGATACAAATTACCGTATCATATGCCCCACTAGAAACATAATTATAAATATTTATAACTTGTTTAGAAATTTTAAAATTGTGTTTTTAGTCTCCTAAATCTTGGAACACACGCTATCACTTTCATTTAACACTTCACACGCATTTAACACACGACATATGTTTTATCTCGCCACTACTTACTGGCTCTGGTTTAATTAATTTAGATATTAATCTGACATCATAATTTTTATAGCAAATACTTTACCCTAAATTATTTAATGACTGTTACCAAATTGTTTACTTTCTTAAGTTGTTAACAAAAATTTATACATTTAAGATTTTTTTTGTAATTATTATACATATATACCAAAATATTCACCCTCTACACATATTTGCATCTCTTAAATCTAGACAATGTTTCACCTTTTCTGTTTGCTACATAAGTATATTTTTTTTTTTATATTTATTTTTGTTCTGAATTTATTTCTGTTTTCTCAATCAATTTGCGATGGTATTTATTTTGTATTTTATTTTAACCATACTCTTGGAATTGCATTTACGTATCTTTACTTTAATATCATATTAAGTTTCAATCTATACATTCTTAATTTTAAAATATTGTTATAGTTACTAAAAATTTAATTTTTTTTTTTTTTTTTTTTTTTATAATTTATTTCTCTTTTTCAAATGACATATATAAATAGTTAACCCTCTTACGTTCCAATACATTTCTCTGCAAGTCATCTTTAACCATCCAGCATTTAGTTTACATCTCATTGCTATTTACCCTCCTGGATCAAATTGTGTGTGGCTAAACATTACTCGTAGCCGTAACCTAACCTTCAAATTTTTGTTCATGAATAACCTCTTGTATTCATATGAAATTTCGTCCCCTGATAACATTTGAAAACAATCTAAAGTTTCTTGAACAACACATCTTTTACCAACTTTAATTTTCAATTCTTCAACTATCTCTTTAATTTGAGAGTACTCTGACAAATCTGTACTAAACTGTACTGGACTGGAGTTTTCAATTTGAACATCTTGGTACAATTTATTTCTTTGCATTACTGTCTCATTCTGTATTTCTGATATTTCCCCTCTGAGATTAACCCGCGCTTGATTCACAACTACATTCATAACCTCTTTCATCTCTCTTAACTCACTTGAAATACTACTCATTTGACTTCCTAACTCTGTGCATTCTACATTAACCTCACTTTTAGTATTAACCTCACTTTCTTTGTTACCTATTTCCTTGCTCATGTCCAACATTTTCTTTGAAATTTCTCCTGTCTCACTTGCTATTACTTCCTCATTTTTATCTATCATTTTTGGCATACTACTATCTAGCTTCATAACTTTCTTTTCAATTTCTTCCCTGCTTTGATCTACTGTTTGCTCTAATCTCTCATTACTCCTACCAATACTTTCCATTAATTTCCTATGATTCCTGTCCATAGCTTCCCCTAATTTCTCAAAACTCTTTTGCATATCTTCCCTTAATTTCTCATTACTCTGAGTTAATTTTTCCATATCTTCCCTGTTTTGTTCTACACTCTTATTTAGTATTTCACCAAAATTTCTTATCATTTCCATCATCGTACTAGCATCAAAATTAACATTTCCTGCTATTCTATTCTGACTTTCTGTACTAACATTTTCATCCGCAAATCCTAAAAAGTCTGGGCTATTTCCTGTAACCTGTATTGAATTACAACTAACTGTTACATTATCTCCCTCCATAATTATTTCTTCTGTATTATTGGTAGCCATTGTTTTTTTTAATCCTACCACTCCTCATTAACATTTATTTACCTTTTTTTTTTTTTTTTTTTTTTTAAAAAAAAATTAAGATACTCTAACTTACTGATGCTGTCCGTTGTTGTTACTTTGATGTCCAGCGTTCTGCCCCATTCTCCTAGATTTGTATGTCGCTTCTGCGTTGTGTTGTGATGAATCTACGTCGTCTCGATGTTTTTGTAGTTGAATTCCTTGTTGCCTCGTAATCTCGGAATTACGATGTCCAATCATCCATGTAGTCTGTCGTTCCTTTTGTTTCTGGAATCTGCGTCTTGTAGATCATTTCACTGCTCCATTCATTCCTTCCTGGTTATGTTGATTCATTCCTGGTCGTGTTCCTTTCCTGGTCACTTCGCCTTCCTTTCCTGGTTATCGCGCCCCACGTTCTGGGTGCCAATTTGTAACGGTAATTAATGTTACAAATGTTGTGTGTTTACTTCACGCGTTGCCATCTTGTGACGTCATTCGTTGGTTGGTTCGTAGCTCCCTCTGGCGTGGCAATTTGCATCAGTTTTGAAATAATTCACTTTAAATGTTCTCCGGCTAGCTATTTAGGTAGACATTTAACTCTTGCAGGGTGTGAATCGGAAAGGAATCTTTTATCCAGAAATTATACTGACGAAGAAATTGGTTTTATAACTTTTATTGCCGAACACGTTCACAAACACTTTTACAAATTGATTTAGATACTCGCCAAACTGAAACTGTTTGTAATAACTTCTTATTTATCACTTTTAACTCGCATACTTCAACTTTATGTAATTTTTTTAAATATATAATACTTTATAATAATTCTCGTAATTCTGATGCGTGTAACTTGGCGAAATGAATGAACTGAGAGACCGACGTGTAGAGTACTGAGAATTCTGTTGAACTGGGGGACAAGCTATCTCGAACCTACACTATTTATAGGCCTGCATCAAGATACGCCTAAAGATTATAAATGAACTGCTATTGGCTAATAAAACGTGCCAACATTAGCGTCTATTTTACTATCCAATGAAAACCACTAATACATATTGCTTTTAGGAAAACATTCTAGAAGCGCGCGAAATATTACGTAACTTCCTTGTTCCCGGTAATGATAAACAACTCACCCCATCGCTGCATTATTGCGTTATTGTTGACAGTTTCAGTAAAGCCGTATATTATTATTTACCAATAATAATTACAATTAATAAACCTCTGAAATCAATGTCACATAAAAATACATATTCAGATTACTATCATTAATTACATCTGAGTAATTTGTGATACAAATTACCGTATCACAACAGCATCACCAAAAGGTGCAGCACAGAAACAATTAGGTACACACTCCAAGTACAAAATTTTACAAAAATTATGAAATACATATATAGAATTACCACACTGGAAGAGAGCGACATTATTAAAGTGAAGTGTAAGGGAAAGGGTCATAGTTTCTTAAAGAACAGGAAGTTCTGTAACACATAGGTATAAGAAATGTGTGGATTAATAGGGAACATCAAAACAGAGGTTTCTGGAAAGAAGTAAATTTAAGATTGGAATATATTCAAAGACAAGAAATATTCAGGAGTATGAAGAAGAGTTCCGAGACTCTATAGGGAAATAAAAACAGCATAGGGCTGGGAAAAATATATAGAGCTATGTGATAAAACAGGTCATAAAGGATTTGCTTGGGGCAAAACTGAATTTAAAAGTGTAAGGCACGACAATGATTTAGAAAAATATGGAATGTCTGGTGCACTACCGTTTAATCTGGGTGCTTGTATTGTATTCACATCTCTGTCAATGGAGAAAGCCATACAAGGAAGCGCCCTGATCAGAAAACGAGGTCAGGGCAAACCTACTACTAGGTAGGAGATGGCCCATCCCACCAGAAACATAAGTTATAAAGACAACCTTTTGATAACAATAACTTCAATATACTGGGATCCGAGTTGCATGTATGAAGATTTAACAGTAGCAGAAAATAGATGTTACGTATACAAACTAAAGTACAACTGAAATCTTGAAAGGCATATACAAAATTAGCGTTAAGTTTCTATTTCTCTTGTGCATTCATATACAATTATTAAGAAAGCCCAAATAAAGGAGTTAGAATATAATCACATGATGTGACCTCGCCCTAAACAAACAACACATACCATCTCAGCCTTACATAAATGTCCCACTTGTAGGAACTCGCAACTCTAATAAAATACACACAAGAATTGGAACAGAACTAAAACTTCACAATTTAACAAGGATATAATTTAAATAAATAGCCACCCATAAAGAAACGATAAAAGGTACCAAAATATAACAGTTTAGATAAACTCTAAAATTGAGAATTTAGTAACAGTAATATAATTAAAATGTAGCAATTTAAATAAACTCTAAACTTTACCAACATGAATAAATTTTAAAATGGCCAACTTACAGCCAGAAATTACAGGTAAATTAAAATGCTGAAAGTTTTAATTCCTGTCCGAGGCTTCACGTGCACATTAAACATTTAAACTTAAGATATACATAATTCATATACACAATTTGCAATACGCAAAGCTAGTTAAGCGAAACCTTACCCAAAAGCAATTTAAAAAAACCATTTATGCCATTGGAAAAACTTGCCCCCAAATTCTGAGCACATATATCAAGTAGGACTAGAACCAAACAACTCAGCTTCCTTATAGTAACCTCGAGAAACTTAGACTGATAGTGTTGATGGCTGGCAAGAAATGGAACCTACGTATACATGACCCACACGAAGAGAACGCCAAATAGGACAATAGCAAAGTTAATGCAAATTTCAAATGACCTGTGGAGTAAACAAACACACAATTTTCATTGCCCCTATACTGCAATCAAACAAAGGTATGTAGAGAATGGGCATGGCAACATAAATGGAAGAATTTAGATGAAGAGATACTTGTTAGAAAGATTACGACTGTAAAAGGAGAAAAAATATAAAGGCTGTAAGAAATTATTTGGATAAATTTTGAGTGAAATGGGTAAGAATGAACAAGAGGAAGCTGAAATTAAAGGGAGATCTGTAAGGAAGATACCTAGGTTAGAAAATTGTAAATGAAGATAGGATGGTACAGCAAAAATTATTGGGGTCACCAACACACTAACCTGGAGTTGAATGTATTGGGACCAATAAATGTAGACAAGCACCCTCAGAAAGAGAATATATAAGGGTGCAAGTAAGATCTATAGCATCTTACTTTAAATTTTATACTATACTAGTATACAAGCAATATCAAATTATGTAACTAATGTACACTTTGAGGCAATATTTTAATACCTGAATAATTTCAATTGTATTTTTATAATTAATAAATTCAATAACAGCCCGCCTTAAAACAATATGTATGTAATAATTATTTTAATTGTATGTAACAATCATTGCAAATGCTTATTTTTATTGTAAATACGTTTTATTAATGTTATGTGAATACATTACATACTTTAATAATGCAAGAGCTGTGAGAATAATAAGTTTTGAGTTGCTAACAATGAGGTAATAATGAGGTAACCTTTTGGCAATGATGAGTTTTAGAGTTTGAAATATTACTAGTCATGATTAAAGCAACGGTAAGTTAAGTGATTAAGTTACAGTTTAAAATTAGCCAATCAATAGCAAGGAAAAAGTTTAAGTAAACTGCAGATATTCTATTGGACTAGAATTAGCCAATCAGAGACTTGAAATACTGAAGTTTACAGGTTTAACCATTGAAAGTTGCTCAGTCGCTGGCAAGCCTTGGTAGTGAACAGATGGAAGATGTGTTCTCTACGCATGAATCGTAAAATATGTATACGCGCTAAGTGAAAGTATTAAAAAATCTCACAGTTCTTAAAAAGTGTAGTGTTTTATAAAAATGTGCAAGAATTAATAAAAGAAGTGAATTTAAAAACTTAAACTCTGTGATGTCTACAATCATTGTCATACTGCGCCCTGCTTAAGACACATGACTCTACAAACATTAAAGACGCAGCCGGGGCAAATTCAAACATGAATAATATATAGAAGCAGTGTTAATAACAAAGTTAAATATTATAGTGTAAAACTTGGAGTGTAATAACAAAAACACATCTTGAAAATCAGCTTCTCCATACGTAGCAGCATATTGCGTAATAACAGTAACTGTTACGTAATCAACAAATTCAAACCGATGCCAAAAGCGTGTTGCAAACTACCAAAGCACTTAATATTTACGTAAATAAAAATTACGTAATAAACCATCTACTTCAACTTGGTCAATTTAAATCTTTGGTGTCCGAGAGATAGAGCTCATATCCAGTACTTACGAGCATTTGGGACAGACAAGCTTTGTTCACAAGACTGCGTATATTCTTGTAGTAATTATAATGGAGAACACAACTACAGAGAGAGCCAATAACTACGAACGGCTGCGCAATTTTTTTCACGAGGCATATGGACACATGATTCCACTCTGCTGCCACAATCAAGGTCATGCTACATTGCTCTCCTCTGGCTCTGCAGTATTAAATTGACAGTGAAATTAAATTAAATTGAGTTTTATTTATGGAAGCTCTAACTTCTATGGTTCTTAGCGTCCCATTCCATATTGGGCGTGAAAGACTGGAAATTTTGCTCAGAGGCCTCTTTATCAGGCTTGAGGTTCTTTTATGTGCCGTAAATCTATGACACGGGACCACCTGCTTTACTTCCCTTCCAAAGGAAGCGTTGACAGTGATATGGTGTAATTCAGTTATTACGAGTTATTTATTATTTTGTCCTGTATTTAATCACAAAGTGTATTATAGCTCAGTATATGCTTTTTACTGCGCAGCATGTAAAAGTTCCAGTCCGTACAACAATCCATACACTTTATAATAAATTTGTGGTAACAGAAAGTGCTGTCTAAGAAACCTAAAAGACAGCGTAGGGTTCTTACTGAAGAAACCTCAGACGACATCAATCATCGTTTACAGACTTCCCCCCAAAATTGAGTCAACAGGATGGCCCTACATACATGAATACAATTTTGCCCCTTGTTTTTAGAGAATTAACAGACAAGGGGCATGATTTTGCAATTTTTCAACAAGACTCTGCCACAGCTAATATGGCCAATATTTCGATGAGTACAATTGAAAAGTGGTTTGAAGGCAATTATTAGTAGAAATTTGTGACCCCCCCCTCAACCTAACCCTCTGCGATTTCTATCTCTGGGGTAAATTAAAACAAAATGTACAAGACAAACCCACATACCCTGGAATAATTAAAACAAAATATCCGCCAAGAAATTTCCAGCATTTCTCAATTTTAACTATGGTGAATGATGCATAGTTTCCAAAAGAGATGCCATAAATGTATGGACAACAGTGGCCAGTTTCAACACCTCTTTTCATAACGTTGGTACGTAAAGCCTTTAAAAATAGTTTTAAATATGTTGTATCATTACATCTGCACCATTCTATGATAGCCGCAGACAGCAATGAGTATCGATAACATGAACCGGAAAAACACTGTGCAGCTGGTTCTTAGTTCATTCCCTCTCCCATTATAATCACGAAAGTCTTCTGAGAAAATAATTATATACAAAGATTTCAAATAGAAAATGTTTCAACACTGAATATTTGTACGTAAAACACACTTTATTGATTTATAATTCTTAAGTGGAGTATGACAAACTTGTTACAATGCCACACTTACTGCAGCACTCTTATCTCAGAGGTAGAAAGTTAGCTTACTGTTCCTGAGATTGCAAGTTCAAATCCCCATGGAGCTCTCAACTTTTTTTTTTACTTTCTCTACTATGTACAGTAAGTAGGGGAAGTATTGTATTCCACCCAAAAATTCGATACCGAGATTTCACCAGAAATATATGTTTTGAGGCCCCCTGAATGCAAGAAAAGCATTTTTGGAAACATGTCCGTGTGTGTGTCTGTGAACATCATAACTCAGAAACGAACAGTCGGATAAACACCAAACTTGGTATTTAGGTTCAGTATCTTCCAGAGATGCGATACAAAGGTTTTCAAGAAAATCCCCCACCCCAGATTACCCTTTACATGGAACATTTTTCAAAAATTTTAATTTTCTCAAAAATGGCTCTTAACGATTTTGATTAAAATATCATATGTTTAAGATATTTTCATGACAAATGAAATGTATATCTCGAATTTTCTGGGAATGTCTCCAAAAGTATTCTTCATTGTGAACGACTTTTGCATAACTGGTAAGAGATAGAGAAAATTTTACTGTACAAAAAATGAAGATTGCGTTAAAATACACAATTTATGTTGTATACATTTTTTTTTGTTGAGTGAACTATTTTTGATATTGCTTGTTATTCGCTTAAATTTTTCAATACTTTTTCTCAAATGGGAATTCATTATTCATTTTTTTTACATACTGGACATGCAAAGAGAATGGAATGTGCCACATAGCAACCAGGACTTAAAAGATTTGACTGTCGCCTAAAGTCTACCATATTCCTCTTGTACCTACAAGAAAATTAGCAATAAGATTAACATCTTGATTAACATAAAGCATATGGAGAAAAGCATTTGTAAAAATAGTTTGTACAAGAGTAGAGAAAGTCCTGTGAGTGTAACATATCAGATTTTTTTATCCTTTCATTTTAAATACATGAGTAAAAATATAACAGGTTTTCTCCATTTTTTATGTATGTGGCATTTATTTAGTAGTAATTATACGATTATTGTAATTATATTTGTAAGTAAAATAAGTAACACAAGCAGTATTATTTAACTGTATTACAGTAAAACAAGTTTAAAAAATAAAAGATAATAATCGGAGAATCTAACTCGAGCTGTTTGTGTAGAAGTTAAATAGCTTAATCATCACCCTATGCCAAGCACAGTGTGGAGGTAGCTGAAATCAGTGCCTTGTGACTTGTATTATAGAGTTAGTCAAAGTGGTAAACAGAAGTTGACGGTTGTGAACCGCACACTCACTCAAAGGGACTTTGAAAAAATGCAACTGCTCAAGAGACTAGCCACGTTTAGTTTGACTGTGTGTATACATATAATGAGAAATAAATATCTATCTATGAGGGCTGATCAACAAAGACTGAGACTGACTTTTTTTCACAGATGTTTATTACTCCAATTCAATGTTTACATGATCTTTTTCAAAGTAGTCCCCTCCTACTTCAATGCAGTTTTTATAGCGTCTCTGCCAGTCCTTGAACACGTGCTGCAGACCATTCTTTGTCAGGTCCTTGAGAATCGCCTCACTTTTCTTGAGCACTGCTTCAGAGTTCTCAAATCGAATACCCCTAAGCTTTGCCTTTAGTGATGGGAATAAAAAAAGTCACAGGGTGCAAGATCGGGGCTATAAGGTTGATGTGGTACACAGGTAATGTTGCATCAAGCCAGAAACTGCATGACTTGATTTGCAACGTGAGGCCGTGCATTGTCATGATGAAGTCGCCACCCAGTCCAAGAAAGCTCTGGTCGTTTCTTTGCAATGTGCTTCCTCAGTGTAGCCAATACTGACGTGTAGTATGCTGCTGTAACAGTAGTGTGAGGGGGCTGCTGTAACAGTAGTGTGAGGGGGAACTGCATGCTGGTAAATCATTCCATTACAGTCAAAAACTGTGATCACCATCACTTTCCCTGCAGATGGAACTACTTTTGCCTTTTTTGGTGTTGGAGAACCTGGCGATTTCCACACTGTGCTGGCTTGTTTTCCTTCAGGATCATAATGATGCAGCCATGACTCATCACCGGTGATAATCGATTTAAAAAATCCATCACCTCCATTGTCTGGTATGCGAAATGCACGTAGGGTCTACAAAATAGAGCATTACTACCAAACTACCAATACGAGAGTGCTGCCGCCTACCAACATTATACATAAAAACCCGCTCTTTTCAAATATTTATGTTACAGATACGAAACTATCATGGAAGCTACAGGAAAAAATCAGTCTCAGCCTTTGTTGATAAGCCCTCGTATGAACAATGCACTGTTTTAAGCGTAGTAATATTTGAAGTACATTAGTTTAACTAACAGCCCTATGGAATAAATAATACATGTGTATACTGCACAACTTTAAGGCACATAATCACTAAAGTATCTATAATAGGTTTAACTTCCATTTACACGAGTAGTACAATTACAGACAATACACTGCATTCCAATGGTGAAATACGATGTTTCGCCCACTAGAGAAAGTAAAAAGTAATTCTTAGCATGCGTTTGTTAATTCAATGTTAAAAACTAAGGACTCTTAAAATGACCACATATGAACAAGAATCAGCTATTGGTTTTCTACAGACAGTAAACTGACCTAGATCTATCAAACCGTGCATTAGGTAAATGACAGCTGATTCTAAGGTACGGATTATGTTAAAACTAGTTTCCTTTTGGATGAATTGTACACATGAACATTATACCACTTTAAGCAGGATAATTATTAAATATAATAAGCATAACAGGGTTAATTAACTTCCTTTTGGAATAAAATTAAGTGCATAGATATAGTGCATCTTATTAAGGAGTCTGACACTGCAAGAGTAGTTAACTAACTTTGCTTAAGAATAAACTGTACATTATGAACAATGCTTCAAAAGCCCTGCCATCCAAAAGAAATTAAAAAGTGAGCCCTTTTGGATCCCTCAATAGAAACTACACATGCAGCTTCTGTATCTCTTAATTCAGTAGCTGACGCATCTTGTTTTATTGGCAGTATGAAGTTGGAGAATTCTGTTTTAGTGTCTCCATTTTGTTAAATATCAACTGCAATTATTCACCAGCTGTTGAAACTACATCTGCCTGTAAAAAGTAAAAACAAAGATTTGTACAAAAATTGTATTATGTACAATTATTTCTCAGCTAAACAAGGTAAACAAACATATTTTTGTTCAGTAATATTTTGTCTTTCTCTTGAGATTTACCAATTGTACAAAAGTCATTCAGAATGAAAAGCAGGCTATTCACAGAATTTGAAAATAGAGAATACTTTATTTGTTATGCAAAAGGGAGGGTTGCCCCACTTAAGCTCGGACATTTTTGTATGGCAAGATTCCCTTTCGCCACCACCTATTGTGTTCAATGTGATTTCCACGGGCTTTAACTATGGCTCTGCAGCGCAATTTCTATTAAGGAAGGCTGCATCTAAGAACAGGAAGGGAGATGTTAGCCCACTCCTCCTGGCAGGCTTTCCAGAGTCCTTCAATTGTGGTGGGAAGCCAAGAAGCAAGGTGCTGTTTCAGCACACCAAATCCGCAAAAATCCAGTGGCGAGACACATGGTGACTTCACAGGGGATTCTTTTAAATGGTATCATATTGACACCCGTTTCCATAGCTTTCCGGAGGTAGTAATGCTGGGAAGACCGAGAAGCTTAAATGGATGCTTTATCCATGTGGATCCAAACATTTGGGGCATCCTAACCATACAACCGAGGAATCTCTTCATAAAAAATTGGGTCCATAACATTCCTTTGACAGTAGGCTGCATTCATTTTTACATTTGAAGAAGTTTGTTGCTTCACGTATGGAAAGCCGATTTTGAAGTAGGTGTTGTTACGTTATTTGTTATTAGCCCCACGCTGGGCGCCAATTTGAGAAACATGCATTTTGGGAGTTGTATCGTATTTCAACTGTTGGGGAGCCGGACTTGTAGTAGTTGCAACCGTACGTATAGTAAACAGTTTCCGGTAGCCTTCGCTCCAAATGTACCTTCAGATGGCCTTTGCCCCAAGTTTAAAAAAAATTAACTTTGTAATTTGTTTGTTTCTTTAATTATTAAATATTTATGTTTGCCTTGGCTGCGTCAGTATTATTGTTAGAGACATGGAAGTCTTGGCAGGGTTGTAGCTTACACAGATTTTAAGTTTTAATTCACTCCTTTTTATTAATCCTTGACACAAATTAAATAGCACTTCACTGATATCAAGAGCACTGTTTGGAGGCAACTGAATTGATTTCAACCGCCTAAACTTGTAAATTTCTGTACTTCAAGTCTCTGATTGGCTAATCCTACTCCAATAGAATACCTTCATTTAACTAAAGCTTTTTCTGGTTGTTGATTGGCTATTTTATAAACTGTCACTAAAATTACATTATTGTTACTCCAAGAATCACAAGTAACATTTAAACTCTCACACTCATTATTGACTCAAAGTTACCTCATTGTTAACAACTTTTGACCTATTTCTCACAGCTCCTAATTATTAAATTACGTAATGCATTCACATAACATTATTGGACATGTTTACAATAATTAAGCATATGCAATGATTGTTACATATATTTTACAAATTATTACATATACATATTGCTTCAAGGTGGGCTGTTATTGAATTTACATATTATATAATTTGACTGAAATCATTTAAAGGTTAATAATACTGCCTCAATTGTTAGCAACTCTGTGAATGCTGAGTTTCCCCCGAGAGCAATAACCTGCAACTACCATGAATTTTTTGGAAAACATTTCGTTGTTCTCCCGAATAAAGTTGGAGCGCCCCTTTTGGCCCAATTGATGGTAATAAATGGCTTGGGCTTTTTTTGTGTCATCTAGATAGACCATGCTTCATCTAAAGAAACCACCCATTGCCACTTTTCACCTGCCAGGTGGTGTTCATAAAGATTTCTTGCACTGCTGAAGAGTTTTCTGTTTGCTGCTCTTTCAAGGCGTGTTCATGTGTTTTATGGCACCTTTCTAGACCCAAATTGCTGTGTTATCCGATAGATGGTCCCTTTGGATATTCCAATGCAGCTGGAAATGCTTCTTTGGGTTGTGGATTTTCTTGAGTCACTGTTGCACCTCACCTTGGCTACTACTGCTTTTTCTTGCTAGTTGTTGTTGACCTTGCTAGTTGACCTTTTTCTTGCTAGTTGTTTTGCACACTGAGCCTCAAGTGTGGGAATCCATTTTTATGCAGCTGTGTTATACGCCCCACACACAACTTACTTATGGTAAGGGCTTTTTGTTTGCACCTTTCCACTATCATTGAAAGGCTGTAACCAGCATCGGAAAGCCCAATAATGTACCCCTGCCACAAGTCAGCGATTGTTGAAGCCATTACAAGTAAACTTTGCCTCAGACTGGCCCAGTAGACAGCTGGCATTGCAGTGAGCGGATGCAATAATAAACATAAGCAGCTAGACCGATGACAGGAGTGGGAGGGTGATTCAAAGTCGTCCAAGCTTAAGTGGGGCAACCCTCCTTATTTTAAACATACAGTATTTTAATTAATCATTAGACACATTTTTAAGAGAATCAAAAATAAATGAAAATTGTGCCATGTAAAGGGTAGTTTGGGGTGAAAGGTTTTCCTTGAAAAAATTTTGTATAACATCCTTGGAAGAGGCTGAACATAAAGTTTAATAAAGAGAGTTGAAGGTTGTTACTACATCACTAAATGTTCTTACTTGAACGCGTTTCGGGAGACGGTTTGCTGCCATCGTGAGCATGTTTTCAACTGATTTTGCCCGTTATTGTCTGGGGAATGTGTGTGGCTAGTGGCATTCTCTGGTGCTGGGCTGATGAACCTCCAAAGGCTGCTGGGTGGCGGTAGTTTCAAATTCATTAGCCAATTCCTGTGTTTGACGATATGCATTTTTTCCCAGATGTCCAATTCATTGCTGCTGTTGATCAGTTTTAAGAGTTTTATGTTTGGAGTGATTTCATGGTTTGAAGACCAGAAATAATGTGCTACTGCTGATTTTTCCATCTGTGTTTGGTAAATGCATCTCATATGCTCTTTAAGTCTTATTTCAAGATTTCTTTTGGGTCTTCCTATGTATACCAGGTTACAGTTATTACAAACTATTTGATATATACCAGTTGATTTATCGTTGGGGCTAGGGTCTTTTGTCTGTTGCATAGTAGTTTCTGTATATGTGGTTATTCTGTGGAGACAGGGTGATGATGTATTTCTTGAAAATCCTTTGAAATTTATGATGTGTCCAAGAGTGGTAAGTGAGGTTTATTTCTTTTTTATTTTGCAACATAATTAATGTCATTATGTGTGGAAGAGAACATCAGCTAAGTGAACGTCGCGACTTCGTTGGGTTGCACGTATACGGTTGAACCAATTTTCAATGACAGAAGAACGTAAATTAGGACCAACTTCAAGAATAACACGCGTGATGGTATTCATAAGATCATTTACTGTTTCTGGCTTGTTGACATAAACTCGAGATTTAACATAACCCTACAACATGTAATCCAACGGCATTAAATCACATGACCTCGGGGGCCAGTTAACACCACCACCAAGGGAAACGATGAAACCTCTGAACTTCTCCTTCAAAAGATCGTTTGTTTTGAGAGCAGTATGACATGTGGCACCATCCTGCTGGGACCAGATGTTTCTGAGATCCATACCATCCAATTGAGGCCACAAATAGTCCCTTATAAGAGCCTGGTATCTTTCTCCATTGACAGTTACAGCTTCTCCATCTTCATCTTGGAAAAAATATGGACCAATGATTCCACCATACCAAAATCCACACCATACAGTAACCTTTTGGGGATGAAGTGGTCTTTCTTGAATCTGCATTGGATTGTGATTGCTCCAAGAGCAGCAATTTTGTTTGTTAACACAATATCCATCCAAAAGTGGGCTTCATCGCTGAAGATGATTTATCGACAAAAATCCGGGGCAGCTTCCAATTGCTCCATAGCCCAGTCAACAAATAAACCTATGGTCGTTGGGCTTTAGTTCTTGAGTTAACACCATTTTGCAAGCCCGAAACTTCAAGTCCAGATGCAGAATTCGCCAAGTTGTGGTCGACGAAAGCCCCAGTTTTTGTGCTTGACGAGCAATTGATTTGTTTCCGTTCTTGTGTACACTCTCACGAAGGGCACCTATGTTTTCATGGAGCACTTACGTCGATTACGTAGAGGCATTCTTTGATCACTGACAGAAATTTTCAAATTTATCGATCAAACGCCAAATCGTTCTCTCGCAGGGACGATTATGCACACAGTAAACTTCATGCAATACACGGAAGGTTTGGTGAACAGATGATCCATTTTGATAATAAATTTTCACAATTTCTAAGTGTTGCTGAATGCTGTAACGTTCCATGGCTAATTGTCAATAACAACTGTAACCACATGAAAAAAATGACTGCTGTAACTCAATAACAATGGCAGCTAGATAGGACACACTTGTTGAAAGATCCTTTACAAGGCCATGAAATAAACACTTGTTTATTCCATAAAACAAAAATGAAACAGTAACAGAATAGTGAATGTTGCCAAGGAGCAATAAATAGTCTCTTCTTCTCTTCAGAAGAAATTAGTATCTCTTAGCACTCATATGGACAGTTGTGTTTCATCATATTAGAAATATTATATCCAAATTTATAACAGAAGATTGCATTATTTAAATGTAATACAATATTTAAATGAAATAACTTGCAAAGATTAAAATGAATTCACAAAATATACTTCATATTGGAAAGGTAAAATCAGGCGACTGAAACATTTAATGCCATAGCCGGGATTTGAACCACGGATCTCCCAGTCTCCGTCCAGTTGCGTTAGAGTTAAAGCGACTGGGAGATCCGTGGTTCAAATCCTGGCTATGGCATTGAATTTTTCAGTCGTCTGATTCTACCTTTCCAACCCTGTCCCAACACACGGCTTCTGTGGAAGAACAATTAATTTTATTAATTGACCTAATAGTGGTTGAAACTATGAAGCCCAAGACTTAAACTACTTACAACATTGTAGGTTGCAATTGGGGTATGTCATCTCATTACAATTTGAGGTCTCCTTGTGGTTTACTGGGAAAGAATGCGAATCAGTTGGGGAATTTAATGTCCTACTGGCATGTTGCCATGGTAGCTCAGTGGTTAGAGCAACTGGACGGAGACCGGGAGATCCATGGTTCAAATCCCGGCTATGGCATTGAATTTTTCAGTCGTCTGATTCTACCTTTCCAACCCTGTCCAACACACGGCTTGTGTGGAAGAACAATTAATTTCATACTTCATATTATTTTTTCCACTACAACACAATGGACAACACTCATTAGGGAATTGATCTTACCTTATATAATCAGGTTTCTAGTTCTCCAAAATTCTGTTTGTGGTTTACTACGCAATATTTTGAAACCTTGGGGGTTTCTATATCTTTGGCATCTATTAAATTAGCAACCGTCTTCCACCTATTCATTGGTTGCACAAATGTCCCAAGTTCAATCATCTCTCTTGGTTTGTGTTCTGACCATAGCCCTCCACCAGCAGAACGTGATCGTCGATGGCGTGGATTACCCACGGCTGGTCCCTACAAATTATATAAAGAAACAGGAACAAGAAAAATTACACATGACATTAAATGTGACTAAAGAAAAATCACTCAGTTAAATCCATGTAACTTACTCTTATTGAAGTGTATGCTGAAGTGGGCTGAAAGAGAGTGCTTAATTGTGAAGAGACTGGTGTCTGGAATGCAATCCCCTCAATTTGTGATGAGTGTGGGGCAATGACTTGATTATGATCAGCACTCAAGATTTTCTGTGCTTTTCTCATCTTCTCTTCCCATTGTTTTTGCTGCAACTGAAAAAAAAGTGGCACACAATACTTCTTAACCAGAAATTTAATAACAGTGATATTTTATAAGCCTGAAGTTGAAGTAGATGTTTTAGCCCGCTGTTGGAGAGCCAAACTTGCAGTAGTTGCAGCCCCACGTATAGGACACCAAACTTTAAGGGTTTATTTGTTGGGGTTGCAGCACATTTTGCGGGAGATATGTTTCTAGGAGTGTTCGCCCCACATACGGTACAACGTACAAAGTTTCCAGTGGCCTTCGCCCCACATACAGTACAAAGTTTCCAGTGGACTTCGCCCCACGTCCACTCTTCTGGTGGACTTCGCCCCACGTTTAAAAATTAACTTTTTTATTTTAATGTTTATTTATTTATTTATTATATGTATGCCTTGGCTTAGTCAGTAGTAATTTGCAGAACACATATCTCTTAGCAGGATTGGTACGACTAAAGAACAAGGCTTACACAAATTATAATTGTATTGTACTTTGTTTAGTAATCCTTCACACGATTAAGTAACACTCCACTGGTATATCCTACTATAGAACTGTGATTATTATTATTATTTGCACTTTTTAACAGGTAAACTTTATACTATTCTCACAGCAATGAATTTTTTTTATGTCTCACACTGAAACTGTACTGTACCGATCGGGTATGCAATCTAACTGACTGCTTGGTTACGCTATCTTGTAGCATCTCCCGCCTGAATTTGTACATTTACTCTATTTCAAATCTCCGATTGGCTAAGCCTACTCCAATAGAATGCCTCTATTCAACTTTTAGCCCTTCTAGTTGTTGATTGGCTATTTATAAACGGTTTTAAATATTACATTATTGTTCCAAGAATTATTAATAGCAATATTAAACTTTCTACTTTATTGTTGTCTCAAGGTTACCTCATTGTTAGCAACTTTCGGCTTCTACTTTATAATTCTGTTTGCTACGGAAAGCAGCTTGCTTCTGTTCTCACAGCTCCTACATTGTTAAAACTAGTAATACATTCACATAACATTATTATACATGTACATAATAATATAAACATAAATACAATGACTGTAACATACACTTTATGTATTATTACATTCACATATTGCTTTAAGGTGGGCTGATATTAAATTTTATATTATATAATTAGACTGATATCATTTAAGTGTTAAAAATACTGCCTCAATGTATTGAGTTGATTAAAAGCAAACATTACACCACTTAAACATAATTATTAGGAACATCTTTTTCAAGGAATGTTCACATCCATTCTACCAGAAATTGATTGCTGTATGATGGTGTTAAAAAACAGAGTTTTATTTATGGACAATCTTCAACTACTATGGTCCTTAGCATCCCATTCTATATTGGGTGTGAAAGACCAGAAATTTTGCTCAGGCGCCTCTTTATCAGGCTTGAAGTTCTTTTACGTGCCATAAATCTAGGACACTGGACCACTGGCTTTACTTCCCTTCTGAAGGAAGCAATGCTAAGGATTTCTACAACCAAAACAAAATTCATCACCCTCTGCCAGGTTTGAACCCGTGACCTCATCAGGAACTAGAGGCTAGCATGGTACTCCTAGACCAAGGAGGATATGATGGTGACATTTTGGTAGTAGATCCAAAAACCTATTAGGGAAGTCTTTAGAAAGAAGAATTCAACACCACCTTGCTCTTCCAAATGAATATCTATTTCCATTTGGTAAGTTCCTGTTTTTCAAGTAATGCACTTTGGGGAATTAAAATCCAGATGCATTGAAAATCAGCAGTGGCCATGCACTTCCTGAAAAAAATACATGATGGAAATCTAAAACCCAAGCTCCTAAAACAATCACAAGAATTCACAAATAGGGAACAAGTATTCACTTGGAAGAGCAAGAGGTTTTTCAATTCTGAACTCCCTCTAAGACACTTCTTCAGCAAGATCTTGGAATCTTTATCAGGGAGAAGTAGTACCAAGTCTTCATCACCAACATCATACAGTAGTTGATTTGTGGTGCAGAAGGGAGGGGAACATGTCTCCAAATAATTATGTTTAAATGATGTAATATTTGTTTTTAATCGAGGTATACAAAATATTCTAGTCTGTAAACATATGAGGGCTGATCAATAAAGACTGAGAATGATTTTTTCCTGAAGCTTTCTTGATAGTTTCCTGTCTCTACTATAAATATTTGAAAAGATCAGGGTTTCATGGATAATTTCCATAGGCAGCAGCACTCTCATATTGGTAGGTTTGTAGTATTGCTGTACATTGTTGACCCTACTTGAATTTCGCATACCACAAAATGGAAGTGACATGAGAGGAGTAATACAGCGCAATAAAATTTTGTTTTCGTTTAAATCATACAGCCTCTGAAACTTTGGAAAAGCTGAAGCACGCATACGGTGAAGATGCACTACCTCGTGCAACAGTGTTTAGGTGGTTCAAGGACTTCAAAGAAGGGCGAGTCCTCTGTGCTAAGCAAGGTGGGCCTGATGCTTCAGCTTCTGCTATGATTGAAGTCAACATCAACACAGCTGCTGTGATTGTTGTTCCCCCTCACTCTACTGATACAGCAGTGTACTATAGGTCAGCATTGACTACACTGAGGAAGCACATTGCAAGGAAACGTCCAGAACTTCATCAGAATGAGTGGCGACTTCATCACGACAACGCGCGGCCTCACATAGCCAATCAAGTCTAGGCATTTTTGGCTAAATTCAACATTACCTGTGTGCGCATCCGCCTTATAACCCAGATCTTGCCACCTGTGATTTCTTTTTATTCCCATCACTAAAGGCAAAGCTCCGGGGCATTCGATTTGAGGAAGAAAAGTGAAGCGATTCTCAAAGACCTGACAAAGAATGGCCTGCACCATGTGTTCTAGGACTGGCAGAGATGCTATAAAAAGTGCACTGAAGTAGGAGGGGACTACATTGAAAAATAGCGTGACACATTGAAATGGAGTAATAAATATCTGTGAAAAAAAAATCAGTCTCAGTCTTTATTGATCAGCCCTCGTAATAAGAGGATTAATTTAGATGGTAAAGAAGCTAGTAATGGAGAGGTGAAATTGAAGAGTCGATTGGCTGAGACACTAAAATGACTTATGTAAAGCCCAAGAAAACACAAATGAGCAAAAGCCAGAGTGTATGTTAAATTCGGAAAACACTAGAAGCATTTGCTGCATTTACAATACACGACTTACTACCACCCTGCATTTATTCAAACCTATGCAATAAGTAGGAAGATGCCTTTCAATTGAATTGTATTCATAGTAGCCGAGCGGTGAAAAGCATGTGCATCATAATTGGAACCACCTGGGTTCAAAACCTTGGTGTATGTTTTTTTCCTTTATTATTACTTTTTCTACTATATATAGTAAGTAGAGGAAGTATTGCATTCCACCCAAAAATCCATACAGAGATTTCACCGGAGATACATGTTTCGAGGCCGCTGAATACAAAAAAAGGATTTTTAGGAGAGAGAGAGAGAGAGTGTGTGTGTGTGTGTGTGTGTGTGTGTGTGTGAACAGTAACTCAAAAACGAAAAGTCGGATTAATACCAAACTTGGTATTTAGGTTCAATATCTTCCAAAGATGCAACAATTTTTTCAAGAAAATCCCCCTACACCAGACTGCGCTTTACATGGAACATTTTTCGAAAATTTTGAATTTCTCAAAAATGGCTCTAACGACTTTATTAACACAACATATATTTAAGATATTTTCATTACAAATGAAATGTATATCTTGAATTTTCTGGGAATGTCCTCTTCATTATGAATGGCTTTTGCAAAAACTGGTAAACCGTAAGAGATAGACAACATTTTTTACACAAAAATGCAGATCTCATTAAAACACACAATATCATATCCTTTTTTTTTCTGGAGCGAACCATTTCCGAGATATTCTTTGTTATTTGTTTGAATTTTTCAATACTTATACTTTTTCTCAAATGGGAATTCGTTATTCGTTTTTTTATGTCCTGGACATGCAAAGAGAAAATGCTGCACATAGCAACAGCTCTTAAAAGATTTGACTATCGCTTAAAGCCTACCTATTTCCCTTGCATCTACAAGAAAATTAGCAATAAGATAATTTCTGCAAATGTTTATCTCGATTAACATGTAATAGATGGAGAATAAGCGTTTGTAAAAATAGTTTGTACAAGAGTAGAGAAAGTCATGCGAGTGTAACACATCAGATTTTTTAAACTTTAATTTCTTAAATATATGGCAATATAACTACTTTTAAGACATTCATGCACAAAAACACAAACAAGTTACTCTTTTCTTTGCAAAATAAATGCCATATTAGTAAGAATTCTAAAGGAAAAACTAAATCAAATATTTCATTGACTTAATATTGGATGTGCAAACTGTCTCATTCTTCAGCTAAGAATGGGGCTGATGTGATCATGCATGCACAACTCATAGCCTTGGGGCTCTGCATGATATGTTAGCAGTCATACTGACTTTTGCTATGGCTGAGTGCGCACATAAAGATGAAGCTACATTAGTGAATGTTGCTGGATACTCTGTGCCTCAGGCTGCAAGAACACTTGTAGTTCCTATATCTACGGTTATGAGGTGGATGTGGTTATCCAGGAAAGGGATTGTTCATCACTGTTCTGGTTCGGTTTGAAAGCGTTGTTCACTCCTCAGCAGGACACTGTACTGCTAAAACAAGGAGACAGCAATCCCTCCAGCATGTGTCTACAATTAGAAGTAATTTTAATTTCCCTGGGTGAAACTGCACAGCCTTGTGTTGTTGGACTATAGCAGTGCTCTTTGCTCGATTGGCAGCTAAGCAGCATCTTACAGACAATCAGAGATTATGTTGCCTCACATTTGTAAAAGAAAATGCCAACCACAACTGGAATAGGGTTATATTCACAGAAGAGGTGAAGTTTTCATCTACAAATGGGGGGAAAACAATTCTCTTCCATCCCAAAGGAAAACGTTACAATGCAAAATACATGGTACAAATGGATTGCCAAGGTCGTGTATCTGTGTCTTGTTGGGGTTTGAAGTGGAATATTTGTTGGTAGTTGGAAGATGCTTCATGTTTATATGCACCATGTATGGGAGCCAATTTGTCGCGGTCACTTCGTGTTATCTTATTTCTGAGCGCCTGTTATTGTTTTACTACTTTGAATGTTGGGTTCATTGTCCTCCGGCTAGCTATTATTTCTAGGTCAAGCAAATCTCTTGAACAGGGTGTGTAAATGGAAAGGATTTGTTACTCACAGATAACACTGATAAAAGAATTTGTTTTTACACTTTTATTACCGTCACAATTAATTAAGTTCACATATTGACTCTTGATACATGCCAGACTGAAACTGTTATATTTTCTAATATCACTATAATCACTTATTTACTGCACATTATTAATTCGTGTGTTTCACATTTATAACAAACTTTAAGACGCAAGAGATTCTGTAGAATTGCGTAACGTGTACTTTATGTATGCTTCCGTTGAACTACGCGACGTATAACTCACGAATACTTATGTTGAACTGATCGACGTATTACACGCGAATGCTTCTGTTGGACTGACGAAATCTGCCTCTGATTTTAGCTTTTTATACTCCCACACCCCGATATGCCTAAAGATTATAACCGAGCTGCTATTGGTTAATAAAACGCGCCAACATTAGCGTCTATTTTTATATCCAATCAAAAATTACGAAACATATACTCTAAGGAAAATATTCCCGCCATTTCTACAGAAAAGCGCGCCAATCTGACGTCATTTGTTTGTCTCTTCTAATTAATATTCAACTCACCCCCTCGCTCATTGTTATCCACTCTTATTGTCAGTTTCAGTGAGGCCATGTAAACTTATTTCCTAACAATGCTTATAATTAACAAACATCCCAAATCATTGTCATACAATAATGCTTATTTACACTATAATCACTCTGGCATTTACATTATTGTGATACAAATTACTGCCACAGGTTGGATGTCATGAGATGGTCTAGGATGTTGTGGCAGCTTAATGGCACATTAAACAGCCACCAGTATACACATCCTTGAAAATATCATGGTTCCTCCTCTAAAGACTATATCCCGACTGAATTACAGAAGAATAACCACCCTGTCCACACAAATCAGCAGGCTTCAAACTGGTTCTTGGAAAGGCAAGTATTACAGTGACTGATTGGCCTCCTTGCTCACAAGATTTGAATCCTATTAAAAATGTGTGAGCAGAGGTGAAGAAAGTTTTGGAGTTAAATTGGCTTGCAAGACAACTTAAGATAAAAGAGGTTTTGTAGGATCAAATACAGGATGCTTGGGAGGAAGCATGCTCTCGTGAAAATTCTAAAATCATTTGATATACCCTGTAGAATAAGGGCTGTAACAGAAGCAGAGGGCTTACATAGTGTTAGGTTAATTCCTATTTTTAATTGCTTTTTCCATTTAGGAATATAATATTTAGTTATTTCATACTTAGTTTGAAAACGACAAGAAGAGGTTTCAGTTTTTATGTGCTTTGAAATCTAAGTCTTAGTAATTGAGAATTGACAATAAAACAAAGCTAAAGACATGCATCCGGAGACAACATTGTGAACCGGCAGCGAAAATGATTTGGACTTCGACAAATATACACTTCAAGAGTCTGCTCACTTTTTTGTCTTAGGGTGTACTTGTGAGCATAAAATAGAGATAAGACTTATTCCCATTCAGCATGTGTCTGACTTACTGTTTTGTTTCCTTGGAGGTTGTTGCAGAAATGTGTCGAGTATGGAGACATCTGGTGAAGTTTGATGAATTTCCAAACTTGGTATACATTGGCAGAACAAACAGAAACTTAGAAACCACACTTAAGAACACACGAGATGCACATATATCTCAAACTTACAGAAAAGTCTGCGGTAGCAAATCAATTCTACACCTCCAATCACATTACACCTAACTACCCAAATACATAAATAAAAAAAAATCTGATGTGTTACACTCTTATGACTTTCTCCACCCTTGTACAAACTATTTTTACAAACGCTTATTCTCCATATGCTTCATGTTAATCCAGATGTTAATCTTATTGCTAATTTTCTTGTAGGTGCAAGGGGAATATGGTAGGTTTTAAGCGATAGTCAAATCTTTTAAGAGCTGGTTGCTATGTGGCGCATTCCATTCTCTTTGCATGTCCAGGACATAAAAAAAATGCATAACGAATTTGAGAAAAAGTATAAGTATTGGAAAATTTAATGGAATAACAAACAATATCTCGAAAATGGTTCACTCAATAAAAAAACTGTATATGACATAGTGTATTTTAATGCGATCTACATTTTTTGTGTAGTAAAATTTTGTCTATCTCTTATGGTTTACCAGTTATGCAAAAGTCGTTCACAATCAAGAATACTTTTGGAGACACTCCCAGAAAATTCGAGATATACATTTCATTTGTCATGAAAATATCTTAAACATATGATATTTTAATCAAAATTGTTAGCCATTTTTGAGAAAATTAAAATTTTTGAAAAATGTTCCATGTGAAGGGCAATCCGGGATGGGGGGATTTTCTTGAAAACCTTCTTGTCGCATCTCTGGAAGATACTGAACCTAAATACCAAGTTTGGCTTTTATCCGACTGTTCGTTTCTGAGTTATGCTGTTCACAGACATGTTTCCAAAAGAGCTTTTTTTGGATTCAGGGGGTCTCAAAACATGTATTTCTGGTGAAATCTCAGTATCAAATTTTTGGGTAGAATACAATACTTTCCCTACTTACTATACATAGTAGAGAAAGTAATAAATAACAACTCTATTGAAGAAGTTAAATCATATAGGTTTCTCGGAATAATAGTAGACAAGCAGCTATCATGGGCTAAACATGTAGATCATGTATGTAATACTGTTAGTAAATCTATATACTTACTTAGATATTTTCAAAGTTACAAAGACACTAGGCTTCTGCAGATCTATTTTGGATGTATATATCCACACTTTGGTTATGGGATTGAAATATGGAGTTCAACCGCAAAATGTCACATGGACAGGTATTAATTCTACAGAAGAAGTGCATCAGACTGATTTATAACCTAAAACTAAGAGACTCATGTAGGGTGACATTCAAAAATCAAAGTATGTTCACAGACTATTCTCTTTATGTGTATAGAACTATACTATTCGTAATTAACAGGCTTGTATTGATATGAAACAATCAAATTCACAATTATATTACAAAAATCAATGATGGCTATCACATGTATAATACTAGCAAGTGCGTCAGTGAAAAGGATATTGGTATCAGGGGGATCAAATTTGTATAATAGGCTACTTAATGAGATTAAAACTTTGACCGATACTTCAAAATTAAAATTTAGAAATAAATTAAAAGAATATTTGTTAAGTAAATGTATATATATAGCTTAAATGAATTGTAAACTATTTATGTAGTGCCTGGTATACTTATTGGAGAAATGTATCACTTCTTTACTTGTACTTTTAAGAATTGACGTGTCCAAAATCAAATGTACAAATTGATAAACTGGATTAATAAATTATTATTATTATAATTATAATAAGTCTGTTAATATCTGCAAGAAACAAGTAAATGGACACCTGGAAAAACATTTACATTTTAAAACACAAGAACCACCTCATGAACTTTTAATTGCCACCTGCCAAAAACCTCTGGAAATTCATCAAACCATTACCAGATGTCTCACAACACACTTTCACATCAAAACAATTAGTCGGACATATGCTGAAGAAGGGTACAAGTGCATAAATTAGTCATGTTAAGTGTCTTAAGCAACTGCCTCTTCAATTTCAATAATAAGAGCATTTTACATCAGATTTTTAAAGAGTTTATTAAATTAAATTAAAGTTAATTGAAACCAAATTAGAGGTATGTTATTACTATAAGTAAGAAACAAATTAATTGTAAAGAGGATGTTTTAAATAACAAAAAGCTTTCTACTACCTGGAACAGAGCTTCCTTGATCTGAAGCTTTTGCTGTGTTTTTAATGTTATTCTTTCCGTTTCAGCAGCAGTCTTATTAGCATAACTTTGCTTTAATTCCTCCATTTCCAGAAGCTGTTCATTTAGGTGCATCTCTTTATCTTCAATCTAAGATACCAAAAAATCTGTGTTAAAAATGCAAACTGTAATTATGAGAATATATAAAATGATTCAAGTGTAAAGAACTACAATAGAGTAGGCGAGCATGATGGTCAACTTGAGTTGCTATTTTTTTTTCTTTTCTTTCTTTAGTCCAACATGCATTTTAACACCGTGGTTATTTATGCATGGTGGGTCATAACAAATTCATATTGCTTTATTTTTCTAAGACATTTTTCTCTTACTCTCCCCATATATTCTCCTATTCTTTTTATATCCCTCTCCTTTTGTATTTTCAGTATCCTAACTTTTAATACTTCTTTGTTAACATTCTCCCATTCTTTAGGTAAAAACTGATCTCTCCACAACTTAGTTTCTTCACATTCAATTATATAATGCAAATCATTATCTGCCTCTCCACAAAGAGGACACCTATCTAAATTCGCTCCCTTCCTATCTCCCCTTAGCCTATGTGCACTTAATCTAGACCAGGCCCACCTGTGGACCTCTTGAAGAATGAATGATAAAAAAAAAGGTTAGAGAAGTGCTATGTGTGGCGTGTAGTGTGGAAAAAAATACAATGCAATGATGTAAAGAAAATTGACTTGAAGTTTCGAAATGTGCATATACAGAAGAATGGAGTATACAAAATGAACAGATAAAATAAGTAATATAGCGGTTTTGGAAACTTGGCAAAAATAGGATAACATTGAGGGCCGGTGTTACCGACAGATGCTAAAATTTAACACAATGTTAAACTGATTTAACACTGAAGTTAATATAAATTCTGTTTCATCAAACAATGTTAACACTAAAACCGTGTTAAGTTAATATTCCCATACCCCTGTGTTAAAGTGTTTAGCAAATGTTAGAAATTGGAAAATGGCTGCCGCAAACCAAGCTATTGATGTGAGTTTGCTACAACTGGCATTTTTGAATGTCATTCCTAATAGAAGAGTAGTTGTGCGTCATAATAAATTTGAAACCCTGCAAAAGGAGAAATTTTTAAAGCAATATAGACTGTCCAAGGGGTCATGATAATGGTTTTATGGGAAATACGAGAGGTTAGAACACTACCAACAGAAGCATGTCTCTTTTTCCTAAGATTAATTAGGTACTTTGATTTTATGCTACTAACATTTTTCATTTACTTGTGATAATGTTGGTGTTTCCAAAACTACTGTTTGAGGGTTTACTCCGAAGGTTTCCAAAGCAATTGCTACAAGAAGCAAACTATTTTTTTCGGCTCTGCTTGATTAATCAGCGATAACATGTTTTCGTCCACTTTAGTTTCAATGCAGTGTCCACCACCAGTTTTAAACCATCTTAAACGCTCTTCGCAGCTAACATTTCTGGTGCAGCACTTTGTTCGCATAAAATTGCTGGAGTTTCTTACAGGACTTAAGAGAAACGCATTCATTCCAATTAAATTACTTGTGGATTTTGTCCCAGGCTGCAATCTTATCCTTTAATGTAAGACCGTCAGCTTTTTTGCACTTGACAATACGTCTATACTAATTAATTGATTTTAACCTCAAGCAACCTGGAAAATTGCATCGCCATTGCCATGAATGTAAATAGTTGTCGGCTACTAACACAGAGAGCACGGCAATACGCAGACAAAAGTGCATCGGAATACGTTCAGAAGCAGTGTAGTTCAGCCACCGCCTTCTCGAAAGCTAGCGTTCGCAGTTCTTTGACGTTAACAAAATGTTAGCTAACAATTTGCTGTAAAAGTTTGATGAAATGCAAAAGTTTTAACCTTATGTTAAACTTTGACCTTGTTAACAAACAAGATATTAGAGTATTTTGAACATCAGTTGGTGAAACCGGCCCTGAAGCTGATAAGGAAAATAAACTGGTTGTTTGCTAAGAGCTGCATTGGAAGAAATGAGATATGGAAAGAAACTTTGGGGCAGAAAGATAGCAAATGAGTGTGCTTCAACAGTAATAAAAACACAAATAACAAATGGTACTTAATTGCTTTATCACACATGCCGTGTGTAGGATAAGGTTGGAAAGGTAGAATTAGATTGAAAAATTCAATGCCATAGCTGGGATATGAACCACATCTTCTGGTTTCTATCTGCTTACTGTAACCAACTGAGCTACCATGGCAACACGCCGGCATGATATTAAATTCCCCAACTGACTCGCATTTCTTCCCAGTAAACCACATGGAGATCTAAATTCATTTTGAGATGACACACCCCAATGGCAATTTAGAATGTTGTAAGTACTTTCAAGTCCTGGGCTTCATAGTTTAATCAATTATTAGGTCAGTCAATGGTAATTGTTCTTTCTAACAAGCCGTGTGTAGGACAAGGTTGGAAATGTAGAATCAGAAGGAATAAACAAACATTAGAATGGCACTAGAGCGAACACTGAGTATGGCACATGAATTGCTCTAAATATTTTATTGTCATTAACCATTCAGTTTGGCAAATTTAATATACAGAGCACATTTTTACTTTCTCTACTACGTATAGTAAGTAGGGGAAGTATTGTATTCCACCCACAAATTCGATACCGAGATTTCACCGGAAATATATGTTTTGAGACCCCCTGAACACAAAAAAAAGCATTTTTGGAAACATGTCCATGTGTGTGTGTGTGTGTCTGTGAACAGCATAACTCAGAAACGAACAGTCGGATAAACACCAAACTTGGTATTTAGGTTCAGTATCTTCCAGAGATGCGACACAAAGGTTTTCAAGAAAATCCCCCCACCCCACATTACCCTTTACATGAAACATTTTTCGAAAAATTTAATTTTCTCAAAAATGGCTCTAACGATTTTGATTAAAATATCACATGTTTAAGATATTTTCATGACAAATATATCTCAAATTTTCTGGGAATGTCTCCAAAATTATTCTTCATTGTGAATGACTTTTGCATAACTGGTAAACCATAAGAGAAGACAAATTTTACTACACAAAAAATGTAGATCGCATTAAAATACACAATTTATGCCATATACATTTTTTTTTGTTAAGTGAACCATTTTTGAGATATTGCTTGTTATTCCCTTAAATTTTCCAATACTTCTTCTCAATTGGGAATTCGTTATTAATTTTTTTATGTCCTGGACATACAAAGAGAATGCAATGCGCCATATAGCAACCAGCTCTTAAAAGATTAGACTACCGCTTAAAGCCTACCATATTCCCCTTGCACCTACAAGAAAATTAGCAATAAGATTAGCATCTCGATTAACATGAAGCATATGGAGAATAAGCGTTTCTAAAAATAGTTTGTACAAGAGTAGAGAAAGTCATGTGAGTGTAACACATCAGATTTTTTGAATTCTTCTCTTTTGGGAATATACAGTGAAAGGTTTTAACATTTGCATACACAAATTGAAATTTTTATCACTTTAGCTTCACTTTCTCCAGAAAGAAACCAAACTGTGTATTTAAGTTCAGGATTTTCTAACGATGCAACACAAAGATTTTCAAGAAAATTCTTCCACTCCAAACTACTCTTTACATGGGAACTTTTTTTCAGAATTTTTATTTTATCAAGAATGGCCCTAAAGATTTTGATTAAAATACCATAAAGATATTTACATGCATTCGGTTTCAGCAATCCTGCCGTGAAACATTTATGACACAAAACATCCTAACTGTAGTTTCACTGTATGTGTTTAAAACCGTTATACTTGTTAAAGATAGAAAGCAATTTAACATACTCAATAAAGACTGTCATTCATACAATATGAGAAGAGCAAACAATTACCATAGGGTGAGCACGAATAAAACAAACTAATAAGGACCCATATAAAATGGGAGCCATACTATATAATAAATTACCATCTGCAATTAAGAATACCAGAGATTCAAAATTTAAAAATGTCCTAAAATCTTTCCTGATACAGAAATACTTGTATAATATTACTGAATTATAATAGATATGTGTGCTTATGCAAATATTATTAAGTAAACTGTATTGTATAGCTATAATTGACAGTGTCAGATGCTCTTGTAAGAGTCTATTGACTGCAATAAAGTTATCATCATCATCATCATGTTTATCGACTGGAGCTGGCAGCCAGAAAAGTTTGGTGTTTATCCAACTTTTTGTTTTTAAGTTATGCTGTTCACTCTCTCACGGACCTTTTTCTAAAAATGCTTTTTTTTTTTTAAATTTATTCAAGGGGCCTCAAAACATGTATTTCCAGGAAATCTCGATATAAAATTTTTGGGTGGAATGCAATACCATATCAATCTACCATATACGTGGTAGAGAAAATAAAAATGGTACTTGCAACATTCACTCTTGGTGAGATACTAAGGTGGATTTCAGCCATGACAGAAGTTTGTCTCTCCTCTAAAGTGCTTCCAGAAGCTATAACTACTTATATAAACATTCAGTGCTTTATCTGACCTAGCTCCTCCTAGATGTTCATGTTAGGCACTGGTAACTTATGATAAACAATTACACTTTTACTGTGCAACGTGAAAGATTTAAATGAAAATTTAAAATAATAGATACCTACCTTTTGCCTTAAAGCCTGCAGTTCAGCATCCCTTTGGGCCAGTGAATGTTGCAAGCTCACTAAAACAGCTTCTTCACTCATCAGTCTCAATTCTAAAGTACTGTACTGAAAGAAAGGTAGGAAGCAAAAAACATGGTAGAATTTGAATGAACTGAAACTTAAAATTTATTCAGACACTTAGATTAGGAAAATCAAATTTATACAAGTGAGACAATATTTTGCTGAAGTTCAATGAAGTTAATTCTGTTGAAGATTTAGTAATATATGAATCATTCCAGGTGCATATAAGCTGTTTTTTACCCCAGTTTTAACTGCATTGGTCGTATCTGTAGTTGTTCATTAAAAGGTTATGGAAGTAATTAATTTAAAATGTTATTCTTTCGAGAGAGCTCCTAGAAACAATATTTAGCTAGGAGTGTTTCTGTTACGGTTAATTCTGATAGCTACGCAGTTTGGGATAGCCTCGTCATTACATAATTCTTTCTCCATATTTGCTGCAAGTTGCAGAGTTGTGAACTTTAATCTTCCTGTTTCATTCCTTAAAGCTATCGCTGACACCTGCTGATTCATTTCCGCTCTTTCATGTCGCTTTGCTCTTGAATCCTATTGTTCGTATGAAGTACCCTTTCATCATCAATCCACAGCTGAAAATTTGTAATATACGCCATTTTTCCAAAGCTCTTGCTTCTTTCATTTTCTGAATTAAATTTCATTGTAATGCTCTCTTATTTGGTGAAAGATGCCGAAAAGAGCTCATTGGTTTGTTATAGGCCAATGAAAAATACATGGGGTAGGGAAAAATATATAGACATAGTAAATAAAGAAGAGAGAGAATCTATTGCATGGGTAAGAACTGGAGCATAGAGGATAAGAGGGTTAAGACAGGGTATTCCTCAAAACCAATGTCCGATATGTGGTGGTAATGAAGACATTGAACACACAGTATTTAAGTGCCAAGGAACAGAAAATGGAGAAAAAAATTTATTAAAAAGAAGTGGTTGAAGGGGGATAGAAATACACTTATAATCGAAATGATGTGCAAGGATCCTAGGAGCATTGGACAGTTTTTGTGTAAAGACAAAAATAAATGGTTTTGGACAGTGGATAGAGAAAAGTAAGAGGTAGTGTATCTTACTTTGAATGGAAAACTATGGTGAATGTGTGATGGTAAAGTAATCAATAAGTGACAAGTGCAAAAACAAGTGGAAATGGGACATGAAAAACTGAAGCAAGATAATTTATTGACAGGAAATTGTAAAATGTAGATAAAATGTAGTGATTGTCTACAGAATGAGTGGCCAGGGTCAAAGTTCAATAGACAATCAAATTGTAATATCTCTTAGCACAATAAATAAAATAATTCTGATATATAAGGTAAGTAATATTTCATCATTATTGAGTTTCTTTAATTTTATATAACTAGACCTTGGAATTTTAGGTATGAAAAATTGATATTTTAGGCAGGAAAAATGTTTTATTTCTGGTATCCAAAATGGGCCACAAAATGATAAGTTAAGCATGAAAGTAAGTTAGTATAAGATATGGATAAGCTAGTAACAATGATGTGAATTTGCAATTATATATAAAATTTGAGTCGGAATTGAAACATCACTTGCACGTTTTACAAATTTGACTGGTTTCAGGTGCTAATTGCTCCAATCATTGGAAGTGGCCAACTGGTGACTGTCAGCCTTTCCGATGATGGGGAGCAACTAGCTCCTGAAACTGGTCAAATTGTAAAACATGCAAGTGATGTTTTATATATGATGAAAGTATTTTTACATTTTCATGTTATGAGTGTAAGCATCACTTATTTGCTTTCATAACTAGCAGCATAATATATTATCAAGATTTTCTCTAAATTTTCAACAGTTAGGCTATATATTTTGTCTGTTGAAATCATTTTGAAGGCTGAAAATGACCTTTCTAGTAATACAGATGTTACAAGAGCAAACTTACATTTCTTACATTTTTTCATGGCCACTTCTGGAATTTCTCCATCTTCCCCAACCAAAACATTTACCACATGAACCATTACAGTATAACCGGGATTTTTTTTCTTTTTTAATTATCACACTCTCATACTTGCACCTAGCTTTATCCCCAACTCTCCCTTAGCAGCACTAATTTTCACTTCCATTTCTTACACCACTGACACCTGATATAACAAAGGGTTTCCTTTGCACTCCAGCTTCATTATTTTTAAGGGCAAAAATTAAAAATTTCCTTTTATATAGATAAGATCTTGCTTCAATTTTGAATTTTTCATCAATTCTAATATTCCAGCGAATATTTATTGGCACAGACTTTCTAATTTAAACTAATTACATTGGAAGTGAATAATTTACATGCTATTAATGTATTCAAATAGGTACCATTAGACACCATTGTACAAATGTGCACACACACACAACCAAGAAGACGACCAACTGAGATTTGAATTTGGGTCTCTTCCAGTACAAACCAAGTATTAAATATCTCAGTAAGTCCAAGTACCTATTACGTTTTATAAGTGTATCTATGCATGTGGAGGTTTTACATCTTAATTGTATGACAAAATGTCTTGTAAATGTACAGATTCCACAATATTTAATTAACTTTTAACAGCAGCATGGCATTAATTCGAGAAGATATTTTTGGTGGTGTCCAGGCCTCCTGACATACTTTGATGCATGTCATGGCAATACACACAAAATAGAAAGTGTAATAATTACAGCATTAACCCTAGAACAGTGGACTAATAATAACAATATGGAAATAAACACAGAAAAAACTCAATATCAACTATTCACAATGCAGCATAAAACAGAAAATATATGCCTACATATCAACAACAAAAAACTACAAGAAGCAACCACAACAACGTATCTAGGGATAGAATTAGATAAAAATGAAAGAACATGTAAACAATGTAATGAATAAACTCAACAAAAAGAACAACATTTTAAAACGTTTAGCAAGAATAAAATGGGGTGGAAACATGGACCTCCTTAATAATACATATAAAACATACATAAAACCTAACCTACTGTATGGAGGAGAACTACTAGCAACAGTAAACAAGGGACTTAAAAGTAAACTAGAAATTTCACAAAATAATTCACTAAGAATAATAACAGGAGCTGTAAAAACAACACCAATTACAGTACTACAAAGCTTCACAAAAAACATGGCTATAGAATTGGAACAAGAGTTGAAAACAATTACTCTAGCATAAAAACTGCAAGTCAATAGAAGCAGATACAAATGGTACCACACAGCAGATACTATAAATAATTTAAAAACTCAAATAAGCTTCAGAACATATATTAATAACTTAAAATACAAGAATATAATTACAACAAATATAGTTGCAACAGAGGTAGCGAGACCAATAGAATATATTGATATACAATATCAGAATGACCTGATATATACAATACACAAACAAAACAATATACCAGATGAAATGAGAGCCATAGCAATAGCTATGGAAAATGAAAAAGGATGGCTCTGGATATATACAGATGGATCCCTCATCAATAAAAAAATTGCCATTGCAGGAGTATACTGTAAACATTTTGCACAGTATCTAACATTAGATGAAACGTCACACCACTATGATGGAGAATTAACAGTTATAAAAGCAACATAACAGAACATTTTATATAGACCATACATAAAACAAAAAGTAGTCATCTTATCAGTCTCAAAATCAGCCATAGATGGAATAGTAAATTACAATAATAAAACAACAAGAAATATTAAAGAAATAAGAAGCCTAATTAAAGCAGTTGAAACTAGAAACCATGTCACTCTACAATGGATCCCAGCTCATGTTGGACTTTTGGGCAATGAATATGTGGATCAATTAGCAAAGAAAGGTGCAATACAACAAATAAAACCTGTAGGACAAATACAAATAAATAAGGAATTAAATAACATTAAACAACATTTCAAAAGACAGCAGAGACTTGATGAAGAAGATACATTAAAGGATAAAGATTATAAGAATATTAAAGATAGAGTTGGTATACAAAAAATGCCAAGGAAAACTGCAGTGGCCTTATTTAGGTTGGCATCTGGCCAACGATTGCCTCGCAGAACACCTCTACAAGATACAATGCATACCTACACCCAAAAGCACTCTCTGTGAAGAAGATGTCATCCTGAACAAACATGCAAAGGCCTTAAAGTGATAACTTACACACTTTATATTGGGAAGCCAGAGGGAAAATGATGCAGATCAATTAATCCCCAGTGCCATTGGTGAACAGCATAATTACAGCCTTCAACAAAACTGCAAATCAATAAGAATAGAATAAATTATTTTAGGATTAACAAGGTTGGGGGAATAAATAATGAGAGTATCCATGCTATGGAATCAGACACCAAGCACACCAAATTACATCATGGAAATGGCATGCAAGTTAGGTGTGCTATAAAAGCTAAAACCTTATGGATGATAGTGCAGGGCCTCACCTGGCGGATGAAACTTTAATTTATTTTAATTCAATTTTATTATTATGCAGATTCATAAAACATTGAATTGATAAATGTGGCATACAGCGTGTGTCTCAACACTCCTAATGAATACAAATTTATGTCACGCCATTATGTACTTTCTTTAATATTTGTTTCAAACTGTATTGCAATCATTTGAAACAATATATATGAGATTTTATAGTTTTATACTTCTCTGTGTGCATGTAACATCCTCTAGTTATTCCTCTTTATTTGAAGGGTGGGGTGGATGGGCAGATGCCAAGTACCAGAAGAGTTACTTAGTACTTCCTTTATTTATACCTGTGCCAAAAAATGCTGTTTTGTAATTCATTTGAATGCATTTCACTTATGAAAAAGTGTCATCTAAAAATCCTAGAGTCTATCACTGTGTTTGAGTGGCCACAGCATTTTAACTTCTGAACCCAGAGGTCCTGGGTTTGATTCCCGGCTGGGGCAATTTTTCTTTAACCAGAATCATTCCCCATCCTCCGTAGAGTCTGAGAGTGTGAATATGGGAGTGAATATAAGTGTATTTAATAGTAATAAGTATTAAAAAATCAAACTTAACAAAACTTACAATTCACCAAGCATTAACACTGAAAGGGGTTATACCACACATATATAAGAATTGTACATAGTAATAATATAACTCACCAAGAAACATGTTAAAATATTTAACAACCAAGAATTGTACAAAGCAGATTGTAAGAGACGGGTGAGCTAGCAAATTCCAGGTAAAAGATAATTCTAGGTAGAGCCCACCTTTCACCAAGCCGGTAGTGGTAAGGAGAAATAGAAAGAGACAGATAGAGAAAAGAAAGAGATGGAGACATTGAATTCGCTTCTTGACGCGTCATGGGGACACGTAAGTGCAAAACTTTGAAGTAGAATATTCTCATACATGTTAAGGTAACGCGGTCTGAAGACCAATTAGAAATGTCGTTACATTTTGAGGCGCGGAGGTAAGCATCACTAGGCTCAGGTATATAAAGAGGAACAAAGCCCCAGATTTTCACTCTCGGGGAAATTGTCATACTTTTGCCCTCGTTTGTGTCATTTTTGCCTGCATTAGGTCTTACACTGCTCTAACGTAATGCTGCCAACATATGAATAATGCCACCGAAGCCGGTAAGATACTCAGCCTCAAAGCGTAGCCAAGAGATTGAGGGCCCTCAACCTCAAAGCGTAGCTGAGGGATGTTTTTTAGAAGGAGAGGAGTGCAGCAAGTTGCGGCCAACAGGCCGCAACTGCGAAGCGACGACAGAGCGTAGCCCAGGGATGTGCGCGTCTAAAACTCCAATGATTCACATTCACAAAACAGCACATCGCATATTCAGTGCATTTCAGTGATTATTTAGGTTGGCAGTACCCACTTTGCACGGAAAAATGGCTACGTTTGTTGTTTTCCTAACGCTATTTGCCTATATAAATGAAACACTTAAAACGGGTGGGTAGGTGGGCACCAGATATTGGAGAGACCACATCATGTTCTAAAATTACTCCTAAGGTAAGTAATTTCATTATTTTTTACTTCCTTATTCCTAATTTAGGTGGGCAAAAGTGACACAAATGAGGGCAAAGTATGACAATTTAGCCTCACTCTCTTCTAGAATTTCGTTGACACAAAGTGCTACGCTCATGACAAATGCACGTGTATGCATATGGGTGGGAAGATGTGTGCAATTAGTTAGGCTCCTGATTTATTCAAATGGCGGGAATTGGTATAATGGGAAAAGCTAGCCGCCCATAAATATTTGAATTCATAATAAACCACATTTATTAAGAAAAATGCAGTATATTTTAATTTGCCTCACCTACGATAACCCTGAGACCCAAGAATTAGCTATATAGGTAAAGATTAGGAATGGTAAACACAGCCGCCGACGAGCAGCAATAGCCGAGGACAAGAACACTGCAGAAGATAGCATCGACCAGAGGAACGACGCTTTCCAGATGCGACTGAACAACCATTCCCCGCTACAACACCAGTTGCTGCTCAAGCAAAAGCCATCAATATGACTATAGAAGTTAAAGGGAGCTATATAAATAAATAAAAAAAGAACTGAAATTTACAAAACCAAATGTGAAGAATTCTATATAAGAAAAACAAAATGAAACTTTGGAACCAAACAAAGAGAGTATCTCAAACACACCAAATAAAAAAACATGGAAAAATCAGCAGCACACTTTTGGAATCACAACCACAGTATTGAAAATGGTATTCACTTTCTGAAATATGTACAACCAAAGGAGCTTGACATATGGGGGAAGATTCTTAAAAATATAATAATAATAATAATAATAATAATAATAATAATAATAATATTATTATTATTATTATTATTATTATTATTATTATTATTATTATTATTATTATTATTATTATTATTATTATTATTATAAAAAAACTACCACCACCACCAAGGGACGGTTCTGATGAACTTTGAAGTTCTCACTGAAGACAACACATTGTATAAGTTCATTACGCATCCAGTAGAGGTGCGTCAAGACTTTACAGAAGATACCAGAAGGTTTCCAATAGCCAAATATAACACAAGATACAATGTATCTGAGAAAGATGTTCGAAGTTGTAAGCAAGGGTTTAATGAGACAAGTTTAAGAATGAAATTGACTCAAATGTTGCTTAAAAGGTTATCCTTTCACTTCATTGCATGCCATTTCCATTGTTGATTCATATACTAAAAGTGCACTTACCTTTCTCCTTTCTTCTTCCAGATGTACTTGCACAATCTTATTTTCATTTGTGAGCAAGATGTTTTCTTTTTCGATTTCCATCAGTTCTTCACGAAATTTGGTATCTAAAATAAATATAAATTAAACATTAGTAAGTACTGTCATATTTCAATGAATTTCTATAGATAAATTTTCAATTTATGATTGACAAATGTCCAACCATTAGTGTCTTAAGTTTTAAGCTACATTCATTCACTAAATGTACATTAAATGATAACTGCAAGTGCATTACACAAAGAGGGAAAGAAGAGAGAATGTGTGAATGAACAAGAGAGAGGAAGAGAACTAAGTTGAGATATCATTCCTAAAAAGCAGAGGCAAAGTATTGCTACCAGATGCTTGTTCTGTTGCACAATTGGTTGCATCAGTAATGAATGACACACAGCAGTAAAACCGTGATTTTAAAAATCTCTATTTAACACATTCTTGCATTTTAAACTACAAGGGCTGATCAACAAAGACCAAGACTGATTTTTTCCTGTAACTTCCGTGATAGTTTCGTATCTGTAACATAAATATTTGAAAAGAGCGGGTTTTTATGTATAATGTTGGTAGGCGGCAGCACTCTCGTATTGGTAGGTTGATAGTAATGCTCTATTTTGTAGACCCTACATGCATTTCGCATACCAGACAATGGAGGTGACGCGAGAGGAGCAGTACAGCGCAATCAAATTCTGTTTTCGTTTAAACCATACAGCCACCGAAACTTATGAAAAGCTGAAGCAAGCATACAGTGAAGATGCACTACCTCGTGCAACAGTGTTTAGGTGGTTCAAGGACTTCAAAGAAGGCCGACTTGTCAGTGTTAAGCAAGGTGATGAATCATGGCTGCATCATTATGATCCTGAAGGTAAACATGCCAGCACAGTGTGGAAATTGCCAGGTTCTCCAACACCAAAAAAGGCAAAAGTTGTTCCATCTGCAGGGAAAGTGATGGTGATCACATTTTTTTTACTGTAATGGAATGATTTACCAGCATGCAGTTCCCCCTCACACTACTGTTACAGCAGCATACTACTCGTCAGTATTGGCTGGAAGCACATTGCAAAGAAACGACCAGAGCTTTCTCGGACTGGGTGGCGATTTCATCATGACAATGCACGGCCTCACGTCGCAAATCAAGTCATGCAGTTTCTGGCTTGAATTAACATTACCTGTGTACCACATCCACCTTATAGCCCCGATCTTGCACCCTGTGACTTTGTTTTATTCCCATCACTAAAGGCAAAGCTTAGGGGTATTCGATTTGAGAACTCTGAAGCAGTGCTCAAGAAAAGTGAGGCGATTCTCAAGGACCTGACAAAGAATGGTCTGCAGCACGTGTTCAAGGACTGGCAGAGACGCTATAAAAAGTGCATTGAAGTAGGAGGGGACTACTTTGAAAAAGATCATGTAAACATTGAATTGGAGTAATAAACATCTGTGAAAAAAAATCAGTCTCAGTCTTTGTTGATCAGCCCTCGTAGATTTTAAAGACCAAGCATTAATTGATTAATGCATTTTAAAATTAAATGTTAAGTGCAGCCTTGCTTTGTGAATCACATTTGATACATAATACACACAAAATACTTTTCTCATAATCTTACAATTTATTGTATACTTTTTAAGACTTGAAAATTTAAATATGTTGCCAACATGTGATGCCACCACAAGCCAATAATAGCACTAATTGGCTGTCCATCAGAAGATGGATTCAAAGCACTATAGAAATAGTGACTGGTTTCAGGAACCATTTGCGAACATTAAGGCGCATATAGATACATCTAATGCAGCTGTACAAGTGACACATGGTATAAATTGTTCCTTGAAGATTTTTAAAAAATTCCCCACCCTAAAGTACCCCTTAGATAGAAAAGTTTTTGTTATTTTTTATTTTCTCACAAAATGACTTTGAAGATTTTGATTAAAATATCAAATGTTTATGATATTTGTATGATACAATGTATATGAGAAATTGTCTTCATTCTGAATGAATTTGCTTATAACTTGTAAAGTGTAAGCAATGACAGAAACTTACCATGCAAAAGATGCATATCTTGTTAAATCACACAATTTGTGTCAAGTAACACTGTTTGTGGCATTAATCATTTCCAAGATATTCTTTATTATAGGTTTAGATTGTCAAATACTTTACAGTTTTTCAACTGCAAAATCACTTATAGTTTTCTTCTTGTCGACTTGCAAAGAGGACAAAACCCATCACATAACAAACCATTCTTAAAACATCTGACTATTGCTTATTATACTTCTACCTACAAGGAAATATGCAATAAAACCATTTCTGCAAATGTTTATCTCAATTAGCATGGCATACTCTTCTTATTTATAGAAGAATAAGCTTTTGTAATAATAGTTTTTGAAGAATGGTAGAGAAAGTCACATGAATGCAACAAGATTTTTTTTTCTTCCCCCTCCTTAATGAATAAGTCAGCAATTACAGAGTGAGCCAAAAGACTCCGAACCGCCTGCATGGTGTTTTTCCTGTCCGCGTCCTTGGTGCTGATTGCCGTTATCAAAGAAAGGCGCGGACGAAACCATACAACATTTTTAAAACTACTTTTAAATGCTTTACTTACCAACTTTATGAAAGGAGATGCTGAAACTGGCCACCGCCATTATCCATACACTTTTGACACCTATTAGGAAACTATCCATCATGACCGATGTTGTCTAATGTTTCTTCGGTAAGAACTGAACGCCGTCTTTTAGATTTCTTAGCCTGAACACTTCCTGTAACCTGAAATTTACTGTAAAGTTCATGGATTGTTGTACGACCTGGAAATCTTTCTGCAAATCGTACTTTTACTTTGTGAGCTGACCGAGTTAACACATACGAATCATAAGTAAATGCACGCTATGTGTATAATATAAACTTTGTTTATAGCATCAGTGCGTTATCATGATTTTACCATATTTCCACATGCCCAGTGGAAAAACACAGCGCAGCTGGTAATATTGTTCATAAAATACCCCTCTGGGGTAACTTAAAAAAAGTGTAAAAGACAAACCCACAGACCCTGGAAGAACTAAAACAAAATATCAGCCAGGAAATTTCTCAACATGAACTACAGCGAGTGATGGATAGTTCCCTAAAGAGGTGCCAAAAATGTATGGACAACGACGGTGGCCAGTTTCAGTATCTCCTTTCGTAAAATTGGTAAGTAAAGTCTTTAAAAGTAGTTTTAAAAATGTTGTATGGTTTCATCCGCACCTTTCTATGATAGCGGCAGACAGGAAAAACACTGCGAAGGCAGTTCGGAGTCTTTTGGCTCACTCTGTATTTTGATGCACATTCCTGAGAGGTGAAGTAGAGATCTCAGGGGAACTTTATGATGCTAAATAATCTACATAATGATTGATTACAATGTTGATTGTTAAGTGGAAAATTGCAAAGGAATGAATAAATTAAACTTTACTGTATATTTCCCCCCAAAGTTTAAAATTACACCTTCTACATGTTACTGAAAAATCTTATCCATGACTTTATTACACAGAAGGAATGGTTTCACTATAAGCAATAATAATGACACCAGAATATATATATATATTCTACCAAACTCCCTTTGTCTGGGTAAGAAAAATTAGAAATTGCTGACAAAGTAATTCTGTTATATACCCAACTGGCACTGGGAAAAAGTATACTATCAAAACTCTATATGAGATTTATGTCTGCGATTTGCAGCTTATTTTACTCACGCTTTTGCTGCCAATCCTTAATAAGCTCCATTTGTTTATTAAACCTCATCTCAAGAACACTTATCAACTTGTTTATTAAATATTCATTGCTTGCGTCTGTCAGTTGCATGCTAGGAAATGGAGGTCCTATGCTGGAACAACCAAACAAAACTTTTAACTTCACCATTTATGTAATTAGAAACTCACATAAAATTTTAAATATAATTTTTATGCTGTACAGGTTTCATATTCTTAAAAACCAAGCTACTTTACCAGTATATCAATCCAATATCAGTTTCAATGTTCTGTGCTTCTTTCACACCATCTTCTTCCATTTTCCGTGTTGCTGCTTTAAAGATCTGTAACAAAGCAAAATGTGTAATTCATGTTTAAACTTGCTGCCAAGGAAATGACATTTCAGCACATCACAGGTGAAAAAGGGACAAATAGTACTGGTCACTTTTGGATATCAATTACAAATAATGTATGTAGTAATGGCCTTGATTCTGCATCACCTCAATTTAGTATAAGCCTGTATTAGTGCAAAAGATTCTAAATTCCTTAAACATTCCATAACAGAATATGACCTTATTCAGTCTGCATAATTTACAGTGCCTAGTATAAGACTCGCATTTAGGACAAAAAAATTATTGTTAAATGTATGTGTTTGACCTTAGCCAAGTGTGAGGAATGTATCTAAATCTTTTGAAATAGTGAAAGAGTGAACTAACAAACTCCGAAGACTGGCAGTATTACTACCAAGTTATTAGAAGTGATTATAAACAGTGAAACTTTTGACATAATTGAAATTTTAAATGGATAGGTGTCATTACTGTGCGGTCCAAATCTCTTGACATTTCGTGACAACCAATACGGAGTGACCATGTGGTTGCCAAACTTCACTTCATTTCATTAGAACATTATGCGTTAGTTATAAATGCCATCGCAATGTTCACTTAAAAACTATAAGAAAACAAGAAGACACAATTAATTAATTTTGAAGATTTAGAAAGCTAGTAACAGTGATGTGTCATAATTTAAAATAAAGAGAGTTGAAGGTTGTTACACTACATCACTAAAATGTTCTTACTTGAACGCGTTTCGGGAGACGGTTTGCTCCCATCATCAGCATGTTTTCAACTGATTTTGCCGGTTATTGTCTAGGGAATGTGTGTGGCTAGCGGTGTTCTCTGGTGTTGGGCTGATGAACCTCCAAAGGCTGCTGGGTGGTGGCAGTTCGAAATTCAGTTGAAAACATGCTGACAATGGGAGCAAACCGTCTCCCGAAACGCATTCAAGTAAGAACATTTTAGTGATGTAGTGTAACAACCTTCAACTCTCTTTGTTTTAAAAAAGAAAACACAATAATGTAATTGTAATACACAAATAGAGATATAAAAACCATATCTTTCTATGCATCCTTTGTTATTCAAGTGACAAAGCTAACAGCATATCCTTTTTTGCTTTCCTACCGACGTGAAACAGTTCGTGTACTTAATGAGCATGCCTCAGCTGCAAGTTCTTGACATTTTGTGAAGTTAGGATTTTTTTAAGTTATTTCATTGGCATATTTTTTAAAGAAATTATACACACCGAAGACAACATCCCTAACCTTACTGCTATATCCACCGGTACTACTGGGCTTACTAAGCAACAAGAGTTAACTTTATAAACGTTAGGACAAAGCCTATCACTGTAACAACTGAGTAGTTACACCGCAGTTGAATTCATAACTGAGTCGCTTAACTTCATTAAGCGCACTGTAAAAAGTACACAGCAGTATCTTTGCTTTGTCAAATTTTTAACAATGCTTTAACAATGTTTTAACCTTGAGCTATCGCATCAATGGTGCAACGAATTCCATTGTTTATGCTTCCTCGAGAATGTGATGACAGTTGGTGATTCTTTGCTTAAAGTTCTCATTTGGCTTATTCTTTATACTGCTTTGTTGTTGTTTTGCATTACTAATGAGGTGTTGAATGTTTTAAAAAGCACTACACGCTCTTCTCATGTAATGGATACGTGCTTGGTTCTAGGACTTGGCATTATGCACATTGGTCTTCCACTGGTATTATTCTGTGGAACAAAACCATACATGATGCTGTTTATTAAAAAACAACTTTAGGTATGGTTTTCTAGAGCAGCGTCAGAGAGACTTGAAAGTATTTTAATGACGAGTTTGTAGCTGTATTACAAAACCTCGTGGGATAACTATTTCTAGGTTTATTTAGGACATGGGGAATTGCAAATTAATAAGTGACAATTATGTATATGACAACAATATAAAATAACTACGACAAAATGGATTTATTACTATTACAAGCATAACCATAACTAAAAGTCTCCATTTAAACATCACAAAAGATAACTGTAAATTAATGGTGAACCATTGGATGCAAAAATACCATTCTTTTTACTTTCTCTACTACGCATAGTAAGTAGGAGAAGTATTGCATTCCACTCAAAAATTCGATACCAAGATTTCACCGGAAATACTTGTTTTGAGGCCTCCTGAATCCAAAAAAAGTATTTTTGGAAACATGTCCGTGTGTGTGGTGTGTGGTGTGTGGTGTGTGTGTGTGTTTGTGTGTGTGTGTGTGTGTGTGTGTGTGTGTGTGTGTGTGTGTGTGTGTGCGTGTGTGTGTGCGTGCGTGTGCGTGCGCGTGCGCGTGTGCGTGTGCGTGTGCGTGTGTGTGTGTGTGTGTGTGTGAACAGCATAACTCAGAAATGAACAGTCGGATAAACAACAAACTTAGTATTTAGGTTCAGTATCTTCCAGAGATGCGACACAAAGGTTTTCAAGTAAATTCGCCCCACCCCAGATTTCCTTTTACATGGAAACTTTTTCGAAAATTTTTATTTTCTCAAAAACGGCTTTAATGATTTTGATTAAAGTATCATATGTTTAAGACATTTTTATGGCAAATAAAATGTATATCTTGAATTTTCTGGGAATGTCTCCAAAAGTATTCTTCACTGTGAACGACTTTTGCATAACTGATAAACCATAAGAGATAAGACAAAATTTTACTGCACCAAAAATGTAGATAGCGTTAAAATACACAATTTATGTCATATACATTATTTTTGTTGAGTGAACCATTTTCGAGATATTGCTTGTTATTCCCTTAAATTTTTCAATACTTATTTTCTCAAATGGGAATTCCTTATTTATTGTTTTGTCTTGGATATGCAAAGAGTATTAATCTGTGGCAAAGAGAATGGTGCTGCACATAGCAAGTAGCTATTAAGAGATATGTCTATGCTTAAAGCCTACTGTATTTCTATATTGCCCTTGTAAATACAAAACAAGGGGAACATAGTACGCATTAAGCGATAGTCAAATATTTTTAGAACTGGTCACTATGTGTAAAATGTAATTCTCTTTGCATGTCACGAACATATAAAAAGAAAAATTCTCAGTTGAGAAAAAGTGTAAGCATTGAAAAATTCAAAGAAATAACAAGGAATATCTCGAAAATGGTTCACTTTACAAAAAAAAAAAAGGTTTATGACATATATTGTGTGTTTTAACGAGATCTACATTTTTTATGTAGTAAAATTTTGTATCTCTCTTGCAGTTTACCAGTTATGCAAAAGTCGTTCACAATGAAGAGGAGTTTTGGCGACGTCCCCAGAAAATTCAAGACATACATTTTATTTGCCATAAAAATGTCTTAAACATATGATACTTTAATCAAAATCTTGAGCCATTTTTGAGAAAATAAAAATTTTTGAAAAATGTTTCATGTAAGGGGTGGTTTGGAGTGGGGGGATTTTCTTGAAAACTTTCATGTCGCATCCCTGGAACATACTGAACCTAAATACCAAATTTGGTGTTTATCCGACTTTTCATTTCAGTTATACTATTCACAGACAGACAGACACACACACACACACACACACACAAGAGACATACACACGGACAGTTTCCAAAAATGCTTTATTTTTTTTTATGTCCTGGACATGCAAAGAAAATGCAATGCTCCACAAAGCAACCAGCTCTTAAAAGATTTGACTATCACTTAAAGCCTACCATATTCCTCTTGTACCTACAAGAAAATTAGCAGCAAGATAGAGTCTGCAAATGTTTATCTCGATTAACATGAAGTAGATGGAGAATAAGCGTTTGTAAAAATAGTTTCTACAAGAGTAAAGAAAGTCATGTGAGTGTAACACATCTAATTTTTTGTAATTGTTCAGGAAAACATCGCCTTTTATCCTAGCAACCTGTTGCGTTTCTGAAATACGAAATCTGCATGCGTGTACATGATATTGCAATTCGAATTTTATCAGCAGCGAGGTGTATTGTCCGTATGAGGCAATGCCACACTGCTGCTATTTGCTAGTGCCATATTAGTGGACACGCCTCAAACGTCAAGTGATTTAGATGCATAATAGTTTCATTTACTAGTTTCCACTCAAAACATTTTTCGAACATCAGCTGTATGTTTAATGGTGTCTGGAAGGAGACCCCTTACTTTACGTGTCCGTTGTACTGCCATCTTCTGTCTAATGGAGAACTTCACTATGCCATCTACCGGCAAAATTTCAAAAGTCATTATTCTGTGTGCATTTTTTCTCCCATATTGTGAGTTCTGCTGATGTTTTAGTATGTTTTAAAGCCTTATTTCCTGTTTAGTGTGTTCTGCTGACCAAAAATGGTGAGCTACAGGAGATATGTCTATTTGCTTAAGTTTTAAATTTCTTAGGTGTTCCTTTAGTTTGGTTTGTAGATTTCTCTTGTTTTTCCCTATATATATTTTGTGGTAGTCTTCATAATCAATCTGGTAAATTCTGTATTTCTTAGTGTACAGGATAGTGTCTTTTAGTGGATGATGAAGTAACTTTCTTTGTTGTAAGGAAATGATTTTAGGCCTAGTGCATACCTGCATACAGTTGTTTACAAACAAGCAAACAAATGTCTGCAAACAAAATATGTTGCTATTTTTTGTATTCCATAAGAGATGGAAAACAAGTGTAATAGCAATCATGAAAATATGAAGGTAGCACAATGGACATGGTAAAGAAAATTCAAGCATTAAAAAATAAATCTTGGCGTGAACAAAAGGAATTAATGGTTTCTGAACACTGCAGTTGTTCTTAAAAAAATAAATAAATAAATTGTGATACATTCACATTACTTTCTCTACCCTCTATAGTTTATTAGTGGGTATACAAATTATTCTTACGCAACTTATTTTTCTAGCCACTACATTTTAATATAAAAAATAAGAAACATTATATAAAACCTTTGCAGAAATAGCTGCACTACACATTTCATTATGAATACAAAGAGAACATGGATACTTGAATGTTTAAGAACTGAACACTATATGCTGTCCTTAAAATTCCATATTGTTTTTATACAATCGTGATAAACAACAATGTTGAAAGGACTTTAAGAGAATGACCAAGAAATGAACAATTCAAACCTTTAATAACAGATATCTCAGAAATAGCTTATACCACAAAAAACCTATTTGGAATAAATTGTCTGTTTTAAGGAGATCTACATTTCTGTGTGGTACATTTTTGTCTGTCGCTTAATGTTTACCACTTATACAAGATAATACAAAATTTCTTTCAAATGAAGTGGACTTCACAGGCTATTCCCAGAAAATTTAAGATATGCATTTCATTTGTCATGTAAATATCTTTAATATATGGTATTTTAATCAAAATCGTTATAGCAATTTTTTAAAAGGCAAAATTTTCGAAAAACAGTTCCATGTAAAGGGTAGTCTGGGGTGGAGGGATTTTCTTGAAAATCTTCATATCGCATCTTTGGAAGGTTCTAAACTTAAATACCAAGTTTGATGTTGACTAGACTTTTCATTTTTGGGTTATGCTATTCACAGACATACACAGACCTTTTTCTAAAAACTGTTTTGGATTCAGCGGGCCTCAAAACATGTATTTGTAGTGAAATCTTGATATCAATTTTTGAGTGGAATACAATCTGATACTGGAGATATGAACTGGTGCAGGTTGTTCAACATGGGCAATTCAGAAGTTCTTGACAATGAATATTTTTTCCTCAAGTTGATAACTCAAGGGGATTTTTTGTACATTTAAGCAATTTGGTATACTTATTAATGTTATGGTTTTCTGTCCAAAAATAATTTGAAACTACAGAGTTATCGGTCTGTTTAAACATGATGTTCCTGAAGTGCTCTTTTCTTATATCTGTATTCCTTTGGTCTTCCCTACATAAATTTATTCACAATCCCGGCAGTTTATTTGGTAAATGCCAGACTTCTTTTCAGGAGAAATGGAATACCAGCTACCTCCACACCATCCTTAACCACATTTAGTCAGCAATCAGCTGAGGATGATGTCCTAATTAAAAGAGAGATTTGAAGTGCTTAGAATAGCAAAGGGTATGCGCCAAAAGCTAGTTTTGAGAAAAATGTGATTTAAGTTTTACTAAGCATTATATTGATGCAGTAATTTGTATCACAAATTATTTAAATGTAAAGAGTGATTATAGTATGAATATGCATTATTATGTGACATTGATTTGAGATGTTTGTTGATTGTAATTATTGTTGGGAAGTAAGTTTATACTGCCTTACTGAAACTGACAATAATAGCGTGCAATAATGCAGCGAGGGGGTGAGCTGTTTATCATTATTGAAAACGAGGAAGTTACGTAATATTGACGCGTTTTTCTTTAGAATCTTCTGGAACATTTCCCTAGAGCATATGTATTCATAATTTTCATTGGATATAAAAATAGACGCTAATGTTGGCGCGTTTTATTAGCCAATTGCAGCTCAGTTATAATCTTTAGGCATATCGGGGTGTATGAGTATAAAAAGAGTAGGTTAGAGGTAGACCCCGTCAGTTCGTCGAAAATATTTGTATGATACACGTCGCCTTCGGTCCGTCAGTTCAGCAGAGTACACGTCGGCTATCGATTCACAAGTTACGCGTAGCAGAGTTATGAAAAATCTAAAGTGTTGTAAAGTTAATTATACAAAAAGTTGAAGTACGCGAATTAAAAATGATCAGCGATGAAGTTATTATAACAGTTTCAGTTTGGCGAGTGTCTAGATCAATGTGTAAATGTGATAGTGACTGTGTTCGACAATAAAAGTGTAAAACAAATTCCTTCATCAGTGTTATCTTTGGATAAAAGATTCCTTTCCGTTTACACAACCTGTATAAAGAGAAGTGCTCGACCCAAAAAGATCATAGCTAGCCGGAGGACAGTAAAACAAAATTAAATAAAATAAAAGTAACATTCTTTCAAACAAAAACTAATACTGCCACAAATTGCTAACACCAGATGGAGCTACAAACCTAACAAAGAATCACGTCACAAAAATGGCTTCACCACATGAAGTAAACACACATACACAAATAACATTATAAATTTACCATCGCAAATTGGCTCCCAAACGTGGGGCTCAATAAATAAATAATGTCACAAATAATACCGTCACAATATATTACAATAATTCATAAAGACATAAAGAAGTGTTCAGATGCCCTATTTCTTTGGCCTTTACAACATTCTTTGTTTTCAAACTTACATATTATTCACCTGTATTTCTCTTTCTCTTGGCCACGTTCATTTACCATTGGTTTTTTTGCATGCAGTGTTTTTTAGGACAACTTACTGACAAGAAGTAGAGTCACTGTCTGTATCACTCATTGTGCTTAATAAAAGTAAACTATGCTAAATGCACTAAAGGCTTGTTCAATGGTCACTAATAAACAACACTAAATGTACTAATACCGTGCTAGCCTCTAGTTCCCGAGGTTGCGGGTTCAAACCCGGCGGAGTGCGATGGATTTTTTCAGGCGTAAAAATCCTTAGCATGGCTTCCTTTGGAAGGGAAGTAAAGCCGGTGGTACGTGTCATAGATTTATGGCACGTTAAAGAACCTCAAGCCTGATAAAGAGGCCTCTGAGCAAAATTTCCGATCTTTCACGCTCAATACAGAATGGGACGCTAAGGACCATAGCAGTTAAAGAGCGTCCATAAATAAAACTCAATTTAATTTCTAAATGTACTAAATAAAACAATCTGAGAGCTGCAAGCCACCAGAAGGCACGTTACAACTTTAAGAGCAACAGACTAAACTGTACAGATACCCCGTACAGGAAGGAATACATCCAGACAAAAACTATTTACAAAACCACAAAATCCTTTAAAATGATTAAGGAATAACAATTTATGAGGGTTAAAGGACTGAAAATAAACAGCACCTTCTGTTAAGTGATTTATTACTATGTTCTGTTAAAGAGCTGCTGTCGCAGCATAGCGGCCGGCCCCGGCCGGCAGGTTGGCTCATACGCCTTTGCTATTCTCAAGATTCGGTTGCAGCACGTATAGTCAAACACCACGCTGTATTCAAATGGAGAGTTCGTTCATTTCTAAGGCATATCGACCATTAACACTAACAGGCATGAAAGAGTACTCTTCATACTATATGTTGCAAGAAAAAACATACATTGGCGCACATGCCTCTGCTATTCTAAAGGCCTCATTTGTGGAGCAGTAGTGCTATAGCTCACGCCACGGATTTTGGCATGTGAAAATTTTAATGGAAAGCTACGATGCTAGTAATTTACCATATAGATGTATGACACATATGGGACTGCAGCTCAAAGAATGGTGCAGGTTGAGACGGGAGTTGTATACAGTGGAAGGAACTGGACAGAAGGAACCACGTGCTACATGCAAGGGAGGTATTGAAACATCAGGGAGCTGGGCAACTGGACTAGCCCTGAAGGTCATACGCCAATATCCTTGGTGAGACCTATAGCAAAGTTTGACATTCATGATCTAAAATCATGACCAGCAATAACACACAATACAGTGGAATCTCGTTAGCACGTTCCTCATTAACACGTTTTCCCGTGTATTACGTTGAATTATAAAAGTCCTGGTACCAAATCACAAATATAATAAATAATGTTTGCTTAGTGCATTTTCCCGGTCCCGCCTACTACGTTTGAATTTTGACGTCCTCATTCGCTGTTTTGGCCAATCCTTGATCGGTACAGTGGGAGTAGGCGTTTATTATAACACGTTCATAGTTTGACGTCCTCATTTGCTACTTTGGTCAATCCTTGGTCACGGGGTGGATATCGGCAGCCAATCACATGCATGCATTTAAATACTTGTGTGACACGATTTCTGTGGGCGGGATAGAGAATGCTTTACCTTGGCGTGGTAAACGCGGTAAACGATAGTTTCTAATGTTGAGTGATGACCAAACAACCGTAGATTGTATTTTAACTTTTCATTTACAATGAAAGAAAGAAAGTGTAGTAGGTAAATAACCAACAGTGAAAAGCTGAAAATCCTTGATGTAATCACAATCCAAATATAAAACATGTCGATATAGTGCGGAAGTTCCATCAACCTTAAACACGATTGTTAGCAAACCTAAATTGATTGAAACTGCTTTTAAAGAAGGGAAAAATACTAAAACAAAACTTTTCTCTTGGAAAATAGGATCAGAAGAGGACCGGAACGAAATTTGTTGCATGGAAACACCTCCGTGTTCAAATCGTCTTGTATACACCAAAGATAATATCATCTATTGTACTCGTAACACGATGCACGCTCATAATTTTTTCTTTTTTAGCAGAAATTGTTATCACGTGTGTAATAAAACACACAGCAAAACCACTATTGCCGCTTTCACAATTCCCAATTTATTTTCTCAAAAACATTCATAACCTAAAAAATCCAAGTTGACCAAAATAAAAGCTTAAATTATTTATTCTCAGGCTTTGTGTATCCAAATCCATTTAAACATATTGAATTTAACATGGAAACGCGGATCGTATTCAGTATGAAATTGTACTCAAAATCGATTTAAATTGCCCATGGAGACGTAGTAATTATTAGATTTTTATTATCTATGTTCTTAAATTGCAGATTTTGCATTTTCGTTAACACGTTTTCCCGCCTATGACGTCCAAATACTTAGGTCCCTGCAAAAACGTACTAACGAGATTCTACTCTATTTACTACAATGTTAATGCATAGGATTACTACCAGTACTCAAGTGCTGTTAAAATTTTATTGAGAGGGGTTTCTTTACATTTAAAACTACAAGTTTGGCACTGAAAATGAGGAAAACAGACAGAAAAATTAATTTTAAACAACTGCTGTGTATATCCCCTTGCAGTTTGTAATTTAAGCGTGTTTTGGGGGGGGGTGCGTCTGTGTGTTTTTATTCATCAAAAGAAAAATATTACAATTTCATGGTTTCGTCAACAAAGAATACTAAATGTAAGAATATACAAATCATGTTTAAAATAGTCATAAAAGTCATTCAGGTTATAGAAACATTGAGCAATCAAAAAATTCTTGGTATCCTTTCTAAATTTGACCTTGTTATTTGGATTTATTTTATTAATTATTAGATTATACACATTTATACCTTTGTGCAGGACGGAGTTTAACATCTTAAAAGTTCTAGCAGTATTTAAATGTATTTTGTTACAGTTCCTTGTAGTATAATTGTTTATAGAGCTGTTAATGCTAAAAAAGTGAATATTGTTATTTATGAAGCACGCTGATTCTAATATATACAAGCAGGGTAAAGTGAGAATATTAAGCTCTTTCAAATATGGTCTGCAGGATGTAGTTCTGTTTAAATTTAGCATACACCAAATTATTTCTTTTTTTTTGTAGTATGAAAAGTGAATTATTGTCTGCCGTAGAGCCCCATACTTTAATTCGAGTATACCAAATCCTTTTGGGATCTGAATATGCACATTCCAAAGTGAAATACTGAAAAAATCTGATGTGTTACACTCACATGATTTTCTCTACTCTTGTACAAACTATTTTTACAAACGCTTATTCTCCATTTACTTCATGTTAATCAAGATAAACATTTGCAGACTCTATCTTATTGCTAATTTTCTTGTAGATGTAAGGGGAATATATATTTATAAGGGCAATATAGAAATACAGTAGCCTTTAAGCACATACATATCTCTTAATAGCTGGTTGCTAGGTGCAGCACCATTCCCTTTGCCACAGATTAACACTCTTTGCATATCCAAGACAAAAAAATGAATAACGAATTCCCATTTGAGAAAAGTATTGAAAAATTTAAGGGAATAACAAGCAATATCCCGAAAATGGTTCACTCAACAAAAAAAATGAATATGACATAAATTGTGTATTTTAACGCGATCTATATTTTTTGTGTAGTAAAATTTTGTCTATCTCTTATGGTTTACCAGTTATGCAAAAGTCGTTCACAATGAAGAATACTTTTGGAGACATTCCCAGAAAACTCAAGATATACATTTTATTTGTCATGAAAATATCTTAAACATATGATATTTTAATCAAAATCGTTAGAGCCATTTTTGAGTAAATTAAAATTTTCGAAAAATTTTCCATGTAAAGGCTAATCTGGGTTGGGGGATTTTCTTGAAAACCTTCATGTCGCATCTTTGGAAGATACTGAACCTAAATACCAAGTTTGGTGTTTATCTGACTGTTCGTTTCTGAGTTATGCTGTTCTCTCACACGCACACACATGGACATGTTTCCAAAAATGCTTTTTTTGGATTCAGGGGGTCTCAAAACATGTATTTCCGGTGAAATCTCGGTATCCAATTTTTGGGTGGAATACAATACTTCCCCTACTTACTATACGTAGTAGAGAAAGTAAAAATTGACACTTTTGAGTGGAGTATCCCCTTAATATACAAAGAATATCTAAGAACTGCTGATACCTGGTTAGCTTTCCTTCTACCTGGTGTAAATCCCAATTCTAGTTTTCTTAGAGTAGGCTGTGCTACCTGAATCTCTTGTGTCATTTCTGCAAACTTCATTACATGCTGGAGGAAAAGAGAAAATGTTGCATTACATCTAGAGTACAAGTAATATCTGTAACTCACAAGACATACCAGGATGTAACACATTTTAAGGCTTTTTTGTATCTTCTAGATAGAAGACACCACATGAAGTAAAAAGGCAAGAGACAGTACTAAGAACATGGCCAGACTGAATGGTCTCATTCGCCCCCGACTGCAACACTCCAACTAAGAATAGAAACAGATACCATCTTTTCTTTATGCTATTAAGTTTTAAAATGTGCTAAGTATATAATTAATTATTTCATTGCAACATACTACATACACACTGTTATTTGAAGATATAAACCAATTAGTTTACTGAAAACTGGACGTTATAGACTGTGAACAAAAAGAAACAGAATGTCAGCAAGGAATATTGAAGCAAGCTTGTGGCTGGTGCGAGTGCAGCAATGGCTAAAACCATTCATGATTACAAAAAGCACCTTAAAGCTATTGAAAAATGGTGAGAAATTATTCTAAATGTAGCCATTTTAATGGAGCATAAACCCGGCGTTCCAGTGAATGACTTGGTGAAATTAACTGCAGAGTATACTGCTGTTTCAGAAGACAGTGTTAAGCATGTACAAAAAGAATTCAGAGAGACTAGTGCTGTTAAAGCACCATACAAAAGGCAGAAAAAGCAAAAAAGTTTTAGGAAAGGTAGATGATTTTGTTCAGTTTTGTCCGATTTGCTATTAGGTTCACAACTTTTTATTTTAACAATGAACCACTAACAAAGTGCTAAGTGCTGTCAACAGTCACCCTGATTTACCAGACTTTAAGCACACAATAAACCCTCCATTCTTTACTATTAGAAATGGTGAGAAAACAAATGGTGTCAATGTATTATGGATAGTGATGATACTGCACCATAGAGATGTAAATATCTGAGAAACATTTCCCACTACAGGAAGGAAAACAAAGACGTATTACCTGGGTTAATGAGGGCATTTGTACCACTGAAGTATGGGTTGACACTACCATAATAAGTAAGATGCAAGCATTCCTTTCTGGCACTTCCAGAGCCTGCACAATGCAACTGTAAACATTAAAATGTCCTGCAGGCAGTGACACTGGTTTTGTTATTGGTAGGGCCCTTATTTCCGAGTCAAAGAAAATCAATGATTACCATGAGGAGATGACTGGGGAAGTTTTCCAGTCATGGTTCATGAATACACTGTTGATGCTCGAACACGGCAGTTTATGGACAATGCCTTCTATCACAGTGTAATCCTGTTTTATTGTCCACCCTGTAGCAGTTCTCATGGCTTGTGTTATCTTATTTACTGGGCGCCTCTTGTTTTATTATTTTAAATTTGGGTTCATTGTCCTCCGGCTAGCTATTATAACTCAGTCGAGCAAGTATCTCTAAGCAGGGCGTGTAAATGGAAAAAAGTTGTTGCTAAAAGATAACACTGATAAAAAAATTTGCTTCTACACTTTTATTGCCATCACAATTAATAATTCACATATTTAATCTTGATACACGCCTGACTGAAACTGTGATATTTCTGAATGTAACTACAGTCGTTATAGTTTCCGCGCACCAATTACTTTGCGTACTTTACATTTTTGTAACTAATTCTGTGACGTGCACCTCGTGAGAAATTCTTCAGAACTGTGCAAAACTTGCTTATGGCTTGAGAATATATACTCCTTCACCTCAAATTGCCTAAACATTATAATAGAGCTGCTATTGGTTACTACTTTAGCATCTGTTTTGGTCAGCCAATCACTACTACTAAGATATATACTCTAGGGAAGATATTCCCTCCATTTCTAAAAAAGGCACACTACCCTGACGTCATTTGTTTATCTCTTCTTAGTGATAAACAACTCAGCCCCTCGGTTTATTGTTACCCACTTCTATTGCCAGTTTCAGTGAGGCCGTGGAAACTTATTTCCTGACAATACTTATGGCTAACAAACATCTAAAATCCTGTACATACAATAATATTAATTTACACTACAATCATTTTGGCATTCACAGCATGTTATGATATAAAATATTGCCTCAACCCTTGGTAACCACTACACCACGTTACCAACACTGTGATCAATGTACCAATGGTAATAATTAATACTTTCTTCTCTTTGAACAATAAATATAGATGGGTATTAACTTAAAACAGCCATATTACAGTGAACTCTACGCATGTTTTGGCAATTAATGAAGTAATTTTAAAATCTAATATTTTTGTGACACTGTAAAGACTAAGCAGTTTTGATTGGTATGCTACTCTTAAGCCCCTTGTACACGATCAAGCTTTTTTTCAATTCAAGAGTTTACAAGAAAAATTGTGAAGTATTTTTCAATATGTGACAAGATGGAAAAGACCTGGCAAGACTTGACAATGTCAAGAATGTGTATTTACATGTTGTCTCTTCGCCAAACTGAAACCCTTCAGAACACATTGATAATTTATCACGCGCAAAGCAATTTAGTATTTGCGTCACAGTATAACAATTCGCAATGAAAATTGTTCTTTACTAATATTATGTAGCACTTTCACGTATTATGTCCAATGAAATCACATTACAAGTGTGGAATACGATGAAAATAACACCAACCGATAGGTTAACCACACTATATAACATTGCATTAATGTATACTTAGTTCGGAAAACTTCCTGGCAATTATTTCTACATAATCTGCTCCATCTTGTGGTAATCCATGGAGCTTTTGATGTACAGACATGGCCAGCTTATGTATAACCAAATCACTTTGCATACGACATACCTTGGCCGGGTAGCCCTTTTTGTTTACGTTTCGCTTTCAGCCATGTTGCAGATTTTGTGATTCACTGAAAATACTTGCTTTTCATTGGCTAAAGACATCAAATCATTGTGAAAACTTTAACCATTTAGAGCATGTCCTTATTTGCTTTCAAGACTTTCAAAGATGTTAAAAGTATTGTAAGCAACTTGACAAGAAAAGTTGTGAAGTTGTGACAACTCTTGTAAAGTATTGAATTTGACAAAAGTTTATTCGTGAACAAGCGAATTTAGACAGGACTTTCAAGATTAATGTGTAAATTCATTTACAACTTTAAATTATATATGTAGATTTATAAGAGCAGTAGAATATTAGAGAGTAAACTGTAATTTTATTATTATTCATTTATGTTTATTGTATACATACAATTCATATTTTAACATAACGCTTTATGGGAAACACAGTGAAGTGATTAAAATATTAATAAAATTCTAGTGGCAACACACTCTAACTTCAAATTAGTGGCTCTTAGCTGATGATGAAGACAAGGTGTCTTCGAAACACGTACAAGGTAATTTATCTTGAAAGAGTGAAGTCAGAGTGTGTTGCCACTAGAATTTTATTAATATACAATTCATATATAGTTTTGAGGCAGAAAGGAAATCTGCACTATCAGCTGGACAACCACTGGCAGTGTCGCAACTGCAGCATAGCCAACTAAACACAGTATGTCTATTGTAACCCTATACTGACAGGATACAATCCAAGAAGGAGAACTTATTTCTAGATGTGGTAAATACATATTAAGAAGCAAAATGCAATAGACACAAAGGAACATTTTACTCACAAGAGTCTCATCGTAGTCTTCAACACTTGGATTTACGCAGACTACCATTTCTACCTGTCCTTCACCATCAAAATAATTTTTGAAAAGATGTGTTAGTTTTGAATCTCTATAAGGCACAATTTTGTTGCTCCCCTGGATCTGATTTTCTCTTAGGATTTCAAGGCATGTTTTTAGAGTCATCAAGGAGTTATTAATACTACCTGAAAAATAGAACAGTTTGGTTACTGAACAATTCCAAAAGTTCAAATTTTACTTAAACCTCTGCTCTAAAGAATAAAGACATAACATAATTATGCTTGATTTCACAAACTGTCTTAAAGGCATTTTAGAATTAAACTGATGACGGTTCATTAAAAGTGGAAATTTCATTTCATTTCCCAAGCTCCCCTCAAGTTTTGATTAGCATTTTCCTCCCTTCAAATCACTGACAGTTCATCAATTCTTTGTTTAAGGTTATGTAGGTACTTCAACTCTTGTGAAATGACATTGCAGTTGTTTTCATTCCACTAAGTGAATAATGGATATTTCCGACTTTGAAATATTTGTCAAGTTTATAGAAAACATGGGTCTAGAACATATAAATTCAATTAAAACAACTACAATGAAATGAATGACAGGAAATTTCTGCCAATATAGGTTACATGTAGTATCAAAAATATTGGAGGAAACTGACTCAGGACTGATATACCCTACCAAAAAGAATCTATTATGTCTACCAATACAACAGCTGCTTTAACTCTGATATTTCACCATGGCGTCATTCTGTGTTGTTAATGGTCACTGCAACCACAGTTTCAACATCTGTGATGTTCAGATACAGGAACAAAGTATTCAAGAAATTCTTGCTTCCTTAAACCCATGTTATTTAAGTATATGGAAGTGAAAATGCCAATGCAGTTATTCAGTAATTTTATACAATAACAAATTTTCCAGGCACCATGGAGTCAATGGCACACATATATCCATTTCGTTATCAGGTGGGCAAATATTACCTTTTCCCGAATATCCAGCCAGTTTGCAATGCATATTGTAGGATGCTGGACAGGTTGTGTTCATGACAGTTCTATATTTGACAATGTTAAAACTAACAGACTTATGTAGGAATCATCAAAGTTGTCGGTCAGTTTTATGTGATCAGTAATGACCATTGGCAACAACAATTGATGATGCAGTAGTTTAATATCCCTCAAACTACACTTGTAGATGGTTAGTGAAACAGAGCGTAAGACCGGTCCATAAGAACTACAGCTACAAGCCAGAAATTGTTAGAAATGCTGTCTTTCATACTATAGCTCTGGTGCATCCATGAACTTCACATTACACGTTATACGGTTAGCAGGTGGGCCGAGTGCATGCAGATCAACCCTTTCAAACTATTAGGTTGTCTCATAAGTTCGTTCGTTTTTCGTTACGTTTCAATCACTAAGAATGCTTGGAACACACCTCGCCCGCAGCACAGCTATGACAGAGTAGTTGCCGAACTTTCAGTTTACAAACTTTAAACATAAGGTCATTCAAAAGAGAATAACTATGGCAGTTAGGTTTTGTAAACAAACTATTCATTTCCTGCAGTATACACCATTATGGATAAAATTATGAGTCAAAATGATATTAAAAGCCTTCACTTACATCAAGAAGGTCAAAAGATGGACGATCGTTTCGAGGTTATCAAGACCTCATCATCAGCGGTTGAAAGACAACTTTAATATCATTTCGACTCATAATTTTATCAATTGACTCCTCACTGTTAATAGTGTCCTATTTGCTACAAAGATAAAACACCATTATTGTCGACCATTTCTCTGGAAGCTTATAAATTGCATTTCTCCAAAATGTGGGGGTTTTCTGGTTGATGAACTCTTCGAGGTTAGTCTGCAGCCCTACAAGAAAGTTAGGCGTTTGCTTTTCAGGAAATTCTGCAGGGAACGGAATAGATGAAAGTCGGCTGGAGCAATGTCTGGAGAATACGGTGGTTGGGGTAACATATCCCATTCAAAATTATGCAACTTTTGACTAGTCACCATAGAGGTATATGGTTTGGGTTGTCATGGCGAAAGACGACATCATTTCTCAATTTCGCTCTTTTCTCTTCAATGGCTGCCTTAAGACAATCCAACTGAGAACAGTATTTCTCGGAATTGATAGTCTCATTATTCGGATGAAGTTCGTAATATAGGACTCCTTTGCAATCCCACCAAATGCATAGCATAACCTTTCTTGGATGCAGCCCTGGTGTAGGAACCGATAATGGTGACTGCCCTTTCTTGCGCTGTTGTACACAATCCACTTCTCATCTCCAGTTACCAGCTGTTCCAGAAAAGAATCATTCTGATTGCGTCTCAATGAGTCATAGATGGAAATGTGCTGAATCAAATTTGCTTCACTCAATTCGTGAGGAACCCATACATCGCGAATATTTACGTAACCCAGTTTTTTCAAGTTCCTGGCCACATAGCACAAGCTAAATTGAGCTCCAATGCTAACACCTGAGTTGTCATTCGTGGGTTGTTGACTATCATTTCATGAATTCTTTTCATGTCCGTAACCATTGGCTGTCCAAATCTAGAGTTTTCTCTTTTAGGGAGAAATTCCCAGCTTGAAATAGACTAAACCACTTTTGACATGCTCGATTCGTTACTGCATCTTCCCCGTAGACAGCACAAATTATCTGCCGGCATTATGAGGCGGTTTTACCCTTACAATAGTAAAGCAACATAAGATGTCGGAAATGTTCCTTTTTACTTTCCATAGTTTGTAAACACAAGTTCACGCTGTTCCATCCAACGTCAGTCACAAACACACACTGACTTATCCAGTAGCGAGTCGACTTCTAAATCGTAGGGGTGGTTAGGCAACTATGACAACTCGAGTGTACAGAGGGTTCAGGGTTTTCAGGTGCTATTGCAAGCAAAACAAACGAACTTATGAGATAACCCAATACCATAGATGGGTCTTAAAAGTGGAAAGTACTGCAGTTTATTGCAGTGTTATGTTACAACTTTCACAGGCACATTATTACTTTCAAATTATGTTTCAGCTCCAGATCAGCACTCCGTGAAGAATGGGCTGCCATTCCCCAAGAAACCTTCCAGCACCTGATTGAAGGTATGCCTGTGAGAGTGAACGCTGTCATCAAGGCTAAGGGTGGACTAACACCATATTGACTTCCAGCATTACCGATGGAGGGTGCCACGAACTTGTACATCACTTTCAGCCAGGTGTCTGGATACTTTTGATCACGTAGTGTATATTACCTGGCAAGGCGTGCAAGCGTATTGACCTTGGTGTTGTCGTAGCGCTGCGATCAGGGCTTTCCTGGTATTGCAAGCAAATGCGTTGGGTGGCTAACGTACAGTCAACCTAACATACAAATGGACCACTGTAGTGATATAATGAGATGAATTAACTGCATCAGTATGTTAAACTATAAAAAATGGTATTTATTTATATACGTTTAGATACTCTATGGAGCAATTAGTAATACAATATCATGTTAGTTTAATAATGACAGGTGCTATGCAAAAAATGTTCCGGAAAGGCAATATAAATTAGTAGTATTGTATTAACTTTGATAAATTAATGTACCTGGAGGAAATTAAAGTGCTAAAGGTACAATCCCAGACAGTTCATCAGCCGTGTCTGTTGAGGCATCACTTAGAAAAGCTTCACTATTTGCATCACTATCTATTCCTATGGAAATTATCATTTTAACTTCTTGCTCTATTAACCCATCCTTCTCCCAGTAGTGATTGGGAATTCTGTGTGTTCTCAACTGCTTTTTTCCAGTCGTCTGCCATTATGGAACTAATCGCCTCTGCTGTCATACTCTTTACAACACTTATTGAAAGAGTTCCCATGTTATTCTCTGCTATTTTTACTTTCTCTACTACGTATAGTAAGTAGGGGAAGTATTGTATTCCACCCAAAAATTACATACCGAGATTTCACCGGAAATACATGTTTTGAGACCCCCTGAATCCAAAAAAAGCATTTTTGGAAACATGTCCGTGTGTGTGTGTCTCTGTGAACAGCATAACTCAGAAATGAACAGTCGGATAAACACCAAACTTGGTATTTAGGTTCAGTATCTTCCAAGGATGCGACACGAAGGTTTTCAAGAAAATCCCCCCACCCCAGACTACCCTTTACATGGAAAATTTTTCGAAAATTTTAATTTTCTCAAAAATGGCTAACGATTTTGATTAAAATATCATATGTTTAAGATATTTTCATGACAAATAAAATGTATATCTTGAATTTTCTGGGAATATCTCCAAAAGTATTCTTCATTGTGAACGACTTTTGCATAACTGGTAAACCATAAGAGATAGACAAAATTTTACTATACAAAAAATGTAGATCGTGTTAAAATACACAATTTATGTCATACATTTTTTTTGTTGAGTGAACCATTTTTGAGATATTGCTTGTTATTCCCTTAAATTTTTCAATACTTATTTTCTCAAATGGGAATTCGTTATTCATTTTTTTGTCTTGAATATGCAAAGAGTATTAATCTGTGGCAAAGGGAATGGTGCTGCACCTAGCAACCAGCTATTAAGAGATATGTATGTGCTTAAAGGCTACTGTATTTCTATATTGCCCTTGTAAATATATATTCCCCTTACATCTACAAGAAAATTAGCAATAAGATAGAGTCTGCAAATGTTTATCTCGATTAACATGAAGTAGATGGAGAATAAGCGTTTGTATAAATAGTTTGTACAAGAGTAGAGAAAGTCATGTGAGTGTAACACATCAGATTTTTTGCTTTGTTGTGTTCCATAGTAACTCTATTGAATTTAAATCCGGGTGATATGGAGGAAGCCTATCAGGGATTATCCCATGATCTAAAAGCACTTTGTCTATGGCGAAGGTTTCTTTCTGCCTGTTTTGTTCTACGAGCTCAAGCAGATTAGCTTTCCTCATGTCTTCCTCAAACGCAATATTGTTCATTCTTAACCAATGTTGAATCACTGCTATGGTGGAGCTCTTGGTAGGTGCTTTGTTGTCTAGTTTGTTATGAAATGGTGTGTTGTCCATAATAGCCCTGGTATTAAATGATTGATTACCTATTTTTTAAAATTTTCATTATTCATCTCATGATGATGGTCACCCGAAGTTGATTTAGCGTCATACATTAAGAAGGCGCTGGGAATAAAACCCATGCTCCCACCTGCATGCACGACAATAAGTTGCTGGCCAGGACTCTTGTTGGTATAAATGCCTGACATATTCACATCCCAACATTTATGAACGGTGTAGTAGTGGGTGTGAAACCAGGTTTCATCCATGTACACTACAGGCTTTCTTTCTACAACCTCGTTTCTCCGCATAAAGCAAAGAAATGTTGCTCTTTTTGCAATAATATCATTTCTTTCTATTAGAAAATGCCTCCTGTCTTTACATTTCTTAAACTGGAACCCTAATGACTTCACAATATTTCTGAGTGTGTTTCTGCTACCCTTTCACTCTGACAAAACCTTTGCATTTTTTCACAAAGATGGAATTTCTTTATATACAGCATAATAATTGTGAAACTGCCTCCTTATTATACATAGGTCCATATCATCCAATTCTATCTTGTTCACAGGCTTCTATGTGCTTTTTTTTTGGAGTCGTAATGCTTTTACCTTCTACGATGCATGGTTTTCCCTGGTGCCTTATCTTGCAAATCATCACTTTGTATAAAATATACCAAATCACCACAGAATCCCTGTAAAGTAAAGTATTTTACTGAGCCAGTTTTGTAAAACAGTTAAAATAATAATAAATAATAAGAACAACCATTGCAGCAGACTGGTTTGTTGCCTGACATAACAGTATTTTGATTCCCTTTTCTTTTTCCTTATCACAAAATTCAATCATATTATATATTATCTCTCGCGCCTGCCGATGTACAACACGTTTACTCCCGGAAGACATGATATCTGAACAGAGTGTACATGTACGATCCGCTGTCTACTAGTATGTGCGAGAGTGAGAGGCGCGCATAAACAACTCTGCTGTTTCACATTCTTTCCGATATGCTTCTTCGCTTTGCCAGGTAGTACTTTAAATGAGATTTCTTATTTTTTTTTATTTTAATTGTTTCATTTTTATAGCCCCCTTTAACTTGTATGGTCATATTGGGAGCTTTGACTGGACATACAACTAATGAACTTTGAACTGTAAATTTTCTTAACAAGTTTAATATGTTTGCTATTAAACATACTACATACACACTTCTACAGTGCCTTCGTTTTATGCAAGGCCATGGATCGCACAAATGCACTCTCCACAAACAGTCTACTACACTGCAGGGTTTTCTATTCCATAACTCTTGCATTACTTACTCACTAGTGTTAGTAACATATATGTAATGAGTATAACCTTGTTGTGAATTTTGTCCATCTGCACAGACATTCTTGACATCATCGGATGAAATTACCATTCACACACAAGTACTTCTATCGTAACGTTCATAATTCTGCTTTTATATGATCCTTAAGTTCATCTATGGAGTGAGGATTGCTCCTATAAACTTTATTTTTTAGCGTTTAATGATCCTGTTGTTCTAAATTTATTGACCAAACATCTTACAGTGTCTCTACCCAGAAATGGATAACCAGGAAATTGCTGCTGAAATTTTCTACACCCTGTCTATATGATTCAGTTTTCAAATATATATTGTACATAAAAATATGCTCTTCCAGGAGGAATTTGTTGGCAGGCATTTCCATGGACTAATAAGAGAATGACATTCCTAAGGATTTCACTCACGACATACGTTATTGTCGAAACACTTCACAACATAAAGACAAAGCAATGACTTACACAGCATAAGCCGAGTTTAGGATATTCATTTGTGAATTCTTATTTTATTCCTTAAATATCCTAATAAGTATTGCTCGAGGGTCTGAGCTTTCCAGATACCTATCTATGTTCGTGAATTTATTGACAATATCAGACCCTCTTGTGACTATTCCATTCAGACCCTTGACATGTCCTGCACTACTTCTGCACAGTGGCATAATACTGAGGTCACTGCTATCTCAGCTGATACACATATAAGGAGATTGTGGCCTTGGCATAAAACGAAGGCACTATATATTCTGCAGAGGGTATGGAATGATTCTGGTTAAAGAAACATTCTTGTTCCTGGAAATTGAACCCAGGACTTCTGGGTTGAGAAGCCAGAACACTGACCATTTGACCAGAGGCAAATCTTGACTGATTTCTGATTCACAGATAACATACATCACATGTTGTTTTTTACGTTTTATCAGATGAAATTATTTGCCAATAGCAATGCCAAATACAGTGATTACTGACCTTAATTTTCAAATTAATCCTGTATAAATCCTTGCAGCCATTTCAGTGAGCTGCACCAGAACCAAACAAATCAGCTGATAGCCCTTGTGAACTGAAAGCAACATAAGAGATTAAACTAGAAGTGATTTTTACCTGCTTCTTTAAGCCGTTGCCCACTGTTTTTAGTTCTGCTGGCTCTTTCACTGCCAGCCAGATCAACAAGTGACAACTGACTAATCATCACAGTGTTTTTATCTTGCACAGCTGTTTCCCCTTGGCTATCAAGGGGAACCTGAAAAATGTTTAACAAATTACAAACACATTTTGTAACTTTAAATTTTTTTTTTTTTCTAATATACAGCAAGTTATTTCAGAGTCTGTTGCAATTATGAATTAATAATAGAAGCAAATTAACTTAAAGTACATTTGGGGGGATAGAGAAAAGACACTCCCCCATACAATCATTCTCGAGAAATGCTTACTTGAATTCTGGGACCTCAAAACGTGCATTTCTAGCAAAATAGTAATATCAATGTTTCTCTGCTGATCAAGTGCAACACTTTCTATATCCTTAGGTAAACAGAAGAGCAAGTGACTAAATAAAACTAATTGAACAATTTTGGAATATAGACGATTTTATTTCCAATGCCAAAACTATGTAGAAGCAATAACAGAGTTTGAGAGAACAAATACAGTTATTATTGTCACAATTCTCATGGCTCGTGTTATCTTATTTACTGGGCGCCTCTTGTTTTATTATTTTAAATTTGGGTTCATTGTCCTCCCGCTAGCTATTATAACTCAGTCGAGCAAGTATCTCCAAGCAGGGCATGTAAACGGAAAGGAGTTGCCGCTAAAAGATAACACTGATAAAAAAATTTGTTTCTACACGTTTATTGCCATCACACTTAATTAATAATTCACATATTTAATCTTTATACACGCCTGATTGAAACTGTGATATTTCTGAATCTAACTACAGTCGTTATAGTTGCTGATCACCAATTACTTCACATACTTTACATTTTTGTAACTAATTCTGAGATGTGCACCTCGTGAGAGATTCTTTAGAACTATGTGACGTTTACCTTGTGAGAGATTCTTCAAAACTGCACGACACTTGCTTATGCTCGAGAATATATACTCCTTCACCTCAAATTGCCTAAACATTATAATATAACTCCTATTGGTTACCAAATTGCACCCACTTTAGCGTCTGTTTTGGTCAGCCAATCACTACTACTAACATATATACTCTAGGAAAGATATTCCCTCCATTTCTATAAAAAGGCACGCTACCCTGACATCATTTGTTTATCTCTTCTTAGTGATAAACAACTCACCCCCTCGGTTTATTGTTACCCACTTCTATTGTCAGTTTCAGTGAGGCCGTGTAAACTTATTTCCTAACAATACTTATGGCTAACAAACATCTAAAATCCTGTACATACAATAATATTAATTTACACTACAATCCCTCTGGCATTCACAGCATGTTATATAAAATTCTGCCTCATAATAAGCCTCTTTCCCTTCTGACAGAAGCCACCAATTATAGCAGAGCATTAGTTCTTCTGCAACAAGACAGTAGGTAAAACAAAAACATGTGGTACAGAGCAGTTATTCCCTTTACCCTCAATTGTCATCCACATTTCCAACAGAATAAACTGAAGCATTTGCATGTTATACAGAGACTTTGTTTGGATGTGTGGTTGTATTACGGGAGCTGCTTGCTGCGCACTATGCTGTTTCTAACTGGTTGTGTTACCCCTCCACTTTTTCCCTTATCTCCATGTGCCAGCTTGCCAGTTGTTGTGAAGTCTCTGCTGTACAGAAGCTGATACATTGTGAGACCCCATGTTTCAATATTATAGTAATATGTAATATTTATTTTCATCATTATTACAATAATACAAATAAAACCTACATCTAAAACTTGGGTCTAGTGCTCCAGTTTTCTAGCTCCCCCATATTTGGCCCCTAGGCTGTATATATGGGATAAAGCTACTATACCATCTCTCCACTTTCCAAACTATGCCCATTCTGCTGTACCTTTCTTAAGCTCCTTATCCACTTATCCCTTGTGTTGCCTAAAAATGTCCCCATCATTTTAATTGTTTCTGCTTTTGTGCTTCCCAGCATTCTTAATGCTACTGCTTCTTTATTTAGCTTGTCCCATTTTTTATTCCATATAACCTCTCTCCACCTTTTAACCTTATCACATTCTATTAGCCAATGAAAAGTATTACCCAATTCATCACACACAATACATCTCCCCGAACAATTATATCCATTCCTTTTTAAAAATATTACTCCTGTGCACATCCACGCAAGACCTATTCTACCAAATTGATTGCATATATCTACATACTTCCCCCTTGCCCAATTTATTTTAACTGATTTATACAAGATCAATGATCTTTTATCCTCAAAACTAGCCCATATCTCTTGTTTCTCGATATCTTCCACCATCAATCTCACTTCTTTCCAAAACCCACTGTTATTATATTTATCTAATAGGAAAATATTCCTCATGCCAATTTCTTTTAGCACATTCCCCATCTCCCCAAACCAACACTCTTCTCCTAAGACAGCTTTTTGAAACTGTATACATTCTTTTAATATATTACTATCTTATAAATTTAAACATCTATACCAATACTTCAAAATTCTTTCCACTATTATACCTTTTCTCCCTACCCTTCCTAGCTCTGCCAGTGCCACGCCCCTTGTGAACTCTTGGGTAAACCCAGAACTTCTCTACAAAACATTCTATGGACTATATCAATCTTATTCCACCCCTTTGCCACCCCCATATTTCTATTCCATATAACATTTTTGGCTCAACTACAGCTTCGTATAGCCTTTCCAACCAGTTCATTGTTAGCGTGGGTGTTTTGCACAAGCAAACTCTAACAGCTTTCATGGCTAGCTTTCCTTTCAATTGTGCATATTTAGATTGATATTATAGTATATTAATGCTGCTATAGTGGCAAAAAGTCCCTATACTTTAGCACAAAGAATCTTCAAGTATGATTCCTATGATAAATTCTTTTAGAGACCTGAGATGGCAATTTATGATAGAATCCTTGTTGTTCTGTTCGCACACCTCACAGAGAAACAATTCGTAATCTTGTGAATAGATTTAGGGAAATTGGATCTAATCTTGATAAACTGAAATCAAATCGCCATGTTCTTACAGAAGAAAAACCTCTATGAAATTTGGAAAAAAATTGGAACAAAGTCTAAAGAAATTTTTGAGAAAATTAGGAATTTCACAAACCTTAGCTTGGAATGTCATCAAAGAAAATCCTATAAGCTAACTGTAGTTACAGAATTGCAACCACATGATGTGAGTAAAGTTGATTTCTGCAATTAAATGCTGGGTAATGTTAATGATTGCTCTATTCACCCATGTTTTATTTTATTTATGGACAAAGCATGGTTTTAATTACATGGCCATGAAGAATTAATGAGTGTTACAGCAAATTTTCTTAGAAGGTGTGAGAGATCTGTGGCAGCACAAGGACATCATTTCAATCATCTGTGACAAAGGTATGTGGTTAGTGTAGTTATAATTTGCATGAGAAGCCCATACAGTTGAATTTACAGGTCTATGGATATCCAACTCTACCAACAAATACCAAGCTTTCCAGTGCCAAGAAAATTCCTGTTAGGCCAGCTAGACATTCAAACAAAGGCCCTGTATATTATGTTTCATCTACTTTGTTTGGAAAGGTATGCAATTATTTGACTTTTTTATTAAAACTTTTGCCTTTACTGTTAACCCATTAACGCCTACCGTTGCCATATGGTAACCCACATAAAACATTCTTAAAGCTGTTATTGTGTTTTCAAAAATTATGCTGGAGGTTTGGTACTATTGCTAATCACCTTATAAAGGAACTGCATTTATGACAATGTAGTGTTTATTGCCGTGTTTGTTACAATAATAATGTACAAATTGTTCGAAAACTGATATCGCTGAATGTGGAGCAGAAATGGACATCCGTTTAGAATACGTATATTTTTATATGCTTAGAGTGGATTATTTATTGGTAGTATATTTCTTCGTATAGTGCAATATATATTCTCTGGGAGTTACAAGGTGATTCAGAAAAAATGGGTGAAATTATGGCTTCCTAATTCCAATGTTACTATATAGCAACGCTAGGCAGATATACTCAGTAAGATACATATTTCACTATGTTGTTTCAGGAAAGACCTTTCACTTGCTGATGCATTGGAAATAATTTAAAGTGATGAAATTGATGGTGATGTGTTTATCGAGTCACAAGTAGACACAGATGAGGATTCTGGAAATGAGGATGAAGGCGGATTATCTTGCCAATTACTGGCTAACACTGAAATAAGGTTACCAAACAACGAGATTACGACTCTTGCACCAATTGAGGAAAATTGGAGATACAAGAGAATTGCTTTCCACCCTTGGGCCTTCCACAAATTCCAGAAGACTTTCAAGAAATACAAGATAACCCTGGCACCATACAATAAATTCAGCTTAGGAAAGATGTTAAAATCTAGCACTACTAATAGTATTCCACATGAAAAGAAACAAGGTATATATCAGATAAACTGCAAAGATTGTGACAAAATGTACATAGGAAAGACCAAGAGGAACATTGGAACCAGGCTAAAGGAACACTACTGCAACATCAGATATAAACAGTTGGAAAGGTCTGCTGTAGCGAACCATTTTTGGAAAGAGAACCACACAGTAGAAAAGGAAGCAAAATTACTAAAGTACATCAAGAAACCGCTAGAATTAAGCTTGTAGGAGAAAATATACTCAAAAAGTTCCAAGAGCAACTGATGAACTTTGAAATACCACTGGGAAGAGATCTCATCACTAAGTTCATCAATCAGTCAACAGATGGCACCAGAGAACCAGAATCCTACTCCGAAGTCAGTCAACACAGTGGAAGATGTGGGGAATGCCACACGAAACATGTCCTGCGTGTAATATGTAGTAAGTGCAGCAAAGAGTATCTTAAGTTGGCTCACTCTCTCTTCAATATAGAAAGAATAGATGACCAAAACGAGTACAAGCCATTGGTAGAGCCACCAACACTAGAAGCAGCTGCACTCATGTTGTTAGATGTGGCAATTCAGAGCAGCTGGATTTTGTATAATAAAGCCAAAAGACAAAGAATACCTCAGCTGGATTTCAAAAGAGTAATGGCTACCATCTATCTCAAGAGATACTATATTGTACCAAAAGGAGTTGGAAGACCAGCAGCTTCATGATATCTCTTAGCGATCGCATATCAGATTTAAAAGAAGGTTCAGCCAATGGAAGGAGGAAAAAGGAAAAGGTGTGGTAATGACAAAGTATGTGCTTGAAGTGTAGTGTTGGACTGTGCATCAACTGCTTTATTCCCTTTCATACTAGTTAGATTTTGTGTGATTTTACAAATGCAGAAAATAGTGATGTATGTATACCATAAGTGCATTCTTGTGGAATTACACAATATGTTTTATACTTAGTTCAAATTGTTAAATTTTTAGGGACAGAATTACCTTTAATAATGATCTAGAATAGTAGCCTGCTGAAGATTCAGAATACAATTTCTTAATGAAAATTATACATCATAAAACTAGGTAATGGAAGCGCCTAGCGTTACCAGATGGTAACGGCAAATATTTTCAAAACTGAGTAATGAATACTAATTTTTGTCTTTTATTCACTACATTTGTTACTTAGAGACTTCATGAATTAAAAAAACAATAAAAATTAACAAAAAAATCTGATGTGTTACACTCACATGACTTTCTCTACTCTTGTACAAACTATTTTTACAAACGCTTCATGTTAATCGAGATGTTAATATTATTGCTAATTTTCTTCTAGGTGAAAGGGGAATACGGTAGGCTTTAAGCAACAGTCAAATATTTTAAGAGCTGGTTGCTATGTGGCACATTCCATTCTCTTTGTATGTCCAGGACGAAAAAAATTTGATATGTTATACTCACATGACTTTCTCTACTCTTGCACAAACTATTTTTACAAACTCTTATTCTCCATCTATTTCATATTAATCGAGATAAACATTTGCAGAAACGATCTTTTGACATGCAAAGAGAATTACATTTTACACATAGCGACCAGTTCTAAAAATATTTGACTATCGCTTAAGGCGTACTATGTTCCCCTTGTTTTGTATTTGCAAGGGCAATATAGAAATACAGTAGCCTTTAAGCATAGACATATATCTTAATAGCTGGTTGCTAGGTGCAGCACCATTCTCTTTGCCACGGATTAATACTCTTTGCATATACAAGACAAAAAAATGAATAACGAATTCCCATTTGAGAAAATAAGTATTGAAAAATTTAAGGGAATAACAAGCAAACTCGAAAATGCTTCACTCAACAACAAAAAATGTACATGACATAAATTGTGTATTTTAACACGATCTACATTTTTGTGTAGTAAAATTTTGTCTATCTCTTATGGTTTACCAGTTATGCAAAAGTCGTTCACAATGAAGAATACTTTTGGAGACATTCCCAGAAAATTCGAGATATACATTTTATTTGTCATGAAAATATCTTAAACATATGATATTTTAATCAAAATCGTTAGAGCCATTTTTGAGAAAATTAAAATTTTTGAAAAATGTTCCATGTAAAGGGTAATCTGGGGTGGGGGGATTCTTTGCTTGCAAAAAACTCTTGACAAACCTGCACAAGCCGGATAGTGAAAACAGAATGGCTTCTGCTTGATTCTGCATTAAGTATGGTCATTGCCATTCTTTTCTTCTTCTGGCCTTTATAAAATGCTTCAAAAGCTTCCTCTGGAGATTTCACCTCTACTTCCGTTACAGAATGCACATACATGTTGTGATTACCATCTTCTCGAATGAACCTTGCCTGAAGCTGCCTGCAAAAGTTTTAGTGCCTTACTGAGAAAAACTGATGTGTTAGAGTCACACGATTTTCTCTACTTGCTATTCTACAAACTATTGTTAAAAAAACCTACTCTTTTACCTGCTTCATGTTGAGATAAACATTTGCAGAAATGGATTTATTACACATTTCGTTGTAGAAACACGGTTAATAGTAGAACTTAAACAATAGTCAAATCTTCTTAAAGAGTGTCACCAAGCAATGGCTTTGAAATTTTGTTGTTTTGTACAACCAAGAGAAAAAAAACAAATAGCAACTTAACAGTAGAAAAATGTGTATGTATTTGACAATTAAAACCAATAATAAAGGATATCTCAGAAATGATTAATGCAACAAATAAAAGTTTATAAATTATGTTCTTTAACAAGGTCTAAATGTTTTCTGCATATGATTTGATCCCTCTCTTAAGGTTTACAGTTATACGAGAGTCACTCTAGAAGTTCTAAGAATGAATGCAATAAAATTTAAAAAATCTGATGTGCTACACTCAGATGACTTTCTCTACTCTTGTACAAACTATTTTTACAAACGCTTATTCTCTGTATGGTTCATGTTAATCAAGATGTTAATCTTATTGCTAATTTTCTTGTAGGTGCAAGGGGAATATGGTAGGTTTTAAGCGATAGTCAAATCTTTTAAGCGCAGGTTGCTATGTGGCGCATTCCATTCTCTTTGCATGTTCAGGACATAAAAAAATGAATAATGAATTTGAGAAAAAGTGCAAGTATTGGAAAATTTAAGGGAATAACAAGCAATATCTCGAAAATGGTTCACTCAACAAAAAAATGTATATGGCATAAATTGTGTATTTTAATGCGATCTACATTTTTTGTGTAGTAAACTTTTGTATAACTCTTATGGTTTACCAGTTATTGCAAAAGTCGTTCGCAATGAAGAATACTTTTGGAGACATTCCCAGAAAATTCAAGACATATATTTTATTTGTCATGAAAGTATCTTAAATATATGATATTTTAATCAAAATCGTTAGAGCCATTTTTGAGAAAATTAAAATTTTTGAAAAATGTTCCATGTAAAGGAACAGAAAGGGTAATCTGGGGTGGGGGATTTTCTTGAAAACCTTTGTGTCGCATCTCTGGAAGATACTGAACCTAAATACCAAGTTTGGTGTTTATCCGACTGTTTATTTCTGAGTTATGCTGTTCACACGCGCACACGCACACACACAGGCACGTTTCCAAAAATGCTTTTTTTGGATTCAGGGGGTCTCAAAACATATATTTCCAGTGAAATCTCGGTATCAAATTTTTGGGTGGAATGCAATACTTCCCCTACTTACTGTACGTAGTAGAGAAAGTAAAAATTTAGATCTGATCATTGCACCTTTTCAAAGTATTCTTCACTGCATTTATGCAATGTCTCATCCTTTCAAACCAGTTTTCAAATGCCAAATGCCAGTTTTCTTAGAGAATGCAAATACATTCTTCTTAAGCGGCTACTGCAATTTCAGGTGATTCAAATAGTTGACCTCTAATTTTTCTTTTTGGGAATAAAAAAAGAAGTTAAATGGGACTAGATGTGGACTCTAGGGAGGAATAGGACAAATATTTGACTCCTGACGAAATTGGGTTGTTTCTAGTGCAGTGTCCACAAAGGTGCTATTGTGGTGAAACAAAATTCTATGCAGACCAGTTTTAGGATGCTTTGTTCTCACTTCATTGAAAACATTTTGTGGTGTACCACCTGGCAGTGACAGTCTTTGGTCCCTCAAGCAGAACTGTCACAATTTGGCAATTAGCTGAGAAGAACAAACAGATCATCTTCTTGTCAACATTTCTTGGTCACCTCACTTTTGTTGCGGGATCCTCCTTGTCGCTTAGTGTCTAGATCATACTACAGGGTGATCCAAAAGACTCCGAACTGCCTGAGCAATGCTTTTTCCTATCCCCGTCCTCAGTGCTTGTTGTCGCCTGCCGCTATCATTGAAAGGTGCGGATAAAACCATAAAACATTTTTAAAACCACTTTTAAAGGCTTTACTTACTAACTTTATGAAAGGAAATGCTGAAACTGTCCACCGTTGTCGTCCGTACATTTTTGGCACCTCTTTAGGAAACTATCCATCATGGAATTTTTGGGGGGAATTTTCCAACCGATGTTGTCTAATGTTTCTTCGGTAAGAACCGAACACCGTCTTTTAGATTTCTTAGCCTGAACACTTCCTGTGCCCTGAAATTTACTGTAAAGTTCATGGATTGTTGTACGACCTGGAACTTTTACACCTAGAAATGTTTCTGCAAATCGTACTTTCACTTGGCGAGCTGACCGAGTTAACACATGTGCATCATAAATAAATACATGCTGTGCCGTAGAAAACATATACACAGCCATAATATACTTTGTGACTAAGTACAGGACAAAATAATAAATAACTCATAATAACTGAGCTACATCACATCACCGTCAACTCAAAATTGCACTTCACACTACAGAGCAAAACTAGCACAGCGTGACTTTGTTTATAGCAGCAGTGCGTTATCATGTTTTTATTATATTTCCACACGCCCAGTGGAAAAACACCATGTAGCCGGTAATATTGTTCATAAAATACCCCTCTGGGGTAACTTAAAACATAAAGTGTACGAGACAAACCCACACACCCTGGAAAAATTAAAACAAAATATCCGCCAGGAAATTTCTCAGTGTGAACTATGGCGAGTGATGGATAGTTTCCTAAAGAGGTGCCAAAAATGTATGGACAACAACAGTGGCCAGTTTCAGCATCTCCTTTCGTGAAGTTGGTAAGTAAAGCCTTTAAAAGTAGTTTTAAAAATGTTATATGGTTTCATCCGCGCCTTTCTATGATAGTGGCAGACAGGCCGAGGACACGGAGAGGAAAAACACCGCGCAGGCGGTTCGGAGTCTTTTGGCTCACTCTGTAGTATGGTTCCCCCTCCCCTTTTTTTTTTATCTTCCACTATCGAATTTTGCTATGATATCCTAGCACCACTGCCTGTTTCCGCTCATTTGTGGGGTGGTAGGGGATCCAACGATTGCAGAGCTTTCTGATCTTAAGTTTTTCTTTAAGGATGGTGTTCACTGCTGCCCAACACACCCAATACAATCATCCTCTCCCCATTTTTCTGAAAGCCCAATTTAAACTACATAGTTCATTTTCTATGTAGCTGGAAAGCTTTGCAAAGGAGCTGCCTTATAGGTACTGTAGTAGCTAATGTGATACCAGTACACAATAAAAGTGTAAAACAAATAATCAATAAAAAAAAACCTTAATATTCACAGCAAAAACTACAAACAAAAATATTTGGCAGGTGGTCTATTTTATTGCTTGGTATTTCAAAGTATCCTATTGTATCTATCTTAGTAAGTGTAATAACGCTATACATTCTGAACTACATACCTTCCTATAATGTTATAGTTCCTTACCTTTCCAAAAATTATCATTTGATATGCCACATTATGCCATATGGTATGAATTGTATTTAACATTACTTTTGGGGGGGATAAAACACTTTAGATTAACAAACTTAAAAATACAACAAAATCGCATTAGTGCGATAAAATATTTATACCACTCCATTGTGACCAACTTTGGTTTCAACTCTAATTGCATGGCAATCACCCTTTGTATTTGCACATGTTTAACGATTCAACTTGGTTTGATTAAGTTTTACTTTTTATTATGTCTTTTTACAGGATTTAATTTATCATAGCAGATGCATGATCTGTTCACAATACAAATTATCATACTTCAATTTATCACAATTCATATGGAGTTAACCTATACCTTATATTAGCAGCCTTGTGTTTTTTTTCATCTAAAACATTCTTTTATACATACATACATTTATTTGCATTCCACAGATCCTATGCTTTGTTTTAACAGCAGGATGTGGAATATGCCAATATTTTTACAGAGTTATTCATATTTACTTTATTAAATGTTAAGTTCTAAGTATCATTTAGAAACTCATTGATTGTATTATTTAATTAAATTGATATAAGGATAATTCTGTATTAATGCATGCAATCTGACAAACCATGTATACTTTATTATATTAACGGTGAATAAATCAATCTGAACTTTAATCTAAAGATAGAAATTAAAGAGAGTTTTATTTATGGACATTCTCTAACTACTGTGTTCCTTAGCATCCCATTCTACATTAGGCGTGAAAGACCGGAAATTTTGCTCAGAGGCCTGATATTCAGCCTTGAGATTCTTTTACATGCCGTAAATCTACAACACGGGACCACTGGCTTTACTTCCCTTCCGAAGGAAGCCATGCACGTCCGAAAAAATCCATTACCCTCTGCCGGGTTTGAACCTGCGACCTCGGGAACTAGAGGCTAGCATGGTAGCCACTACACCACGGAGGACAACAATCTAAACTTACAACTCATTGTTGCACATTCTCAAAACTTCCACATTGTCCCTATGTACAAGTCATTCAGAATGAAGACTTCACAGGCTATTCCCAGAATATTCAAGATTAACATTTTATTTGTGATGCAAATATCTTAAACTTGAAGTATTTTAATGAGTCATTAGAACAGTTTTGAGAAAAATAACAAACATTTTCTCATGTAAAACATAGTTTGGAATATTTTTGAGTTATGTTGTTCACCGACAGATACACACATATGGACCTTTTTAAAAAAGGGCAGGCCATTAAAGGCATAATTAATTAATTTCATTAATTGTATATAATGATGATCATAATAACAAACATTTGTCCCTAAGTGTTCTAACTTACATACTTCCTAGGAACAAAGTACTGGTGAATTGCAAATCAAGAATGCTATCTCTAATGTGAGATGCCTTGGTTGATCATCTGGGAAAAACCCAAATCAGTGAGAATTCAATGTCCTACCAGTATGTTGTCATAGTAGCTCAATGGTTAGAGCAACCACACAGAAAGTGGGAGAAGTGTGTTCAAATCCAAGCTATGACATTGAATTTTTCAGCTGGCTCTATTTTACATTCCCTAGCCGGACAGGCCATTAAAAGTATAATTGACTTCATTAACTGTACATAATGACAATAATAATACAAATATAAACCTACTTACTTTGCTCTACTATCTTCTGGTACATCTTCCAAGAGGTCATATACAGCATTGTTGTAAATCTCAACATATGTAACAAAAACTGCATAAATATTATCTTCATCAATGCAGTCTACTTTATCAGTATCGGGTGTTCGATGCCTTAAATTTGTATCCGACTCTTTCCTGTGGAAAAGAAAGAAAAAGAGAAACAATGAAAGAAAAGAAAGAATCTGGTGATACATTCACATGAGTTTATCTACCCTCTATCTTTAATAGTGGGTATACAAACTGCTCTTAATAAAACTTATTTTTCTATCTGCTACATTTTAATCCAAATAAACCTTTGCAGAAATAAGAAAATTATGCATTTCATTATAGATGCAAAGAAAAAACAGCGAGTCAAATGTTTAAGAACTGGACACTATATGCTAGCCTTAAAATTCCATACTGTTTCCATGCAATTGCAAGCAACAACTGAAGGTTGAGAGGACTTTTAAGAGAATGATCATGTAAAGAACAACTCAAACCATTAATAACAGATATCTCAGAAATGGCTTAGCACAAAAGACATTTGATATAAATTGTGTGTTTTAAGGACATCTACATTTTTGTGTGTAGTAAAAACTTAATTTATCGCTTAACGTTTACGAGTTACAAAATCACTTCTGAGTGAAGGAGACTTCACAGGCTATTTCCAGATAATTCAAGATATACTTTTTATTTATGTAACTATCTATCGTTAGCCATTTTTTAGAAAATCAAAATTTTCGAAAAATGTTTATGTAAAGAATAGTTTGGGGCATGGGGATTTTCTTGAAAATCATGTCGCATCCTTGGAAGATACTGAACTTAAGTACCAAGTTTGTATTTAAAAAACTTATAAAAATAGCTGGTGGACAGGGGTAGAAAAAATTATGGAGAAGATAGGAATGGGAGATATCCGGAGAACAGGGGAAAGAAATAGCAATGGTTTCTGGATAGCAGTAAGAAACAGAGTGGAGGACATAGAAAGACAAGAGATTTGGGGAAGCTTAGAAAATAAAAAGTCACTAAGGTTCTATAGATTAGTAAAAAGGAAATGGGTAAGAGAAGGGTATGTGGATTATTGTAATAGAGCAGAAAAAGAAGCGTTTGCATGGATGAGAACAGGATCAATGTATCTGAGAGGGCTAAGAGGTAAGAAAAACGGAATTTGTGAATTATGCGGAGGCAGTGAAAGCACAGAGCATTATATGACAGAATGCAAAGAATTAGCAGAATGGAGACCAGAAGTATGGGAAGAAAAATGGGAAAACATGGATAGGAAAATAGTAGCAATTAAAATGCTAACGAGAAAGGAAGAAAAGCAAAATAAGAATATGGGGGAGTTCTTAAAGAAAGTAAAAGAGAAATGGATTAGAAAAGTAAGAGAGATAAGAAAGGTAGAGAGGCAAACGGAGGAAGGAGAGGATGGGCAATAGGGATTAACGGTAACAAGGGATGCTTAGATGAACCAGAAGGCCAGGCAAAAAGAGCATAGCTGGTAAAGAAATTTGTACATAGGTTAAGTTAGTTTATAAGTGGAATATTGTAAAAAGAACTGTATAAAAAATGTACAAATAAAGTATCTAAAAAAATTTTTAACAAACTTTTCGTTTTTTAGTCTCTCTCTCTCTCTCTCTCTCTCTCTCTCTCTCTCTCTCTCTCGAGAGAGAGAGAGAGAGAGAGAGAGAGAGAGAGAGAGAGAGACATACACAAACACAATTTTCTAAAAATGCTTTTTGGGATTCAGGGAGTCTTAAAACATTTATTTCCAGCGAAATCGGTATCAAATTTTTGAGTGGAATGCAAGACATTATATGAACTATTATGTACATAGAGGAAGTAAAAATTGGATGCATTGCACTCAAAAGCTTTCTCTGCCCACTACAGCTTTTGCAATATATTATGGTTATCAAATAAAATGTTAATTTTCTAATTATACTATATATTTCATTAGAAATACTGCATGACAGTTCAATCTAACAAAACTTAAAGAGGTAACAAATATTCAAAAACAATTGCTAATGCTACAGAAACAAGTTATTTGACACTGTGTATCTTAATATGATACGCACTTCTGTGTAGGAAGTTTTTGTTTATCTATGGTTTACTACACTATTTCCTTCTGTTATGAAGATCAATGGATGTGTAGGAAGAAAGAGACAGCTGTATAACCCTCTCTTCTTCTCAAACTCATCATCACTCAATGATGCTCAAGTGAATTCACATCATACATGAAAAGGTAGAATTAGATTGAAAAATTCAAGCATAGCCAGGATTTGAACCATGCAACTTTGGCTTTCTGTACCACTGTTCTAACAAACTAAGTTACCATGGAAATATGCCAGTAGGACATTAAATTCCCAGACTGACTCACATTTTTCTCGGTAAACCACAAGGCTCTGAATTTATTTCCGGATAACATAGGTTCCCCAATGTATTTTAAGTCATGTTATCATTGTGATAGTCATGTTATCTCTAAATGAATTTGAGAATGTCTTGGCACTGAATTTTTCAATCCTGATTCTACCTTTCCAACTTTAGCTGAGCATGCCATGTGTGGAAGAACAGTTGTCATACCATACTGTTTGCACAAACCATTTCTTGCACAATGTTTTCTTTAAGTTCCTGTAGTGTGCGAGGATTGGAACGATACACTTTGTCTTTTAAAGAACTCCATAAATAAAAATCACAACTCGTTAGGTCAGGAGAACAAGGGGGCCACAAATCAACACTAATTATTCTGTCATCAAACACCTCTCTTATTGCATGTAATGATTCGGCAGCCGTATCTGCTGTTGCAGAATCTTGCTGGAACCAACCATACGATTTCTCTTCTTCTGTCAAGTGATTGCAAAATGGCCTCAGAATTAACCTCTGACATCGCTCTGCATTTATTGTTTCATCAAAGAATATGGGCCTTATTATTCTTCTAGCACTTATCGCACACCACACTCCAATTTTCTGATCATAATGGGCGTTTCATCACAAGAATCCCTGCTGCTGAGCTTCGGAGAGTGAACGAGAATATTTACACGAGATATGTTGCCTGTTTGAGAGCAGAAGGTCAACATTTCCAGCATCTACTATAAGGTAAGGCTTTTAGTCCACCTCTGCCAGTGTAATTTCCCTGGTGACTGCCGGCTGTCTCGCGCAGTAGAGAGAGGCCGCAAGTGGGTTCAAATTTTGGGACACTTTAATTTAACAACAAAACAAACACCTTAAAACAGATAAGATATAGACAAATATATGCCTGAGCTCAACAGCATTAAATCTGATTGACTGGAAAATTTGTAGCGGGCATTGTCACTGCATATCAAAAGTCATCATCTTCCTACATGTATGCTGCTTTAGTTATACAGGTTCATTCAGAATGAAGAGGGCTTTGCAGTTACTCATAGAAAATCCATATTACATTATATTCATCATACAAATACCTTGAGGGGACAAGGTAGTCTGAACACATGGAAATTACACCTTAAGTGTGTTAAATTACCACTGCTTTTAAAATTCTCAATGGTTTTTCCTGAAATGTTTATAAATTACTCTATAAGTCATGACAATTATTTCAAGTGGTTGTTTGCATTGATAGCTTATGTAGTTGATCCTGTAAATTTCATTCAGCAGAAAAATAATAAAATTTGCTCTTAAAACTTACGAATTCCTGTACCTTTTTCTCTGAAACTACTTGCAATACAGAATCACACTTTTGCATGCTTGTTCTTAGTATAATCAGCTATCTTCTGAACCTCAATTATTTAGTTATGTATATCAGTTCACTAGAAGTTGGAAAAAAATTAATTGCAAAGCAAAAATGTGGAAAATTTGCAATGTTGTTGCTTTCTTAATATCAAGAAATATATATTGTAAAATTGTTATTCTGGTTCAGAAGGTTTAACTGCGTGTTGTATACATGCACTGAAAATTTCAGCTTTCTGAGAAAAAGGTACATAAGTATCCAAAAATGTTGTTTTCAGAAAACTGAGTTTAAGGTTTTGAACGTTAAAATTCTGACACACTTCAGTACATTCCAGAGTCATAATCTTCTGCACCTTCATTCCTGAATTACTGCAGCTTTTACGATTGCCTTCTCTTGGTCCTGGCCTCTTTTCTTAATTGCTGAACTGCTCGCTGGGCATGATATAGTCGTTTGTTGTTGAAAAATACAAAAATGTTCTAAAAAGAGGCATTGCATGATACTTCAGAGGAATGCAGACTAGCATTTAAAAGGTATTTAAATGTCTTAAAAACCTCTTAACCCCAAAAAAGTATATATTTTCTGAAACTGGAAATAATAGAGATTTTATTGGTGCCTAAAACAAATAATGTGATTTTTGACCATTTCAGAGTACCTTGTCCCCTTAAACATATAATATTTTAATCAAAATTAAAGCCACTTCTGAGAAATAAAAATAAACAAAAATTTACCCTATAACGACTAATTTGGGGTTTTCTTGAAAATTTTTGTCACAGTTTAGTATTATCAGACTTTTCGTTTTTGAGTTATGCTGCTTCCTCTCTCTCTCTCACAAACACATGCACATGGAGAAAAGAACCTAAAGTTCTCGCAAGTTATATTCGCAAACTTTCTTAACCACTATCATTTACTTTAATACAGCTTATAATGCAAATTCTTCTTGCAAAAGCTTATTTTTCTATTAACTTGATTTTAATCCAAGAAATGTTTACAGAGATGGTTTCATTATACATTTTATTGCATATATAATGCAGATACAAGAGGTTGATGCAATAATGAAATCTTAAAGGTAGAATGCTATTAGTGGACCTTGAAATTCCATATTCTTTCCATGACATCACAAGAAACAAATGAATAGTGACAGTATTTTGAAAAAAATTACAAGTATTGAAACATTCACCAACAACAAAATTCTCTGAAATGTTGATGCCATAAAAAAAAAAACAGGTCTACATTTTATGTGCAGTAAGCTTTTGTCTATCCTTTATGGTTTACCAGTCACAGAGAAACAAAATTGATTCTGATTGAAGACTACTTCACAAGCTTCTGCAGAATATTCAAGATATACTTTTAATAGTAATGTACAATATTTTAATGTTTAGTGTCTGGCATGGGAGAATTTACTTGAAAATCTTCATGTCACGTCACTGGAAAATATTAAACTTAAACATGAAGTTTGATCTTACTTCCTTCTTTCTCTCTCTCTCGCTCTCTCTCTTACACTCACATGCATGCATTCACACATAATCTTTTTCTAATGCTTTTTTGGATTCAGGGGCCTCAAAAACATGTAATTTATGGTAAAATATCAACATCAAATTTTAGAGTTGAATTTAATACTTCCACTACTTACAGAGTGAGGCAAAAGACTCCGAACCGCCTGCGTGAAGTTTTTCCTGTCTGCGTCCTCGGCGCTCGTTGCAATCTGCCGCTATCATAGAAAGGCGTGGATGAAGCCATACATTTTTAAAACTACTTTTAACGGCTTTACTTACCAGCTTTATGAAAGGAAATGCTGAACCTGGCCACCATTGTTGTCCATACATTTTTGGCACCTCTTTAGGAAACTATTCATCATGAAATTTTTGGGGGATTTTTCCAAACGATAACCGATGTTGTCTAAAGTTCTTCGGTAAAAAACGAATGCCGTCTTTTAGATTTCTTAGCCTGAACATTTCCTGTGGCCTGAAAATTACTGTAAAGTCCATGGATTGTTGTACGACCTGGAACTTTTACACCTGGAAATCCTTCTGCAAATCGTACTTTCACTTGGCGAGCTGACCGAGTTAAAACATACGAATCATACTGTGCAGTAGAAAACATATACTGAGCCATAATATATTTTGTCACTAAGTACAGGACAAAATAATAAATAACTCGTAATAACTGAACTACATCACATCACCGTCAACTCAAAACTGCATTTCATACTGCACAGCAAAACCACAACAGTGTGACTGTTTATAGCAGTAGTGCGTTATCATGTTTTTATCATATTTCCACACGCCCAGTGGAAAAACACAGCGCAGCCGGTAATATTGTTTATAACATACCCCTCCGGGGTAACTTAAAACATAAAATGTACAAGACAAACCCACACACCTTGGAAGAATTAAAACAAAATATCGGCCAGGAAATTTCTCAGTGTGAACTACGGGGAGTGATGGATAGTTTCCTAAAGATGTGCCAAAAATGTACGGACAACGACGGTGGCCAGTTTCAGCATCTCCTTTCATAAAGTTGGTAAGTAAAGCCTTTAAAAGCAGTTTTTAAAATGTTGTATGGTTTCATCCGTGCCTTTCTATGATAGTGGCAGACGGCAACGAGCGCCAAGGATGCAGACAGGAAAACCACAGCGCAGGCTCACTCCGTATTTGTAGGTAGTAGAGAAAGCAAAACTGCTTTCTTTGGGTACAGGTGATCTCAATACATATATTCGGTGAATGTACTGGATGGGATGTAACACATCCTCTACTTACCAAGAGAAAATAGAAGTGAATTATTAAACTTATCACTTCATAAAATACTATAAAGCTGTGACACATTGCTGGAAACAGTGAGGAAAGAAAGTGAGCGAGTTGCATAGCATAGGTCTAGTTTTGTTTCGTCTTAGACTGAGATGAAAGTTTTATCACAATCTACTTTTGTGCATTTATGCACTTGGAAGGTATCATTTCTGTGATACATATAGAACTTTTGAAGATGTTAAAAAATTACTGTACATCTGTACTGTGAAAAAGCAACAGCTTTCCATGTAACTTTAATGAATTTGTTGGTGTATAATTCTGAGTATTTTATTCAAGCAGTGCAGCTATCACAAATTTTATCAGCAAGATAACATAAAAATCTGAGCTGTTACATTTATATGACTTTCTGTAACTTTTAACGCTTTTTAGTGTAAACAAATTATTGTTGCAGAAGTTTATCTTTCTATCTGCTTCATTTTAATCGAGATAAACCTTTGCAGAAGTAGCTACATTATGCATTTTGTTATAGATACAAAGGGAACAGCGATAGTCAAATGTTTAAGAGCTGGAAGCTACACGCTGGCCTTAAAATTCCACACTCATTCCACGACATCATCAGAAACAATTAAGAATCTACAGGACTTTAAAAGAATGGCCAAATATTGAACAATTCAAACCTTTAAAAAGTTATATTTCAGAAATAGCTGATGTGACAAAAAAAAAAAAAAAAGTTATTGGAAATAAATTGTGTGTTTTAAAGACATCTACATTTCCTGTGTAGTACATTTTTGTCCATCACTTAATGTTTACCGGTTAAACAAGATTACACAAAATTCCTTCCAAATTAAGAGGACTTCAAAGGCTATTCTCAGAAAATTCAGATAATACATTTTATTTGTCATATAAATGTCTTTACATATGGCATTTTAATTAAAATCTTTAGAGCTATTTTTTAGAAAATAAAAAATTTCAAAAAATTTTCCATGTAAACAGCAGTTTGTGGCCATTTTGCATCTTTGGAAGGTACTGAGCTTAAATGCCAAGTTTGGTGTTTATCCAACTTTGTTTTTTAGTTATGCACACACGGACCTTTTTCTAAAAATATGTTTCTTGGATTCATTCATTCCACCAGCATTCCAAAAAAGCACTAAAAAGTGCTCTTGTCTTAACTTTTTTGGCTTGGGAAGCATGCCTGTGTTGTAGTCCATTTAGCGATACCCAGGGAACACCACGTGGAGGTGGACTACGTTGTTCCCCAACAAATAAAACCTGTAGGACAAATAGAAATAAATAAACAATTAAATAACATTAAACAACATTTCAAAAGACAGCAGAGACTTGAGGAAGAAGATAAATTAAAAGATAAGGCTTATAAGAATATTAAAGTTAGAGTTGCTATACAAAAAATGCCAAGGAAGACTGCAGTGGCCTTATTTAGGATGACAACTGGCCATGATTGCCTCGCAGAACACCTCTTCAAGATACGATGCCTACCTACACCCAGGTGCACTCTCTGTGAAGAAGATGTCATCCTTAACAAACAACATCTCGCCATATGCAAAGGCCTTAAAAGTGATAACTTACAGACTTTATATTGGGAAGCCGGAGGGAAAATGATACAGATCAATTAATCCCCAGCGCCATTGGTGAACAACAACAACAACAACGTTTCTTGGATTCAGGAAATCAAATTTTTGGGTGGAATGCAATACCTTCTCTACCTACTAGGTAGTGGTAAAGAAAGTAAAAATGAATATTATATCTTAACACACTGGAAATGCCCAGTTAAGTAGAGGAACTAAATGGAAAAAACTTCAGTATAAAATATTTACTTGGAGAACTTTTAAGAACATGTAAATCAAAAGTATGAGATATTCAATTAAAAGATAGAAAAAAGGGTTGCATATGGAAATGACATTAAAAAATCTGATGCGTTACACTCACATGACTTTCTCTAATCTTGTACAAACTATTTTTACAAACGCTTATTCTCCATCTACTTCATGTTAATCGAGATAAACATTTGCAGACTATCTTATTGCTGTTTCTTGTAGATGTAAGGGGAATATATATTTACAAGGGCAATATAGAAATACAGTAGCCTTTAGGCATATACATATCTCTTAATAGCTGGTTCCTAGGTGCAGCACCATTCTCTTTGCCACAGATTAATACTCTAAAAATGAATAACGAATTCCCATTTGAGAAAATAACTATTGAAAAATTTAAGGGAATAACAAGCAATATCTCAAAAATGGTTCACTCAACAAAAAAAATGTATATGACAAACTGTGTATTTCAAAGCAACCTACATTCTTTGTGTAGTAAAATTTTGTCTATCTCTTATGGTTTACCAGTTATGCAAAAGTCGTTCACAATGAAGAATACTTTTGGAGACATTCCTGATAATTCAAGATATACATTTTATTTGTCATGAAAATATCTTAAATATATGATATTTTAATCAAAATCATTAGCCATTTTTGAGAAAATTAAAATTTTCGAAAAATGTTTCATGTAAAGGGTAATCTGGGGTGGGGGGGATTTTCTTGAAAACCTTCGTGTCGCATCTCTGGAGATACTGAACCTAAATACCAAGTTTGGTGTTTATCCAACTGTTTGTTTCTGAGTTATGCTGTTCAGACACACACAGATATGTTTCCAAAAATGCTGTTTTTGGATTCAGGAGGTCTCAAAACATGTATTTCCGGTGAAATCTCGGTATCGAATTTTTGGGTGGAATACAATACTTCCCCTACTTACTATACGTAGTAGAGAAAGTAAAAATTGGATTTGTTGTATTAATATGTCTGCCTCTACTCTTTGCTACAAATTATTCTTATAAAAATGTTATTAATTTTAAATAGAAAAAGTTATTAACATTGAGGCTAATAATAATTTAGAAAATTATTTAGTGAAGTAGTGTGACAAAAATTGATTCAATTTTCTAAATTATTCTCACAAAACTTTGTTATTCTGCCTAAATTTTGAAGCAAACTTTAACTACAGGCTAATCAGGACTTCACAGGCTATTTGCAGATAATACAAGATATACTTTCAGTCATGCAAATATATTGAACATATGGTATTTTAATCAAAATCATTAACCATTTTTGAGGAGATAAAAAATAAAAGTTTCCATATAAAGGGTAGTTTGGAGTGGGAAGGGGAGTTTTTCTTGAAAATCTTTGTGTCGCATCCTTGGAAGATGTTGAACTTACAATACCAAGTTTGGTATTCAACCTATTTTTTTTGTTTTTGAGTTATGCGGTTTACAGAGACACAAGGCCCTTTTCTAAAAATGTTTATTTTGTATTCAGGGAGCCTCATATGTACTTCTGGTGGAATCTCGGTATCATATTTTTGAGTAGAAGGCAATACTGCCTCTACTTACTACAGGTAAGTAATAGGGAAACTAAGAATTTATAGAAGTACCTATTATAAGTTCCTGTATTTGCAGACAGATAACCATTAAAACCAGAAATCGCACATTACACAAATATCTTCTAAGTGAAACTCAAAATGTCTTATGCTTAGGTCTCTGAATAGCTTCAGTACAACAGTGGCTCTTAAGATGGTGTGCTTCACCTATTTTTATTCTTTTTTGAAACTGGGATTAATTTTCTGGGGGAATTCTGTGTACAGCAATATTTTTTAACAGTGGAAAAAGCAATAAGAATAAAATTAACAGCCCATCACAGGACATCTTACAAAGTCTTGTTTTCCAGCATGCAAACTTAAAAAAAATCTAACATGGGAATATACCTTTAGGGTCACTATTGATCCTGAACGCTGGACGAATAAAAATCTGGAAACTCCTAAGAAAACTTTGATGTGGTTTACACACGGCTCAGGATCAGTCCAGAGAAAATATGGCATAGGACCAAGGTGCAAAAAGTTTTTTTTCCCTTAGGTGAATATACTACTGTTTTTGAAACAAAAATATATGCTATTATTCAATGCATACATGAAAACATGAGTGCTTACAGTGGTAAACAGATTCTTATCATCTCAGTTAGCCAGGCTGCACTTAAGGCTCTGAGTAGTCAGAAGTTAAACTGGTTAAACCTGCTCACAAGCTAGGCAGAATAGAATGAAGTTCAACTCATCTGGGTGCCGGGTCATAGTGGCATAGAGGGAAATGAAAAAGCTGATGAACTTGCAAGACAAGGAGCAGCTTCACAATTTATTGGGCCTGAGCCGGCTCTAGGAACATCGATGTTTAGTAAGAGAAGCTATTAAGAACTGGTCCACAGTAGATCATAAAACCTTACTTAAAATTCCAGGAAACAAACATGGTAAACTATTTATTAGAAAATCATGTAAGAAAAGCTATGAAAACTTACTTAAATGTAACAGGTTTCAGCAGAGAACAATTATTACATTTCTCACAGGACATGCTTGTGTGAATGATGGGAGTGTTTCAAGGTAATTTAAAGTGCAGATTTTGCAAGAAAGAAACTGACACAGCCCAGCACATTACATGCTGCTGTTGGCCTTCACTCACAGGAGATATATTACTTTTGGGAAAATGTTTTTAGAACCAGAAGAATTTGAAACCATATCTGTTATGAGACTGTATTCCTTGGTAAAGGGTACAGACATAATGAATTGGCTTTAAAACAATACAGCTAGCACAATACGCCCAAGGCTGAAGTGCATCCGAAGCAATGACGGAAATCTGTATCAAACAAGAAAAGAAAGAACATGGGAATATAATTTGTCACATATGACATTTTGCACTAAATTCAAAATAAATGTACTAGAAATATACATATACCAACAAACAGGCCAGACCAACAAAAAGCTTAACTTGCTACACATGAATGAAAATACTCAGTGCTTCACTAAACACCCTTAGGTTAGCATCAAAGAAGAAATTGTTACCTGCTCTTAAAACATATTAATGTAAAAAGAGACACACGAGTTCTGACAACTATGATTTTGTACCCACTTAAGAGTAAGTTTAGAATCCTGTTCTACCTATAACAGTGAATGCCCTTAGTTAACTCGTATGTTGATTATATAAACACAAAACACTTATATTATCAATAATTTAAAAAATCATTCATTGCTGTTTTATTGCATACTTTGTTCATCACTTGACGTTTTAAATTTCTGGTAACCATTTACCAAATTTTGTAGTGCATATTCCTTAACCTACAGAAGTGACTGAAAATTTCACTCACAAGGTAACATAGCAGGACATGTCACTAGCTTATATGATGATGTATGGCAATTATGGGGAATATTGGAAGTACATATACAAGTTATACAGTTGTACTAAGTTATGCATTTGTCTCCTGAGAAAGGCAGTTTTAAGCGGGATTTTTTAAAAAGTGTTTAACATCCATTTTAGCAACGCGCATCTAGATGGTGAATGCAATAAGAGAAATGATACTCAAATGAACCTGTGTTGCATCGAGTCTGACTTATGCCACATTGTTTTACAAGGAGAAGGGTAAGCCCAGAAGAAAGGAAAGAAAAAAAGCCCTTTTACACAACTCAGCCCAGATAACATTTGAAATTGGGCCCCTATTGTGTAAAAAGGCAGACCCATTCCATTCCACACCACACCCTTGAAGTGGGAGAGACAGGATTAAAGCATTATTTTAGCACCAGTAAGTTCATTTGGAAACAAATAGTAACTAGGTGTGGAAGTAAACAATTACCACACTTTCACTAATCTAAAACTGAAAAGAAAACAAAACGATTGCATTTACTTACTTTTTTGAAGATTTTGTTCTCTGTGAATAAATTTTACGATTCTGATCCAATACAGCATCTGCCTCCGATTGAACATCAAAGCCATTTAATCTGTCCGACTTGAAAACATACTTTTTTGCTTGATAAGCCACAATACTATTGAATAGAACATCTAAGCATCGGGGCATAACGCCTCCGTTTTGTGGTTCACCAGTCATTGTAAAGGTTTTACCACCTCCTGTCACTCCGTATGTAAACAGAAGTCCATTTTTCCCAACAATAAGGTTTTCGACTAATGGCAATGCAACATGGTTAAACACTTCTTTCTGCGTGCTTGCTTCATCAAAAACATGTTTAAAAGCAAACTGAATTTCCTTCAAGTTTTCAGCCCTGTAATTTGCTGCCGATTCTGGGACTTTGAGACTAACTGTGGTTGGGGAAATTACAGTCATGCAGGAGACCCCATCCTCCATCTGCCTAGAGCGAATACGACAGTACACCTTGACAGGATCCTTGGCGGAATTTCTTCCTTTAGGCGTTTTTTTAAAATGTGTTTTAGTTCTCCTGAAAACCAAATTCTCGGCTTTTATTCCTAGCCTGCAAGACTTTCAACTAAAATTAACAATTACGTGCATATTGAGAATGTTTTAAAGCAAAAACTATTTTTATATACTCATTTTTAATTATCATTGCCTATATCAAACCAAATACTTACAAGCGCTTCATTTTTAAGTTATCGTGTGGTCCTTTCAAATTCAAATCGTCGCTTTCCGCAATGTACTTTGTTTTTATTTCCTTGACTAAATCAGGGTAACCAAGTTTATAACACTAAAAGTATCATATTAGCCTTAAAAGTAGTGAAATTCCAACAAAGGTAGGCTAAATTTGCGCAACATGTGAAACATAATACTTATTAAGGGCACCTGCAAAGGAATGAAATGATGAATTTTCTGTTTTATTAAAAAAATCAATGGAATCGTCTCTTTCAAATGATGTACAGTTTATGCTTTTTGCTGACCCCTAAATATTTTAAATAAATAATTAAAATGTAACTTGCACAGGCGTAGCTCGGTTTGGAGCTATCAAATCATGTAAGTAAAACCATAACCTACTACACCATCAACATATCTTGGCCGCTTAGGGGAGGGTATTTAGCGCTAGCAATCGACAAGTGGTACTATTGTATGCATAAACGGTACCTTCCTTGATGACTTATCGTAGACTGCTTTGTTATGAAAGCTTAACTTTAATGAAAGTCTTACTCATAGATGACAGTTTCGGTACTTTAACTGGAAAGTTCAGACAAATACCATTTAGTACCAATACAGGAAACTCGGGCGATTTAACATGGAAATGGCTGGCGACACACCATCTAGCGTAGAGGTCTGGACTACACGCATCAGCTGATTTAACACAGTAGAAATGATGCGGTGACATCGTCGTGATTTCTATTAAAAGCGGAATAAATACCCTAATTTATTAATTTTCTTTCAATATAGGTCACAATCAAGATGCAAGCCTTTATACTTCAACTGTGGATTGAGTTAACCTTTGCAGGTCACAAAATATAAGTGTTTATATTAGCCTTCATTTAGGCCTACATTAGCGGAAGAATATCAATTCCATTATTATAAGATATGCTTTGAAGCTCAACGGTTGATCATTCATAGGTTTTGAGGATCTGCCGAATAAAATTTAATTTCAGCACAATACGAATTTCAGGAGTTGTCAAGGCGTATTTCGGAGAAAATCTGAATTTGACCCATAGAATCTGTCGAAGCATAGAAAAGCTGAAATCGAACGTTTGTACTGTTCAAAACATGTTAAAACACGTGACTTTGAGCTTTTATTTTACTCCGCTCCTCAGTAGTCTGCAAAGGTTTCTAAATGAAATGCTATTAGGCCTTCATTCTACTTAATTCATTTTGGAATGTGACAGAATACACGGACAAAAAACATTTGTAACTTGAAGTTTATAATTCTCTCTAAGCTAACTTTGCAAGCAAAGGCATAACTTGACTATAATCATATACAAATATTTATTTGAACAAACAGGTGCAAATTTTCATATTGCACCTACCTCATGTTTTTAATTGGAGAGACTATTGCAAATTACATTAAAGATGTAGTTGAATTTGTTTCCTTTTATGTATGATTCCGGCAACTACTTCGGACAGTAATCATTTACTTTTATCATTCAGAATCTGTTTTCATATAGGTATACATAGCTTTAGCACTAGCAACCCTAAAACAAGTTTCTGAGTAGGCATCTAAAATAAAATAATTTTGTCAGATGTCTGCGGCACCCTACAAGATAGAATATAGACAATTCTCTCTCAGAAAAGAAGAATTGTTTGGACAAACCAAACAAAAAAAACAACATTACACCTCATTCATTGATGGTTCATACAAACACTTCACTTGATATTATTTTATGTTAAGCATTGAGAAATAACACCACGCTTCTTCTTCCTTGACGGTTTAAGCATTTGCCTATTCCGGTCTCATTTGTTGAAGTCATTTTTGGGGTTGGTCCAACTGGTCTTGGTCCCCTAGGTTTGTAACAAAACATTTGTTTAGGTATTCTTTCTTCCGGCATACGATGTTCGACCAATTTATTTCTCTTCTAATAGTGTTTATTTTCAGCTCTTCTCTGATTGTCTCATTTTAGTATGTTCCTCTATGGCGCAGCCCTTAACTGATCGTTTCAGCTGCTTGCATCTTTTTTCTTAACAGTTCATGCTTCGCTTCCATAATTTTTCATTGGCATCGCTATAACTGCATTAAATCTCAATTGTGTTTCTCTCCTTATCTTATTCTTAAAGTTAGGTTTGATAGTTCCAGAGACTGCTTGGAACTTTTGTATTATTTTGTTTATATCCTAATCTTGGTCGTAAGTTACATCGCAGCTGAGGCATAGGAAATGTGATGCGTGTTCCAACATGTTGCCTTTGTCGTCGTATTTGTCCATCCGGCTTATTTCTGTGAGACTGATAAGAAGTTTTATTCTACATGGCAGATTTCCAGCCCAGCGCAAAATTCCCAACATTCCGTAACGTAATCAGTTTTACCCTTCCTAAAAATGTGGGTTTTTAAAAATTAATAAGGATATGTGTATATGAGATTTCATTTCTTTGCTGTACTTTTATAGCATGCCTTTATATGTATTTTTAACTTTAACGAAACGTTACCCCATGGAGAAGCACTGGTCATAAGCCTTAAAACAGTACTTAACTGCCTTTATCTTGAGGAAATCGAAAGGAAGAAACGGCAAACTCTTCATTTATATTTACGTGACGAACATTTTGAATAATGGATGATCATTTGTGCTTCACTTTAATTAGAGCTGCCATTAAATCTACGATTTGAATTTCCCATGCGACATCGATATCTATGTAATATTAATTGTAATCATTTTCGTATGTATATTTTGAAACGTCAAGAGATCTTATCCATAATAGCCTCTAGTTCCCAAGGTCACGGGTTCAAATCTGGTGGAGGGCGATGGATTCTTTCGGGCGCAAAAATCCTTAACATGACTTCCATCGGAAGGAAAGTAAAGCGGGTGGTCCCCTGTCGTAGATTTACGCACGTAAAAGAACCTCAAGCTTGATAAAGATGCCTCTGAGCAACATTGCCGGTCTATCACGCCCAATATAGCATGGGACGCTAAGGACCACAGCAGTTAAAGAGTGTCCATAAATAAAAACTCAATTTTAAGGGATCTTATTCGGTTTTACAGGACTCCATAAATACACTGAGTTTTTTTTCATATGTTCTATGTGTATTTGTATACCCTACGTCCATCCCTCGCGCAGAAGGGCGACTTTTCTCGTTTGGTGGAACATGGAATGTTCCTTTTTTATAGCTTGTCGATAGTAGGCTCTGGTGGCTTATCGCCACACCTTGTCATTGGATAATTATCTCCATTATGAGCAGACGATAGCGGTGGTGAGACAGTATCCCCACCCCGCAAAACGGCTCGTCTGGTTGTGGAAAATTAGTGCTTTAACCTATGAGACTTCAATGAAGGAACTGTGGACTTTGTATCAGTCCTTTGCCTCACGTGTCCTGTGGATCCCGAGATTCTCAACATTTTATATTTGTGTATACCAGTCTCTGCACCTCCCCCCACCATTTGTGCTTTAGTAGGTTTCAATAACTGCGGATCCTCTGTTGGTACTCTTCACCCAGACGGAGCTTGCTGTTGTCTTATCTGGTACCAAATCCACCTCCCCAGGTCCCGACGAGATATCCTATGCGGTGCTCCGGCAACTGCCACCCTCTTGGTAAGGGCAGCTTCTCCTCTGTTATAATTAATTTTTGCGCACTGGCATTTTACCCAGTACCTGGAGACACTTCACGCTCTTACCCATTTTGAAACTCGGAAAACCTCCTAATTCTCCATCGAATTACCGATCTATTGCATTATCTTTTTGCCCCGGAAAGTGTTTGAACGTCTTGTTGCTTATCGCTCGTATCACTGGATGAAGCGACTAATATGTTCCCTGAACGGTATAACAGTTTCCGCAGAGGTCGTTCTACTCTAGATAGCTTATCTGTACTGGCGACTGACATAGTGACCTCGATGCGATTTTTTGGATGGGGGATATCGCCCGTGGTTTTGACTCCGTCGTCTCCCTACCTCTACTTGTTATTCGTCGCTCATTTTGGTGCATTTAGGTTTTGTAATTTTTTATATCGGGTTTTTGGGGATCGCCGTATTACTGTGCATTCTGGGGATACTGAGGTAGGTCCTCAGTGAAGGTCTGCCTTATGGTTCTTGCCTTGTCCGCCCTTATTCCTGGTTTACATATCTGAATTGGAGAAGTTGGTATTTTCCCATGCCCGTCTCCTGGTGTTCGCGGATGATTTTGTCATATACGAGCCCGGTGGCACTATAACTATACCTCGTGATTCTTTGACCAACTCCGTAACAGCCCTGAAGTGGTAGACAGATCCCATGGCCTCATGGAAACATCAAGAGCCCCAATTCTTCGTTTTTCTCGTACAAGACGGAACATTTGTCTTCTTCCAGTACACCGGAGCTCAGTCCCAGCGCGCGAGGTTATAACTTTTTATTTTCTGGGACTAACATTTGATGCCGGCTTAACTGGCGAGGGCACATTTCCTGGTTTCGTCTAAAGGCTGGATAGTAAGGATAAATTTGGTACGTTGTTGTAGAAAAACTGGGGATCACATCCCGGTGTGTTCTTATGTGTATTAGGCCTCATATAGGGGATAATTACTTATGGCGTTTTTCTATGGGACGGCTCCACCAGTGACGCTTTATTGCTATTGCAGGACTGCCTCAATCGCTTTCTCCTACTTGTGGTGAGCTACGCCTATTCTACACCTACAGGAAATTAAGTCTCACCCCTTGATACATTTGACCCCTAGAGTGGTTTTACACTGTATTTTTGCTTGTTGGGAATGCTCTAAATTTCTATTATTTCCCAAGTTTCAATAACTACTGGAACGTTGACCGGAGGGGAGGTTACTCACGGAAGTTGTGACGTTGCCCATCTTGAGAGCCTATTCTTTCCTTTCTAGTCACACGCGGTATTTATATTGTGAATGACATATTCTTGCTATACCTTTTCATATACTACGGGCCTCCATACCATTTCGTATGTTAAGGACTGCGTTACGTGTCCTAGGTTATCCTGTAGCCCTTCAGATCAGTTATTGTTCCATCTACTATTCCAACCATAGGCGACTGTCGCCTGACATTCTTTACTGGTGGTTTTTGGCAAATAGAACCACCGAGGGTGGGCTCTGCCTGTTTCTCTCCAGAGTTGGATTACGCATCTTTCCGCTCTCAGATTTTCGCTCAAATTATTTTATGGAGCTCTTTGCTATGTATAGGGTTGCAGAATTTCTTCAGGATACAACTTTCACAACAGCGATTGTTTACACCAACTCTGAGTGTCTTAAAGACATTCAGTCAACCCACGCTTTTACCACGTACCAGTTGGAATGTAGAGGTACTTAAACCACTTCACCTTGCTTTGGCTGCTTTAGGGGTGCTCTTTGTCTGGATTCTAAGTTATTCGAGTATCTTCGGCAATGACACTGCAGACATCTTAGATAAATGTGTTTACGCTCTCTGTGACATTTTCCGGTTCTTGTACCACCGCGGGAATTTTTATTCAGTCCAAATGGCTCCAGGAGTGGGAGGGCTTTACTTGTGAGGAACATGTCTTTTGTCATTGTCTTCCACAACCACTATCCCCAAACCGATAAGGAGGGCTTACACCGGTAAACAGATCCTTATCTTCTCAGACAGCCAGGCTGCACTTAAGGGTCTAAGTAGTCATAAAATAACGTCAGGGCTGGCTTTAAGCTGCATAAACATGCTTACAAGATTGGCAGAACAGAATGAAGTTCAACTCATCTGGGTTCCGGGACATGGTCGCATAGAGGGAAATGAAAAGCCGATGAACTTGCAAGACAAGGAGCAGCTTCACAATTTATTGGACCAGAGCCGACTCTAGGATCACCTCGATGTTTAGTAAGAGAGGCTATTAAGAACTGGTCCAAAGTAGAACACCATAAAACCTTGCTTAAAAATCCAAGAAAGCAACAGGTAAAATATTTATTAGAAAACCACGTAAGAAAAGAACTGAAATCCTTAAATGTGGCAGACTTCAGCTTAGAACAATGTTGCATTTCTCACAGGATACGCTCCTGTGAAAAAGCATCTTAACACGATGGAAGCGCTTCAGGGTAACTTAGATTGCAGATTGTGCAAGAAGGACACTGAAACAGCCCAGCACATTATATACTCCCGTGAGCCTTGTCTCACAAGAGATATATTGCTTTTGGGAAAAAGTTTTTGGAATCAGAAGAATTTGAAACCATATCTGTTATGAGACTATTCCTTGGTAAAGGGTGCAGTCACATTGCATCGGCTTTAAAACGATACAGTAGCACAATAAGCCCAAGGCTGAAGCGTGTCCGGAGCAATGACGAAAATCTGTATCGAACAACATAATACAAGACCCCTAAACCGCGCTTCTTTGCGCTTTTCTCGACACATTCTTTTCCAGATTTCTCGGATGCTTGTGGGATATTGTTACACTCCGGTGTACTTGTTCAGCTATTGTTCCTGGTCGACACTGTGGTCAGGAGACTACTCTGGACCATTTCAGATTGTCAAGGATGGTCACGAGGTTTTACGTCGATTTATATTCACTACAAATGGGTTTCCCTGTGTCAGTGAATTGTACTTGTCACTAAACAATATGCGGGTCGCTAGTGACAAGTACACTAACGACCTACATCGTTGCGGATGTTTTAATCTTTCTTTGTTTTCCTTAATATCCGTACGTAAGCCTGTCTGCATGTATGATTTTGTGTTTGGGTAGATATTTTCTGATTGTACGCATGCTTTTATTTTCTCTTTTCTCTTTAATGTATTGTCTTTCTCCGTTTTGTTCCACATTTTCCTTTCCTTTCCTTGCGATCAATGTAACCTTAATCGATTGCCTGTTTCTGAGAAATTGGTTAATAGTGTTTGAATGGTTTCTAGCTACTGTTTTATATTTGTTCTTTAATATTGGTAACATTTGTTGCAGGTCTAACAGTTAGTGTGAACATATAGCCTTCGATAACGCTCCGGAAAGCCAAAACAGGAAAAAGGAGAAAGTACGAGGAAGTATAAGATTTTCGTCTGATGGATTTTCACCAGGAGCAAAGCAGAGACATAATCATACATTTGCATGATTTCTGCTTAAATATATGTATATGTAATATTGGTGTTTTCTACCACTTTCAGTGAAATTCGTTGCAACGAGCTAGAAGACGTAAGGCGCTTTTAATAAGCTATTGTTATAACTTTTTAATATTACAATGAATTAATTTTCAGACGCATTGAGCCATCCAGACAGAGTGGGATATGACTACAATTTACATTCCTTCCAGCTTTGAAGTTCGAGTCCCGAAGACTTGGAATCTTAGAGTACGTTATTCATTTTGAGCAACATAAAAGGATAAACTTTTAAGAGCTTCTTAGTGTTACAGTATTTCATATTGTCTTGATTTACTTTTCAGATGTAGCGAGCCATCCGCAGAAGAATATCACATTAATTTTGTTGTTTGCACTTCATAATTGATGGGTGGAGATCACGGTCAAAATGGGCAACGTAAAAATCAACATTTAATGGAAGTTAAATAGCATGTTGCAGTGCCAATATTCAAACCTGTAGATGCAGTTCATGCAAGTGATGTCGTCCTCCGTGGTCTAGGGGTACCATGCTAGCCTGTAGTTCCCAAGGTTGTGGGTTCAAACCCGGCGGAGGGCGATGAAAGTTTTCGGAAGTAAAAATCCTTAACATGGCTTCCTTCGGAATGGAAGTAAAGCCGGTGATTCCATGTCGTAGATTTACGGCACGTAAAAACCCGATAAGACGCCTCTGAGCAAAATTTCCGGTCTTTCACGCCCAATATAGAATGGAACGCTATGAACAATAGTAGTTAAAGAGCATCCATAATGAGGCAGTATTTTAATACCTGAATAACTTCCATTGTTATTTATAAAAAGTAAATTCAATAACAGCCCGCCTTGAAGCAATATGTATGTAATAATTATTTGAATTGTAAGTAACAGTCATTGCAAATGCTTATTTTTATTGTAAACATATTCTATTAATGTTATGTGAATACATTACATACTCTAATAATGCAAGAACAGTGAGAATAATAAGTTTTAAGTTGCTAACAATGAGTAATAATGAGGTAATTGTGGCAATAATGTGTTTAGAGTTTTGAAATGTGCTGGTCATGATTAGAGCGACGATGACGTAAATTCTGTAACAGTTTTAAAATTAGTCACTCAACAGCAAAGAAAAGTTTTAAGTTAAATGCAGAAATTCTATTGGACAAGAATTAGCCAATCAGAGACTTGCAATACCGAAGCTTAAGGTTTTGACCGTTGAGGTTACTCAGTTGCTGGCGAGACTTGATAGAGTACAGATGGGAAAATGTGTTCTCTACGGGTGATTAGTAAAAACAGATATACGCGCTAAGTGAATGTATAAAAGTTTCTCACAGTTCTTTAAAAAGTGTAGTGTTTATAAATGTGTGCAAGAATTTAAATAAAGAAGTTAATTTAAAAGTTTAATTATGTGATGTCTACAATAATTGTCATACCGCGCCCTACCCAAGATACATGACTCTGAAGTAAGACTGACGCAGCCGAGGCAAGTTCACATAAGTAATATTACGTAAGCATATAATTCTAAACTAACGTCCAAAGCGTGTTACAAACTACATAAAACAACTATTGTTACATAAAACAATTCTTTAAGTTTACGTAAACATATATTACGTAACAACACACTTATCCAAGTTGGGTTCCAAGCGTGTGGCCAACAACAACAGTAAAACTTCAACAGTAGAAGAAAACACATTTCTTCAAGTTGGCTCCCAATTGCGGGACACATAAAGTAATTTACGTAACTTATTACGTGAACCAAACAACAGTTGAAGAACAATTCCATCTTCTTCAAATTGGCGTCCCAAACGTGGAGCCAAATTCTTTCTTCAATAAATACAGAAATAAAAAAAAATTAATGCAGGAGATACTCATGTGTAGTTTAAAATGTCGGATTATTGGCAAACTATCTGACACATTAACTGTCAAGGATAGCATATCAAGTAATTATTATTTTTAAGGCATTGCACAACTGAAATTTTCTAATACAAAAGAAAGAAAGATATTCTATATCATTCACATGTATTATAGTAATTGATTTGCTTTTGGGCATTTTTATCTGTCACTATAAGTCCTTTTATGAACTGGGCATGGTGTGTGAAAACAGAAACTCTGACAGCGTTTTTGATAATTGGTGTCCTTGTAATGTGATAGTATAAGCTCTGGAAGGTATTTGTTTCTAAGAAAAAATTGTTCTCAGTGAAAGTGGCTTCAGTATGTGTTCTGCGCTTTGAAATTTCAATTAAATCCAAAGTTATTATAATCTTTCATGCCTGTTTTCTATAAAATTAAAATTTGTAGCAATTTTAATGATACAAAAACCTTCCCTTTGTGCAATAGTAATCAAGTTCAGGATATTATAAGAAATGTATATAGATATTTAAAAGTGTGTTGGTTTTATGCCAAACTCAGTGGTTTGGAAGTAATGGGTACGTAATATTTTTTAAATGTATGAAGCCTCTTAAGTCAATTAATGCATTTCCGATTTTTTCGTTTTGTTTCCGCATCTTGAAGATGGAACACTTCTTTTATGTGGTATGAAACCTTCAAATATTGGTGGCCCAGCTTTAGGAAGTAGGCACTTTGTAAATGCGATGTTGCTGTAATCGGTTTGTTGGAAATGCCTACTACAGACCACATACTTTGGCCATGGTGTCCAAAAAGAGTCCAGTTTGTCTCCTTGGCGAGAAATTACTATGCGCCAGTACTGATTTAGTTCATTGTCTTTTAGGAATACATGGAAAGACATTGTTTTTCTTGCTTTGACTTACAGTAAGGCACACAGCAATAAACCATTTTTACTTAACTGTCGTACTTAACTATTACGTATCTGAAAGGTGTTGCATGTAATGAAATATATGCTCATTGGAAAACTCAAAACAATGCATTTATTTCTCGCCGGTTCCGTGATTTGCGATATACAGCAGGGCGTAAAGAAACGTTACTTGGGGTGGATCTCCGTATGCATTATTATGTCATATTTTATAACAACGGAAGTGTCAACCGTTTATGATTGTACAATTTGAACTTATAAGCAATAAAAGTCCATCTAAGTGCTATATAACATTATGAACCTTAAATAGATAAACAATATTTGAAATAGGTCGTGAAGACTTCGTTGTCATTTTAGCTGTCTGCTAGAAGTTAGGGAGTAGTTGAATGCCTCTAACGGTAAAAAATGGTGTTGCGCACGAACCCGTTTTATTGTCAATTTTCATGCCGATGCGCCAGCTTACAATCTCTAGTAAGCAATGGTTTGTGTATACTCTTAGCGGTAAGACGTGCGTAGGGGAATGTTTCGATTATGCACGAGAGACGTAGAGAGGTAATATCAACTCGGCGGAGTTCGAGGCGCTTCGCCATTGGTTCATTCTCCACGCGGACTTTTCCATTCAATTCATTGTCATTCAATTTCACTGCCACCACCAATTAAAAATGTACCCTGTCCTGTCTAAAATTTAATTCTGTTACACAAATTGATGTTAAATTTAATTAAACTCTTAAGTTATATGGTAATTTATGGTCTAGCATTATAGAGTTAAAACGATTCAAAGCATAAAATAAACAATCTCCCTTATACTACAACCTATGTTGTTGTTTTTCACCAATGGCACTGGGGATTAATTGATCTGCATCATTTTCCCTCTGGCTTCCCAATATAAAGCCTGTAAGTTATCACGCTTAAGGCCTTTGCATTTGGCGAGATGCTGTTTGTTCAGGATGACATCTTCACAGAGAGTGCACTTTGGGTCTAGGTAGGCATCGTATCTACAATCTATGTTGATCGCTTTTGTTTGCACGTCACATAATGAAGGTGCTCGCTCTCATACTTTATTCACACATGTGTTGTGATTCACACAAGTACATGCTGGTAATGTACAGGGCTCGGAAGCATGTGTTGTGTAAAATACCTAACTCCAGTGTAAGTGGTATGCTCTTGGCGGAAACTTAAAAATCTGTAAACATTTAAATTTAAGTAATTAGTTAAGGAATCATAATGAACAGTGTAAATAGAAACGCATCATTTGCGCGATTCCTGTAACCACGCCAGAGTGAAAGGAGTTTTTCAACCCTCAAGAGGATAAAAGGTTTGATAAGAATACAATATAGAATGACAGACTTATTGCTTTAGCCATATTTTATATTGAAAACGCCCTGATTTCAATAATTTTGTTAAACAAAAGGAGAGGAGAATGGGCTTCGTCTACAATAATGTTCATGAGGCTAGTTTATAGTCAAGTTTTGTTTGTTTGTGTTTATACTTTTGAACACTTTTGAATGCGTGTTGTTGATTGCTTGGTATTCATCACATACATATTTAGACACGAGATAAGTTTGGGCAGCGAGCAAAAATAAAATCGATGCGTTTCCGCTTAAGAAGTTGTGTTCTTACCTGACGTCTGAATAAATATTATTATAGAAGGTAGGAACTAAAACTTAGAAAAGATATGCTCACGAAACACAGACTTATCGATGTGCAAGCATGTGTGCTTAAGATTTGTGAATCATGTATATTGTGAAAACAAAGCACAGAATATCAATTTGTTATAGAACCGCGTGTTCTTCACTGATATTTTAACCGACATCCATTAATCCACAAGTGTACCGAATAATATAAATGCCAAACGACTTCCTGCTACTGAAAGGTGTTATACAATGCCTATTAATATAGTTTAATTTACGCTCGCTTTGATAGTTTTTTTATTGCAAGTTTTATTTCTGAATTTCACTAGTGCATAGGACTTTGTACATGATGAAAAACACATACACTAAACTGAACAAACGAGAGACCATTTAGATGGCACCAATAGACGGGTGGACCACTTAAGTTGAGACTGTACAATATCCCTAAAACCAAGCATTGTAGAAAAAAATGTCTTGAATAAAAGTTGTTTGATATTATGGAGGAAAATAAATGCCATTAGTCGTTTTTTATTGTGATGGTCATTTTGGGGTTGCTGTCATGCTGCAGATATACGTGTTCGTGTTTCATATTACAGCGACTATCTTGTTTATCTTACCTGATCCTATCGACGTTGAAGAAGGATGCTTTTTAATACCAATATCTTCCAAATGCAGTCTTACTTGTCGTTTTCTATTTTTATAAACACATAGTAAACTGATATAACACTACAATATGAATCAACTGAACCAATTCTGGCCCCCTAGGGTTATCATCAGGTTTATTTACCAACAGTGTCGCAATGGAAACCAGAGTAGTGCAAGCTAGGAAGATACTACTCTCAAATAACATGCAGCCCATTTAAAAATCTCTGTCGTCCTCGTCTAGGGATACCATACTAACCTCTAGTTCCCGAGGTCGCGGGTTCAAACCCGGCGTAGGGCGGTGGATCTTTTCGGGCGTAAAACTCTTTAGCATGGCTTCCTTCGGAAGAGAAATAAAGCCGATGGTCCCATGTCGTAGATTTACGGTACGTAAAAGAACGTGAAGCCCAACCTGTTCTCTTAAGAGCTAAGGTTCAAAGTCCATAGTTCACCCCACCTACTGCATTTGAAGAGGTTGACAAACTAAACCTATCAAGGGGAGAGCAGCTGGTATAGTGGACATACCACCTCAAGATGGGAAGGATGCTTCTCGAAAATTTTTTGTGACCAACAACATTAGAGCCGAGTGATGAAAATTGAAAAAAGTAGACCAAGTAAATTACTACAATGAATATATAATCACTATCAACACGCTTCTTATAGTTATTTAATTCTAGAACTATTTCTACACACGTTCTGGAGAAAGGGGGAGAGAAACTTCCAAGGTTCTGTTTATCTGCCGATAACGCGCCTGGTGTTTGTGCTGGCAAGCGGCACTTATCGTTGTTTACTTCTACTGCCCAGCGGCCGACCTCCTAATAACCTTGTGCCATAGCTGCTGCGTCACAATACTCTCAACTATAATTTAAATGACTCATTACTTCCTTCTTGTCTTAAAATATTGTACTTAATAGGTATATAACAACAAACATCTTCAAGAAATACCTTTTGTTTCGTCAGACAACTTATGCATTATAATTGTTGTTGGGAGCAGTTGCAGTTGTACCAATTTGTCATAATCATATTATTATGCAGCACATGCTATTTCACATTTTCAGAGCTGACTCTAAAGCTTTGTGAACACTCAAAGTATATTCACGAGCCGCTGCTGAACTTACTGCTAGAATGTCAGTATTATTTCTCAGGCATACACAACGGAATATGTAGTTACATTATGATATTTTCGCTTCTATCTACAATTTAGTTCCTTAGGTTTGTTTCATAACAATCTCTTATGGTTTCAGCATGCGCAGTAAAAGGAAATCCCAACCAATTCTGTGTTTACGTACTGCAGTCATGCGTTCCAAAACAATTCTGATCAGTCAGGAAGTCACAATTATTAGTATGCAGTATACAGCATACGCCGTTCCTGGCTGTAGAAAACAGTTGCCAAATTAACGCTTGCTTATGGAGTTATATATGAACTGATTAGAAACTTATGGTATTTATACTTTCTCTACCACGTAGGACTTACATAGTTGGTAGATAAGGTATGGCATTCCAATAAAAATTTAAGGGTTCGTGTGTGTATGTGTGTCTGTGAACAACACAATTCAAAAACGAAAACTCGGATAAATATCAATCTTGGTATTGAGGCAGTATTTTTAACACTTAAATGACTTCAGTCAAATTATATAATATGTAAATTCAATAACAGCCCACCTTGAAGCAATATGTAGATTGCGGCGGTATTAAAGTTTGTGTTCGAAAGATGATACTGTTTATCTGCCGCACGCATGGAATACAATTTGTCGCGGTCACTTCGTGTTATCTTTTACTGAGCGCCTGTTATTGTATTTGATTTTGGGTTCACTGTCCTCCGGCTAGCTATGATTTCTCGGTCAAGCACTTCTCTTGTACAGGGTGTGTAAACGGAAAGGAGTTTTTATCCAAAGATAACACTGATAAAAGAATTTGTTTTACACTTTTATTGTCGTAACACTATTATTCACTTTCACCTATTAATTTTGACACTCGCCAAACTGAAACTGTTATAATAACTTCTTTACTGCCCATTATTAATTCGCGTACTTCAACGTTTTGTGTAATTAACTTTACGACACGAGAGATTTTTCATAAATTGGCTACGCGTAACCTGCAAATCGATAAACTGTGCGATGTATTCACCATGACTGCTTCTGTTGAACTCATCGATGTCTTATACGCGAATGCTTCTGTTGGACTCCGTGAAACTTGACTCTGACACGAATTTATACTCCTTCGCCCGATATGCCTAAAGATTTATAACCGAGCTGGTATTGGTTAATAAAACGCGCCAACATTAGCGTCTATATTTATATCCAATGAAAATTACGAAAACATATGCTCTAGGGAAAATGTTCCCGCAAATTCTAAGAAAAACACGCCACTCTGACGTCATTTGCTCGTCTCTAATAATGATAAACAGCTCACCCCCTCGCTAAATTGTTACACGCTATTATTGTCAGTTTCAGTAAGGCCGTATAAACCCACTTCTCAACAATGATTACAATCAACAAACATCTCAAATCAATGTCACACAACAATGCATATTCACACTACAATCACTCTGACATTTACATTTTTGTGATACAAATTACTGCGTCAGTATGCAATAATTTGTAAAATGTATGTAACAGTCATTGCATATGCTTATATTATTGTATACATGTTCAATAAAGTTTTGTGAATGCATTACGTAATTTAATAATGTACTAGCTGTGAGAAATAGGTCAAAAGTTGCTAACAATGCGGTAACACAGAGCTGACCTTGAGGTAATAATGAGTTTGAGAGTTTAATAATACTACTTCTGATTATTGGAGTAACAATAATGTAATTTTAGTGACAGTATATAAAATAGCCAATCAACAACCAGAAAAAGCTTTAGTTAAAAGAAGGTATTCTATTGGATTAGGAATAGCCAATCAGAGACTTGAAATACAGAAATTTACAAGTTTAGGAGGTTGAAATCATTTCAGTTACCTGCAGACAGTGCTCATAACTGGATGCGTTGCTTGTGCGTCCTCGAGAGGTTTAATACGTATTCGTGTGAGACGAAAAAAATAAGTTTACGTGTTAAAAAAGTGTAATTAATTAATAAAAAGAATCTCACAGCTCTCTATACCAGTGAAGTGTTATTTAAATCGTATCAAGTATTAATAAAAGGAGTGAAGTAAAATAATAGTCTGTGTAAGCGTACATTCTTGTCGCACCAAAATCCTGCTAAGAGAAACGTGTCTCTAACAAAAATACTGACGCAGCCGAGGCAAACATAAATATTTAATACTTAAAGAAACAGTCAAATTACAAAGTTAATATTTTTTTTTTAAACTTGGGGCAAAGGTCACCTGAAAGTACACTTCGGGCGAAGGCTACCAGAAACTGGGTGCCATACGTGCGGTTGCAAACAAACTTCAAGTTCGGCTCCGCAACAGTTGAAATATAATACAACTCTTTCAATACAAACTACTTCAAATTGACGCTCAAAGCGTGGGGCAAATAATGTAACAAACAATTCCTCTCAGTATTTAGATTCAGCGGCTTCCAAAGATAGTACATAAAGATTTTCAACAACATCCGCCCACCTCAAACTACCCTTTACATGGAACACTTTTCGAAATTTTTTATTTTCTACAAATGTCTCTAACGATTTTGATTAAAATATCGTATATGCTAAAGACATTTACATGACAAAACTGTATATCTTGAATTTTTTGGGAATAACCTTTGAAGTCATCTTCATTTGGAAATAATTTTGTATAATCTTGATTAACTGGTAAACGTTAAACAATAGATCTATTTAAAGCATACAATTTATTTCAAATAACTTTTCTGTGGCATCAACCATTTCCGAGATATCCGTTATTAATGGTTCGAATTGTTCAATACTCCATTCTCTTAAAGTCGTCGACGCGCCCAGGCCCACCCACAAGTCACTGAACCATGGCGCGCCCCCCCAGGGTGCACTCGGAGGAGAGACCTAAATGAGCAGTCCCACATTGACGCCAGGGAAGAAACCTCTATAGAGCGCACAGGCACCGCCCAGCCACAACCGGCCGAACACAGTCGCCTGGTCCTACAACCCTGAAACAGATGACAAGGAAAATGATGGGTACAGGAAATGAGGCAGGAAAGTCGAGGTAGAAGATAACTACCCCAACATTCGCCTGCCGATCAGAGGAAACCACGAAAAGCCTATGGGTCAGAGTGGACGGTCGCCGATGTTCGAACCCGGATCTCCCGAATGTGAGTCACACACGTTACCGCGGCACCACGTCACTCGGTACCTACATTGGGTAGAGGAAATACTATATTCCACCTGCATGCGCGCGCAGAAACCAATAGCATTGTCAGATGGAAAGCCTCAAGAGTATCCGAATTCTACTTACATACCACTTTCTCTACATAGTAGGTAGAGAAAGTATTTCATTTCACACAAAAATTTGATACCGAGATTTCACCGAAATATATGTTTTGAGTCCCCTGAATCCAAAAAGCAGCAAAGCATTTTTAGAAAAAGGTCCGCGCGCGCATGTGTGTGTGTTCTGTCTGTATGTCTGTGAGCAGCATAACTCAAAAACAAAAAGTCGGATAAGAAAATGCCCCATCCCAAACTACCCTTTACGTGAAACATTTTTCGAAAAATTGTATTTTATAAAAGATTGCTGTAAGGATTTTTATTAAAATACTATATATTTAAGATATTTACATGACAAATCTCATGCATATCCTGAATTTTCTGGGAATAGCCTGTGAAGTTCTCTTCATTCGGAAGGAATTTTACATAATCTTGTACAACTGGTAAACGTTAAGCGATAGACGAAAACGTACTACACAAAAACTGTAGATCTCATTAAAACACACAATTTATTTCAAATAAGATTTTTTTGTGGCATAAGCCATTTCTGAGATATCCGTTATTAATGATACGATGGTCATATGTCCTGTCAACATTCAATTGTTTCTCGCGATTGCATGGAAACATTATGGAATTTTAAGGCCAGCATATAGCGTCCAGTTCTTATACATTTGACTATCACTCTTCCCTTTGTATCTACAACGAAATATTTAATGTAGCTATTTCTACAAAGGTTAATTGGGATTAAAATGTAATAGATAGAAAAATAAGCTTTAGTAAGAATAGTTTGTATAGCCACTAATAAAGATAGAGGGTAGAGAAAGTCCTGTGAATGTATCACATCAGATTCTTTTTACTTTCTCTACTACGTATAGTAAGTAGGGGAAGTATTGTATTCCACCCAAAAGTTCGATACCGAGATTTCACCGGAAATATATGTTTTGAGACCCCCTGAATCCAAAAAAAGCATTTTTGGAAACATGTCCGTGTGTGTGTCTGTCTGTGTGTCTGTCTGTGAACAGCATAACTCAGAAACGAACAGTCGGATAAACACCATACTTGGGATTTAGGTTCAGTATCTTCCAAGGATGCGACACGAAGGTTTTCAAGAAAATCCTCCCACCCCAGATTACCCTTTACATGGAAGATTTTTCGAAAATTTTAATTTTCTCAAAAATGGCTCTAACGATTTTGATTAAAATATCACACGTTTAAGATATTTTTGTGACAAATAAAATGTATATCTTGAATTTCCTGGGAATGTCTCCAAAAGTATTCTTCATTGTGAACGACTTTTGCATAACTGGTAAACCATAAGAGATAAACAAAATTTTACAACACAAAAAATGTAGATCGCGTTAAAATACACAATTTATGTCATGTAGCTTTTTTGTTGAGTGAACCATTTTCGAGATATTGCTTGTTATTCCCTAAAATTTTTTGGATACTTATTTTCTAAAATGGGAATTCGTTATTCATTTTTTTTGTCTCGGATATGCAAAGAGTATTAATCTGTGGGAAAGGGAATGGTGCTGCATCTAGCCTATATGCTTAAAGGCTACTGTATTTCTATGTTGCCCTTGTAAATATATATTCCTCTTACATCTACAAGAAAATTAGCAATAAGATAGAGTCTGCAAATGTTTATCTCGATTAACATGAAGTAGATGGAGAATAAGCGTTTGTATAAATAGTTTGTACAAGAGTAGAGAAAGTCATGTGAGTGTAACACATCAGATGTTTTAATTTAGAGTAAGGCTGGTTTTACAGCTACATGACATGTTCTTCGGTTTATTCAACACTTCAAGAGATGTGTGTAAATAAAGGCCTTAATATACAAAATAGTTATTCCTGGAATTTCTCTAAAATTTTACAACACTTTTGAAATGTTAATATTTATAAGAACTGCAAGGAAGTGATAAATAAAAACAGTAGTAACCTTGAGGACTGTTCTGGGCAGAGAGAGGAGACCTAGATATTATTCTTGACACCCATCAGTATGTGTAGCTGTACCTTCAGTTGAAAGTAACGTTGGCAACATGTGCAGCCGTCACCATAACCTCTATATCGAAGACCAAAAATCAAAGAAAGGTTTCCCCTTATCGGAATGCTATAAAGACATCGATAGTTCTACTTTTGAGAACAGTCAGTCTTTGATAGTGCATGTGGTTGTGTCTGTGTGTGGGCGTCCATGAACTTGTAGCTTCAGAAATGCAGAAACTGGTAAGGCAATCGAAATTTCGTAGGCTTTGGTATGTCAGAGTCCCACTTTCCCAGTCAAATACGTGTATTACATGTATTCAATTTATTTAACTTTTATATACTATTCTTATGAAGGCTTATTTTCTACACACTTCAAGTTAATCGAAATAAACCTTTGCAGAAATAGTTCCAGAACACATTTCGTTGTAGACACAAGTGAGGTAGAGGAAACTTAGTCGATAGTCAGATGTTCAAAAGCTAGTGGCTGTAAGCTGGCCTTGAAATTCAATACTTTCTCTTGAAGAAGATGGTTTGTTTTGTAACTTGTTTGCAACACGCTTTGGGCGTCAATTTGAAGAGGTTTGCTTTTTACGTGTTTTATAATCCCCACGCTTTGCGCCAATTTGAGGAGATGGTTTTTATTAGTCCCAAGTTTAAAAATATTATTAACTTTGTAATTTTTACTGTTTATTTAAATATTATGTATTTATGTTTGCCTCCGCTGCGTCAGTATTATTGTTAGAGACACGTTTCTCTTAGCCGGGTTGTGGTGCGGCTTAAGAATGTAGGCTTACACAGATTATAATTTTACTTCACTCCTTTTTATTAATGCTTGACACGATTTAAATAACACTTCACTGATATAGAGAGAGAGCTGTGAGATTTTTTTATTAATTACTTGTACTTTTTAACATGTAAACTTATTTTTCGTCTCACACGAATACGTATTAAATCTCTCGAGGACGCATCTCCCATCTGGTTACAAACACTTCTGCAGGCAACTGAACTGATTTCAACGGCCTAAACTTGTAAATTTCTGTATTTCAAGTCTCTGATTGGCTATTCCTAATCCAATAGAATACCTTCATTTAACTAAAGCTTTTTCTGGTTGTTGATTGGCAATTTTTATACACTGTCACTAAAATTACATTATTGCTTCCAAGAATCACAAGTAGTATTGTTAAACTTTCAAATTCATTATTGCCTCAAGGATACCTCATTGTTACCTCATTGTTAGCAACTTTTAACCTATTATTCTCACAGTTCGTGCGTTATTAAATTATGTAATATATTCACATAACATTATTACACATGGGTACAATAATACAAGCATATGCAATGACTGTTACATACATTTTACAAATTATTAGATACACATATTGCTTCAAGGCGGGCTGTTATTGAATTTACATATTATATAATTAGACTGAAATTATTTAAGTGTTAAAAATACTGTCTCACTCTTTCCCTGACATCGCGAGAAACAACCGAATGGCGACAGCAATTTATAAAATTCTGGTGTGTAACATTCGTATGATTTCTCTACCTAGTATAATTTATTTTTTACATAGCTTCTACCACCTATTCATACGAAAGCTTATTTTTCTATCTACTTCATGTTGAGATACACTTTTGCAGAAATAGCTTCGCTACGCATTTCGTTGAAGGTACGAGGGGAATAGAGGAAAGCGAATCGATATTCATATGTTTAAAAGTTGGTTGTTATATGCTGGCGAGCAATTCAACACTTTTTCTATTATATCGCGAGAAATAACTGCACAGCGACGCCATTTTAAAAAGGCACAGTACTGAAACATTCAAACCAATAACAACACATATCTCGAAAATGGCTAATGCCACAAAAGTCATTTGAAATACATTGTATTTAAAAGAGATCTACATTTTTGTGTAATGCGCTTAAACTCTTATGTTTTATCAGCTATAAAAATATATAAAATTGCTTCCAACGAAGAGGACTTCACATGCTGCTCCCAGAGAGTTTAAGATATCTATAAGTTTTATTTGTCATGTAAATATCTTAAATCAATGGTATTTTAATCGAAGTCGTAGGAGCAGTTTTTGAGAAAATAAAAAACTTCGAAAAGTTTTCCATTTAAATGGTAGTTTGGGGAGGTGGGATTTTCATGAAAATCTTCGTGTCACATGTTTGAAAATACTGAACTTAAATATCAAGTTTAGTATTTATCGAACATTTCGTTTTCACTTATGCTGTTCACAGACACACACATACACATAGGGAGATTTTTCTAAAAATGCTCTTTTTGCATTCGGGGACCTTAAAACATGTATTTCCGGAAAAATATCTAAATCGAATTTTTGGTTGGAGTTTAGGTACGTGATAGAGAATGTAAAATGTCACTAAACCTGCTGTTCTAGTGAATAAATGGCTCTTAGTTTACATAATATTAGGAGATGTCGCAGATTATTATTATTGAAACATTTTCGAATAGTTGAAGCCATTTTACATAAATCATTATATTAATTTAAATTTGTGTGTCATAATGCATTAAATACCGTGGTCAATTGAGTTTTACTTATGAACGCTCTTTAACTGCTATGGTCCTTAGCCTCTCTTTCTATATTGAGCGTGAAAGACCAGTAATTTTTCTCAGAGGCCTCTTAATCAGGCTTGAGGTTCTTTTACGTGCCGTAAATACCACCGACTTTACTTCCCTTCTGAAGGAAACCACGCTAAGGATTTTTACGCTCAAAACGTTCCATCGCCCTCCGCGGGTTTGAACCCGCGACCTCGGGATTGGGAGGGAACCCCTAGACCACGGAGGGCGATTGTTTGCTAGCTGCGATAATAATCTACAGAGCTAGTTAAAAGTCCGGCACTACCAAAACTGCTTTTGAAGCATGTGTCTGATCAACACGAAACTCAGTTTACGGAGATAGTCATGTACAGGCAACTAAAACTTATATTACAAGATTTTTTGCTACTTCCGGTTTAAGCGGAAGTAAGTTAAACTTTCCTATTTTAAATGGAACACCCAATATTTTTTTACAGATTCGGATAGTACTATTCAATAGCTTTTCAACAAGTAGCCACAGTAGATACTTCTGTGCAATTCATTGCTGCTAAATAAATACGTCAAAAAAGCATAGGCTTAATGGAGTAAAACGTTTCTTTTTGTCTGTGATTTGACTGTCCTTTGTTTATGTCCATGGAAACATGTTTGTTGATACTGGCTGATTTACGGGTTTATGGGATTGAATTTGACATCTGGTGTGTTAAATAATATTCTTTGTGATGTTAACTGAAAAGGAAAGGATTCTAATTTTAATTATGGTTGGCTATGGAGACAGGTGGCAAATCCCAAGGTGGAAAATTTATTTAGTGATACATATCCAAACCGTTCTCCAATTTCATATACATATAACAGTAACAAGGATTTGAGAAAACTTACTGAAACTGAAAGCATAAAGGACTTACCAAGATCACGTTGCCCAAAAATGCAACTGATTAGAATAGGTACTTCATTGGATGTTCTCCTTCATGTACAAGAAAATCCCGAAGTATTTACAACATATTTGGCGTTACAAACCATTGCATGCCAAAGTTCTGTGATGAAAATCCTTAAAAGTGTTAAGCAACAAACACCCTTATAAAATTCAACTTTTGCATAAACTTTCAGAGGACGATCCTGATAGAAGAACGTACTTTTGTGAATTAATGATGGAGTGCATTAACAACGGTCCAGTTTTTCCAAGACAAATTGTATTCTCAGACGAAGCCAAGTTCTGCCTAATTCGTTGCTGGCCACTTTTAAGGATTTTCATCATGAAACTTTGGTTTATAATTTGTTGTTGGTAGATGGTGCCCCTGGACCACGTGGTTGTGGTTTTTCCCTGGTTGATAGGTGGATGCAGGGATAGTTTCTCATCTATCACGATTTCCTTTCCATTTCCCTTTTATTTCGTTTTATTCTAATCATTTAGGTGTGCTCGTAGGTTTCGTGGTGTACCGACAGATGGCGCGGATGCTTGTTAAGGAAAGAGTACTCCTTGTGGATGTAGAGAGCTGCTTGATCGACGGGTCGTTCATCGCCCTCTCTAGGCAGCTGCAGCAGTAGGACCGTTAGCGACTTCGCGTGTCACTGTGGCCTATTTGTATGCAGCCTGTAGCCTCCTGTGCTTCCTGCAGCTCTTGGGAGGTAGCCACAATAGATATATGTAGGTTGTAGAGCGCGAGGTGTTCCCCTCCGTTGTATAACCTATACCTATATGCTCCTGAAAATACATAAAAATAACATTCAGAATCAAGGTATAAGAGAAAGTATGTAACAGATTTTATTTCGTAATAAGTATATAAGACTAAAAATATTTAAGTTAAGTAACTTTTCTGAAGATAGAAAAAGAAAAGAAAAAAAAAGACAGCAGTGGATCACAAGGTTTCCTTCATGAATTTTACTATGGTCAGGTAAGGCCGAGTGGGAAGGTACAGGCGGCAACGCCTGTGGCCTATTCGAGAGGTACCAGGTTCGATACCCGACGACGCCCACGTTGACCCATGCGGTTCTCATGATTTCCCCGGGGTCGACAGGTGAATGTTGGTGTGCTTTCTTCTCTACGATTTCCTTTCCGCCATTTTCCTTTCATTGCGTTTCCTTCTCATCTTTCAGGTGTGCTTTTAGGTTTCGTGATGTGATGCGGTGCCGGACAGATGGCGCGGATGCATGCTTACTGGAAAGAATACTCGCCTTGGACACCAGAGGGCTGCTTGACTGGTGGGTCGTTCATCGTCCTCTCTCGGGGCTCCAGCAGTGGGAGAGGTCTGCGAGTTTGGTAAAGTTAGGGACTGCCGCGCGTCTCTGTGGCTTGTCTACCCACGGACTGTACCCTCCTGTGTGTTTCCTTATCCTGTCCTCCTGAGGGCACGATAGACCTATGTAGGTTCAACTACCTATATATATGGTCAGATAAGAGATCTGAAATGTTTGTAGCTATCCTACACTCTCTGGTCGCGGGCGTTGTCAGGATGCTTGTGGTGCGATTCACTCCACCCAAAATTGCCGCTATAGCTCCATTGTTATACCTTGTAATTATATGTTACACGTGGTTACGTCACAGTGAAATATTTTGCTACCTGGTCGTCATCGTCATGTGCTGATTTCTACCGACACGTTTTCTGTTATAAGCAGTTACAGGACGACAAACTTAACGAAATTAAAAACGAAAGTGCTGTAAGGAAAATGTAAGTGCACAGATTTCTGAACTAAGAATCGTGCACTAAGCCCGCTTTTTACTTTCTCTACTACGCATAGAAGTACGGGAAGTATTGTATTCCACCCAAAAATTCAATACCGAGATTCACCGGAAATATATGTTTTGAGGCCTCCTGAATCCAAAAAAAGCATTTTTGGAAACATGTCCGTGTGTATGTCTGTGAACAGCATAACTCGGAAACGAAGTCGGATAAACACCAAACTTGGTATTTAGGTTTAGTATCTTCCAGAGATGCGACACGAAGGTTTTCAAGAAAATTCCCCCACCCCAGATTACCCATTACATGGAACATTTTCGAAAATTTTAATTTTCTCAAAAACGGCTCTAACCATTTTGATTAAAATATCATATGTTTAAGATATTTTCATGACAAATGAAATGTATATCTCGAATTTTCTGGGAATGTCTCCAAAAGTATTCTTCATTGTGAACGACTTTTGCATAACTGGTAAACCATAAGAGATAGACAAAATTTTACTGCACAAAGAATGTAGGTTGCGTTGAAATACACAATTTATGTCATATACATTTTTTTGTTGAGTGAACCATTTTCGAGATATTGCTTGTTATTCCCTTAAATACTTTCTCTCAAATTCGTTATTCTTTTTTTTTTGTCCTGGTAATGCAAAGAGAATGGAATACTCCACATAGCAACCAGCTCTTAAAATATTTGACTATCGCTTAAAGCCTACCGATTCCCCTTGCATCTACAAGAAAATTAGCAATAAGATTAACATCTCGATATCTCGATTAACATGAAGCATATGGGGAATAAGCGTTTGTAAAATAGTTTTACAAGAGTAGAGAAAGTCATATGAGTGTAACACATCAGTTTTTTTTACTTTTGGTAGTCAAGAGGAAGTATTGTATTCTATCAAAAAATTCGATATTCAGTATTCGATGTTACATTCAAATATTTTTCTCTACACTCTATTATTTGTTATAGAGTATACAAATTACTCTTACGAAAGTTTATTTTTCTATCTACTTCTTTTTAATCGAGACAAACCTTTGCAGAAATAGCTATATTTCGTTAGCATACAACGGAAATAGTGATAGTCAAATATTTAAGAACTGGATGCAATATGCTGGCCTTAAAATTCCATACCGTTTCCATGACATCGCGAGAAATAACTGAAAATCGACGAGAGTTACGAATAAAGTATTGAACAAATCGAACCATTAATAATGAATATATTGCTGATTCCACAATAAAAGTTATTTGAAACTTTGTTTTCGTCTATGGCTTAACGTTTACCAGTTATACAAGATTATACAACATTCCTTTTGAACGAAGAGGACTTCACAGGCTATTCCCAGAAAATTCAAGATATACATTTTATTTGTCATGTATTTATCTTTAATACATATGTAATTTTAATCAAAATTATTGTAGCCACTTTTACAAAATAAAAAATTTATAAAAATGTTCCATGTGAAGGATAGTTTGGGGTGGGGGAATTTTCTTGAAAATCTTCAGGTCGCACCTTTGGAAGGTGCTGAACTTAAATACCAAGTTTGGTATTTACCCAAATTTTCCTTTTTGACTGATGCTGTTCACAGTCACACACACACGTACCTTTTTCTAAAAATGATTTTTTTGGATTCAGGGGGCCTTACAACATGTATTTCCGGTGAAATTTCGCTATTGAATTTTTGGGTGGAATGCAATACCTTCTCTACCTACTATGTACGTGGTAGAAAAAGTAAGAAATCGCTATTTTATTATCCCAAAAATGGCTTTAGGATTTTGATTAAAACACCATATGTTTCAGATATTTTCATGCCAAATGAAAAGTACGAGTGTATGTTGAATTTTCTGGGAGTAGCTTGTGAACACCTCTTCATTCTGAATGACGTTTGTATAATTGTTAAACCGTAAGAGATAGACAAAATCTTACTACAAAATCTATAGGTAGATCTGGTTAAATCTCATAACTTATCTCAAATACATTTTTTGTGGTGTTAACCATTTCCGAGATACTCTTTGCTATTGGTTTAGCTTTTCAAACACTTATTTTTTATTCAGTGTAGTAAGTCGTTTTTCATTTTGTCTGTAGGTGAAATAAAGAATTTCAAAGTCATCATACACCGATGCACTTTTTAATACCTGACCTTCGTTTTTGTCTTCTGTATCCTTTTATATCTACAACGAAATGTGTAAATGTGTAGTGAATATTTTTCTCGATTAACAAGAGGCAGACAGAAGAATAAGCTGTACGAATAATTTATAGAAGAGTGAGTAGAGAAAATCCTGTAATTGCAATGAATATGATTTTTGTTTTTTCGAAGTCTTTTACAACCTGTTGGTCATTTGTTGCGTGAATAAAAATATAAAAAAACATTATTTGTGCTACATAATGATGCTCCTGTGTTTGTTTTAACTAGATTTGTTAAGATTTGAAGTTTGAAGTGACGTTTGAAATAACTTATGTAAAGAATTTATAAAACTGTGATAATATAACAGTACACATTTTTTAGAATGTTCATATTTTATTTATGCCATAAAGATAAACAGTATTGAATTTAGAACTGAAATGATTGATTTAACTCCAAATATTAGTTTTCCTTCTCAATGTTGGTGTGACTGTTACCAGGTGATAGTGAACCTGCTACTATTGCTGTTGGCGATCGTCTTTCACCTGGGGCTCTCTGCCATACCACCGATCAAAAGGGGGTAAGTCCTTTTGAGAATTTTAGGGCTTCATACTGAAACCTGGCTTTCTTATTGCATAACGCTAAACAAATTCTGATGTATTACACTCACATTACTTTCTCTTCATCCTTCTTCAAACTCTTTTGCTATCAGGTGTCGGGTTCATTTCTTTTCGTCCATTTCTTCCATATATCTCTATCCATATACGTTGTTTTTTGTGATAGTTTTATTACTTATGTTGTATTTATTTAACATTAATTTGCGAGTGTAATACTTTAATGATTTAACATTATTGTAGTTTTGTTAGCCCCACGTTTGGGAGCCAATTTGTAACGGTATTACTTACAAATGTTTGTTTACATCATGTGTTGAAGCCATCTTGTGACGTCATTCATTTGTTCGGTTTGTAGCTCCATCTAGTGTTAGCAATTTGTGGTAGTATTAGTGTTTGAAAGAATTATAAGTTTTGTTTACTGTCCTCCGGCTAGCTATTATTTCTCAGTCGAACATGTCTCTTGAATCAGAGTGTGTAAACGGAAAGGAATCTTTTATCCAAATATAACACTGATGAAGAAATTTGTTTTACACATTTATTGTCAAACACGTTAACTATCACATTTATACATTGATCTTGACACTCGCCAAACTGAAACTGTTATAATAACTTCTTACTGATCACTTTTAATCCACGTACTTAAACTTTTTGTATAATTAACCTTACAACACTTTAGATTATTCATAATTCTGCTGCGCGTAACTTGTGAATCGATACCCGACGTTTGCCGTACAAATACTTTCGACGAACTGACTGACTGAAGACGACGTGTAGTGTACACAGATTTTTGATGAACTGAACGACTGAAGGCGACGTGTAATGTATTGAGATTTTCGATGAACTGCCCGCGATCTACCTCTGACTTGGCTTTTTATACACCCACTCCCCGATATGCCTAAAGATTATAACTGAGTTACTATTGGCTAATAAAACGCGCCAACATTAGCGTCTATTTTAATATCCAATGAAAATTATGAATACATATGCTCTAGGGAAACATTCCAGAAGGTTCTCAACGGAAAAACGCGCCAATATTACGCAACTTCCTCGTTTCCAATAATGATAAACAGCTCACCCCCCTCTCTGCATTATTGCGCGCTATTATTGACAGTTTCAGTAAGGCATTAAAAACTTACTTCTCAACAATAATTACAATAAACAAATATCTCAAATCAATGTCACATAAAAATGCATATTCATATTACAATCATTATTTACATGCATCATATGCCCCACTAGAAACATAATTATAAATATTTACAACTTGTTTGAAAATTTTATAATTGGGTTTTTGGTCTCCTAAATCTTGGAACACATGCTATCACTTTCACTTGACACTTCACACGCATTTAACACACGACATATGTTTTTTTTTTATCTCGCCACTACTTACTGGATCTGGTTTAATTTGTTTAGACATTAATCTGACATTACAATTTTTTTATAGCAAATACTGTACCCTGAATTATTTAATGACTGTTTCAAAATGGTTTACTCTCTTATGTTGTTGACAAAATTTAGGCATTCAAGAATTTTTTGTAATTATTAAACATATTTACCAAAAATATTCACCCTTTACATAAATATTTTTACATCTCTTAAATCTAAGTACTGTTTCACATGTTCTGTTTGCTACATAAATATTTTTTTTTTAATTATTTTTACCCATTTTTGTTATTTTATACCTTATATTCATACTAATCTTGGAATTATAACTATGTACTTTTACTTTAATATCATATTAAGTTTCAATTTTTACATTCTTAATTTCAAATGCTGTTACAGTTACTAAAAATTTAATTTTTTTTTTAAACATTTAATTTTTTTTCAGAATTTATTTCTCTTTTCACATGACATATACAAATATTAACCCTCTTACGTTCCAATACATTGCTCTGCATTTCGTCTTTAACTATCCAGCATTTACTTTACATCTCATTGCTATTTACCCTCCTGGATCAAATTGTCGGTGGCTAAACATTACTCGTAGCCGTATCCTAACCTTCAAATTTTTGTTCATGAATAACCTCTTGTATTCATATGAAATTTCGTCCCATGATAACATTTGAAACCAATCTAAAGTTTCCTGAACAATACATCTTTTAGCAATTGTCATTCTCAATTCTTCTATCTTTTTAATTTGAGAATACTCTGACAAATCTGTACTAAACTGTACTGGACTGGAGTTTTCATTCTGAACAGCTTGGTATTTGTTAACTTCAGAAGTTAGCTTTTGATTATTTGTAGGCAAAACTTTAACTTCTCTGGACAATTTATTTCTTTGCATTATTGACTCCTTCTGTATTTCTGATATCTCCCCTCTTAAATTAACTTGCGCCTGATTTACATCTACATTCATAACCTCTTTCATCTCTCTTATCTCAATTGAAATGATACTCATTCTACTACCTGACTCTGTACATTTTACATCAACATGTTCATTTTTAGTATTAACCTCACTTTTTTTGTTACCTATTTCCCTGCTCATGTCTAGCATTTTCTTTGAAACTTCTCCTATCTCACTTGCTATTATTTCCTTTTCATCACTCATTTTTGGCATACTACTATCTAGCTCCATAACTTTCTTTTCAGTTTCTTCCCTGCTTTGATCTACTTTTTGCTCTATTATCTCATTACTCCTACCAATATCTTCAATTGATTTCCTATGATCTTTTTTTATAGCTTCTCTCAATTCCTCAAAACTCTGATCTATTCTTTGTTCTACAATCCTATCAATATCTTCTCTTAATTCCCTATTATTCTTTTGCATATCTTCCCTTAATTTATCATTACTCTGAGTTAATTTTTCTAATTTCTCATTATTCTGAGTTAGTTTTTGTTCTAAACTCCTATCAATATCTTCGCTCAATTCCCTCTTATTCTTTTCCATATTCTCATTCATATTTCTCAGCATTTCCATCATCATACTAACATCAAAATTTACATTTCCTGATGTTCTATTCTCACTTTCTGCACTAACATTTCCTCCCTCAAATATTACATTGTTTGAATTATTTTCTGTAACCTGTATTAAATTACAGCTAACTGTTACACTATCCCCCTCCATCATTGTTTCTTCAATATTATTAGTAGCCATTGTTTTCTTTATCCTACCACTCCTCAAGTACATTTGAATGTTATAATTTTGTTTTCTAAAAAAAATTACTATACTCTGACCTTTTGTGATGTTGTCTGTTGCTGTTACTTTGATGTCCAGCTTCCTGCCCCTCTCTCCTAGGTTATATGTTGCTTCTGCGTTGTGTTATGATGAGTCTACGTCGTTTTGTTGTCCTGTAGTTTGAATTTCCCTGTTGCCTTGTAATCTCGGAATTACGATGTCCAATCATCCGCGTAGTCTGTCGTCCCTTTTGTTGTTTCTGGAATCTGCGTCTTGTAGTTCAGTTCACATCTCCATTCGCCCCTTCCTGGTCATCTCACTTCTTCCTGGTTAATTCTGCCCCTTCCTGGTTATTCTGATCCTTTCCTGGTCATCGTGTTCCTTTCCTGGTCACTATGCCCCACGTTCTGGGTGCCAATTTTGTGAGTGTATTATGTTATTTATTTAACATTAATTTGCAAGTATAATACTTTAATGATTTAACATTATTGTAGTTTTGTTAGCCCCACGTTTGGGAGCCAATTTGTAACGGTATTACTTACAAATGTTTGTTTACATCATGTGTTGAAGCCATCTTGTGACGTCATTCATTTGTTCGGTTTGTAGCTCCATCTAGTGTTAGCAATTTGTGGTAATATTAGTGTTTGAAAGAATTATAAGTTTTGTTTACTGTCCTCCGGCTAGCTATTATTTCTCAGTCGAACATGTCTCTTGAATCAGAGTGTGTAAACGGAAAGGAATCTTTTATCCAAATATAACACTGATGAAGAAATTTGTTTTACACATTTATTGTCAAACACGTTAACTATCACATTTATACATTGATCTTGACACTCGCCAAACTGAAACTGTTATAATAACTTCTTACTGATCACTTTTAATCCACGTACTTAAACTTTTTGTATAATTAACCTTACAACACTTTAGATTATTCATAATTCTGCTGCGCGTAACTTGTGAATCGATACCCGACGTTTGCCGTACAAATACTTTCGACGAACTGACTGACTGAAGACGACGTGTAGTGTACACAGATTTTTGATGAACTGAACGACTGAAGGCGACGTGTAATGTATTGAGATTTTCGATGAACTGCCCGCGATCTACCTCTGACTTGGCTTTTTATACACCCACTCCCCGATATGCCTAAAGATTATAACTGAGTTACTATTGGCTAATAAAACGCGCCAAAATTAGCGTCTATTTTAATATCCAATGAAAATTATGAATACATATGCTCTAGGGAAACATTCCAGAAGGTTCTCAACGGAAAAACGCGCCAATATTACGCAACTTCCTCGTTTCCAATAATGATAAACAGCTCACCCCCCTCTCTGCATTATTGCGCGCTATTATTGACAGTTTCAGTAAGGCATTAAAAACTTACTTCTCAACAATAATTACAATAAACAAATATCTCAAATCAATGTCACATAAAAATGCATATTCATATTACAATCATTATTTACATTTGCATCATTTTACTCGTTTTTGTACTATTTTCTCTATTGTGTTTCACCATTTAATTCTTGGTCTTCCTCCTCCAATTTTTCCTTTTACTCTCATTTCTACTGCCTGCTCCTCCGTATTTCCACAGACATGCCCAAACCATTTCATTTATTTCTCTTCTATAACGTCAGTTTTGATTTCTTTGATTTTACCTCATCTTTTATTGTTTCATTTCTAATTCTAACCCTCCTAACCTTTCCATCAATTTTTCTTAAGTATTGCATTTCTACTGCTGTTACTTTGCTTTTAGTTTGATAGTGTTTTTTTTAGTTTAGCTTTCTCTTCACCTATAGCTATTTTTACTTTCTCTACTACGTATAGTAAGTAGGGGAAATATTGCATTCAACCCAAAAATTCGATACCAAGATTTCACAGGAAATACACGTTTTGAGGCCTCCTGAATCCAAAAAAAGTATTTTTGGAAACATGTCCGTGTGTGTGTCTGTCTGCCTGTGAACAGCATAACTCAGAAACGAACAGTCGGATAAACACCAAACTTGGTATTTAGGTTCAGTATCTTCCAGAGATGCGACACGAAGGTTTTCAAGAAAATCCCCCACCCCAGATTACCCTTTACATGGAACATTTTTCGAAAATTTTAATTTTCTCAAAAATGGCTCTAACAATTTTGATTAAAATATCATATGTTTAAGATATTTTCATGAAAAATGAAATGTATATCTCGAATTTACTGGGAATGTCTCCAAAAGTATTCTTCATTATGAACGAGGCTTGCATAACTGGTAAACCATAAGAGATACACAAAATTTTAGTACTCAAAAAATGTAGATCGCGTTGGAATACACAATTTATGTCATATACATTGTTTTTGTTGAGTGAACCATTTTCGAGATATTGCTTGTTATTCCCTTAAATTTTCCAATACTTATACTTTTTCTCAAATGGAAATTCGTTATTCATTTTTTTTGTCCTGGTAATGCAAAGAGAAAGGAATACTCCACATAGCAACCAGCTCTTAAAATAGGCTTAAAGCTTACCATTTCCCCTTGCATCTACATGAAAATTAGTAATAAGATTAACATCTCGATATCTCGATTAACATGAAGCATACGGAGAATAAACGTTTGTAAAAATAGTTTGTATAAGAGTAGAGAAAGTTATGTGGGTGTAACACATCAGAATTTTTTTAATACTTCTAGAAACTATTCTTACGAAAGCTTATGTTTCTATTTACTTCATGTTAATTGAGACAAACCTTTACAGAAAAAGTTTTATCACACTTTTCGCTGTACGTTTTAGTCTGTAGTACATTTTTGTCTAGCTTTTATGGTTTACCTGTTATACAAATTATGCCTTCACAGACTATTCGCTAAAAATTCAAGATATACCTACTTTTTATTTGTTATGTAAACATCTTAAAGATATGCTATTTTAATCAAAATCGTTAGAACCATTTTTGAGAAGATAAAGAGTTTCGAAAAATGTTACATGCAAACGGTAGTTTAAGGTGGAGGATTTTGTTGAAAATCTCCGTATAGCGTCTTAGAAGACGCTGGTCTTAAATATCAAGTTTGGTGATCATTCGACGCAAAGTATTAATTATGTATTACTTATCCGACACGAGCATTGCTGATGAGACCGAGCGGATGGTTCAGGAGGCGTCTATGGCCCGCATTCCCCGGTGACTGCTCACTCTGGCCATGGGTTTTTCGTGGTTTCTCTAGGTCGACAGGCGAATGCTGGAGTGGTTCATCTTCTACCAGGATACGGAGGAATTCAGAGTAACGTGTTTACCACGATCCTTCTGTCTCGAATTCAGAGCATATTGGGCGCTACTGGCAGGTAGGAAAGACGAGGAGGGAATAGGAAAATGTACACTTAAGACGAAACGCTGAAGGTTGATATTAGGGGGCGGGGTGTGAACAGAGCTAAACGTATCCTGCTGGGCGTTGATGCTTTATTCAGGCATTACTATTATGTTTATTTACTTACATTTCTTTAATGTTCATTAGGTAATATAATAGCACATAACAATGCACTGTAATACGATTTATCTTTATTTTGTATGTTGTTCTTTTCAGCTGCTATACATGACCATATGACCATGCATATCTTACTCTTTTATTGTAGTGACTTTTTTATTGCATTTATACCATTCCATTTAACTGCAGTGGTCATGTCGGCGGTCTTTTTCCTTTGGAACATACTGTCTCTCAGCAATGGCGTTAACTCGTATTCAGTTGCCATTGGATTTCTGATTTTTCTTTAGGTTTTATACATTAGATCACACACACACACACACACACATGCACATTCACACTTTCAGACTCTGGGGAGGATAGGGAATAATCTTGGCTAGAGAAGAGTTGCCACCTTACTCGGGAATCGAACTCGAGATTCCTCTCACCGACAGGTGCTCTACCGACAGAGCTGCGAGGTCAGTCTGTAGTGATTTTATTTCTCCCTTTCTTTACTATTCTCTGTATTATAAAATCACGTGCGGTCTGTTAGACCCCTGCGAGATCATTCATTCAAAAGCAACATTACATCACGTGCTGTTGAAATGTTTTATTATATCATTTGTACACATACTGTTTAAAACACAATGCTGTTTTATTTATTTAAAAGACTGTCTCATATTCAAGATTAACAATAGGACACTGAATAATTAATAAGAAATTATTGGTTTTAAAAATGAATACAAATTCAGTAAAACATACATAATTCAAATGATAGAAAAAGTATCATAGTTCATAGAGGAAATAATAAAAAATAAATAAATCACTGGATGCTAACACAATTCACGTGATTCTTGAATATGGCCACAGAGTATTAATAATGATAAATATTACGCCATTTGTTAATTTCATATTTTGATTTCCGCCCAAGAAAAAATTGGGAATTGTCCCGCAGAAGTCAAATAAAAGACCAGTAATATTAATTTCAACTTGTAGAATCCTATAAAATATGGCAAAGTGGGTTCGTAAATTTTTCTCTTCTCGACGTAAACTTCGTAATTAAATCTTATGGTTGGTTCAGTTATTTAACTGTACAATTAAACATTTTAATTAAGTCAATTAAATAATACGTTCGGATGAATTATTTACATTTAAGGGTAAAATAAAGTCATATATGCTTGGAAGCTCCAGTTGTTATTGAAAAGTATACTACTTTCACTTAGAATGCAACTTGTGTTATAACTGCAGTGAAACGGTAGTTCTTACATTGCACAACTGAGTTCCTTTCCTTTTATTTGAGTAGTCTATAATATATACGTGAGGAAATGTTATAGCTGCCGTGATAATTCCATGGAACTAATTGTTAATAAAGTTAAAAAATAGAGAATTTTTATCAGTTCTTTGATTTGGAAGTCGTAATTATCAAATTTCTGAGACGATCTCTGACTTGTTTTTATTTTTCCTTTCAGCGAACCCGTCAGCATCACCGTAACCGACCCTCATGGTCCTCATGGTATCTGGAAGAAGCACGTCGTATGGAAAGCAAGATGGATAAAAGAGTGGAAACAGGTAAAAGTGTGGAAGGCGACTTGGAAGAAAGTATGGGGACCTGTGGAGATACAAGAATGGGTCCCGATACCGAAACCTCCAGTGCCTCTCGAATGGGAACACCCTAAGGATCACGTGGACCCAACCAACATTATCAAGGACAGGGGCGAGTGATTTTACAATCATCAGACATTGTGGGTATAAATGCGCCATCAATGTGGCCTATTCTACTGTTTCGTTGGTTTAGAAGTGACCATCATTTAAAAAATGAAACTTCTAGTTGACATACTAAAACAAAACAACTATTCTTGAATATTTACAAAGTCAACAGACAATGCAATAAGATAGCAAAAAGTAAAAGTATTTTTTTCAGCGAAGAGCGCATATATGAACTTTGTTATTATGCTCACAGGATTGTGCGTGGAGTTCCAGCTTAATCGATCAGAGAAACGATGTAGACTTCACATCGTTTCCTGGGTAAATAGAGCTGACGTGAAAGATGGATAACATTTCCTGCTTCCCAAAATAAGACCAAGTATTTATAAGTATATCTCATTAATTGTTACATTTCAACATTTTCTTCGACTCTATGAAAGTTACACATAATATGCCACATTTCGCACCAGTTTAACGCAAAATGAGTGTGCATTTTGGTGTGAAGTTAGCGAACATCCACACGAGTATTTGTATTATAATATTCCATGATTGATGACTCACTGTTAGGGACTAAACGATGAGGCTTGAATGTGTTAGGCCACCAGTGGATCTCGGAGTGAAGATCGTGGTTTTCGGTGAAAAATTCAGTAAGAATACAGATATGTACACCCTAAGACCAAAAACAAACAAACAAAAAAAGCAAACGAAGTCCAAATCGTTTCCACGGCCGGTTCGAATGGTGTCTCGGGACGCGTGCCTTTAGCTTCGTTCTATTGTCACCTTTCATATTGAATCCCAACTGATGAATACATGCTGACAGCCGAGCCGTTATATGCAGGTATGTGTCATGAGGTTCGTATGCAGAGCTTTATTTATTTAATTTGCAAATCATTGTGTTACGCGATGTTTATTACGCATATTGAATATATTTCCCAATTGCTAAGACTTTTATTTTAAGGCATTTATGCTCACGCATAAAAACTGAAACACTCACCTTTTCGTTTTCAAACTAAATATGAAATAAGCAAATATTATATTCTTAAATGAAAAAGTAAATAAAAATAGGAATTAACTCAATATCGGGTGTGTAAACCCTCTGCTTTTATTACTGCGCTCATTCTATGGGGCATGGATGGTATCAAATGATTAGTCAAATTTTCACGAAATATACTTCCTCCCAAGCATCCTGTATTTCATCCCCACAAAACCTCTTTTGCCTTATGTTGTCTTGCAGGCCAATTTAACTCCAAAATTTGCTTCACCTCTACCTACATATTTTCAATAGGATTCAAATCTGGTAAGCAAGGAGGCCAGTTAATCACTGTGATATCTTGTCTTTGCGAGAACCAGTTTGAAATCTGCTGATTCGTGCGGGCAGCATGATTATCCTGCTGGGATTCAATCATTCCATCGGGAAATATATGTAGTCATACAGAGGGAACCATGATGTATTCGAGGATGTCTTTATACTGGTGGCTATTTAATGTGCCATCAAGCTACCACAACACACCTGAACTATCTCGTGACGTCCAACCCCAAACACGACACAGATACGCGACCTTGGCGATCCACTTATGCCACTTAGTCGTAACGTTTTCCTCCGGGGCGGTAGACAATTACTTTCCCCGCATTTGTAGATGAAAATGTCACCTCATCTGTGAATATAACCCTATTTCTTCTGCAAATGCGAGGCGACATAATCTGTGATCGTCTGGAAGATGCTACTTCTTAGCTGCTAATCGAGCAAAGGGCCCTGTAGTAGTCAAACGACTTAAGGTTTTGCGGTTTGACCCAGGGAAATTAGATTGTAGACGCATGCTGGAAGGGATTACTGTTAGCCTCTTTTAGAAGTGCAATGTCCTGCTGAGGAGTGGACAAACCGGGTCGACGACGAACAATCCTATCCCTTGATAACCGCACCCACTTCGTAGCTGTAGATATAAGAACTTCAAGTGCTCTTGCAGCCTGAGACACAGATATTTCAGCAACATTCACTAAGGAGAGAACTCCTTGTAGCTTCGTCTTTATGTGTGTGCTCAGACATAGCAAAAGTCAGTATGACTGCTAACACATCATGCAGAACTCCAAGGCTATGAAGTGCGTGCGCATGATCACGCCAGCGCTATTCATAGCTGAAGAATGAGTCAGAGAGTTAGCACATCCAATATTAAGAGCAATTTGTGTTTTATGTATGAATGTCTCAAAATTAATGACATCTTATGAATGGGAAACATACACATTGCCATGTATTTAAGATATTAAAATTTAATGGTAAAAAAATATATGCCAAGGATTCGAAACTAGATTGTTCCACTTACAAGGCACCTGCGTTTCACCGCTCGGCTATCATAATGGCAATCTAAGAGAAAGTCATCCTCTACTTATGGCATAGCTTTGAAATGAACGCGGGTAATATTAATTCGTGTATTGTGAACGTAGTGTCAGCGAATGCTTCCGAAGTTTTCCGAACTGAACTTGGCTGTTGCTGATTTATTTGGTCTTAGACTGTACATAGTCTGAAGTTCATCAATTAGTGGCGAGATGCAGCAAAGTCAACAATGGGCGTTTTCAATGCTTGTTCTAACACATAACATTCTATCAGCTTTGATTATTGTTTCAATTTATAAATAACAACTTACACTGGGTTTTCATTATTTATACTGCAACGATGGTTAACTGAGCCAGTATACGGGTATGGACATTCATTTGCACTTATTTCGCAAACATATTTCTGTATAAAGTAAATGTTTAGCACGTGTATATCATAAGCAGAGCTGGGGAAACTAGATATTGTTCACTGAAGTTCCAAAAAATACACTAGGTTCCAAATAACAGTCAAGTACGTCCACGAATTTATAACTGCAATAGCAAGATACTCTTGGTAGCTGTGTTACTTGATTGACTCATATTTTCGCATCAAATCGTAATTATTCGTCGGTTTAGGAAGACAAATCTCCTCTCCTTCCACCGACGTACCTACCGTTACTGCTAATAAAATAAGCTATATACTTATTATAATTATTGGCCATTTATCACGTTAAAGGAATTCACGCCCATTATAATGATAATAGCCTCACATATCATTTACACGATGGTAATGATTATATGTTCCAAAACGCCATATCGGTGCATGTGTATTGCAAGGGTTCAATAGCGTAATTAAGTCTGATTGGCCAGAAATTTCTAGGGAGGGTTGTCTTTTATTGAAACTTGGAAACGGGGATGGCTCCAGGGTTTCGCATCATGCACATACTTGTAATTGTTCAACTGTAACGTAACGTACTCTAATTTTGGATCTAGTTACAATGATACATTCGAATGATAGCGTTTGTATAAATTTGAAGGACTCTTGGAACGTTCGGAATTGTATAACTGCACTCATGATTATTTTTTGAACTATCCAATTCTTGGAACCTTTTCAATATAACTCCTGCGATATTTTTTTTCTACCTCCAATTGGAAGAATGGGCACATGATAGTAGAAATAAAATGTCTTGGTAAATATGGATAGCGAATAAATTGTTAGCAAGATAATTGCGAATGTATGGTTACGATCCGTCACAGACCTGATTGGTTGCACATGCTTCATCAACAAATTGAAGCAAGATCTAATGAATAGATCACAGTGGGCATGTCTCTTGGCCTCCAACATTATCTTACTTAAATTCCTTGATTTAAAACTTTGGAGAGTACGAAATTGTATTTCTTTTTAGCAAAATTAGTACATTGCCAACTAGATTTCGGCAGCTAATATAAAAATCTCACATGACTTTCTCTACTCCTGTACAAACTATTTTTACAAACGCTTATTCTCCATATACTTCATGTTAATCGAGATGTTAATCTTATTGCTAATTTTCTTGTAGATGCAAGGGGAATTGCTAGGCTTTAAGCGATAGTCAAATATTTTAAGAGCTGGTTGCTATGTGGAGTATTCCATTTTCTTTGCATTACCAGGGCAAAAAAAATGAATAACGAATTTGAGAAAAAAGTATAAGTACTGGAAAATTGAAGGGAATAACAAGCAATATCTCGTAAACGGTTTACTCAACAACAAAAATGTATATGACATAAATTGTGTATTTTAACGCAACCTACATTCTTTGTTTAGTAAAATTTTGTCTATCTCTTATGGTTTACCAGTTATGCAAAAGTCGTTCACAATGAAGAATACTTTTGGAGACATTCCCAGAAAATTCAAGATATACATTTTATTTGTCATGAAAATATCTTAAAAATATGGTATTTTAATCAAAATCGTTAGAGCCATTTTTGAGAAAATTAAAATTTTCGAAAAATGTTTCATGTAAAGGGTAATCTGGGGTTGGAGGATTTTCTTGAAAACCTTCGTGTCGCATCTCTGGAAGATACTGAACCTAAATACCAAGTTTGGTGTTTATCCGACTGTTCGTTTCTGAGTTATGCTGTTCACAGACACACACACACGGACATGTTTCCAGAAATTCTTTTTACTTTCTCTACTACGTATAGTAAGTAGGGGAAGTATTGCATTCCACCCAAAAATTCGATACCGAGATTTCACCGGAAATACACGTTTTGAGACCTCCTGAATCCAAAAAAAGCATTTTTGGAAACATGTCCGTGTGTGTGTCTGTGTGTGTGTGTGTGTCTGTGTGTGTGTGTGTCTGTGTGTGTGTGTGTGTCTGTGAACAGCATAACTCAAAAACGAACAATCGGGTAAGTACCAAACTTGGTATTTAGGTTCAGTATCTTCCAGAGATGCGACACGAAGGTTTTCAAGAAAATCCCCCTACCCCAGACTACCCTTTACATGGAAGATTTTTCGAAAATTTTAATTTTCTCAAAAATGGCTCTAACGATTTTGATGAAAATATCGTATGTTTAGGGTAATGTCATGACAAATGAAATGTATATCTCGAATTTTCTGGGAATGTCTCCAAAAGTATTCTTCATTGTGAACGACTTTTGCATAACTGGTAAACCATAAGAGATAGACAAAATTTTACTACACAAAAAATGTGGATCGCGTTAAAATACACAACTTATGTCATATACATTTCTTTTGTTGAGTGAACCGTTTTCGAGATATTTCTTGTTATTTCCTTAAATTTTCCAATACTTATACTTTTTCTCAAATGCGTTATTCATTTTTTTTTGTCCTGGACATGCCAAGAGAATGGAATGCGTCACATAGCAACCAGGGTTAAAATATTTGACTATCGCTTAAAAGCTACCATATTTTCCTTACATCTACAAGAAAATTACCAATAAGATTGACATCTCGATATCTCGATTAACATGAAGCATATGGAGAATAGGCGTTTGTAAAATTAGGTTGTACAAGAGTAGAGAAAGTTATGTGAGTGTAACACATCAGATTTTTACTTTCTCTACTACGTATAGTAAGTAGGGGAAGTATTGCATTCCACCCAAAAATTCGATACCGAGATTTCACCGGAAATACATGTTTTGAGACTTCCTGAATCCAAAAAAAGCATTTTTGGAAACATGTCCGTGTGTGTGTCTGTGTGTGTGTGTGTGTGTGTGTGTCTGTGTGTCTGTGTGTCTGTGTGTCTGTGAACAGCATAACTCAAAAACGAACAGTCGGATAAACACCAAACTTGGTATTTAGGTTCAGTATCTTCCAGAGATGCGACACGAAGGTTTTCAAGAAAATCCCCCTACCCCAGACTACCCTTTACATGGAAGATTTTTCGAAAATTTTAATTTTCTCAAAAATGGCTCTAACGATTTTGATGAAAATATCATATGTTTAAGATAATGTCATGAGAAATGAAATGTATATCTCGGATTTTATGGGAATGTCTCCAAAAGTATTCTTCATTGTGAACGACTTTTGCATAACTGGTAAACCATAAGAGATAGACAAAATTTTACTACACAAAAAATGTAGATCGCATTAAAATACACAACTTATGTCATATACATTTCTTTTGTTGAGTGAACCGTTTTCGAGATATTGCTTGTTATTTCCTTAAATTTTCCAATACCTATACTTCTTCTCAAATTCGTTAATCATTTTTTTATGTCCTGGACATGCAAAGAGAATGGAATGCGCCACATAGCAACCAGCGTTAAAATATTTGACTATTGCTTAAAAGCTACCATGTTTCCCTTGCATCTACAAGAAAATTACCAATAAGATTGACATCTCGATATCTCGATTAATATGAAGCATATGGAGAATAGGCGTTTGTAAAAATAGATTGTACAAGAGTAGAGAAAGTCATGTGAGTGTAACACATCAGATTTTTTTATGTCCTGGACATGCAAAGAGAATGGAATGCGCCACATAGCAACCAGCGTTAAAATATTTGACTATCGCTTAAAAGCTACCATATTTCCCTTGCATCTACAAGAAAATTACCAATAAGATTGACATCTCGATATCTCGATTAACATGAACCATATGGAGAATAGGCGTTTGTAAAATTAGATTGTACAAGAGTAGAGAAAGTCATGTGAGTGTAACACATCAGATTTTTTTTACTTTCTCTACTACGTATAGTAAGTAGGGGAAGTATTGCATTCCACCCAAAAATTCGATACCGAGATTTCACCGGAAATACACGTTTTGAGACCTCCTGAATCCAAAAAAAGCATTTTTGGAAACATGTCCGTGTGTGTGTCTGTGTGTGTGTCTGTGTGTGTGTGTCTGTGTGTGTGTCTGTGAACAGCATAACTCAAAAACGAACAATCGGATAAGCACCAAACTTGGTATTTAGGTTCAGTATCTTCCAGAGATGCGACACGAAGGTTTTCAAGAAAATCCCCCCACCCCAGACTACCCTTTACATGGAAGATTTTTCGAAAATTTTAATTTTCTCAAAAATGGCTCTAACGATTTTGATGAAAATATCATATGTTTAGGGTAATGTCATGAGAAATGAAATGTATATCTCGAATTTTCTGGGAATGTCTCCAAAAGTATTCTTCATTGCGAACGAATTTTGCATAACTGGTAAACCATAAGAGATAGACAAAATTTTACTACACAAAAAATGTAGATCGCGTTAAAATACACAACTTAAGTCATGTACATTTCTTTTGTTGAGGTAACCGTTTTCGAGATATTGCTTGTTATTTCCTTAAATTTTCCAATACTTATACTTTTTCTCAAATGCGTTATTCATTTTTTTTTATGTCCTGGACATGCAAAGAGAATGGAATGCGTCACATAGCAACCAGCGTTAAAATATTTGACTATCGCTTAAAAGCTACCATATTTTCCTTGCATCTACAAGAAAATTACCAATAAGATTGACATCTCGATATCTCGATTAACATGAAGCATATGGAGAATAGGCGTTTGTAAAATTAGGTTGTACAAGAGTAGAGAAAGTTATGTGAGTGTAACACATCAGATTTTTTTGGATTCAGGGTGTCTCAAAACATATATTTCCGGTGTAATCTCGGTATCGAATTTTTGGGTGTAATACAATACTTCCCCTACTTACTATACGTAGTAGAGAAAGTAAAAATGTGTCACACAGATGTCAGTGTCATACTTCTAAATATGAAGAAAAAGTCTCGCAGACAAGAAAGTTAAATTCAATAATAATACAGAGAAACAGAAATGCTGTTTATGGAGTTCTATTCACGAAGGGGTGTTAGCAAACGCAGACTGCTATTTGCTTCATTGCATAATTTAATTCGCATGGACAGCATTTTGCACGCTAAGGTCGACAAACTTGATTTGGCTTGAGCAACAATAAGCACATAAGCTTTATTAACAATGTTTTTAAACCAAAGCTAACCCCACGTTAGCTAAAACCATAAGAACACATCACAATAATACTTCATGAATCCACAACAATGCTAATCTAGTACCCAAAGCTGTTGCAAACCCTCCCTTTCATCACTTTCTTTATGCAGTGGTCTAATTTCTGTTGAGGTTATGGTGTCAACAATTTTTATTGCTGCATAAAATAAGGAACTTTCTTTTGGTTGAGTTCCAGCACTAGTTTCCAGCCAGACTGTGGTGTGACGTCAGTAAATGTAGTTGCAGACATTCTTATTAAGCACGAATGTAGTTGAAACACTGCGCAGGCGCTGGAACATATAATTTTCTTCTTCTTTGGCGTAGCTTATTGATAATGACTGTTATCTTAGTTTCCCAGTTTTGTTAAAATCAAGAGAAAGTGGCAATACGAGTGATTTCAATTTTGTGTTTCTTCTCGAACTTCTTTGCAAAACTAGATACATCCATAATATGTGGAGTTTAACTGTGAAAATCTTAACTTTGCTAAATTAAAACCTATTGCTGTGAAGACGTGTTTACTTTGCATGTAAGTGCAATGTAGCATTTGAAGATACTAAGTGCAAATATCTTGGATAAAAACATATTTTAATCTTTTGCACTGCAATTTCATGCTCTTACAAAATGCTCCAGGTGATTTAACACATTAATATGGCTTTTTTGAAACTTTAACACAGAGCTCAAAATATGTTACTACAGAAACTGTTATAGTTTTCTAAGACACAAGGTTTGTGAGAAATTAAATTTGTCTCTCCGCATATGCAATATTGTGCCTTGTTGGATCAGATCACCTTTTCAAAAACTTCATAAAATAGTATTGGAGATAAAATATAATGGTAAGGCCCTTACAGGCCAATAAATAGGTCTGTCTTCCTATACGTTGGCTCTGATTGGTTACGAATGTGTAGAGATTCAAAACAAAACACTCCCTCCCTTATGGTGTAAGTCCTTATAGGTCGTAAACTTTTTTTGAACAAAATTTCTGGCAAAGTTGAACATTTCCTTAGGGGAAACATTTTTAACGGAAAACCATCTTATTATTAATTTTGGAAACTACTATTTCACTGTCAAGTAATACTACTAAAACCAGGAGAACAAATCTTTTAATCTATACAATTATTCACGTTTTCTCGAATAAAAAACACGTAAAAACAGTTAAAAATAAAAAAGAAAAGAAAAACTAAACTAACTTACTTGGAATATTGCTTTTATTTTTCTCTAAAATTTTCAATTTGTATTATACGAGAATTGGTGCTTTAAATGGCGATTTGTAAACCCTCAATAGGTTACTTTAAGAAAAATATAAGTTCAATACAATAAGAAAAATTGCTTATGTACTGTACGTTCCTCTTAAAAAAAACACAATTAAAATTTACCCAGCAAGATAGTAAAAATATGGAAGCAAATATTTTTATATATTAGCTCAAGCCTTGAAATTAATTTTCGGCGCCACAATTATGGTCATCTAATCATTTTCTGGGGACTTTCGAATTTACATATTACAAATAGCATGTTTCATTCAAAGAGTTTGTACTTGTACATAGAGATTCTTATATCATTACTGTAGCACAAGGCACTTAATAGGTTGAATTAAATAAAGAACTCATTGCAGCCAGAATCAAGCTGTTTCACTCCGGAACAAAAACACAATAGGAAACAGGTGCATGTCTCAAACATTGCCAAGTTAAGTATAGAAAATATTTCTATACCTATCACAAAAATCTGTCTCTATAATCTCTGATCATTGACATCTCCTAGTGTATCTCTGGTATATTACAAATTCTGTGTCTTTAATCTAACAGCCAATTTGAATTTTATTATTTTGTGAAGAACACTGTCTTTACTGTATAAGAATATTTCTTTCCTTGTTTGTGGCACACGTTTCTTTTTATAGTATATAATAATTTATAACTATGTATACAATTATTTTATAAACATTTTCGACTTATGTAAATTGACTATAGTGTAAGGAATGCACCAATGAGGTTATGAAAATCTCAGGAAAATTCTCAGGCCTGTGATCTCAAAATCCATTTTCGTGTTTGATTAGGGAGTTTATTTTCAATGAATTTTTTTAGCAACGCTTTTTCTCAACGTTTTCGCTCATAAAAATATTCCATATTAAAAAAGCTTTCGTCTAATTCCTCTAAAAGGTTTATTAGAATTTTTTTGTACTTCGAATTTATTGGTTCTTAAACCAAAGAGAAGACAAATGACATGGGCATTTAAGGGCAACAAATTTTATCGTATTAAAAAGCTGAGATAGGCCCACAATATTAATTTTAAAACGTAATAATTTATAACAGTAGGTATAAAATTAAAACAGTTGAGTATTTACGCAAGACTACTTATAACTACATTTTAGTTATAACTGAAAAGTTTTAAAAATGAAATTTTCATTGGTGCATTCCCTTAAACATGAAACAATTTTGGAAAGTTGTATATAACATGTTTGTAGTAATATTTTCCGTCTAGTCATATTTATGAAACAAAAATAAACAGATAGTTGTATGTTTTAATATTGATGAATATGATTGCATTCCTAGCTTCCTGAGGCTGACGAAGCCCTACGTGGTTCCCAGGAACATGTATTGAGACAGGTGAAACGGAACGGAACTTGCTGTGAACACTTTCCTCACTCTCAGAGTGACACAGTTCATGACTCCCCAGGTCAGACGTGTGGCGCGGGATCAGAATGCATTATTGTTACACGGTGTGAAGAAACTCTCTTACCTCCTACTTTTAACATCCCCCCCCTTCTGCATCCTTCGTTACTATCCTCTTCTATCAACATTTCATGGTCATTTACTATTTTCACCCCTTTCTACATATTTTAAGAGGAATACTTTCTTCTATAGTGGCCTTCACTTTTGTTCTTATTACTTACTATTAGAATTTCGGTTCTTACTTTCACTTTAATGCCTGTAGTAGGCACTTCAGAAGAAGCGAGATGCTATTTCATTGACGTAAACACGGTGATTATACCTCCTCCATATTTACACCGCAAATATCTACCGTCATTTGTTTCCGGGTTTCAAAACAAAATGGCAGCACTAAGATTTACTTAAGCGTCAAACAATTAAAAGTTTATTTTAAACATAAATGTTTGTCTTCCAAAGGATTCGCACTTTTATTCTGTTATTGTAATATTGTAGCTTTGTTTTGAGATTAGGCATTGTTTCATAATTCAGTAGTTGGTACTAATGATACCTACTTACAATATACCGTGATGAGGTGATTTGTTTTCAAATAGAACGTGAGTTGAAATTATTTTTATATCTACCACTCTTACGACAGTTGAAGTACGTATTGTCTTTACTTGTTTGCACCACGCTTAGGGAAAGTCAGTTTGAAGATGATGTATTAAAGGAGTTGTATTATAGTTCAACTGTTTGGGAACCGTACTTGAAATTCGTTGCAACAGACGTTGCAACTACCCGGTTTGCGGTAGCGTTCGCCCCAAGTGTACTTTCAGGTGGCCTTTACCCTAAGTTTAAAAAAATATTAACTTTGTAAATTGAATGTTTCTTTAAATATTATGTATTTATGTTTACCTCGGCTGCGTCAGTATTTATTTTAGAGACATGGATGTCTTGGAAGGGTTGTGGTGCGACTTAAGAATGTAGGCTTTCACAGATTATAATTTTACTTCACTCCTCTTATTAATACTTGATACGATTTAAATAAGACTTCACTGATATAGAGCTGTGGAGATTCTTTTATTAATTACTTGTAGTTTTTAACACGTAAACTTATTTTTCGTCTCACACGAATACGTATTAAATCTCTCGAGGACGCATCTCGCATCCGGTTACAATCACTATCTGCAGGTAAATGAACTGATTTCAACCGCCTAAACTTGTAAATTTCTGTATTTCAAGTCTCTGATTGGCTATTCCTAATCCAATAGAATACTTTCATTTAACTGAAGCTTTTTCTGGTTGTTGATTGGCTATTTTTATAAACTGTCACTAAAATTACATTATTGCTTCCAAGAATCACAAGTAACATTTAAACTTTCAAACTCATTATTGCCTCAAGGTTACCTCATTGTTAGCAACTTTTAATCTATTATTCTCACAGCTCCTACATTATTAAATTACGTAATACATTCACATAACATTATTGAACATATTTACAATAATATAAGCATATGCAATGACTGTTACATACATTTTACAAATTATTACATATCCATATTGCTTCAAGGCGGGCTGCTATTGAATTTATATATTATATAATTTGACTGAAATCATAAGTGTTAAAAACACTGCCTCAAGTGGCATTATAAAGCAAATTTAATTTCTCTTAATGCTTGAAGAAATGTACAAAGTACACGTTTTGAGGTCCTAGAATCCAAGAAAACCACATTTAGAAAAAGGTCCGCGTGTGTCTGTGAACAACATAACTCAAAAAAACGAAAAGTAGGATAAATACTAAACTTGGTATTTAGGTTCAGTAACTTCCAAAGATGCCATACCAAGATTTTCAAGAAAATGCCACTACCCCAAGCTACCCTTTACATGGAACATTTTTCGAAATATTTTATTTTCCAAAAAGTGGCTCTAACGATTAGGATTACAATCTATATCTTGAATTTCTGGAAATAGCTTGTGAACTCTCCTTCATTCTGAAGGAATTTTGTATAATCTTGTATAGCTGGTAAACGTTAAACGATAGACGAAAACGTACTACACAAAAACTGTAGATCTCTTTAAAACACACAATTTATTTCAAATAAGTTTTTTTGTGGTATAAACCATTTCTGAGATATCCGTTATTAAAGGTTCGAATTGCTCATTTCTTGGCCATTCTTTAAAGTCAATCTCACCTCCACTATCTTCAGATTTCAATCTATCTGGCTTTCTGTTAATGGGTTACATTAAACAATGAATTGTCGTCACCTACCAACAATTCTACGGTAAACACATTATTATGTACGTGGTGATCATAACCTAATCTAACCAACACGAAAGAAAACAATATTTAACGTTCTTCACAGCTTCTCCGAGCCGCCTCAGTGGGTCGAATTTTACCCGATTCCGCCAGAAGGAAACCTTCTCTGAGCAACCCGCCGCTTGGAATCGTTATGGACCTCTGCGCAATCTCTGTCAGCCGGCCTATCTCCGGCCTACAGCCTCTGCGATTCCTTCACCTCATCCGTTCCTTCTGTGGGTAGTAAGCACAAAAGATCAGCGTTGGGTCGAGATGCGTGATGTCCCTCCGCTCCCTGGTCAACCAGACTGAATGTTTATTGTCAATATTTCAGAACAAAATCGATATAATGTCGTAAGTACACAATGAACTAATTTATACTTACGTTCTGTTTAAAACAAATCATCACACCGCCGGTAGGGCAACATTATTACTACTGTTGAGTAATGATTCAATACCTAACCACAAATGTAAAGTTAAATGTAGAATCAGGCTGAAAAATGCAATGCCATACCCGGGATTTGAAACATGGATCTTCCTATTTCCGTTGGATTGCTCTAACCATCGGAGTTTACATGACAACATGCCCCAACTGACTCGCTGTGAAAGAACAATTTCCATTGATTGATCTAATAGTCAAACTATAAAGTCCGGTACTTCATACTTGCGGCATTGTAACTCCCATTGGTATATGTCATCTCAAAATGAATTTGATATCTCCTTATGGTTTACCGGGAAAACATGCAATCTGAAACGCTCTAAAAAAAACAATGATTATACTAGTCTGCATTTTCAAACTTTTTGTCAGATGATTTCTTAAAAGTAGGTGTTCTTGAATCAAGTTTTTATGATGATTCCAGAAATAACTTCCGTTTTTTTTCTATCCCGTCAGGTTTTTACACAAAATAATAAGTAATGTTTTGACAATTTTACTAATGAGCGTAGAAAAGTATTCAAATACATTTCACACAAGGTAAGTTTTTATGCAAGAAACATTTTAACAATACTCTCAAGAACTCCCCTAATTTATTTCATGACTACATTTTAACAAAACAAGAAGTCAAAGTGTTTCATTTAATTTTTTCAAACCTTCTCTTCTTTCACTTCCTTGCAGACCCTTGAAGATGACTGTCCCTCCTCAACACCCAACAGTAGTCGGCCATTATAGTTCCATTCCATCTCCCCTGGTACCTCCTCAACGTTTCCTTAATATCTTGGTGAAAACGTTCACCCTGCTCTTCACTATAATGTCCCAGATTTTCTGGAAAGTAGTCGATATGTGAATGCAGAAAATGCCCCTTTACACTCATGTTACAACCCATCTTCTTGAAATTTTCCAACATTGTTTCGACAATGGCCTTGTACTTAGGATCTTTGTATTGCCTAAGAAGTTTTCAGTAACTGATCGGAAGGCGGTCCATGCTTCTATTTCTCTCTCATTCATTGTCTTCTCAAAATCTTCATCCTTCATCAGTTTCTTTGTTTGAGGACCAACAAAAATTCCAGCCTTAATTTGTCTTGTGTAATGAAGGGAAATTTCTTGGAAAGGTACTTGAAGCAGGGTTTATCCTGTGGTAGAGCCCTTACAAATTGCTTCATCAAGCCCAATTTTATGTGTAATGGCGGAAGCAATATCTTTATATCTCTATATTTTTGAAGTGAAATTGTGAAAAAAAAAAAACTGTACGTGGTAGAAAAAAAAACTAAAGGCAGCTCTGAAATCAGCATAAAACCTGAGTCAGAATCACTTATTAGTTTTCAGTCATCCAATATCATGCAGACTAGTGTTATTTTTAAAAGAACTAATTCGATGTAAAGCATCTAATCATATCATTAAGTTGCTATTTTGCTTTAAATCTCCCACAAATAGGAAACAAATGACGACATTCACTGCATAAAGATGCACTTAAACACCGAGCCGCAATTATTTGGTATTCAAGGCGTCTATTCGTCCACCTCGTGCTTCCGTCACATAAGTGAACTGTTAGCTTAAAGAAATTTCGTTTTTATGCGGAGAAAACAAGAAAGAGCTTGAGGATTTCAGATGCTCTGCTAAATGTGTCAAGTGGTAACACAAAATTAAACAAGAAAAGAAGCACAGCTGCTTTTGTGCCTCTTGACGTTAAGTAGCGTTTTGTTTCTCTGTCGTCGTCAATGCTACGCTTGTTTGCCACTCGACAAAGAGTCTACAAACAAAAGCTTAGGCTGTCACTTTCCTAGGCAGGAGTAATTAAACAAACAGCTGAGACAGATTTGCATTCCAGCACGACAATAGTGCCGGACCTTGGCCGTGTAACAGAGGCCATGACTACGTGGAGAAAGTTGCGAACTAGTGGCGCTGCCTGTCAAATAAACACTGTGTACTAAAACACGCGAGGAGCTATCGTAGCACTTGTTACAACGATTTTATTACTGGTCTTACTAGATACTACTACATCTTAGTTAAAATGTTTACACGGCGATTAGATCTTAGAGTAAGAAAAAGCTTCAACATACCTGTAGCAATTCCATACTTATATAGACTGAATTTACACTTAAAAGAATAAACAGAACACGGTTTATGTGTTTTTTACTTCCTCTACTACGTATAGGGGAAGTTTTGTATTCCACCCAAAAATTCGATACTGAGATTTCACCGGAAATATATGTTTTGAAACCCCCTGAATCCAAAAAAAGCATTTTTGGAAACATGTCCGTGTGTGTGTCCATATGTCTGTGTGTCTGTGAACAGCATAACTCAGAAACGAACAGTCGGATAAACACCAAACTGGGTATTTAGGTTCAGTATTTTCCAGATGCGACACGAAAGTTTTCAAGAAAATCCCTCCAGCCCAGATTACCCTTTACATGGAACATTTCTCGAAAATTTTAATTTTCTCAAAAATGGCTCTAACGATTTTGATTAAAATATCATCTGTTTAAGATATTTTCATGACAAACGAAATGTAAATCTCGAATTTTCTTGGGAATATCTCCAAAAGTATTCTTCATTGTGAACGACTTTTGCATAAGTGGTCAACCATAAGAGATAGACAAAATTTTACTACACAAAAAAATGTAGAGCGCGTTAAAATACACACTTTATGTCATATACATATTTTTTTGTTGAGTGAACCATTTTCGAGATATTCCTTGTTATTCCCTTAAATTTTCGAATACTTATACTTTTTCCCAAATTTGTAATTAATTTTTTTTGTCCTGGTAATACAAAGAGAATGGAATACTCCACATAGCAACCAGCTCTTAAAATCTCATTAAAACAACATTTATGTCATATATATTTTTTATGGAGTGAACCATTTCCGAGATATTCCTTGTTATTTTTTTGAATTTTCCAATACATATAGCTTTTCTCAAATGGGAATTCGTTATTCGTTTTTCTTATGTCCTGGACTTTGTTTCTGCAAATGTTTATCTCGATTAGCATGAAGTAGATGGAGAATAAGCGTTTGTAAAAATAGTTTGTACAAGAGTAGTGAAAGTCACGTGAGTGTAACACATCAGATTTTTCAAATGAAGCCCGCACCCGAGGGCTTGGCCCGAGCCCGTACAGACCTCTGTTTTATCCATCTCTTGTATACCACAAGAGATGGATTTGTGTAATTTTGTGTAATTATACAAAATTACACAAAATTCATTCATAATTCGCAGCCTATTCGCAGCAAATAGAGATATACATTTTCTTCCTCTGTCAAGAAATAGCTTAAATATTTGGTATTTGAATTAAAATTCTGTGAACATCAAAAACAACGAAGTATTTCCTATGTAAAAGGTAGTGGCCACTTTGGAACTTAAATACCAACTTTGTATTGATGTATCATTTTGTTTTTGAGTTATGTTATTCACTCATACACATAGACCTTTTTCTAAATATAATTTTTATTTAGGGGACCTCAAAACATATCTCCAATGAAACCTTGATTCAAATATTTGGATAATACTTCTAGTTTCTATACCTAGGTAAGTAGTAGAGAAAGTAAAAATTGTGATTGTGCATTTCTGTTTTTAATTTTATTTGATGCTTTAAAAGTTAATAACTCTATCAATCTTGATTTATAACACGATTTTGGTTATCTGGAGTTTCGTAATGTCCAGGAACCATTTTAGAAGAACTGTATGAAAAGTCGATAGCTTTGAATATTTAGAATAAACAAAAATCTTGAGAAAAAGAGATGTCAACAATCAACCTCTAAAGTGAAAAGTATTTTTGATTGTTTATTCTCATTTTATTACATTTATAAAAGTAATCATTCACCATACTAAACGTGAAAATCAATATTCAAATATTCATTATTACTATTAACTCTTGAATACTCTTGCCCACACAGTACAATATATTTATCAGATCTCAGTGGTGGATTCTGTTAAAAGGAAAAGAGCTTTATCAGTTTTTAAATCAATTACTGCTAATACAGCTGGTTAATGTACACAGATGTCCAACCTTTGCTCTCAGCTTGCCTCGAGATGTCAACAGGAAGACAGATGGTGGCATACCGGACTGCAGACAAGTGAAAAGCAACATCCGTGGTCGAGAAAGTTCTATCCTCGCATGAAACAGGAGAAGAATGACAGAAAAACTGAGGAACCTTGAAGACACGTCCGTTATCTTGTTTGGAAAGTGACAGAGGATACCACAACCCATGTTTTGTTAGGAATCCCTTAAAACGCAACATATCGCGTACCCGATGACCCGCTTCTTAAATTCTTAATTCTTCCTCCAAGAGAAAGATGGCTGCATCTCGTTCTCCTGGTTGTTCAAGCGCTTTTAGCTACTTACACAAGGGCATCAATATGAATAAAGACTAGGAATTCGTAGATATCACTATCATCAGCTTGAAGCCGCGCTTTGTGAGCATCGGAGATTTAGATGAGATTTTTTAATAGTTCAGGGTGAACTGTTATGTACTCTAATTAATATATGAATTACAGTAGCTTTTTTATAGTGTGCAATATTCTGCAATTCATTATTTTACAAAAGGGCAGTACAAATTAATTTTAAATTTATGCTAGTTCCGTTGACGATGTATGCAGGAAGAGAAGAGAAATTAAGAACCACCAGTTTTATGAAAATAGACATACAATATGCATTATTATCATAAGTAATACCCAAGTGACTTTGATACCCACTAATGCAATTATCTGTCTAATATCGAACCTAGGGCTGGTATTTTCTAAGACTATTTAATGAGTGAAAAGTTTAATATACCTACAATATTAATAAAATTAAAATAAGATAGGTATTTTATATAATATTATTTAATTGAGTTTATTGCATACCAATATCGTAACGTAGCACGACCTTTTATTTCTTTAAGAACGTTTCATTCGTTTCATTAGCTTACAAATCGATTTAACTAGGGATCTAGGAAGCCTATTCTGATGCACATCCACGTTAATATTGGTGGTTGGTATAAACTATAAAAATGGCGAAATTTGCCAATTTGCGTACTCAAAGTATTAAAGAAGCTCCAGATAATGCGAGATGAAAGAGGTAAACCACTTCAGTGATTATACTAAAACACACACACACATAAAAAGGAATTTTTCTTGCATTGCAATTATCTTACCGAATCCTCCCTCTTGTTTATACATTTTTAGGCAATTTAATTGAGCTTTCAAACTCATGACAACAAACAATGATTAATTTCAACTAAATTATCGAAAAACTATCAGCACTCATAGTATTACTGAGGATAGTCCGCAGTGATTGGTTCAAGTGACATAGGCTGCGAATTGAATTGGTTAATATTGCCTGGTCCATGACGTAATTTAATTGATATCTGAAATAAAAGAATTTCATAGAATCAAGGATTAACAACAAACCAAGGGCACCTACTCCAGAGAAGGAACTAAAGCAGTGAGATTACCCCTGGGTTCGTTTAGGTACACTGGCGAGCAAACTGTTTTGCCCCATTAATTTGTTTTAATTGTGTGAGTACACTGGCGAGCGAACTGTTTTGCCTCATTAATTTGTTTTAATTGTGTGAGTACACTGACAAGCAAACTGTTTTGCCCCATTAACTTGTTTTAATCGTGTGGGTACACTGGCGATCAAACTGTTTTCCCCCATTAATTTGCTTTAATCGTGTGGATACACTGGCGATCAAACTGTTTTCCCCCATTAATTTGTTTTAATCGTGTGCGTACACTGGAGAGCAAACTGTTTTCCCCCATTAATTTGTTTTAATTGTGTGAGTACACTGGCGAGGAAACTGTTTTGCCTCATTAATTTGTTTTAATTGTGTGAGTACACAATACTGTTTTGCACCATTAATTTGTTTGAATCATGTGGGTACACTGGCGAGCAAACCATTTTTCTCCATTAATTTGTTTTAATTGTGTGAGTACACTGGCGATCAAACTGTTTTGCTCCATTAATTTGTTTTAATCGTGTGCGTACACTGGAGAGAAAACTGTTTTGCCTCATTAATTTATTTTAATTGTGTGAGAACACTGGCCAGCAAACTGTTTTGCCCCATTAATTTGTTTTAATTGTGTGGGTACACTGGTGAGCAAACTGTTTTGCCCCATTAATTTTTTTTAATAGTGTGGGTACACTGGAGAGCAACTGTTTTGCCCCATTACTTTTTACTTTCTCTACTACGTATAGTAAGTAGGGGAAGTATTGCATTCCACCCAAAAATTCGATACCGAGATTTCACCGGAAATACATGTTTTGAGACCTCCTGAATCCAAAAAAAGCATTTTTGGAAACATGTCCGTGTGTGTGTCTGTGTGTGTGTCTGTGTGTGTGTGTGTCTGTGTGTGTGTCTGTGTGTCTGTGAACAGCATAGCTCAAAAACGAACAGTTGGATAAGCACCAAACTTGGTATTTAGGTTCAGTATCTTCCAGCGATGCGACACGAAGGTTCTCAAGAAAATCCCCCCACCCCAGACTACCCTTTACATGGAAGATTTTTCGAAAAGTTTAATTTTCTCAAAAATGGCTCTAACGATTTTGATGAAAATATCATATGTTTAAGATAATGTCATGAGAAATGAAATGTATATCTCGAATTTTCTGGGAATGTCTCCAAAAGTATTCTTCATTGTGAACGACTTTTGCATAACTGGTAAACCATAAGAGCTAGGCAAAATTTTACTACACAAAAAATGTAGATCGCGTTAAAATACACAACTTATGTCATATACATTTCTTTTGTTGAGTGAACCGTTTTCGAGATATTGCTTGTTATTTCCTTAAATTTTCCAATACTTATACTTTTTCGCAAATTCGTTATTCATTTTTTTATGTCCTGGACATGCAAAGAGAATGGAATGCGCCACATAGCAACCAGCGTTAAAATATTTGACTATCGCTTAAAAGCTACCATATTTCCCTTGCATCTACAACAAAATTTCCAATAAGATTGACATCTCGATATCTCGATTAACATGAAGCATATGGAGAATAGGCGTTTGTAAAAATAAATTGTACAAGAGTAGAGAAAGTCATGTGAGTGTAGCACATCAGATTTTTTTTATGTCCTGGACATGCAAAGAGAATGGAATGCGCCACATAGCAACCAACGTTAAAATATTTGACTATCGCTTAAAATCTAGCATATTCCCCTTGCATCTACATGTACATTACCAATAAGATTGACATCTCGATATCTCGATTAACATGAAGCATATGGAGAATAGGCGTTTGTAAAAATAGATTGTACAAGAGTAGAGAAAGTCATGTGAGTGTAACACATCAGATTTTTTTTAATTGTGTGGGTACACTGGCGAGCAAACGGTTTTGCCCCATTAATTTGTTTTTTAATTATATCGTGCACTTACGAGCAAACTGCTTATCCCCTTTAATTTGTTTTTATTGTTTGAGTACACTGGCAAGCAAACTGTTTTGCCAAATTAATTTGTTTTAAATATTATGGTGCACTTACCAGCAAACTGCTTTTTCCCCATTAATTTTTTTTATCGTTTGAGTACACTGGCGAGCAAACTGTTTTGCCACATTAATTTGTTGTAATTATTACATTACACTTAGGAGCAAACTGCTTTTCCCCATTAATTTGTTTTTATCGTTTGAGTACACTGGCGAGCAAACTGTTTTGCCACATTAATTTGTTTTAATTATTATGGTGCACTTATCAGCAAACTGCTTGCTTATCCCTTTAATTTATTTTTATCGTTTGAGCACACTGGCGAGCAAACTGTTTTGCCACATTAATTTGTTTTAATTATTATATTACACTTACGAGCAAACTGCTTTTCTCAATTAATTTGTTTTTATCATTTGGGTACACTGGCGAGCAAAGTGTTTTGCCACATTAATTTGTTTTTATCGTTTGAGTACACTGGCGAGTACACTGTTTTGCCACCTTAATTTGTTTTAATTATTATGGTGCACTTACGATCAAACTGCTTTTCCCCTTTAATTTGTTTATATCGTTTGGGTACACTGGCAAGCAAACTGTTTTGCCAAATTAATTTGTTTTAAATATTATGGTGCACTTACCAGCAAACTGCTTTTTCCACATTAATTTTTTTTATCGTTTGAGTACACTGGCGAGGAAACTGTTTTGCCACCTTAATTTGTTGTAATTATTACATTACACTTAGGAGCAAACTGCTTTTCCCCATTAATTTGTTTTTATCGTTTGAGTACACTGGCGAGCAAACTGTTTTGCCACATTAATTTGTTTTAATTATTATGGTGCACTTATCAGCAAACTGCTTGCTTATCCCTTTAATTTATTTTTATCGTTTGAGTACACTGGCGAGCAAACTGTTTTGCCACATTAATTTGTTTTAATTATTATATTACACTTACGAGCAAACTGCTTTTCTCAATTAATTTGTTTTTATCATTTGGGTACACTGGCGAGCAAAGTGTTTTGCCACATTAATTTGTTTTTATCGTTTGAGTACACTGGCGAGTACACTGTTTTGCCACCTTAATTTGTTTTAATTATTATGGTGCACTTACGATCAAACTGCTTTTCCCCTTTAATTTGTTTCTATCGTTTGGGTACACTGGCGAGCAAACTGTTTTGCCACATTGATTTGTTTTAATTATTATGGTGCACTTACGATCAAACTGCTTTTCCCCTTTAATTTGTTTCTATCGTTTGGGTACACTGGCGAGCAAACTGTTTTGCCACCTTAATTTGTTTTAATTATTATAGTCCACTTACGATCAAACTGCTTTTCCCCTTTAATTTGTTTCTATCGTTTGGGTACACTGGCGAGCAAACTGTTTTGCCACATTGATTTGTTTTAATTATTATGGTGCACTTACGATCAAACTGCTTTTCCCCTTTAATTTGTTTCTATCGTTTGGGTACACTGGCGAGCAAACTGATTTGCCACATTGATTTGTTTTAATTATTATGGTGCACTTACGATCAAACTGCTTTCCCCCTTTAATTTGTTTCTATCGTTTGGGTACACTGGCGAGCAAACTGCTTTTCCCCATTAATTTGTTTTCATCGTTTGAGTACACTGGCGAGCAAACTGTCTTGCCACATTAATTTGTTTTAATTATTATGGTACACTTATGAGCAAACTGTTTTTCCCCATTAATTTATTTTTATCGTTTGGGTACACTGGCGAGCAAACTGTTTTGCCACATTAATTTGTTTTAATTATTATGATGCACTTACCAGCAAACTGCTTATCCCCTTTAATTTGTTTTTATCGTTTGGGTACACTGGCGAGCAAACTGTTTTGCCACATTAATTTGTTTCAATCATTTAGGTGCAATAACAAGCAAACTGGTGTGCCCCATTAATAAGTTTAATCATTTGGGCACCCTAACGAACAAACTGTTTTGTCCAATTAATTTGTTTTGAGATTGTGCCCAAATTTTAGGAAAATACTTTTTTTTAATTCCTGCATCACCTATTTATATAGGTAGAAGGAGTACTGCATTCCACCCTACACATCCAATGTACCGATTTCTTTATAATACACGTATTAAGGTCCTTGCACAAATAAGATAACTGATTTAAGAAGGTACCCTGCACAACATAATTCGAAAAGGTAAGGTTGAATGAATACCTTATTCCATACTTGAGTCAGAAATGTTTAAGCATGGCAGAAGATTTTCAAGAGAATTCTCTCACCTCGAGCTGACATTTACATGCAAATGTTTTCGTTATTTTAGTTTTCTCCGAGATTTTTAAGCCTGCACTCATTAACTGAAGGCCTAGGGTTCAAATACTGCAAGGCCCGTCCTCTCTGAGATTTCTTCCGGGTTTTTCTCAAGTCCTCATAACTGACAAATGCCGGGGAAGACTCTAAACTCTCCAAAATTTCCCTTCCCAATTATCATTTCATAAATTACCAGTGTCAGCCTATGAGGCCTAGTAAGAGAGGGCGTTAAATATTATTAAATGATAAATTAAAGTCTGTCTCTTATTATTTTCCAGCTATAGGCAATTATACAGCATTCAATCAATATGAAGAGGACTTCATAGGCCTGCATAGAAAATTTTAGATACCCGTTTTATTTGTCATGCAAGTGTCATACTCATGTGGCATTTTAATCAGAATCGTTAGAGCCATTTTTGAGAAAATAAAAAATAATAAAAATTTATCATGTAAAGGATAGTTTGGGGCTTGGGGAAGTTTTTACTTTCTCTACTACGTATAGTAAGTAGGGGAAGTATTGTATTCCAACCAAAAATTAGATACCGACATTTCACCGGAAATATATGTTTTGAGACCCCCTGAATCCAAAAATAGCATTTTTGGAAACTTGTCCGTGTGTGTGTCTGTGTGACTGTGAACAGCATAACTCAGAAACGAACAGTCGGATAAACACCAAACTTGGTATTTAGGTTCAGTATCTTTCAGAGATGCGACACAAAGGTTTTCAAGAAAATCCCCCCGCCCCAGATTACCCTTTACATGGAACATTTTTCGAAAATTTTAATTTTCTCAAAAATGGCTCTAACGATTTTGATTAAAATATCATATGTTTAAGATATTTTCATGATAAATGAAATGTATATCTCGAATTTTCTGGGAATGTCTCCAAAAGTATTCTTCATTGTGAACGACTTTTGCATAACTGGTAAACCATAAGAGATAGACAAAATTTTATACACAAAAGATGTAGATTGCGTTAAAATACACAATTTGTGACATATACATTTTGTTGTTGAGTGAACCATTTTCGAGATATTGCTTGTTATTCCCTTAAATTTTTCAATACTTATACCTTTTCTCAAATGGGAATTCGTTATTCATTTTTTTGTCTTGGATATGCAAAGAGTATTAATCTGTGGCAAAGGGAATGGTGCTGCACCTAGCAACCAGCTATTAAGAAATATGTATGTGCTTAAAGGCTACTTATTTCTATATTGCCCTTGTAAATATATATTCCCCTTACATCTACAAGAAACTTAGCAATAAGCTAGAGTCTGCAAATGTTTATCTCGATTAACATGAAGTAGATGGAGAATAATCGTTTATAAAAATAGTTTGTACAAGAGTAGAGAAAGTCATGTGAGTGTAACACATCAGATTTTTTTTATTTCACATAGCCACCTCATAGCATCTACTTGTGTTTTACTCCTATTTTCGTAAAATTTCATTATTTGTTTTGTGTGCCTGTTTGAGTTAATTCGTTTAATATGACCTTAAAATTTTAACCCTGGCTTTTTAATGTCACTGTGAATGTCTGTATATATATATATATATTTTAATTTCATTTTTTAGTTTTGAGTCTGTATTGTTCATCTATGTCTTTTGGACCTAAAATGTTTCTTGTAATTTTCTATTCTTTTTCCACAATAATTTCGATATCTGTTTTTCTGGTTTAATTACAGTGTAATAATGTCTTAAATTTGCAAACTTGATCCATTTTCCTTAATTATTTCACCAAGGTATTTCGTTTAAGTTTTCCATATTTGGTTTCCATGAATTTTAGTGCTTCATTATTGCGCGAAATATATTCATTGTTTTTGGAAGGATATTTGCAGACTGGTTTTCTCTGCAATTTCTTTAAATATTTGAATTTGTTTTGGGGATGTTACGATGTCACGAGCGAGGATCATCTATATACTAGGCAATCTATCTTTAAGTTTCCTCTGCCTAATAGAATCGGTTGATTAGTTTTGGGAATTGTTTTCTGTTTACGCCATTTTAAAAAGAAGAGAAGAAAGTCCATCTCCTTGTCTTACTCCTGTTTGGCTTCAATACTATTATTATTTTTATTTAAATTACTATATTGAACTATCAATTTTCCTTAAAATAAGTAAGAAGCAAATCAATTGTAATCTAATCTAATGAATTTAAAATTTCTTTAAATGAAAAAAGTATAATGCCTGATTCAAAAGGTTACATAATTATATACTTAATAACAAATAAACTTATAGATCGATATGTCATAGATGTACAATACCTAGAAATTCAATAACACATTGGTCTTGTAAACCAAAAATAAGAATTAACTTTTAAAACCAATTAGGCCTATCGGAGATGAATTAACTGGGTAAAATGATGCTCAAATGAGCCCGGGGTCCATAGAGCTTAAAGTTACCCGACATTCGTCTTTCCAGGATAAAACCTTATCCGGGTAACTCACCCTAACCGAGATTCGAACTAGGCACCTCTTGAAATAATAATACAAATAATAATATTATTATTATTGTTAATGGAAGTAGAAAATGTAGCTGCTTTTGTCATTACTGAGTTAATAATGATGTTAAGTGAAACAGAGGTGCCCGCCTCTGTGGTGTAGGGGGTAGCGCGTTTGCCTCATACTCAAGAGATCCCGATAAGGTGTTTTCCGGGGTTTTCTCTTATCCTGAAGAGACGAGTGTCTGGTAACTCTAAACACTATGCATCCCGGGCTTATTTGCTCATCATTACACCCTATTCAATCATTCATCGTCCTATATGAACCACGAGGCAAAACTAAAAAGGACATAAAACTTAAAAAAAAAATCTGATGTGTTACACTCACATGACTTTCTCTACTCTTGTACAAACTACTTTTACAAACGCTTATTCTCCATATGCTTCATGTTAATCGAGATATCGAGATGTCAATATTATTGCTAATTTTCTTGTAGATGCAAGGGGAATATGGTAGGTTTTAAGCGATAGTCAAATATTTAAGCGCTGGTTGTTATGTGGCGCATTCCATTCTCTTTGCATGTCCAGGACAAAAAAATGAGTAACGAATTTGAGAAAAAGTATAAGTATTGGAAAATATAAGGGAATAACAAGCAATATCTCGAAAACGGTTCACTCAACAAAAAAAATGTATATGACATAAATTGTGTATTGTAACGCGATCTACATTTTTTGTGCAGTAAAATTTTGTCTATCTCTTATGGTTTACCAGTTATGCAAAAGTCGTTCACAATGCAGAACACTTTTGGAGACATTCCCAGAAAATTCGAGATATACATTTCATTTCTCATGACATTATCTTAAACATATGATATTTTCATCAAAATCGTTAGAGCCATTTTTGAGAAAATTAAAATTTTCGAAAAATGTTCCATGTAAAGGGTAGTCTGGGGTGGGGGGATTTTCTTGAAAACCTTCGTGTCGCATCTCTGGAAGATACTGAACCTAAATACCAAGTTTGGTGTTTATCCGACTGTTCGTTTCTGAGTTATGCTGTTCACAGACACACACACACACACACACACACACACACAGACACACACACGGACATGTTTCCAAAAATGTTTTTTTTGGATTCAGGGAGTCTCAAAACATGTATTTCCGGTGAAATCTCGGTATCGAATTTTTGGGTGGAATGCAATACTTCCCCTACTTACTATACGTAGTAGAGAAAGTAAAAAGTGCAATAGATGCAACATAATCCATTTAAATTAGTAGGTATCCTTCAACAGAAAACTACATTATTTGGTATACTTGTGTGTAATTCACTAAGGAAAAGGTCACCTGAAGTAAAGAACGATGTCACATATTTGAACGAAGCTGTTCCTATGACCTTCCCCCGTTTAAGATTTCTCCTATCATGAATGAAAGGTAATTTAATATCACCTCGCCCTTCGCCGAACTGGCCTCAACGTTAATCATCCGCCAGACGCGGAAAAAGGAAGAAAACACGAGCTGAGCTGTCCATGTGTGGACACGCACGGTGAAAACTGACCAGCTTTCTCGGTCCGCCGTTACTTTCACCTTCTGGTGCAGTCCCAGCATCCCACTGTTGCCACTTTCTCCACTTGCATCTCCACACACGCCGTCTAATTACTGCTTCCTATTGCTTTCGCTTCTTACGAAAATGCGGGGGCACCCCATCTTGCTCATACTTCTTGCGAAATTATTAGCGTTTGATCAGCGAGTGGTGAATGAGTCAGCAAGTATCCGCGATGTCAGATGCTTCGTGTTTTTTTTCAGGAGAGACTCCCGGAAGTAGCACAATTATGTCAATGATCACTTGTAAAAGTTTCGATTTGAGAAATTATGTAGAACATTACAGAAAAATACGGAGCACGAAAGAAAATACTTTAGTGAGGAACTGTTTCCAGGATAAGGGATATGTAGTATAAGAAGGCAAAATAATAACATTGAAAATATTTCTAAAATATAGTCTTGTTAAAGAAAAAGAAACAAAGGCTATGATTATAGAAGAACAGCAAGCAAATATAATTGCGAATCCGATATAAGGCAGCAGGAAAAGTGGATGATAAGTCTAATATGAACTGTTATCAAGAAATTGGGTGATCCTGAGGCTGAATTTGCCAATGTTTGTAATTGTAAAATTATTTAGTTTAATACAAACATTGATAGACATTAAAGGCTCCTTGCAACGTAAAATTTGGAATAAATCAACTTGTTTCTTAAGCTTAAAAGTATAGACATTTACCCACTTATTGAGTTATTAATTTTGCTTTAAGTTCAGATGTTTTATATAAGCATTTGTAAACCTTTTAATTAAAAATTGTTTTTGTCTGAACCATAACAGAAAAATAATAGCTGGAGCTGATAGTATGTTTATGAAATAACCCAAAGGGGATACGCGAGGAGCAATATTTATATCTTGAAAGATGTATATTATTGAAAAATGTGCAAGAAAACATTGTATAAGCATTTAAAAGCATACTAACTCACCATTTCAATGTTGTTAATACACCTTTAAAAATGATGCACGATGCGCATTGCTCTTGAGTATATTAAACAGAGAAATGCAAAGGAAGAGATAAGTAAAGTTCTTTGTGTGGAAACTTTAGCTGGAGACGGAGTAAGGAATAGCAACCTGAAACCTTTGAAAAGAAGTGGATGCAGATAACAGTAAGTAATTTATTTAGTTTGGAAGATGTGGACGAAGAAAAACAACGCCGCAATTGGTCAGAAGGCGCAAAAGATATTGGCTGGAACAATGGATGATGGAAACAGTTTATAGTGGGTAGAAGTTTATGAATGATTAATTGAGTATTTATAATTAACAGAAGTACTTTTTATTGTGATGTTATCATATGATAATTTAAACTGAGTCGTTACTTGTTAATTCCCATTACATTAGCGCTAGATGTTAACTAAGGAGCGCTTTCGGGAGATATGTTTCGCCCATCATCAGCTACGGCCGACTAGCTACAGCTTCTCTCCCCTAACCTCAAGAAGTATTTCATTAGACGATTCTTCTGCCCTCTGTTGTGAAGAATTGGAAACTAGTGGTGTTGGATTTGTTGCCATCTGTAATGAAGGTTGGGAACTTATCTGTCTTCTTTCTTCTCTCTTGTAATCTGATTGGATCAGCTGCATTAAGTTGTCTGTAGGCGGTATTTCAAAATTCAAAGTATTCTTAATGTTGAGATGAATAAAAATACTTTCCCAAATTGCCAAGTGTGAAGGAATCTGTGTAGATTTTAGTAGTGTTATCTCTTGTCCTATTTCATGGTTACTGTTCCAAAATTGGTTGGCCACTTCTGATTTATCTATTTGTTTCAATTTTATATTGCTTTGGTGTTCACTTAGTCTTATTTTTAAATTCCTTTTAGTTCTACCTATATTGAGTATTTCTTCGTTCTGTAGGAAATACCATTCTTATTATTTCATCTAAATGAAGACATTTTTGCAAAAGAGGTTAGGCTTGATTTTTTTCCCGGTAATACAGATTAAATAGTTTGTCATGTGTAGAAGAATTTGTCTGCTTCTGATGACAAAAATAATTCAAATCCAATAATGAACCGAGTCCATAGAGGTGAAGAATATAAGTGAATTAAAACAAGCATACATATCAATGAACTTCGAATATGAGGATCATTTAAAATGCAACATTCTAAATCTATAAGCTTATTGATCCTTCACCAAAAAAAAGAGCCTAATCTGAAAAATTGAAAGCTGTCATGAACTTTACCTTGCATTAAAAGGGTATCGAGCACAAATTTCTATATCACAGTTAATCTACAACAAAATCAAGATGTATGTCAAGTCTAACGAACACTTCAAGGTATATGTATATCTTTTTAAGTTATGAAGGTGTAGTTTATAGTTTTCATATTGTTTTGATAATAAAATATTGTTTTAACATGAAATTTCCATTGTGGTAAAATGAAATACCTTACCTGAATAATCAAAAGACTAATGGAATAAATGTCCAGTTATTCTGTAAGATCAGGAACTGCGATAAGTAAACTTTTTGTGTTTATAACATACAAAACAGAAAATTGCCATGTTACTTATGCTACCAATGCTCTCAGCACTCAAAACGTGCTACAGTAAGCAAGAAAGTGTATTGCAAAAATAGAGGACATTGTTTATCGATTCCTAACATGCCTTTTTCTTTCAGATGAATGATAAAAGAAAATTTTAAAGCACAACTTATGATAAAAAAATTTTAATATGGCACATTGTTAACCTGAAACGATTATTATTCTAATGTATCTATAACTTCCTACAAGGGTGCATCCAGTGGCCATCAAAAGGGACGACCGCACTCTCTCGTAAAGGTTTTATATCGCTCCTAAATCATACAGATAGAAACATTGATATAGAAACCGTAGCTAAATTTGCCAAATATTCCAGAAGATTAGATCTTACTTTGTAGATTTACACAAATTTATGGAACCTAAAAATCACTTTAATTAAAGAACAATAGATGTAAGTTGATATTTTAAACACAATTTACCTATATGCTAATTTCTAATACTTTGATGTATTTTTTATTTTGTTGAGCGAAGTAAATCATTATTATTACCACTCCAATTGTTTTTATTTCATAGGAAATATTTGGTAACCCTTTCCTAGACAAACCCTGAACTCACACAAGATTTATTTCTACCGAAAAAGTTTGCTTAAATTAATGAAATATTTAGATATTTCCCTAAGAGAGATGTTACCATCTATGAATGTCAGTACAGCTTCAATGCTGTTTTGTTAGCTAGAGGTTAAGGAGGTAACTATGTTTTATATAAATAACTTCTAAACAGCAAAACTATATGTAGAATCCAAAGATAAAAGCGTTCGTCATATACGTACATAGCAAGCGCTTTCTACAACTATGATTTCTACAAAAGTGATTTTGTAAAGCACAATGTAGAACATCTTTCATGGAGATATTTAATGCGCTAAGTAGTTTTTATCTTAATGGTTAGAATATAAAGCTCGGAAGTAAGCTTTGCAGAATCGACAAAAAGTTTTAAAAGATTTTTATATCCGAGATTCGGTAAAAAAAAACCTGTGAAACATTAAATTGAGTTTTATTTATGGACGCTTTTTTATTACTATGGACCTTAGTGTCCCATTCTATATTGGGCGTGAAAGACCGGAACTTTTGCTCAATGGTCTCTTTATCAGGCTTGAGGTCGTTTTATGTGCCGTAAAACTACGATATGGGACTATTGGCTTTACTTCCCTTCCGAACGTAGCCATGCTAAGGACTTTTAAGCCCCCCCCCAAAAAAAAATCCCTTGCCCTCTGCCGGGTTTAAACCAGCGTCCTCGGGAACTAGAGGCTGGCATGGTAACCCTAGACCACGGAAGATGAAAAAAAAAGGGTATTGAGTGGGTCTCACAAATACAATATCTTATAGTTTCTGAAATGAGATAACATTATCTTTGTTTCATTTAACACTGGTCATATTTTATTGTTGCAATTTTATTGATGTATAAGAATACAACTTATCAAAATTTAGGTTCTGAAAACTACCCCCCCCCCCCATTCAAAAGCATAGACGTTTCAAAGCGATGAACTCTGAAGGCTGGCCAGAACTGAGCGTCCATTTCTTCGTTCTCTGGTGTAGATTCTTGGTGTTGCTGTAGAGGTCTAAAAGTGTTTAATAGTTACCTTTTCCCCCCAAAACAAATTGTGTCACTACATAAAAGGTTGTTCATAACAATCCACATGAACCGTTGTTGGAATTTGCGCTATCCAGAACCTTTTTATGGTTCCGTTGCAACTGAAATGGCGCCAACAATTGGAAATGTACCCTTGCGTTCCATCGCTGCGGCCTTAGCCTTAGTTACTGTCAACCTAAAAAGATTTAGATCTTTCTGTCGGGTCTTGTACAATGTTTTTGCTCAACGCATTTTGAAAATATTATATATGTAGAGGTTATGAGTAGCTAGCTTAATAATAAGTGAGTGACAAAAATATTCCACTTTACAACGGTGGATTCCGAAAAGGCATGACAAATAATGAGATATTACAGCATCCTTAGGCTGGTGACCATAGATTTTCTTATACTAAGCTTTCAGTTCCCACCACTGGTTTGTTATTTCTAATTTTAAGGAATTTTGAACAAATAAACACCTGCATTACTTTGTAAAACACGTTTTTATTTTTCGTTACAAAAACAAAACTCAACAACAATATAATACAAGTGTGAACATTCACGCGCATACATATATACTAATAATGTGGATAACAATATCATGTTAGAAATGGAAGCATCATTAAATAATCTCCCATTGTTGTACTTAGCAGACAAAGGAAGAATAATCTCAAAGGGACTCACCATTGGTCTTTACGGTGAGGTTTTACGTTAAAGGTTTTTCTAAACCTGCGAATGCTACTAAAAGTCTTTCATTCTGCTGCGACTGTTAAAATATGGCATGAATATTATAATTATTTGTCATAGTCTATTGGTATATTTGCCCTGTTAGATTGAACAGCAATCGTAGACATACACGACTTTAATCGCACGTCGTGAACTCGAATGTTGGTATCACTGTAAAAGTTTACACTGCAGTGATAGAGAAATCATCCTGTAGTTGACACACGCCTATGTAAGTCAGCTACCAATGAACACGTCTTCTCATTGACCAATTATCAGTCACCTAGATGTATCTTCCTGACAGGTTGGTCAGATAGATGACTTCTGACAACTGACTCACACAAGTTGTCAGCTACAAAGTAATTTCTTTCTCACTACAAACACTTAGCTTTCGTTTCTTATTCTTCCTTGCTGACCAAACTATGGGTAAAACCCACGATAAACACGTTATACGTCGAGCTTGAAGAAAATTTGAGTCCAAAACAGTCACGTATCATTCACTAACTGCACTTTGGAACCGAGGCAAAACTCTGCTGGTAGCATTGACAACCAAAACTAGGCCGAAAAACTAACATCTGTTAATATTAAATCTTCACAGGCCTTCCAAGTCCTTGCTCAGCAACTTCCCTCTGAAGTAGCATCCTCGATCCTTTCAAGATATGGGTACATCCCGTATAGATAAGGAGTTATTGTCCACGTACTTAATTCACTGTCGTGGGAACTGCCACGACCGCTGTTGTTGTTGTTGCTGTGGCTGTTGTTGTTTCAGCTGTTGTTGCTGTTGCTGCTGCTGTTGGAAATACTGTGGCTGTGTGGGGGTATCGGACCTAGATATGGCGCTTTTGCGATTCCAGTCAGGCTCCTGATTTGCTCGCGGCGCAGGGAACGCCAGCTGTTTTTGCTGTTTTTGCGACTCGGCTGTTGGGTTGTCCTTGCGGTCCCAACCGTGTTCTTCGTGGTGCGGAGGATGATGTTCGTCGATTATTTCCCATTCGTGAATCCAAACAGGCTTCCAGATTTTCTTCCATGCAGGAACCCAAATCTTCTTCCATTCCGGTACCCATACCTTCTTCCATGCTTCCTTCCATACGAGCTTTTTGTCGGGGACCCATATCTGCTTTTTCTCCGTCCTCCAGATCTGCTTCCATGCCTCCTTCCAGACGAGCTTCTTATCAGGCACCCAGATTTGTTTCTTTTCCGTCCTCCAGACTTGTTTCCAGGCCTCCTTCCAGACGAGCTTCTTATCAGGTACCCAAACTTGTTTCTTGGCTGGTTTCCAGATTTGCTTCCACTCTTCTTTCCATATCAACTTCTTGTCCGGAACCCAGACTTGTTTCTTAGCTGTCTTCCAGACTTTCTTCCAAACTGGTTTCCATACCACTTTCTTCTTCCAAACATCATGAGAGGTGTATTCCCAGCCTTCATGGTCCTTACCAAGGTGTTTCTCTCCTGGAACCCAAACTTTTACTAGTTCTGGAACCCAGATCTTCTTCCAATCCGGTACTTGAACTTCCTTCCAAGCGGGCACCTGAATTTCCTTCCATATGGGTTTCCAAACCTTTTTCCAGTCAGGAACCTGGATTTCCTTCCATGCTGGTACTTGAGTCGGTACCCATACAGGTTTCCAGATCTTCTTCCAATCAGGAACTTGGATCTCCTTCCAGGCGGGAACTTTTATTGGTACCCACACCGGCTTCCAAACCTTTTTCCAATCTGGAACCTTGATTTCCTTCCATGCAGGTACCTCGATGGGTTCCCAGACAGGTTTATGGATTTTTTTCCATGCAGGTTTCCAGATCTGTTTGGAGGCGGGCTTCCAGATTTTCTGCCAGCCTGGTTTCCAGATGAGCTTCTTCTTCCAGTAGCCCTTTGGTTCCTCATGGTGATGATGTTCCTCGTGATGGTGTTCCTCATGGTGGTGGTGATCCTCGTAATGCTGGTGGTCCTCTACATGCTCGTGGTGATGTTCCTCATAGCCACCACGCCTCTGCGCCTGTTGTCCCTGATTCTGCTGCGGGAAAGGGAATACTGGGCCCAATGCCGCCAATGACCTGTAGACACCAACATCACAAGGCTACAGCATCTTGTTGTAATAACGAGTTCACTGCATAGCAGGATCACAGGTCAATGGAATGGTTATGCACACAGGAGGGGAAATTAACCACCACCAATATACAAATATGTGAAGAAATTCTATATCAAGCCTCTATCAGCTTCTCAGAGAAGCACTCAGAGGAATTTATTCAGTGCGTGGAGTTAAAGGAACAATATTATCATTGTAATATTAATACTTGTAGAGTGATTAGAACATTAGAGAATAAGGAACCTAGTTTCTGTGAAAACAGAGTATCTATGGCGAGAAAAAGAACATTTTTCACTGTTTTGATGCAGGTGGTGAAGCTTAGATGTCCGGACACACCCAACTCCCGTATGCCGAAAGCATGCAATTGTAATGTATAACAATTTAATTTTATAATTTGCAGTAGAGTTCTTGATGAATATCAGCTGCAATGTGGACTGACTTGAAATTTTGAGATGTACGAACGCTTCTGCTAATATAATTAGTATAATCTCCCTTCACCATAACCTGATAAGATGCATGGATGAATCCCGCAGGGTAATACCAACACCAGCTTATAAACCAACTATTTTTGATAAGCTTAGAGTTAATGGTTCTAGTAGTATTCTAGAAGTAGAATAGCCTATAAAATATATAACACTTAAGTTTGACTTTTAACCAAAATATATGTTAACTGTGATTTTTTGTATTAGACTACATAAACTCAATCTATATGCTAGATGATAATGCGAATAGGAGATCCAAAAAGGTTTTGTAACCTTTTGGAAAACCAAGGTGTCTTTGCAATAAGTCAAATTCATTACCTATGTTTGCTTTGGCAAATTCTTAACTTCTTGGCAATATAAATAACACATAATAATCCTAGATGCATATTTAAGACACAAAGTAATGTTTTAGTGCTAGATAAACGAACGTGTCATTCAACAACTCTGAAGTGCAGGGGAAACGGGGAGAATCTGTTTTACTGAAAATGAGTTCTTGTCCGTCTTGTGGCTACATAACTTATTGATATTGAAACAATCCGCATTGCATATAACTACATGCGTTCAAAGACTGTATAATGGAAAACTGGTGTGTCTACATGGATCTACGGAAAAAGTAGAGTTTATATTGGCAGCCATGACGCTGCTGAAGCATGATTATTATCTGACTGTCACAACAGCTGTTTGGAGGGAAATAGGAATGGTATGTTAACAAAACACAGTTATATTTCATTGTTGCTTGAGGAGTGTTTTAGTTTTATTTTAAAGTTCACAATGGATGTTCAACCAGAAGAAGTCTCATGTAATACAGATCAAGAACGTTCAACTAAAAAGCAAAAGAAATTGGGTAGATTAAGCAACAGAGTTCTACGCCACTCTCCCTCACTAAAGAAACAAGCAAAAACAACCTAAAGGGGCGTAGTGTTTGCTATTACAATGATTATTTGCAATGGTATTTATTTCAGTTATGTTGGAAGTAATTACAATGATTATCAAGATTCGAGATTTTCAGTTTCTGCACACAAGGTATTGTATTTCATTGTTTATTTAATGTGACTTTCAGCTTTTCCTCACAAATATGTGTTACGATAACTGTTTGGCATTATATGAAAATAACATCTTTTAAACATCAGATATTAATCATGTTTGTTATTTAAGACTACAAAACTTTCATATATCAATGACTTGTGGCTTTACGAATACATTTCAGTGTTTAGCTTGCTGTACTATAAGAAAACATTTCCCATTGACTCTCATAAAGTTTTTCCTGTATTCTTTAACTGATAGCAAATTTAGCATCTAAAATTGTTGATAAAATGACTATACGGGGTATTCTAATCTATCTGCATCCTGAATGAATAAAAAAGAAAATTTCATGAGTACCCATTCCATTTCATAGTTTTTCCTTGGCTGTGATGTTCGCATATACACAGAGAATACACCTCTTAAAGACAAAAAAAAAAAAAAAATGCATAAGACTGCCTCTGTAGTCGAGTACTCAGGGTACTGGCTTCTCAACAATCGTGTTCGATTCGCGGCTGGAGAGGGAAAGTTGCTTTAACCAAAATCACTCTCTATTCTTCGCAGAGTTTGGAAGTATGAATGTGGGAGCGTATGAAAGTGTGTTTAATGTTTAAAAGAAACGTTAGCAAAACCTACAGTTCAGCGAGTAATAACACCATCAACTGCTTCTCAAATAAATGACCATATAATTTAAAGGGGATTATACAGAGTGAACCATTTATCTCCAAAACTAAGCGTTGTAGAAATAAATGTCTTGAATGAAAGTTGCTTGATATTATGGGAGCCATTAGTCGTGATTTGTTTGGAGAACGTCATGATAGTCATTTTAGGGTCAATTTAATATTTTTAAATGGGAACCTACAATTAGGGTCAGTTTAAATTGATCTTAAACTGACCATCATAACCTCCTCCAAATAAAATACGACTAATGCCATTTACTTCCCCCCATGATATCAAGCAACTTTTATTCAATACATTTCTTTCTGCGACGCTTAGTTTTGGGGATATTGCACAGTCTCAATTTAAATGGTCCGCCATGCATAAATAAAAGAATTACAAAAATAGTAAATATATGCACAGTGAAACATCTAAATAGCTTAATTTTATTTGTAAAATAATCCAGTAGCTTTATAAAATCGCTACTTAGATATTTTGGGAAATAGTTCCAAAATTCACTAATTTTAAGTTAGATTTCTGTATAAACTCCATGAATTTTACACGAGCTCATCTGAATTTAGTAATGTGTAGAGGTTTGCCTAAAATCGTAAACTTTAAAGAAATTCTATGCATAAACTACCCTCATTTCAGGCAAGTTTAAAATGGATTGACAGATTTTTGAAAATATTGTTTAGAATTCATATAATCTCCATAGGTACAGTGATTTGTAAACGAATCTTTGATATTAGTGAAGATTTTGGACTCGGACGATGAATCTAAATCAACCTGAAGATATTGGAAGTTATTTATTTATTTTTTCTTGAGTGAAACAGTACGTTGGCAATGATGAAGGTTAGTTTTCTATTTCAATGGTAACCATATGCTTGTAGTAACCTAATACTTCGGAGTGACAACGTTGGGAACATCTGTTGCTCTGAGACCAACTTCAACAACTGGTTGTAAGGAAGGACAACCACACCCATCATAAAGTACACTTACTGTGATTGCTGTTGATCCTGTGGTGGGATGGCTTTACCAACTACTAGATACACTTGTAGTACTGCCGCGAGGGCAACCTGCAACAATCAGATAAATAACAGATACATTAATTATTATAACCTCTCTTACTTTAACAATGGTACATTTTATCAGGTGCAGTAAATTTCTCTGTGCCATTATTGCGTTGTATTTCTGCATGCATCGCGTTGCAAATACGTTAGGTAAATGGTTTGAGAAATTTTAATTTTATATTTAAATAGGTTAATAAATTCACAAACAGTACATTCTCCACTAACTGGTATATGCATTTCATTTTGTTGTTATTGGAGGAGTACAAATTAAGATGTTATGTGGACTATTTTACTTATGTCATACTGCTTTCGATCAATAAAACGGCAAGGATCCTTGAATTTTACTTTTTAAAACCATTAATATTTATTCTACGAGACTGTTGCGTTATGTTATTTTTGAGGTTAGGTATCCTCTCATTTCTGTTGTCATTAATTCATTGCCTCGATGATGGTGCATTTTTAAATACCAGGACTTATATTTGAAAGCGGCTAAGCTATCTTATTTTTTATGATGATAAAGAATGGGAAATAATTCAGTAAAAGTGATCGAATTACTGTTTTATTGTAATTGTTACATTTAAAATAATCTGATGTGTTACACTCACATGACTTTCTCTACTCTTGTACAAACCATTTTTACAAACGCTTATTCTCCATATGCGTCATGTTAATCGAGATGTTAATCTTATTGCTAATTTTCTTGTAGACGCAAGGAGAATTGGTAGGCTTTAAGCGATAGTCAAATATTTTAAGAGCTGGTTGCTATGTAGAGTATTCCATTCTCTTTGCATTACCAGGACAAAAAAAATGAATAACGTATTTGAGAAAAAGTATAAGTATTGGAAAATTTAAGGGAATAACAAGCAATATCTCGAAAATGGTTCACCCAACAATAAAAAATGTATATGACATAAATTGTGTATTTTAACCCGATCTATATTTCTTGTGTAGTAAAATTTTATCTATCTCTTATGGTTTACCAGTTATACAAAAGTCGTTCACAATGAAGAATACGTTTGGAGACATTCCCAGAAAATTCAAGTAATACATTTCATTTGCCATAAAACTATTTTAAACATATGATATTTTAATCAAAATCGTTAGAGCCATTTTTGAGAAAAGTAAAATTTTCGAAAAATATTCTATATAAAGGGTAATCTGGGGTGGGGGATTTTCTTGAAAACCTTCATGTTGCATCTCTGGAAGATACTGAACCTAAATACCAAGTTTGGTGTTTATCCGACTGTTCGTTTCTGAGTTATGCTGTTCACAGACACACACACGTGCATGTTTCCAAAAATGCTTCTTTCGATTCAGGGGGTCTCAAAACATGTGTTTCCGGTGAAATCTCGGTAATGAATTTTTGGGTGGAATACAATACTTCCCCTACTTACTATACGTAGTAGAGAAAGTAAAAAAGTAATTGGATTGAATTATAATTACCTAGGAAATATTTTACGGTAAAAATTTCCCTTTCTGTTAATAATAAATAGACAGTATTTACATAACTTGTTAAATTTTGTTCGTGAAATATTTTAATTAAATCTCACTCGAGTTTTGGTTATCTCTAAATAAATTTACATGACTTCATAATTACACTAAAACGTCTTGTGGCATGGGAACAGGATACACCTATGTATAATGCAAACGTAAAAGGCGCAGAAAAGCCCAAAAATGTACACGCATTTCAATATGATAAATATTATCAGATATATAAAGGTTCAAAGGAAAGGTTTAAACTATGAACTCTACAGTTAAACAATATACTCAAAATGTTCATCATTAGCATCCAGACTTCGGTGAAGTACTGAAGTTTCTTTATGGACTGCTCTGATAATTCGCGCTGTTTGTTGACTCTCACCTTGACCAGAGGGTATAAAGGCAAATGTTGATGCTATAATTGAATATGGACTGAAATACAAACCACTATTATGTATATGTGTATATATACTTTTAGTTCTCTACATATAACAAATAAAATACAAAGGGAGCAGAAAAGATAATTTTGTATGACGTCCATCATCCTCTGAAGACTCCGAGCAGCAACACATTTTCGTAACAGGTGTGACTGATAAGTAGCAAATTCAATTCATAAAATTTATAAAAATTAGAAAAAAGAAATTTAAACTGACAGTTTGTATTTGGCAATCCCAATGTGAAACCAGTTACAATTATTTCTACACTTTTAATTTCTACTGCATGTTAAATCGAGAATGTTTAACTTTACTATAATAGAAACATAGTTACCTAATTATTCAGTTAATTCCAAGACAGTTTTCTAGCACGCAACACTTTATATTCTGCTGATTCAGGCAACCGTTCATTCAACTTACTTTTGTCGCCGTCTGTACAGCTTCAAGCGTTTAATCAAATAAGACCGTGCATTGCTAAACAAGCAAAGAGGTCCACAAAGAAAACAAACGAAGCGCAACTAGGAACAATCAAGGTGGTTTCTGGTTAATGAATTACTTGCTGCGTAATCCCGGCTTCATGCCTCGTTGGATACAGTGACTTAGAGAGAGAAAAACAAGCATTCATCACTGCCTACAGCGCCTCGGTAACCCTCAAGGTGTTATAATAATAATAATAATAATAATAATAATAATAATAATAATAATAATAATAATAATAATATAATAATAATAATAATAAAAGCAATAATTCAAAAATGAAATGTACACATATGTGTTTAAAGATAACATTAAATCAGATGTCAATGCTAAATATGTTTCTAGCTCTTTGAAAATAATGTAAATATGAAAATTTAATTAATGATATTATTATCATCGTTGCTCAATACATGAATATATATAAGTACATAAGATTAAGTGTAGAAAGGGTAGATTAAAATCCCTATCCCGCCAATGTTAACTTTGCTAAATTAATGTCCCATTATCTCAGGAAATATTTAACATATCAGAATGAAATTTTTACAAAATTAGATGAATATCTTCTGTGTTTACTGGCCTACTTATATCCAATATATTTGTTTATTAAGGAAGCAAAAGTTATTTTCTTAGCTACATCACCGTTTTGTTAAAATTTATCAGCAGTTATTAAAAACAATAACCAACCATGTTATTTACACCAAAGTAGGTCCACAACAGTACTTGCAGATTGTTTTTTTTTCATCCTAACATTTTATTTAGCTGTGTGTATTTAGAAAAAAGAAATAAAAGAGAAGAAAATGAAATAAAAGAATCAGAAATACGAAGATGGTCAGGACTGTTAATATGGGCTACATTCCACTACTCAACAACCACGCTATCAATGAATGGTTGGAAAGGCACTACGAAGCAGTAGTTGAGTCAAACATTTATATGGAATAGAAATATGGGGGGGGTGGCAAAGGGATGAGTTAAGATTGATATAGTCCATAGAATGTTTTGTAGAGAAGTTCTGAGTTTACCTAAAAATTCACCAAGGAGCGTGGCACTGGGAGAGCTAGGAAGGGTAGAGAGAAAAGATATAATAGTGGAAAGAATTTTGAAGTATTGGTATAGATGCTTAAATCTAGAAGATAGTAATATATTAAAATAATGTATACAGTTTCAAAAAACCGTCTTAGGAGAAGAGAGTTGGTTTGGAGAGATGGGAAATGTGCTAAAAGAAATTGGCATAAGGAATATTTTCCTATTAGATAAAGATAATAATAGTGGGTTTTGGAAAGAAGTGAGATCGAGGGTGGAATACATCGAGAAACAAGAGATATGGGCTAGTTTTGAGAATAAAAGGTCATTGATCTTGTATAAATCAGTTAAAAGAAACTGGGGAAGGGAGAAGTATGTAGATATATGGTAGAATAGGTCTTGCGTGGATGCGCACATGAGTAATATTTTTAAAAAGGAATGAATATTATTGGTTGGGGAGATGTATTGTGTGACGAATTGGTTAACACTTTTCATTGGCTAATAGAATGTGATAAGGTTAAAAGGTGGAGATAGGTTATACGGAATAAAAAATGGGTCAAGCTAAATAAAGAAGCAGTAGCATTAAGAATGTTGGGAAACACAAAAGCAGAAACAATTAAAATGATGGGGACATTTTTAAGCAACATAAGGGATAAGTGGATAAGGAGCTTAAGAAAGGTACAGCAGAACGGGTACAGTTTGGAAAGTGGAGAGATGGTATAGTAGCTTTATCCCATATAAACAGCCTAGGGGCTAAATATGGGAGAGCTAGAAAACTGGAGCACTAGATTTTAAGCTTTAGATGTAAGTTTTATTGTATTGTTGTAATAAGGATAGAAATAAACATTACATATTACTACTCAACAATGCATGGGCAAATAGCTACTGGCGTATCAAAACACACATCACAGACCACGTGGGAGCAAACTGCATGCTGCGACGTTGTGATGCTTATTTTCTACTACAATGAGAATACATTCATCTTTCATATCTTCATTTACGGTCTACCGATCCACTGCCACGAAAAGAAAAACAAACGCAGCTCACGAGAGTCGTGAATGCGATGAATTAATTTGTGTACAGAGTAAGCGGTCGGTGCATAGAAATTGCAACGAATCTCTCCTTTCGCTTCTAGGTTGTATTTATGAACATACGATTCGATTATACGTTACCTACCATCCCTTGACATTGCTATAAATTACTACTCTTTGCATGTAAATGATTTACAACTAAATAACATTATCAGTATCAGCAAAGCATCGTTTGGGTAGGGCTACCAACTCAAAATTCTCAAATGCAGGACATTACTGGAAAAATCTTATGTGTTACACTCACATGACTTTCTCTACTCTTGTACAAACTATTTTTACAAACGCTTATTCTCCATCTATTTCATATTAATCGAGATAAACATTTGCAGAAACGAACTTTTGACATGCAAAGAGAATTACAGTTTACACATAGCGACCAGTTCTAAAAATATTTGACTATCGCTTAAGGAGTACTATGTTCCCCTTGTTTTGTAATTGTAAGGGCAATATAAGCACAGACATATCTCTTAATAGCTGGTTGCTAGGTGCAGCACCATTCTCTTTGCCACAGATTAATACTCTTTGCATATACAAGACAAAAAATGAATAACGAATTCCCATTTGAGAAAATAAGTATTGAAAAATTTAAGGGAATAACAAGCAATATCTCGAAAATGGTTCACTCAACAAAACAATGTATATGACATAAATTGTGTATTTTAACGCGATATACACTTTTTGTGCAGTAAAATTTTGTCTATCTCTTATGGTATACCAGTTATGCAAAAGTCGTTCACAATGAAGAATACTTTTGGAGACATTCCCAGAAAATTCAAGATATACATTTTATTTGTCGTGAAAATATCTTAAACATATGATATTTTAATCAAAATCATTAGAGCTATTTTTGAGAAAATTAAAATTTTCGAAAAATGTTCCATGTAAAGGGTAATCTGGGATGGGGGATTTTCTTGAAAACCTTCGTGTCGCATCTCTGGAAGATACTGAACCTAAATACCAAGTTTGGTGTTTATCCGACTGTTCGTTTCTGAGTTATGCTGTTCACAGACACACACAGACACACACACGGAAATGTTTCCAAAAATGCTTTTTTTGGATTCAGTGGGTCTCAAAACATGTATTTCCGGTGAAACCTCGGTATCAAATTTTTGGGTGGAATACAATACTTCCCCTACTTACTATATGTAGTTGAGAAAGTAAAAGGCAGGACATTTATTTAAAAAGCTTGACACTTTTCAGTCATACCTTCTTTTTGCCAATGGATGAAGTAGGGATACATCACTTTTAGTTTATCTGTAAGTTTACAACGTCTGTTTTGTTTTTCATTAGTTTCTGTACGAGAAGACGACATGTTTAAAACAATTCAATCAGATGAACTTTGATATACACAGTCCACAAAACTGTAAACTGCAGGGCACGTGCGCAGACAACTCCTGTTGAATAACTAATTGCACAGCTTGAGGTTGATATCCGAACAGTTTGGTAACTTTTCTCCATCCAAATAAGTGGCGCTCTAGGTTACATCACGTGCATGGATATCGCTCATATAGCCATTAAAATCAATTTTTAACCACAGTCCACTATGCACTGCGAATAATGCGAGAACAATACGCTCCCAAGTCTTAAACACAACTGAAAGAATGTTTAAAATATATTTTTACGCGAAAGTGTCGGACATTCAAGAAAAAAAACTAAAATGCCTGCCGGACGTAAATAAAACAACGTAAATGCCGGGCATGTCCGGCAAAAACCGGACGGTTGGTAACCCTAGTCTTGGGCTAAGACCCGTTCCGGTCCCCTCACCGAGTGGGATGGCTCGGGCGGTAATCTCTGGAGCCCGCATTCGGAAGGTCATGGGTTTGATTCCCATGACCAACCTTCCTAACTCAGTGGATTTTTCGGGGGTTTCCCCAGGTCGCCAGGCGAATACTGGGAGGGACCATTACATTCCCCTTATTTCCTGTCCCTCTATTTCATCTCCATTCTCATGTCACTTCATCTTTCATCACTTTGGTCTCTTTCGGGGTCGGAAGTGTCGGCGATGGTATTTCGCTGCAGCGTGGCAGGGAGAAAGGATGCTCTTTGTGACTCTCCCCGTCCCTCGGGTTTCAGCTGGCTGCCGAGGTATCTGAATCGCCTTGAGGGGCATTGGACGCTCTCTGTGTGGGGTGGGGTCTGCGATCTACCTGTCCGTCTGCCGGGGTGTTTCTATCTGGTAATTTAGGGACCTTGCCAATGTTATGCCGTCGCTTCTGATTTCGAGCCCGGTGTCTCCTCTCGCCTCATCCTTCCTCTCGGGGACGCCCCTTCATAGATCGGTGCCGAGTCTCCCCCCCCCCGTAGTCAATCCTATCCTATCTGTCCCCTCAAATTCTGGTTATTCTAGTATGGCCAACATTTCTTCTACCTCTTGAGAACAATCGAAAGCTCTTTTTGGGATGCGGGATTCGACCACTCTTCCCAGATATTCCATCCAGTTCTTTTGACAATCTTGAATTTGTTTTTATTTTGTATATCATGACAGCACCGTGGCAGAGTGGTAGACACCTCGCCTCCCACCAAGGCGGACCGCGAGCGGTCACAGGGAAGCGTATGTGGTATTTGTGGTGGACGAGGCGGCGTCTGGGTGGGTTTTCTCTTTGTTCTGCGGTTTTTCCCGCCATTCATTCCACCAATTGCTCCATCATCACCTTTCTCTTCATGCCTTTCACCATCATTTCATACCATTTCCTTCCTCGCTCTCATACCGAGCTTCGGGTTGATCACCCATCCAATTACTGACCCCAGGCATTGACTTGTAAGTCCTCCAAACGAGGAGGGTAAGCCGAGAACGGAGAAGATTTTTGTATATGAAGTTTATATCTAATTTCATCGTTTCTTATATGTTACGTCAATTTTATACGCAGCACCGATCTTAGAAATTGCTATTAGGTTTGTCAGTTCGGCTACTTCTTCAGGGAGTTTGACAATAGGTAAGTGACCTACTGCTGAGTAAGATCGTTGGCAGGGCTGCTACCTTCCTCTTATACCAACTCTAAGAGGAAGGGTGTCCCTTCCGCTGGCATAACTACCGTTGAGGTCTTTAACTCAGTTACCTCGAACATTTGTTCCCGCAACAAAATTACAAAGCACCCAATTCAGTTTTCTTACCGCCTGTTTGCATATTTTTCTTTCTCTACCGGTGGGCGCAGGGGTAGCTCAGTGAATTCCTTTCCGGCTTTCGTACTGTGGGTCCGGGGTTTGATTCCCAGCTCCACAGTGGCGATTTTAAGTCGGCCCTATCCACGCCTTCACCTCTGACTTACTCATTTGCAGCATCCCCAAGGCCCAACGTGGTTCGGAGTCCACGATAAAAGCTATAGGTCCCCTCATTTCACCGCCCTCCTCATCATCAACCTAAGATCGAAGGCAATGGATTCCGCGCGCTGAGTGCCTCCACCTCGGAAATAGGTCCACTTATCGGTTGGTGGAATTAGGTAACCCCGAAGGTCATAGTCCATATGCAGAGCGTTGGAAACGACAATTGAACCAGTATTTTTAACACTTAAATGATTTCAGTCTAATTATATAATATATAAATTCAATAACAGCCCGCCTTAAAGCAATATGTGTATGTAACAATTAATAAAAAGTGTGTATTACAGTCATTGTATATGTTTGTATTATTGTATCCATGTGTAATAATGTTATGTGAATGTATTACGTAATTTAATAATGTGGGAGCTGTGAGAAATAGGTCAAAAGTTGCTAACAATGAGGTAACAATAAGGTAACAATAAGGTAACCTTGAGGCAATAATGAGTTTGAGAGTTTAATAATGTTACTTGTGATTCTTGGAAGCAATAATGTAAATTTTGAGACATTTAAAAATAGCCACTCAAGAACCAGAAAAAGCTTTAGTTAAATAAAGATATTCTATTGGATTAGGAGTAGCCAATCAGAGACTTGAAATACAGAAATTTACGAGTTTAGGCGGTTGAAATCAGTTCAGTTGGTGCCAGACGCAAATAGTGTCCTCAAGAAATTTAATAAGTATTCGTGTGAGACGAAAAATAGTTTACATGCTAAAAAAGTGCAAATAATTAATAAAAGAATCTCACAGCTCTCTATATCAGTGAAGTGTTATTTAAATCGTGTCAAGCATTAATAAAAGGAGTGAATTAAAATTATAATCTGTGTAAGCCTACATTCTTAGTCGCACCACAACCCTGCCAAGACATCCATGTCTCTAACAATAATACTGACGCAGCCGAGGCAAACATAAATATATAATATTTAAATAAACAGTCAAATTACAAAGTTAATATTTTTTTTAAACTTGGGGCAAAGGCCACCTGAAAGTACATTTGGGGCGAAGGCTACCGGAAACTGTACGTGCGGTTGCAACTACTACAAGTTCCGCTCCCCAACAGTTGAAATACAATACAACTCCTCATTCAAATTGGCTTTTCCATACGTGAAACAAAACATTCTCACAATTCTCTCTGCCATTTACCAAAAGTACATATCGAATTAGATTAAAAATTTAATTAATAACGGATAAACGTTCTAATATTTACGGAAATGGGAATGATACCGACGGATGATGTATTTCTGTCCTGCTTAACCTCTCCAAATTCTGTAAAACTATACTTTTACTTAATGATATTCTTACAACATCCTAATAAGTATCTCCTGCTATGTATCTAACATATCGTATTCTAGTATCAAAGCTTGCAAATTCTTAGTTTATTCACTATTTGGAAATTGAATTTTTAATGCTGAAAGAATTATCCATTCGATTGAGTGCTTTACGAGATTACCCAGGACACACAGACACGCGCACGCGAATGCACGCACGCAAAAACACACCTACCTACACGTTTACTTTCTCTACCATACCTATGCTTACAGTAAGTAACAAAGTGTTGTATTGCACCCAAAAATTCGATATCGAGATTTCACCGGATACGTGTATCGAACTCCCTGGCTCCCCTCTGTGCGTGTGAGTGTCTTTGAAAAGTATAACTAAAACAAATATCTGATGTGTTACATACACATGACTTTCTCTCCTCTTGTACAAAGTATTTTTACAAACGATTAACTCCATATGCTTCATGTTAATCGAGATATCGAAATGTTAATCTTATTGCTAATTTTCTTATAGATGCAAGGGGAATTGCTAGGCTTTAAGCTATAGTCAAATATTTTAAGAGGTGGTTGCTATGTGGAGTATTCCATTCTCTTTGCATTACCAGGACAAAAAAACATGAATTACGAATTTGAGAAAAAGTATAAGTATTGGAAAATTGAAGGAAATAACAAGCAAGACCTCGAAAATGGTTCACTCAACAAAAAAAAAGTATATGACATAAATTGTGTATTTTAACGCGATCTACATTTTTTGTGTAGTCAAATTTTGTCTATCTCTTATGGTTTACCAGTTATGCAAAAGCCGTTCACAATGAAGAACACATTTGGAGGCATTCCCAGAAAATTCGAGATATACATTCGATTTGTCATGAAAATATCTTAAACATATGATATTTTAATCATATGAGCCATTTTTTAGAAAATTAAAATTTTCGAAAAATGTTCCATGTAAAGGGTAATCTGGGGTGCGGGGATTTTGTTGAAAACCTTCGTTCCGCATCTCTGGAAGATACTGAACCTAAATACCAAGTTTGGTGTTTATCCGACTGTTCGTTTCTGAGTTATGCTGTTCACAGACACACATACACGTACATGCTTCCAAAAATGTTTTTTTTTGGATTCAGGGGGTCTCAGAACAAGTATTTCCGGTGAAATCTCGGTATCGAATTTTTGGGTGGAATACAATACTTCCCCTACTTACTATACGTAGTAGAGAAAGTAATAATGCCCCATAGATATAGAACCTGGTGTTAAAAATTGACATCTTCCAAAAATGGAACAAAAATTCTCACCCAAAGCTACCACTTATATAGAATTATTTTCTTGTTTTTTAAGTAACTCAAAAATGGCTCAAACAGTTTTGATTAAAATACCACCCCTTTAAGATATATATGAGTAATAAATAAGCACACATCAATTTTGGTGAATATCCTGTTACGTCTTCTTCATTCTGAATCCATTTTGTGTAATTTCTAGTAACTCATAAGAGGTAAATTAGATATGGTTAAAACACCAATTATGTGAAGTAACATATTTGTTGCTTAACCATTTCCAAGAATTTGTTGCTCTTGGTTTGAATTTTTACTTTCTCTACTATGTATAGTAAGTATGGGAAGTATTGATGCCGGGATTTCACAGGAATTATGTGTTCTGAGGCCCCCTGGATCCAAAAGAGCATCTTTAGAAAAAAAAAGGTTCTGTGTGTGTCTGTGTCCTGTGAACAGCATAATTCAAAAACAAAAGGTCGGATAAGTACCAAACTACGTATTTAGGTTCAGTATCTCTCAAAGATGCGACACGAAGATTTTCAAGCAAATCACCCACCCTAAACTACCCGTTACATGGGACACTTTCGAAAATTTTAATTTTCTCAAAAATGGCTCTAACGAGTTTGATTAAAATATCATATGTTTAAGATATTTTCATGACAAATACAATTTATATCTTGAATTTTCTGGGAATGTCTCCAAAAGTATTCTTCATTGTGAACGACTTTTGCATAACTGGTAAACCATAAGAGATAGACAAAATTTTACTACACAGAAAATGTAGATCGCGTTGAAGTACACAATTTATGTCATTTACATTTTTTTGTTGACTGAACCATTTTCGAGATATTGCTTGTTATTCCCTTAAAGTTTTCAATACTTATTTTCTCAAGTGGGAATTCGTTATTCATTTTTTGTCTTGTATATGCACAGAGTATTAATCTGTGGCAAAGAGAATGGTGCTACACCTAGCAACCAGCTATTAAGAGATATGTATATGCTTAAAGGCTACTGCATTTCTATATGGCCCTTGTAAACTACAACTACAAGAAAATTAGCAATAAGATAGTGTCTGCAAATATTTATCTCGATTAACATGAAGTAGATATAGAATAAGCGTTTGTAAAAATAGTTTGTACAAGAGTAGAGAAAGTCATGTGAGTGTAACATATCAGATTTTTATATGTCCTGAACATGCAAAGAGAATGGAATGCTCCACATGGCAACCAGCTCTTAAAAGATTTGACTATCACTTAAAGCCTACCATATTCCCCTTTCACATACAAGAAAGTTAGGAATAAGATTGTTTCTGCAACGTTTATCTGGAATAACATGAAGTAGACAGGAATATAAACTTTGGCAAGAATAGTTATAGGTGAGTTAATAGAGAAAATGAAGTGAATATAATACATCAAATACTTTATCTTTATAATATTTGATTGCACTCTACCCAGATAACCTGGTTTAATTTTTGCATTGCCAGAGACAGCAATTGATAAAGGGATTTGAATTTGTGACCATGCAAAATGAACGTGATGATTTCAGAATGTCTCATGCCTATGCGAATAACAGGTTATCGCCAGAAAGACATTAAGCATTCAAGATTTACGTCACGTTATCATCTAGGATTTGAAAAGATATGTAAACAAACTATCAGGATGTATGTATCTGCTGTTTTTTGGGAAAGTCAAATCTAGGTGTTTAGTATTTATGGAGTATGTCAAACTTTGACATCGGTGACCTACTAAGCCTTATGGAAAGAGCTAACAACAATTTCTCCTGCACTGGAGATGTGGTTTGAGCAGTATATTGCATTTTCTCCAAGTTTCTTCTGGTCCCAAAAAGACTTTCATTTTTATAATCACCGGTACATTATTACAGAAGCAGATGAAGTTTCTTCCTGCCCAAGAGGCTCCAGAGCGTATCCGGGATGCAAAGTGTCTGTCTAAATCTCTTGACTCTGACCCCAGTGCAATTATCGCTTTCTCTGGCATCACGATTCAAGGATGGCTATCTCCAGAAAATCTTGACCTTGTTTCTTGGCACGATATTACAAAGGTCAAGGGGTAGACTCTCGGCTGGGTGCTGTGTTTCGTGATATCCAAGTGACTCATGACGTTGCCAGCAGGGGGAAAGTGAACACAGTAAAACTGCTTGTCAGTTACTGCATTCTACAATCTTTCTTGACGTTTTAATATCCTTTATCAAAGACACATGACAGTCTCCAGTGAAGGTGGACAGATCTGATGAAAATCTACTTTCCTCGAGAACCGCAGAGCCAGAAAACGCATTCTTTCACAGACATCTTCCAAGTTAACGTCATCATCACCGTTATCCACGTCCCTGAAGTATGAGATATTTCTTTTTCATCTTCTTTCAGTGTCAAATTCCATTCATAACTAAACCGTATTAGCATGTTTAATTCAATTTGCATGCATTAACTTATTATAGGAAGTTTTTATTCGAATCTTTCGAATAAAAGAGGTTGCTGAAGTCGCATTTTTAGAATCTTTCAAAGAGTAACACCTGATTTTACCGATTAGTGTAAGATTGCTGTAAGCGTTCAAGAAGAAATAAAGAAATATGTAAATCTTTCTTTGAGGGGGGTCTTAAAGTACTGGTGTTTGACATGCCAACTTCGAAACACAAAAGCTCAGTCTTCCATTAGCGAGCGAGGTGGCGCCGTGGTAACGTTTACGTCTCGCTTTCGGGAGGCCCCGGTTTTGACGGCGATCGCCCACTCTGATCCACGGGATTTTCGTGGTTTACCTCGAGGTCGACAGGCGAATGTTGGTGTGGTTTCTTCTCTACCACGATTTCCTTTCCATCATTTCCTTTTCATTCCGCTTCTTTCTCATCTTTCGGGTGTGATTCTAGGTTCTCAATGGAAAGAATATTCTCCAGAGGGCTGCTTGACTGGTGGGTCGTTCATCGTCCTCTCTCGGCGGCTCAACAGTGGGACTGCGAGCTTGGAAATATTAGGGACTTCCGCGCGTCTCTGTGGCATGTGTGCTTACGGCCTGTAGCCTCCTGTGGTTTCTTCACCCTTCCTCCTGGTGGGTGATACAGATACCTCTACCAGTCTTCGATTTCATGCTGGAGGTTGGGAATGTTTGTTCAGACAGGGTTATTTGCAATCCTCCCTAGAGGAAATATGAATGAGCTTGTAAACGTATGTGTGATCTAATATTTAGTAAATCTCCAAAAATATATCTGAGGCGGTAGCGTACGTGACTCGTGGGTCCAAATCCCGTGTACTGATGAGTCTGAATGCTTTCCCCCCTGTACTTCCAGATAAATACCAAATTGGATATTTAGTACCACGACTCAAAGTTCCATTAACAGAGCAAAAGAAATAAATATAAAAAAAAATCTGATGTGTTACACTCACATGACTTTCTCTACTACTCTTGTACAAACTATTTATACCAACGCTTATTCTCCATCTACTTCATGTTAATCGAGATAAACATTTGCAGACTCTATGTTATTGCTAATTTTCTTGTAGATGTAAGGGGAATATATATTTACAAGGGCAATTTGGAAATACAGTAGCCTTTAAGCACATACATATCTCTTAATAGCTGGTTGCTAGGTGCAGCACCATTCCCTTTCCCACAGATTAATACTCTTTGCATATCCAAGACAAAAAAATGAATAACGAATTCCCATTTGAGAAAATAAGTATTGAAAAATTTAAGGGAATAACAAGCAATATCTCGAAAATGGTTCACTTTACAAAAAAATGTATATGACATAAATTATGTATTTTAACGCGATCTACATTTTTTGTGTTGTAAAATTTTGTCTATCTCTTATGGTTTACCAGTTATGCAAAAGTCGTTCACAATGAAGAATACTTTTGGAGACTTCCCAGAAAATTCAAGATATACATTTTATTTGTCATAAAATATCTTAAAGATATGATATTTTAATCAAAATTGTTAAGCCATTTTTGAGCAAATTAAAATTTTTGAAAAATCTTCCATGTAAAGGGTAATTTGGGGTGGAGGATTTTCTTGAAAACCTTCGTGTCGCATCCTTGGAAGATACTGAACCTAAATACCAAGTTTGGTGTTTATCCAACTGTTCGTTTCTGAGTTAAGCTGTTCACAGACACACACACACACACGGACATGTTTCCAAAAATGCTTTTTTTTGGATTCAGGGGGTCTCAAAACATGTATTTCCGCTGAAATCTCGGTATCGAATTTTTGTTGGAATGCAATACTTCCCCTACTTACTATACGTAGTAGAGAAAGTAATAAAGAGTACTGGAACGTGACTAATCAACTAAGAGCACCAACAATTTACCTAAGCAATTGGTACAGGAATATAACTACTTAGTTAAGGCCATCTATATAGCATCACAATAACTCTGTGTACACTCAAAGAACAGTTACCAGTTCCAAGAGTCCCAAAGCTCACATTAATAAAATACGCATTAGCTATAGAGTAGATGCTACCTGAAGGCAAATATGTATCTAAGGCCGTACATCAGCAAGATCCTCAAACAGGTGGTACAGGAAGACAACTGCACAACTAAGACCATATTTATGGCATACACTGACCAAGGTGTAAACCACTGAATCTGCAGTAGCTGTAGCGATTAGACTAAGAAGAATGTTGTGTCAGGTAAGAAGTGTGTCACATACGTAATGGTGGGCAAGTACTAATCTGCTCCATACAAAATTACCATTCTTTTAAATATATATTACGAATGAATGATAAATACATAGAAATTGTTGTCATGTTACAACGTCTTTGCTAACTATTTATGGCAAGTATTTTATTCCATCCAAAAATTCGATATTACGAATTTACCGGAAATACATATTTTGAGTAATCCTGAATAAAACAAACGAGTTTTCATAAAAAGGTGCATATATCTGTTTATCCACCTATTTGCGTGTGAATCTATGAACAACATAACTCAAAACAAAAAATGTCAGATAAATACCAAACTTGGTATTTAATTATTGGCATCTCCACACGTAGATTTTCAAGAAAATCCCTCCACCGCAAAGTATCCCTTACATGCAAATGTTTTCATTATTTTTATTAAAAACTTGCTTTAAATTTGTTGATTAAAACACTACAGGTTTGGTATTACATGACCATAAAGCTTTTGAATTTTCTTCATTTGGAATAAATTTTGTAAGTGGTAAATAATAGACAGAGAAAGCTTGCTGCTGCAAAGAAAATGTGAGTCTATTTAAAAAAAATAATATCCAATGATTTACTTTTAACATTAACCATATTGCAGGTATTCGCTGCTGTTGGCAGTTTTTGAAGTGCAATGTCATCATTCTTTTGTTTCGCGTGATGTCGTGTAAGGAGTATAGAATTTCAGAGTCATCACATAGCAACCCACCGTTTTGCTCTCTGTTCATCTCTGGTACAGAGCGAAATGTGTAATGAAACCATTTCTGCAAATGTTTCTCTTAATTAGGATCAAGCAGATAGAAAATTAACACTTTTGTAGGAATAGTTTGCAGAAGAGACAGAAAAGAAACCTGATGTGTTACACTCCTTTCTCTACTCTTGTACAAACTATTTTTACAAACGTTTATTCTCCATATGCTTCATGTTAATCGAGATAAACATTTACAGACTCTATCTTATTGCTAATTTTGTTGTAGATGAAGAGCCATTTTTGAGAAAATTAAAATTTTCGAAAAATGTTCCATGTAAAGGGTAGTCTGGGAAAATTCGGATAAATACCAAAATTGGTATTTAAGTTCAGTATCTTCCAAAACGATACGAAGAATTTCAAAAAGGTGCTCCTATCATGAACTATTCTTTACATGGAACATTTTTTGAAACAAAAATGGCTATAACGATTTTGATTAAAATATAATATATTAAAGACATTTACATGGCAAATAAAATGTATACCTTAAATTTTCTGGTAATAGCTTGTAAAGTGCTCTTCATTCGGAAGAAATTTCGTGTAATCTTGTTTATCTGGTAAACGTTAAGCGATAGCCGAAAACTACTACACAAAAAATGTAGTTCTCTTTAAAACACAATTTATTTCATATAACTTTTTTTGTGGCATTAGCCGTTTTCAAGGTATCGGTTATTAATGGTTTGAATTGTGCAATACTTTTATCATTCTTATGAAGTCCTTTCAACATTCACTTGTTTCTCGCGAAACAGCATGGAATTTTAAGGTCAGTATATAGCGTCCAGTTCTAAAGCCCCTTGTACACGATCAAATTTTTGTAAAATTCAATACTTTAAAATACCTTTCAAGAGTTGTCACAACTTTACGTTTTTGTCAAATTGCTTGCAATACTTTTAAACTCTTTGAAAGTCTTGAAATCAAACAAGGAAATGCTCTAAACGATCAAAGATTTCTTTAGCCAATGAAATACGAGTATTTACAGTGCGTCACGAAATCTACAACATGGTGGAAAGCGAAAAATAAACAAAAATGGCTACCCGGTCAAGGTATGTCGTATGCGAACTGATTATGTTATACATAAGCTGGTCTAGGACTCTGCGGGTTACCACAATATGAAGCAGATGAAGGCATATGAAAAAATAATTGTCAGGCAGATTTCCGACATAAGTAACATTAATGCAACGTTATATAGTATGGTTAATCTATCAGTTGGTGTTATTTCCATTGCATTCCATAATCGTAATGTGACTTCATTGGATATAATACCTGAAAGTGCTACATAATATTCGTATAGAACAATATTTCATTGCGAATTGTTATACTGTGAAGCAAATAGTAAACTGCTTTATGCGTGATAAATTATTTATTAAAGTGTTCTGAAGGGTTTCAGTTTGAAAAAGGCAGCTTATAAATACACATTTACGACGTTGTCAAGTCTTGTCCAATCTTGTCACATATTGAAAAATGTTTGACAATTTTTCTTATCAACTCTTAAATTGAAAGAAAAAAAATGTTTGATGTGTACAAGGGGCTTTAAACACTTGACTATCGCTGTTCCCTTTCTATCCTAACCTAATGTGTAATGTAGCTATTTCTGCAAAGATCTATCCCGATTAAAATGAAGTAGATAGAAAAATAACTTTTATACCCAGGATAGAGAAAGTCATGTGAATGTAGCACGTCGGATTCTTAACGTTAACAGAGGATAGGGAATGTTCTGGATAAAGCAAACCTCCGCACCCCAACAGAGAATCGAACCCGGAACCTCTGATTTGAGATGCCAGAACGCTGACCACTCTATCATTATGCATTATTATTGTAACTATATTAATATTTAGAACACTGGAAGTGAAGATCAAGAGGTTACCACGCACGCACATACGTATTACATTAGCCTGATTTCTAGGCATGCCTGACCTGCCTCAATATGGATCTAAAGACATAAAACGTCGCAATGCGCGCTCTGAGAGGTTTCGCACGTCAAGATTTCACCTGCTCTGCATAAATAACCCGTTGGGCAAGAGTGAAAGTGGTATCTCTGTGTGGGACATTAATGTTGCGACACGTGACAGCGGGGTACACGAACTGCTGTGGGATACATGTCCACCCAGAGCAATACGTGTAGATAAATAGTCTTTCCTTGACATAACGAAGTAATAAGCATTCAACCTGGTCGCTATGAAGATCTCATGCTTTCCATTACACCCATGACTTGAATGACAATATATTGTTAACTGTGCTGAGATATTAGGTTTAAATTCCCGGTTCCGACCAACTCGGCTAGAATTAATAGCAACTTTTCCTGGCTGCAGGGATAAATTACTCTTGTTATTTCCTTGTCGGTGCTCCTAAAATCAGTATGACGGTATAAGAAAAAACAAATCTTTTGTTTGTTAACGACGCTGTCAATTGCCAAATTCATATCAGCATCGCCGGTGTGCCGGATTTCGTTCCGCAGGAGTTCTTTTACATCTCACTATCTAGGGATAAGAGGGCCAGCGTTTAACCAGAAGCCACCCAGACCGACGCGGTTTACGAGAGGCATTAACGTTATTATGAATTTACAAAACGCTCAAATTGTCTTTTAAACCACCTTAGGAAACACAATTTTAGTATTATTTTTCACAAAAACTGCTAGTGATGTGCTTAAGAACACTTAAAAGAACACCTACTTTAATTCATTAATTTAGTTAAAATTTTATCACAGATTTGTACAACATAAGTATAATAGAAGAGTAATTTTCGTGATTCTATACAACTAACTTTCCAAATTAAATTGAGTTTTATTTGTGGACGCTCTTTAACTACTATGGTTCTTAGTGTGCCTTCTATATTGGGCGTGAAAAACCGGGAATTTTGCTCAGAGGGCTCTTTATCAGGCTTGAGGTTCTTTTACGTGCTGTAAATTTATGACACGGGACCACCAGCTTTACTTCCCTTCCGAAGGAAGCCATTTTCAGGATTTCTACGCCCAAAAAGAGTCCATCGTCCTCCGATTTGAACTAGAGACCTCGGGAACTAGAGGCTATCATAATACTACTAGTCCACAGAGGACGACTAAATTTACAAAGAAATCAATTTTTCGTAAAATGAAAATCAAGCCATATGTAAAATGCTCCATGTTTTTATTTTTTACAACCAAAGAGTACATAGTTTTATCTGGGGAGGTATATGTAAAGGCAAATGTACGTATCACGGAGGGGCCCCCGGAACCGGGGCAGAGCACCGCACGCAGGCCAGTCGGCCCTTTATGCTTCCAACATGACTCCTTGGAGGAAAGGATGAAGGGAGAGACCCGCAGGTCCACCAGATCCGGATGCCGACGGGCGCAAGCATGGACAGGGTCCCTAACGTTACCAGATAAAACGCATCCGACGCCGCACGGTCCCTGCCCATAAACCACCAACATCCAGGGTCTCCCCGGAGCGGAGCCCAACGTGAGGAGAGACCTAAGTGAGCGGGCAGCGACTCCAGTGAAGAAAGTTTTACAGAGTGTAAGTCACCGCCCAGCCGCAACCCGCCGAACACCGTCGCCTGGTCCTACAACCCTAAAACAGATGATGGGTACAGGAAACGAGAGGAAGGAGAGTCGTGGTAGAAGATGAACCACCCCAGCATTCGCCGGGTTACCAGGGGTAACCACGAAAAATTCATGGTCCAGAGTGTGTCGTCGTCGGGGATCGATCCCAGGACCTCCCGAATGCGAGCCATCCCGTTCTGTTGGGGAGGTATAACACTTTTAATTTTCTAATAATCAATAATTATTAAATTATTAAAACCGTAAACCAAAGGCTGTGATTGGTATAAGAAAACGAAAGGTTCCTTATATATCTACATTCAACTACAATTAACGTCGATACTCAAATATTGCACAATAAAGAACATTTTAAGTGGCAAAAATGCAAGAAAACTGACGAGTAAATCAAGTTATAAGATTCCATGCATTATTTGAGGACGTCCATTTAAACTTCGCGTTTGGGCATTGAAATTACCAAAAGGGAAAAAGCACAATTGTATCCTGATTCTACAGCATTTGATTTTTTTCAATTAAAATTAATACAAAATTCAAATTTTGCCAAAAATGCTCAAAACGCTTCAAATAGATTGAACGCCTCAGGGAAAACCTTCTGGTTGACCTCTATATCTCTTCAGAAGCTGCAGAGCTATCTATTCAGATAAAACTCGATTTCTGTGTTCAATAATAATTATTACTACGGCATTTATTGGTTTCAAAAGAGTGCATTCCTTCAAAATTTCAGAAATTAGGCTCATAGTCTCGCGCCCTCATAGCAGCAGCAAATATCATTGGATCATCAAGTAACAAGCGTGCAATTCACACTCTTGTTTTCAATTTTTAAAACTGCCGTACGCAATTTTGTGACAAACTTGAGTAAGCTTGTATCTCTTCCGCTTGCAGTTGACAAGTATGTAACTGTCGGGAAGTTGGCAATCGTTGCCTAGGTTAATTAGAAAGGCAGGACATGCATTTTCACAGTTGGCAGCGTGTAGATAGATAACACGTAACACTTGACCTCATCCCTAAACATCTTACTCAATTGTAGTACGTTCGTCCAGAAGAGATAGTGCTGATAAACACGCCATAGTGCGTGATGTTAGACTTGGCCTCCACGAGTGCACGGAGGAAACGGGGTATTTTGTACACACCTGGTTGGCATTGCAAGTACATCCGTACTAACCGTTTCTCGTTCTTAAACTAAAACAACTTTTTTAGGCGTATTATAGCATACGTTTACTTAAGAGGCCACAACTGTCAAAAACATGTAAAAATCTGATGTGTTACACTCATATGACTTTCTCTACTCTTGTACAAACTATTTCTACAAACTCTTATTCTCCATCTATTTCACATTAATTAAGATAAACATTTGCAGAAACGACCTTTTGACATGCAAAGAGAATTACATTTTACACATAGCGACCAGTTCTAAAAATATTTGACTATCGCTTAAGGCGTACTATGTTCCCCTTGTTTTGTGTTTGCAAGGGTAATATAAGTACACACATATCTCTTATAATTATATAATAATAGCTGGTTGCTATGTGCCGCACGATTCTCTTTGCCACAGATTAATACTCTTTGCATATCCAAAGCAAAAAAATGAATAACGAATTCCCATTTGAGAAAATAAGTATTGAAAAATTTAAGGGAATAACAAGCAATATCTCGAAAATGGTTCACTCAACAAAAAAACTGTATATGACATAAATTGTGTATTTTAATGCGATCTACATTTTTTGTGTAGTAAAAGTTTGTCTATCTCTTATGGTTTACCAGTTATGCAAACGTCGTTCACAATGAAGAATACTTTTGGAGACATTCCCAGAAAATTCGAGATATACACTTCATTTGTCATGAAAATATCTTAAAACGTATGATACTTTAATCAAAATCATTAGAGCCATTTTTGAGAAAATTAAAATTTTCGAAGAATGTTCCATGTAAAGGGTAATCTGAGGTGGGGGGATTTTCTTGAAAACCTTCGTGTCGCATCTCTGGAAGATACTGAATCTAAATACCAAGTTTGGTGTTTATCCAACTGTTTGTTTCTGAGTTATGCTGTTCACAGACACACACAAAAATACACACATAATTTAATTAAATATAAATTGTAAAAAAAAAGTGAATATTTTTAAATTTATTTAATGAAATTGTTGGTTTCTTATTAGCAAATTATGTGATATGTTTTAAGACCCGTTTGGAACATAACAATAAGAATTCGCTTAAGAAATGCAGAATCTAGAAATTAACGGACTAGTCCTCTTAAAATTACTAAAGAAAAAGCCCCCAAAAATAACCTTAAAAATAATTTCAACTGTTTTTCACTTTTAAGGGAAAATTCCTCTAATTTTTTCTCATGATGGATTTTCCTTAAGTAAAATATTTTGGTCACGTATATTTTAAAACAAAAATAAAGATTATTAGAAGATGCATTTGAAATATATATTTAATTATGTTTTATGAAAATCAACGCTCTATTCGTAATAATTAATTTTTCATTTTCATTGCAGATAAAGTGAATTGTAAACCACTTTTTAATGCGAATGTTGAATTACATCATTACATAAAGTATTTGGTACTAACAAATTCAGAAATGGGCAGTAATGGTCCATAGCAATACTAGAAGCTTGTTTTATTAGTAGGGGCGTCCTACGTGTGACGTATTGATTCCTTTGCTGAGGAGTTGGTGGGAACAGGGAAGTCTTCTGCTTTTACGATCACCTATACGTTCAACGTTCAATATAAAGTCCCCTTGCTCCGCTAATCTACAGAGTGAGCCAAATTACTCCGAACCGCCTGCGCGGTGTTTTTTCTGTGCCCGTCCTCGGCGCTCGTTGCCATCTGCCGCTATCATAGAAAGGCGCGGATGAAACCATACAACATTTTTACAACTACTTTTTAAGGCTTCACTTACCGACTTTATGAAAGGAGATGCTGAAACTGACCACCGTCGTTGTCCATACATTTTTGGCACCTCTTTAGGAAACTATCCATCATGGAATTTTTGGGGGGGAATTTTCCAAACGATGACCGATGTCGTCTCATGTTTCTTCGGTAAGAACTGAACGCCGTCTTTTACATTTCTTAGCCTGAACACTTCCTGTGGCCTGAAATTTACTGTAAAGTTCATGGATTGTTGTACGGTCTGGAACTTTTACACCTGGAAATCTTTCTGCAAATCGTGCTTTCACTTGGCGAGCTGACCGAGTTAACACATACGAATCATAAATAAATACACGCTGTGCAGTAGAAAACATATACTGAGGTATAATATACTTTGTGACTAAGTACAGGACAAAATAATAAATAACTCGTAATAACTGAAGCACATCACATCACCGTCAACTCAAAACTGCACGTCATACTGCACAGCAAAACCACAACAGCGTGACTTTGTTTATAGCAGCAGTGCGTTATCATGTTTTTATCATATTTTCACACGCCCAGTGGAAAAACACCACGCAGGCGGTAATATTGTTCATAAAATACCCCTCCGGGGTAACTTAAAACATAATGTGTATAAGACAAACCCACACACTCTTTAAGAATTAAAACAAAATATCCGCCTGGAAATTTCTCAACGTGAACTACGGCGAGTGATGGATAGTTTCCCAAAGAGGTACCAAAGATGTATGGACAACGACGGTGGCCAGTTTCAGCTTCTCCTTTCGTAAAGTAACGCTTTTAAAACTAGTTTTAAAAATGTTGTATGGTTTCATCCGGGGCTTTCTATGATAGCAGCAGACGGCAACGAGCGCCGAGGATGTGGACAGGAAAAACATCGTGCGGACGGTTCGGATTCTTTTGGTTCACTCTGTATTACACAAATGCCATTGGTTCACCTTTCCTTCGCCACCTTCACGCGCCCAGCATGTCACTGAGCTCCTCACCGGGGAGACAGTGAGCCACATACTCTGATGTCAACCGAGAGAGTGGCTCAGGCGGTAACGTCTGTGGACCACATAGGAATTTCCCGGGTTCGATCCCCGGCGACCGCCAACTCTGACTATGGGTTTTATTTTGTGGTTTTTCCCCTGGTCGCCTAGGCGAACCCGGGGTTGCGTATCTGCCAAAATTTCTCCTTTCACCCCCAACCTTTCATGTTTCAAATGTGTCATCAGATACTGTTGTGCTGCCGATGTTGGGTAGACGGCGTAGTTGCTTGCGCATTGTAAAGATTTTTCTCCATGAACGGTAGGGTGTGTTGTCCCGCGCGTTAGGACCGCTTCGTCGCCCTCTCTCGGATACTTTGCCTGTACCGGTGCGCGGGTGTTCAAACTGAAAATATTAGGGATTACTGCGCGTCTCTGTGGGCCTGTCTGTCTGCGGACCTGAGGCCTCCTAAGGCTCCTTCACCTCACCCCTGCCTCTTGGAGGGTTTAGTCACAATAGATCAAGTCGTCCTGCGTGGTGTAGTGGTTACTATGCTAACCTCCAGTTCCCGAGGTCGCGGGTTCAAACCTGGCGGTTAAGCCCGTGGTCCCGTGTCGTATATTTACGGCACGTTAAAGAACCTCAAGCCTGATAAAGAGGCCACTGAGCCAAATTTCCGGTCTTTCACGCCCAATATAGAATGGAACGCTAAGGACAATAGCAGTTAAAGAAGGCCCATAAATAAAACTAAATTATTCACAACAGATCAAGGTGATCGCAGTGGCGAGGTATCTTCCTCCATGCTACATCCTACTCTGATGTCATAGAGCATTCAGTTGGCTGACACTGACCTAAGGGCTTCTATACTGTGCGTAAATGCTTGCGGTATATCGAGCGGGAAAAAATATTTTGAGCGCCCAATTCTCATAAATACACTTTATATTTTATTATAAGTATCCTTTGGATACACTAGCTACTGTGTCCTTCTGTACACATGAAAAATATTGAAGAAAGCTTTACATTTTGGTTAAAGTCTGTAAACGAAATCAAGGGCGGTTTATATGCAGAGCTTCCTAAATGTTTTTAGTTATTAAGGGAATCGGTAAAGAGTTGCGATTTTATAATATAGTAAATGCATGGAGTGAACCTTGTAAAATGCACGAGTGAATATATCTATAACAGAAAATACATTTGAAACACTAAGTCATTATTTCGGTGAGCAAACAAGCGCACATTGGAGATTTTGTTTTCTATTATATCGTGATAGTGTGTTTTAATTTTTAAATTCTGACTAAAAGTATAGATAGTCGGAAAAACAAAACTCCTTTCTTTTTTACTTTCTCTACTACGTATAATAAGTAGGATAAGTATTGCATTCCACCCAAAAATTAGATACCGGGATTTCACAGGAAATACATGTTTTGAGGTGCACTGAATGCATATAAAGCATTGTGTGTGTGTCTGTGTGTGTCTGTTTGTGAACAGCATAACTCAGAAGTGAACAGTCGGATAAACACCAAACTTGGAATTTAGGTTCAGTATCTTCCAGAGATGCGACAAGAAGATTTTCAAGAAAATCCCCCCACCCCAGAATACCGTTTACATGGAACATGTTTCGAAAATTTTAATTCTCTCAAAAATGGCTCTAACGATTTTGATTAAAATATCATATATTTAAGATACTTTCATGACAAATAAAATATATATCTGAATTTTCTGGGAATGTCTCCAAAAGTATTCTTCATTGTGAAGACTTTTGCATAACTGGTAAACCATAAGAGATAGACAAAATTTTACTACACAAAAAATGTAGATCGCGTTAAAATACACAATTTATGTCATATACATCTTTTGTTGTTGAGTGAACCATTTTCGAGATATTGCTTGTTATTCCCTTAAATTTTCCAATACTTATACTTTTTCTCAAATGGGAATTCGTTATTCATTTTTTTGTCCTGGTAATGCAAAGAGAATGGAATACTGCACATAGCAACCAGCTCTTAAAATATATGACTATCGCTTAAAGCCTAACAATTACCCTAGCAATAAGATTAACATCTCGATATCTCGATTAACATTAAGCATATGGAGAATACGCGTTTGTAAAAATAGTTTGTACAAGAGTAGAGAAAGTCATGTGAGTGTAACACATCAGATTTTTCTTGCTGGGATCACCAAATCCATCTAAGAGGTCGTATTTAATTTTTGTTGTATTCGTAGTGTTAAACATTGCGTTGCTATGTAACGGTATTTTAATATAAAAACTACGAGTGTAAAAGTTTTCACCTATTTTTGTCTAATAAATACTAATAATCCCCGGCCCTTATCACAAAATAACAAATAAAACGAAATTATTATTGCACCTACCAAAAACAAGTCTGCAGGAATTTATTCCATTTATTTTGTTAGTTATGGTAGAGAATTATTTTCCAGTTTGAATTCTGAAATTTTTAATGTTAATTTGAATTTGCTTTTACCGAAAAGTTTATGCTGATTCTCTACAAAACCCAGATATCAGCTTTACCTTATTTTCCCTGAGATAACAATAAAATTACTGGGAGTTGTTGGCAGTTTATTAAATACAGCTGGAGGATGTCAGATCTCTCATTGTTCCCTCTTGAAGGACCGCCCAGAACTCTCCTAAATGTAATTTGCTGGCGCCTCCTTTTTCTTTCACTCTTGCTACTGCGGTGAACGTCCTAGAAACAGCTGATAGTTGGAAGAATGCAGGTCAGTAAAACTAAAAGCTTGCCCGCGGTGAAAGAAAGTAAAAGATATTAACGAATAACGATATAATTGGAAAGAGCAAATCTCGTCGGCCTTGAGTATATAATTACTTTAGGAGAAACCCGCGAGTTGGGGCAAATCATCTGTCAAATTTCGTGCGTACGCTCATCCAAGTGAAAACAAGTAATTTTCTCCTTTTACTCACGCAATGCCGCTCGGGTTACCAACTAAACATAGATAGATTCTTTCAAAAATCCTAATGCGGTTGTATGTGGTTATCATGTAAACATGTACGCCAGGTTTCATTAATATTCCGGAGAGAAATTCATATCTCTTTCCGGTTAAAGATGCTGCGACACATCGGTTTTCTCCCGAGGTTACCTTAGAACTTATATTGCGTTTATAACAGGTTAAATTGTTGTAGGTATCAACATATTCTATTACTTTCTCTACCACGCACATAGTAGGAAGTAAAATACTGCATTCCACCCAAAAATTCGACTATGTATGTGTCTGTGAACAGCATAATTCAAAAAGGAAAAGTCGGATAAACACCAAACATGGTATGTAGGTTTAGTACCTTCCAAAGATGCGACACAAAGTTGTTCAAGAAAATCCCTCTACCCCAAACTACCCTTTACATGGAAAATATTTTGAAATGTTTTATTTTACAAATAGTAGTCCTAAGGATTGCGACTAAAATGCCATATATTAAAGATATTAACAGGACAAATAAAATGTGTATCTTGAAATTTCTGGGGATAGCCTGTGAAGTCCTCTTCATTCTTAAGGAATTTTGTATAATCTTGTATAACTGGTAAACGTTAAGCGATAGACGAAAACGTACTAAACAAAAAATGTAGATTTCTTTAAAGCATACAATTTATTTAAAATAACTTTTTGTAGCATCAGTCATATAAGAGATATAAGTTCGAATTAAAGTCCCGTCGATTTTCAACAGTTTCGCGCGATTGCATGGAAGCAGTATGGAATTTTAAGGCCAGCATATAGCGTCCAGTTCTAAAACATTTGACTATCGCTGTTCTCTTTGTATCTATAACGAAATGTGTAATGTAGGTATTTCTGCAAAGATTTATCTCATTAAAATGAAGTAGGAAAACAAACTTTCATAAGTGTAATTTGTTACCCACTAATAAACGCTAGATGTTAGAGAAAGTCAAGTGCACGTAACACAGCTGTTTTAAAATAAAAAATATCACAATCTGGTTTAGAGATTACCAACAAAAACCTGAATATTTTAGCGTTAATATTACAAAAATAAATAAATTATACAAATAATACCAAAAGTATTATAAAGTACAACAATTATATATTTATTCTTAGATGTTTTTTAAGGCAATGTATCCATGAACATCCAAAAATCCTGTTTTCTTCTAATTGATTAGACCTTTTTAGCATGTACTCAGAAGATAAAACGTATACAGTGCACACAACATTTTAACAGCTAGGTGAAAGCGTTGCTAAAATAATGTTTTTTTTATATATATTGATATGGTAATGTGAAATGCTCCTTGGGACCTGCGGCTTACAATATCGCTCCCAAATTTTTCATTTGAGCTTAGTATACAAACATAAATATATTGTTGTGCATCCATTTCTTAATTCTAATTAATTTGGGAAAAACGCTTTTGTGTATGTTATTCAATTTTTCAACATTTTCGATGTGAGTTATATAAAATGATTAATATCGGCTGAGCTATTTTAATTTGTTTAATTAGGGCATAGCATTTGAAAATCCGTAATTCCTGAAGCTCTCCTGAAAACTTCAATCTAATTAACTATGTATACACTGTGGTTCATGGAGTTTTTGAATGGTGAAAAATGCTTAAAGAAAGGAATTGAGATAGAGTTTAATATTCAACGCGGTGCTTTACTTAAATAGTACAAGACCAATTAAATAGATATTTGTGGCTTTAAAATTTTTGATATTAAATTGTAGAGCTTGAAAGTACAAGTGTAGTAGAAATGAAAAAAAATCGAACATTTTCACATTTTTTGCCAAATTTTACAGATACATTGCCTTAAATAACAAATATTATGAGATAAAATCAGATCACGGTCTATCGAAACATCTAACCTCAAAATGAACCTCCTACGTTAACAGAATAAACACATCTTATGGAAGAATAACATTTATTTTTAAAAGAAACACTATTTTAAAGTTCAATCAACAAACACACAATTTTCTGGAATAAGAGATAGGCGAATTAATCACTGGAGATGCTGTTACGTATTCAATAAGAAAGAAGCATAAATATTGGTTAATGTTTCCTCTACTTGCAAGTTAGAAGGTTATTAGATATAAACTGTAAGCTGTTCTTAATATTAAGATTTTAAAATCACTGTTAATTAACTGTAGTTTTGTTACTGGTAATAAGATTTAACTTAATGCTTAATGTCTCATGTGGTTTTAATGTCAAATTAGGTTCCTCGGTGGTACAGGTCTAAACAGCCCTGCGCCGACAGCAGGACCACTGCATCCTCTACCTCCGTCACAAAGGACATTAGAGGACAGTAAAGGTCATGGCAGCGGTCAGCTTGCGAAGTCCTCCCAGCCCCTACCGAGCGAAGTGGCGCCGCGGTAACGTGTGCTACTCGCATTTGGGAGGTCCCGGGTTCGATCTCGGAGATCTCTGCTCTAACACATGGGTTTTTCGTCATTTCCCGAGTCGGCAGGCGAATACTGGGATGGTATTTATCTTATACCACGACTCTCCTGTCCCTCATTTCCTCTACCCATCACCTTCCCTAGGATTTAGGATCAGACGATGGTGTTCGGCACGTTGCGGCTGGACGGTGGCTTACGCTCTGTATAGGTTTCTTCCTTGGTGTCGTTGCAGGACTGCTCAGTTAGGACTCTCCTCAGAGTGGATCCCTCCACAGGGGGACCGCCGGGGTTTCGGTGGCGTGGTTGAACTCGGGCGGCGTAGGATGCGTTCTTCCTGGAAATGTTAGGGAGCCCGTCCATGCTTACGCCTGTCATCATCCGAATCTTGTCGCCCTTCGGTCTCTCCCCTCATCCCTCCCTCCCTACCTTCCATAGTCATGTCGGGGGCTTTGACTTGAGAAACAATTGAAGATATTAGCATCTCTCGAATTGTAGATTTAAACTCTGGATTTAATCATTGTTGCCATGAAATACATCCACATCCATTCCCACTTTCTCACCTTCAGACACTTCCAGGGTAGTGAGCTATTCTCGTTAAAGAAACACTGTCCCGCCTCATCTGGGAATTGAATCCGAAACCTCTAGGTTTAAAAGCCAAAGATCCACTCTTGGTCCTCGAATAACTCGTAAGATTGCATCCCATACTACACCTCTCAGGTTGGTAGCGGAGTTCAAACCCTTGCTTCCTTGCACCCAATGATAAACGCTGTGGGAGGGTCATTGTTTAACCCTAATTTATTCAGGAGCTAATGTTATAACCAACTTTATACGTTAAGTAAACAAAAATGTTTGTGTTGCCACTCTGCAAATTTCAGAAGTATAACCACTCACAATCCTGAATTTTTACTAAAATGTACCAGTCTGAAATGTATAAACTAATTTTCGTCAAGTTCTTACATCTGCATGCATGAGCTTATTGGTAAGTTCTTTAAAGGCTATAGATAATGGAAAACGTATGCTATTAGAAAATATGTAACAGCTAACACACCTACAGTCGAAATAAGATTTGTATCGTATATTCATTTTATGACATTATACTTCTTTAAGCTGATTCATACATACACGTTACATAAAATTCTAACTTAAATATAAAACTATGGTCCTTCGTAATAACCTTCTTTCCCACAATACCATAAACGTTTTGTTTGGTATTGTTTACCCCTTACATCTCTCTAGATGGCATTTACCTAATATCCTAGTTAAGAAAAGTTCTGCTTCCCAAAGCCATACCCTCTGCTCATTTTTTCAGATGTTTTATAAAATGTTCTCAATGCATGACATATTCAAAGCCTAGGAAGTCGAGCTGAAAATTATGTAATGATTATTCAATACGTAACGGTAGGTTTTACAATGACTTGTGTGTGTTGGAATGCCTTTTGTTTCCCAGTCGAAGTACTAATCGATTATCCACTTCGACCGGAATACTAATTAATCGTTCTGTGCAACGTATTACCGTATGGTTACCACAGGATAAGATTTTGTGGTAAAGGCCTTTTATATATTACAATACATATTCTACGTATTGTTTGTATACTTCAACACACAATGGAGTTATGCTAGGCTCTAGTTCCCAAAGTCGCGGATTCAAACCCGGTGGAGGGCATGTTTTTTTTTTACGTAAACATCTTAGCATGTCTTCCTTCGGTGGTCTCATGTCGTAGATTTACGGCACGTAAAATAACTTCAAGCCTGATAAAGCGGCTTCTGAGCATAATCTTAGGTCTTTCATGCCCAATATAGAATGTGACGCTAAGAACGATAACAGTTAAAGAGCGTCCATAAATAAAACTCAGTATAATTTAACACAAAGGAATGACCAAATTTAAGCAACTAAATTATGAAATTATTCGCTTTCAAGAACGAAACGTTTTTCTTCCAGTTTTAATTCCCGGCACTGGTCATGTGACTGGGTATCTCTCACAGTTTGCTTTAGCCATCGAGTAAAATACCAAAATAAATATCTCGGTCTAAAGTTCCACTCACAGAATAATTTAAATAGAAATAAAATGTATTATAGAGAACGCTGACTGCGCAACTACGCCATCTAGCAGCAAGTTACTGAGATAGATAGCACATGTAGCTGTTTAACCATCTGTTGGGAATGACACTATGAGCACAAAACCTAGGTCAGTACAACTTCCAGGCACAGAAAGGTGACTGCGCAACTAAGGCAGTATTGTCTGGATTTCTGGCTCATATATATTTACCAAAGATCCCAAAGAAAACAGTCGCGATATAATCTTATAATTAATTAGTTAATTAACAACAAAAAATAAAAAGAAGGAAAAACACTTAAAGGTATCCATAGGTGAAATTTCTAAATCTTATAATGTTTATCTAAACTTTGTTACTTGCTGCTCTATCACTTTATAAGTGTGATTTAAATTTCATGCAGATATTTTTAATATTTATTGAGAAAAAGCATTTATTTCACGTTTATTATGCTAATTTACCGGTAGGAATCGTAACTTTGAAAAATAAACGTACCATCACATTATTTAAATAATAATACACAAAATTGGCATATATAATTTTTTTTCCTCGAAGCTTCATAAAAGAATTTATACATTTAAATATAACTTTTGTAACAATTTATCCTCAGTGATGGAATTAATTACGTCATATCTTGAGCAATTTAAAAGTGTAACAAAAGCCAAATGCCAGTTCTTTAAACGCATTCTCTCTGAGTTTCTGCTAAAAATCTGGTTGGTTACAAACTACATAATATTTCAATGCAAAAGCGTAAGAAAAATCAAAGTCGAATAAAAGCCTTAGAAATAAAACGACCACGTGTTGAAGGTTTAAAGGGTTCTGACAGCAAAAGCTATAGTATTAATTGAAGAAAAAGGTTTAAAGTGCTTTTTGGACACAAAACTAATTTTCGAATGTTTTTAAAATGTTGGCAAAACTTCAACTATGAATACCCCTAAGGGCACCAAGGAAAATGCCGCTACTCTCTACCGTTTATTAGTGTGTCTTACTAAAGCTTATTTTTCTGTCTACTTCATTTTAACCTACAATTTTTTTTTGCAGAAATAGTTACATTACGCATTTTGTTATAAACACAAAGGGAACAGCGATAGTCAAATGTTTAAGAATTGGACGCTATACGGTGCCTTAAAATTCCATACTGTTTCCACGCAATCGCAAGAAAAAATTGGAAATCAACAGGACTTTAAACAATGGCCAAGTATTGAACAATTCGAACCATTAATCTAGGAAATAAACTATTTCAAATAAACTGTGCGTTTTAAAGCGATCTATATTTTTTGTGTAGTACGTTTTCGTCTATCGCTTAACGTTTACCAGTTATATAAAATTTCTTCCGAATGAAGAGGAGTTTAAAGGCTATTCCTAGAATATTTAAGATATACATTTTGTTTGTCATGTAAATATGTTTAATATATGATATTTCAATCATAATCATTAATACTTTTTTTTAGAAAATCAGAAATTTAAAAAAAATGTTCCATGTAAAGGGTAGTTTGGGTGGTGGTATTTTCTTGAAACTCTTCATGTGGCATCTCTGGAAGATACTGAACCTAAATACCAAGTTTGGTGTTTATGCGACTTTTCGCTTTTGAGTTATGCTGTTCATTGACACACACACACGATCTTTTCTAAAAATCCTTTTTGGATTCAGGAGGCCTCAGAACATGCATTCCGGTGAAATTTCGGTACCTTCTCTACCTACTTGTACGTGGCAGAGAAAACAAAAATGTAGCAGCGTTCCAATTATTCGAAAACTGCCTTTCATGGATACAAAAGTATCACTATAGATATTTCATCATAAATACTCCTTTCGAGTTATGCTGATAAAAAAAATCATATTTTTAAAGTGTGCCTACTGTTGTTCAAAAACGTTTTAGCTAGCGAGCAGGAGTGACCTTCCAAGCAGGTAGGGCAATGGAAGGAGGCAGTGTTTACTTAGGCTGAGGCAAGTGAAGGGTAAAGACGCGCGATAGTGGCTGTTTTCCACTGTACGTGTCACGCGCGGAAGGAGTTCAACATACTATGTACCCCTCCCACCAGCTAAAGCTTTACCTGAGATATCTACCCTCAAGCTAAAATGTCGTTAATAGATGGTATGTCGTGTCACATGCAAAATTGACGTAAATCTAAGATTTCTAATTTTCCAGGAGATACTTTAAAGGATTTCAGCAGTGCGATGTAATCCACATTTTATTTCGAAAGAAAGCGACTGAAAATGCTATATTGTAGGTTTGTCTTATTACAGAAGATGCAATAAACCATAGTCAGGATTCCAACCGGTGTTTTTTCGCAAATGCGATATAGTACGAAATTCTAATAAAAGTTGTGCTCTTGTATTTTCATCCTTCTTCACCTGCAAGCCACTGTTTAATGTTTTGAAAATGCAATAAAATGCGAAATTGACTCAAAAGGCTTTTATTATACTCAAATGTTATATAAATGCGAAATGTGCTGCAATTCATAGACTCTTTTTCAAATGAAAACGTAAAAAGCAAAATGAAAACATGTTTATGGAATGTTTGCAAGTGCAACAAAAAGTTGAGCATTCGCATAGAATAAAATAAGAAAAACATTTTGTTTGTCTTGCAAGAGGTTGGTAAACCTTTTATCACTTTTGTCTGATTATTGTCAATAGATTTGAAGATTTGAGTGAAAGAAAGATGGAAAGATCCTATTTTTACTTTCTCTACTACGTATAGTAAGTAGGGGAAGTATTGTATTCCATCCAAAAATTCGATACCGAGATTTCACCGCAAATACATGTTTTGAGACCCCCTGAATCCAAAAAAAGCATTTTTGGAAACATGTCCGTGTGTGTGTCTATGAACACCATAACTCAGAAACGAACAGTTGTATAAACACCAAACTTGGTATTTAGGTTCAGTATCTTCCAGAAATGCAACACAAAGGTTTTCAAGAAAATCCTCCCACCCCAGACTGCCCTTTACATGGAACATTTTTCGAAAATTTTAATTTTCTGAAAAATGGCTCTAACGATTTTGATTAAAATATCATACGTTTAAGATATTTTTATGACAAATGAAATGTATATCTCGAATTGTCTGGGAATGTCTCCAAAAGTAATCTTCATTTTGAACGACTTTTGCATAACTGGTAAACCATAAGAGATAGACAAAATTTTACTTCACAAAAAATGTGGATCGCGTTAAAATACACAATTTATGTCATATACATTTGTTTTGTTGAGTGAACCATTTTTGAGAAATTGCTTGTTATTCCCTTAAATTTTCCAATACTTAATACTTTTTCTCAAGAGTACAAGAGTGGAGAAAGTCATGTGAGTGTAACACATCAGATTTTTTGAGTTGTTAATATGAATATTTTTAGGGGGTACCTATATGAATTCATCCCCAAATGGTAGTATAAACTATGTAGGAAATTAAAGATGCAGACTGCATGCAAATGTTGTTGACTGTTAAGGTCATATTCGCAGAGTTTACTTAAGTAGTTTATGCAATGTATTTGGAATTCTACCTACAGCTTAAATGCTAAAATTATTTCAATAAGTATAATTAGCTGTAATGATAGGAGAACAAGTATATCTTAAGATTTCATTCACCAGTGTCACTGATATATGAATTTGCATTGTTTTAGTTAATTTTGGTATATTATTATTATTATTATTATTATTATTATTATTATTATTATTATAGTTTTGTAGTAGAATTTCTTTCTCTTCAGAGTCGAAAATACTAAATTTCTGATTTCAAGATGCTAAAAATCACCATCCCTAGTAGTTATTTCATTTAAAGGGATTTTGTGAAAATAAGAATATCGTCCTTCTGCACATATTAACATAAAATAAGTGAAACCCAAATATAACTATATCTCAATTTTCCATTTTTTCTTAATTGTGACCCCCTTGCATTGGAAGTATGATGTGTGTGTGCCCTCGTGTCTACTGTGAACAGCATAAATCAAGAATCAAACTGTACATAGGAGTCGGAAACGTACAAGGATGCTGTACGAAGTTTTGCGGGGAAATTTCACATCCAGGTAACCCTTTAGATTAAAATGCTTCTTTTTTATTTTCTTAACGAGGGCTTTGACATTTTTTTGTTAAAATATCACCTGTTTGAGGTATTGGCGTTTCAAATAAAATGCACATCTGGAATTTTGAAGTCCTCTCCACTCTCATGGAAGTCACGTAACTTTGAACAATAAGAGATAGACATAAGCTTAACACAGAAAAACATAGAGAGCTTATTAAAGTATACAGTTTGCTTCAATTAGATTTTTTCCCTAACAGCCATTGCATTAGCTTTTTATCCTTATTATTTGAAGTGGGTGATATAATAAGAAATGTTTCAGAATTTGCGATGTTTGTGATATAAGCAAATTAATTTTGTTTTCGTATCGTGTAGTCTCTTGTTTTTGATGATCGCGTAAAAGAAACTAGCTTTAACTTTTCTACAAAATGCATAAAACTGAAACAACAGCTGTAAAAATACTTCGTTATGAAGGTTTTAATCCAAATAGAAATACAAAATGTGTTAGATTTGGTATTAAATGATTCTACCCCAACGTTTACGATGGTTAAAAAGTGGGCTGCTAAGTTTAAGTTGTTAGTACATCTATTTAGGCGTCCCAAAACCGCTACATCGATGAGATTATGACAAAAATTCACAATGCGTACTCGATTATCGTCGATTAAGGCGCGAGATTGACTAACATTATGAAGCTTTCGATAGGCGGTGTGCTCTAAAAGTTTTGCATATCAGAAGGATCTCCGCTCGATGGGTGCCGCATTTGTTAATAATGGACCAAAGCGCATTGAATGAACACTTTAAGAGTGTTTAGACCTATTTAAACGCTATTTCAGTAAGTTTTTCTGAAGTTTCTAGCAATAGAGGAAACATGGATTATCTCTACATGCCAAAGAAGAGGATCAGTCCAAACAATGGATGATTTCTTATATCCAAAACTTAATGTAAAATGTAGTAGACAAGCGACCATGAAACATGTTTATTAATTCCAATTTCCAGAACACCATACTAGGAATGCTAGGTACACCTAGCACATACTATTTCCAATTTTTTATTTTAAATGCTACTGCGCGTGCATAAATTTTGAAAAGTTTTGAAAACTACGTAGAAGTTTTGATGGAAGTAATTATTATTGGGGGAAGATATACGCACAGAAAAAATTAAATTCTTGTTCAAGATTTCAGAAACTTGTTGCATAGGTTTACGTTGTTAGAAAGTTCAAAGCCTCCATAACCTTCCCACCAGCTGTTTTGAAGGCCGTGGTTAGAAAGCCTCACATTTAAACATCCTCTCCTACAGATCTTTAGATCTCTTTTCATCAGACGTAAAATTCCAAGCATTTTTGGGACTTTATTATCTAGTTTTACAAAATTTAAAGCAGAAGTCTTAAACTTTTGTAGTTAGAGCTTATAATATGCTAACTACAACTATGGAGAAATAATGGTTCTATACCGTATAATGTATTTACATTTCTTTGTTTGTGTTTACTGAAAATTTAAAACATTTTCACCTGTAAACGAAAATATTGATGTTTCAAAAACGTACAGAATTTTAACATTTTTAATCTGTTTCCAAGGAATAAACTTACGAAGGAAATTATAGAAAATGTTGTAGGATAGTTTTATATTATAATGTAAACACTGATACAAAAGTTGAGCATTTTATTTTGTATTATTTTTAAAAAATTGCGAAATCGCTTTTTCAGTATAGCTTATCCTTATTTTAAGAGACAGACAACCATTTGAAACCTTACTAAAATATTTCGAAAAGGAAACAGCATTTTGATGGAAGATACGTAGGATGTAGTCATCTATACAACCATTTTAAAGCACGTGTAACTCGATGCGTATATTATAGCTTTCAAATCGATATCTCGAGGGCGTTAGTAACTATCGCCCATAGAGTGTTTTGTTTATGTAGTCTATTAAGGACGCTAAGCTGTGGTTAGGCAGGAGTTGTGTTGCTTAGAAATCGGACGTGATTGCCCTTAATAACTACACTTCTATCGAACTGTATTGGCCGGAAATAGTAGTTTGAAAGTTCTGTAGTGTCTAATTTATAGCTCAGAGGAGATCATTAGAAGAGATAAAAAACCAGCGAAAATGCCACATTTGACGTCACACTTTTATAAAAAATGAAAGATATAACGAATTTAAGAGAATGCATCTGTGAAAAAGTAACCATGTATGCAAGACAAAATAAACCACCGGTTCGATCCCGGTCAAAGCGGCGTCTGGGTTCTCCCGGCTCTTCACTTTCTTTCATCATTCATTCCACCAACTGCTCCATCATCACCTTTCATTTCACCGACATTTTATATCGTCTCCTTCCTCGCTCTCATACCGGGCTTCGGACCGATCATCCATTCTGCTCAGGCGTCTGACCCAAGGTACCCGCTTGTAAGTCCTGGGGGTGTAAGCCCTACTAACGGTGAGGGTAATCAGAGAAGGCAGGAGTTCTCCTTACACTAAATGTTTTTTTACGTAAGAAACCAATATTAATAAATTATTGTGCAGATTTTGAGAATTCTAGTATAATTAAAACATTATTTTTACACTCGTTTCTATTTATACCGTCACTGTAGCTTCGGGAGGCATTCTACTGGCCTTCACAGGTGGAATATGTAAAGCAACCAGGAGTTGTGTGTATCTGTTTACCTTTTCGCGCATGCAGTGGCGGTCCGTTTGCGTGCCAATTCCAGATTATTCACATATGAATATATAACTTTAAGCAACAGCTTTACTCCTCATCACCTGTAATAACCATGTTTAAATATATAGCTAAATAAAACCCTGTTTTGCTCAATATCTCCAAGAAAAAATATTTTTAATGGTAGCATAATGTAAAACTAAAATACATTATACTAGTTTTGCTAGACTTCTGTCCAATCCAAATATACAACTAAATTAAACACTGTTTTGCACAATTTCTGCATGAACAATATTTTTAATGACGTAATATAAAACTGAAATAGATTTCTATTTTTTAAGGTCAAGGAGGGCACATTTACTAGACATTACTTTAATAATGTGTTCTAATTTGCATTCTTGTCCAATACCTGAATTAGCCGCCTAGGCACTGAACCACGCTGACAGGTTTTGCTGACCTGGTACAAGTCCTGCTGACGATGACGGCCGAATAGACTCCGTTACTCGCCTACCTGAAGAGTGGGCAGGAAAGAATGTGGAACTACATGCTTGCACAAGCAAGCTCTTGGACGTATGGCACTAGATACCAACGGCAAAACTAGTACAACAAAGAAATACAAAAAATCTCTATCTATTTCCGATCCACTCCCCGCGGTGGCAGCCAGAGCCAGTACGACCATGGCTGTCACCCGAACATTTCCTTCACCTACTGCCAGCGCAATAAGCTGGCAGTTACCTTCCGCACTATCGAGGGTGCAAAGGCGGAACCCCAACGCCTATTCTTATTTCTCCTGTTAATTCCTCTCCTTAACTTCACATTCCATTTCCCGTCACCATAAAAAAAACTCGTCGCCCTCTGAGAACAGTTGTCATGAAATGTGGGAACATTTGTGTTTAGAGCTAGAGTTTTTCCAGCACTTAAGCAATTCTGCTTAGGCTGCCAAATAAGGTACTGAAAAAGAATGGAGTTTGGACAGATTGTATTAAAACAATGCCTAGCAAACATGTCCTCTTTGAGAGTAAAAAGTATAATTTACTTCAGTTTTAAATTAAGTATATTGTCATTAAAAATATTTTTTCGTAGAGATATGGTGCAAAAGAGGGTTTTATTTAGTTATATATCATAAGTGATGACGAGTAAAGCTATTGCTCAAAGTTATATGTTCATATATGAATAATCTGGAACTGTGTATGCGACTGCATGCGCGAAAAGGTAAACAGATATACACATCTGCCATTCTCCGGTAGAATGCCTGCCGAAGCTAGAATGATGGCATGGAAGCGAGTGTGTATGTACTGTACCAACATACATTATTAAAAATATTTAATTGCAACTGAAACACCTAATCTATCTATTCTGTAACATGTTAAACAACCTGTTAAACGTGCCGACCAGTTGTTATGATGCGCTATTTGGTATTCTTCAACATCGTAAAAACGATATATTGTTGAGAGGAAAAGAATCTGATGTGTTACCTCACATGACTTTCTCTACTCTTCTACAAACTATTTTTACAAACGCTTATTCTCCATATGCTTCATGTTAATCGAGATATCGAGATGTTAATCTTATTGCTAATTTTCTTGTAAATGCAAGGCTTTAAGCGATAGTCAAATATTTTAAGAGCTGGTTGCTATGTAGAGTATTCCATTCTCTTTGCATTACAGGACAAAAAAATGAATAACGAATTTGAGAAAAAGCATAAGTATTGGAAAATTTAAGGGAATAACAAGCAATATCTCGAAAATGGTTCACTCAATAAAAAAATGTATATGACATAAATTGTGTATTTTAACGCGATCTACATTTTTTGTGTAGTAAAAGTTTGTCTCTCTCTTATGGTTTACCAGTTATACAAAAGTCGTTCACAATGAGGAATACTTTTGGAGACATTCCCAGAAAATTCAAGATATACATTTCATTTGTCATGAACATATCTTAAACATAAGATATTTTAATCAAAATCGTTAGAGCCATTTTTGAGAGAATTAACATTTTCGAAAAATGTTCCATGTAAAGGCTAATCTGGGGTGGGGGGATTTTCTTGAAAACCTTCGCGTCGCATCTCTGGAAGATACTGAACCTAAATACCAAGTTTGGTGTTTATCCGACTGTTCGTTTCTGAGTTATGCTGTTCACAGACACACAGATACACAGATACACACACGGACATGTTTCCAAAAATGCTTTTTTTTATTCAGGGGTCTTAAAACATGTATTTCCGGTGAAATCTTGGTATCGAATTTTTGGGTGGAATACAATACTTCCCCTACTTACTATACGTAGTAGAGAAAGTAAAAATTGTGATTAAGATAGCAATAATCCAGTTATGCTTAGTGTTAGCAATAATATACTACTACTACTACTAGCTGAAAATGGATGCACTTTTAGTGCTTGTTGACCTTATAGACTAAGTAACAATCTTCTTAACCAAAAAGTTATAGAATAGTTCTGATTCTCTGAAATAGTTGTATTACACACTTTAACTCCTTAGCATCCGAAGCTCTCCTAAAAAAATTGAAGCATGCATATTAAAACCTGTACTTCGTAGGTCACTTTGAATATAAAAAATGCTTTAAACAAAAGGTTCTGAAGAAAAATGGAGGGTATGGGGCTGTTTAAATGGAGCCGAGTTTAAAAAATCATAACATGTCATGTAAGAACGTAATAAAAATTACAATCAGTTTGCCTAGTTTTTTCCCAAATTACAACAAAGCATTACCTTAGGAAAAAAATAGTTATGAAAGTGAGAAAATAATGACATTAAAATATACAAAATATTTTGAGAGTATCAACATATAGGTGATTAAAGTTTATAGCTTAGATCTCTTAGAAATTTTGCATATGCGTTTTGTTTAATGCATTTTAATTGCATATCATTAATCCACATTTTTATGATGCTATTGTAATTTTCATATTTTTTTATCTCGATAAACGCGTAAATATTTTTGAAATTAAATGTCGTATGGAGGAGGACATTATCGTACAAATCCAAGTTTTCTGCATTGCAGCTCCTGTTTCCAGAATTATTTACATTTGTTTTATTGCCCGAATGACATTTTCGGACATATTTCAATACGAGTATAAGTTTTTTGAACAAAAACAATAACAGTTCGTCATGAAACACTAATTATCTTATAGAACAGTTATTAAATATTACTGTATTTTTTAAAAGTTTAGACTATGTAGCTAAAGCTAGACATGAATGAAATCAGATACAATGTGAAGCAGTGTCTCTTGATTCTTCTGTGTATTCATTCATATCTTCAGGTTTCATAATTATTTTTTCCTCAGCATTTTATATGTATTCTGATGCATTTTATCGAACGTTTAAAGAAATGTGCCGCGTTGAGGATTCAGCGCATTCGCATTTTAAATATGGTCTATAACAAATTTAAACTTAGATTTTTTTTAAATAACACACTTATTTGTGTATATATTTTTAAATATTTCATATACACATATTTTTGAATAACTTTTTATTCCTTAAGCTATAATTACATTTAAAAATATCATTTATATTGCAAAATAATTTAGCAATTAGCATTTAAAATTAAAATGTAACAAAATATAATTGAATAATGACATGTTTAAAGATCTAAGTTATCACACTAAAATGTTACTTGCAACATTAACTTAACATAAAAACTTCCCTGTAAAATTTATGGAGATATTCATCAACCATTTTATTCTAATATTTTAAGTATTTGGCGTTTGGTTTTTGGAAACATATTGTTTCAGTTATTATAGAACATATTTTGAGACCTCTTTTAATTTTTATACAAATATTTTGAGTGTATGTATTTTGAGTCATGTTATGACGCGATAAAGTATGTTATTTGATAAATCACTCTATGCAGAAAGGTACCTGTCATTAGCCACAGACTTTAGGAGATATTAATTATGTACTTAATAATTGTAATTATTTAAAGTGACCAGCATAAACTGATGTACATATTATCAAATACTCAGAAGTTTTTATATAAAAAACTTAATACTTTCATGTGCGTGATTCAAACGGATGCTTTTCTAACAGGTACTCAGTACCGAAATGGCTAATTTTACATATTTCAAATAATTTAGCTGAAATTTTAATCACAGATACTTAAGATACTAATTGTAATATACTATTAATTTTCGTAATTGTATGTACTAAACTTTCTAAGAAAATAAATGAGTCATATGTAAAATGACCCACGTGATGAAAATTTTAAAGCTCTAAACTTTATAATTTTGCATATTATTTATCATATATAGATCTTTATAATCAAACGTTAAATTCTTAAAATCCTAACTACGCTTAATATAAAGAAAAGACTGCGTGAAACTTCAAAGAACACTTAACGAAAATTTAATAAAAAATTGCACCATGAGAAACATTTGAAAGTAGCAAAATCAAGCATTAAAATTGCTTGTGCTATTTACACATACCTACAAACGTGCGTTTAAAAGTCGCATATGTGCGCTTACATGCCCAGAAGAGCAAAACCGCAACAATAATCAAAACTTTTTATATGTAAATTTGAAAAACAGTATCAGATACTCCCAAATCCTTTCTATGCAGAGCGATTCATTTCTGATGCTCTTTTAAAGGAACAGTTGAACGTCTAGAACTAAGAAAGCATTTAAAAAATTAAGTTTTGAGGTTCGCACGTAAATATGCACGATGGTTGCTGGCCACTATGAAACTGTATATATGTAATTAAGACATCAACAATTCGGACACTGACAAAAGAAGAACACTGACCACAAGTGTCCGGTAGTTGCTCATGGTTTCGCCGGCTCCTCCGTGCCACAGACGAGAGAGCTCTTCCGCTGCAAGGATAACGTATACTACATGTGGGGCACCAGCAGTAGGTCCCCCGTTATATAGACGTACCCAGGGAGGGGGGAGAGGTGCTTCACTTTCACCACCCCCTCTTAGGCAAGGCCAAGGTATGGCGGTTTAATTAGAAAACAAGTGGAGTGTTTATACCTGGCAGAGAAAGTGATGCAACAAAGTGAGATGAATATCAAGAGATGACCCCCAGCCAACTGAAAGAGGAAGTCAGTCCATCTTCTTCCTCTCTGTACGATTCTGTAATAAAGGTAGTAGCCAAGGGCTAATTCAGAGAAAGTGACGCAACAATGATCGATGCCGAAGAACAGGTGCATACCACTGCACTGCTCGGAAAATTGTCTCCATTTAACTTATGAAGAGAACATAAACCAGAGCCTTGTGTATTCCCCGGCCATACATGGCTGTAAGTGACGTCACGAGCATCGGCAATACTCCGCGCTTAACAGTATGGCACACATTTATAAGGCGTCCAAATAAACACAGTTAAATTACTCTTGAGGCAGTATTTTAATACCTGAACAATTTCAATTGTTATTTATAATAAGTAAATTCAATAACAGCCCGTCTTGAAACAATATGTATGTAATAATTATTTAAATTATATGTAACAGTCATTTCAAATGCTTATTTTTATTGTAAACATATTTTATTAATGTTATGTGAATACATTACATACTCTAATAATGCAAGAACTGTGAGAATAATAAGTTTTAAGTTGCTAACAATGAGTAATAATGAGGTAATTGTGGCAATGATGTGTTTAGAGTTTGAAATGTACTGGTGGTGATTAGAGCGACGATGACGTAAATTCTGTAACAGTTTTAAAATTAGCCACTCAACAGCAAAGAAAAGTTTTAAGTTAAATGCAGATATTCCATTGGACTAGAATTAGCCGATCAGAGACTTGCAATACCGAAGCTTACGGGTTTTGACCGTTGAGGTTACTTAGTTGCTGGCGAGACTTGATAGAGTACAGATGGGAAAATGTGTTTTCTACGGGTGATTAGTAAAAACAGATATACGCGCTAAGTGAATGTATAAAAGTTTCTTCACAGTTCTTTAAAAAGTGTAGTGGTTTATAAATATGTGCAAGAAATTTAAAGTAAAAGAAGTTAATTTAAAAAGCTTAATTCTGTGATGTCTACAATAATTGTCATACCGCACCCTACCCAAGACACATGACTCTAAAGTAAGACTGACGCAGCCGATGCAAATTCAAACAGTAATATTATGTAAGCATAAAAATTCAAACCTACGCCCAAAGTGTGTTACAAACTACATAAAGCAACTATTATTACATATAACATTTCTTCAAGTTGGCTTCCAAGCGTGTGGCTAACAACAACAACAGTAAAACTTCAACAGTAGAGGAAAACAACTACTACAAGTTGGCTCCCAATTGCGGGGCAGATAAAAATAATTTACGTAATTTATTACGTGAACCAAATAACAGTTGAAGAACATTCTTTCTTCAAATTGGCTCCCATACGTGTAGCAGTTAAACATAAAGCATCTACCTATCATAATACTTCACTCTTGGGACACAAAAGAGAGCGTAATAAACGTTAGGTGTTTAACTCCTGACTGTCAGTTGTGGTGCTAACATTTCTCGTTATATCACTTTTCAAGTCAAACTTTGTACAACGTAATATATATCAAACTCTGAAATAGGGTTTATAATAACGCATTAACATACACAAAACATTTTGGTACTTACATTTTTTAATCACGGCTATTATGTTACGTTTTGTTAAGGCTTAACAAATTGTTACGCGCTATTCGGCATTCTGTACTTATAACAAAACAAAATGTTGTTAAGAATAAAGATTTGGTTGTTGAACGCAACAAACCCCGAGACCCTCTTGCTAACGCGTTTGTTACGCAAAGATTCGCGTAGACGTTTTAATGCTGCTGTAGGAAGAAAAGACAATATAAGTTCATCATTTTAATTGTTAAATCTTTATTTATTCATGTTAGCGTTAAATATAGAAGTTACGGATTACACTTATGTAAGAAAATGTTCATGTGATAAGTGATGCTCCCAACATAACATTTAAAAGACGAATTTTAATAGCAAAGTAAGTCTTGTGTAATCTAGTATCGTCATAAAAAGCAACAGTTGTTAATTTAAGAACTTTAGGTTCAAATAGTAACTAATCTTGTGTTCATTTACATGATTCACGAATATATTTGCTAATATTAGGAACTGAGCACTTTTGAGAGCTGTAGGATATTACAACGACACGTTTTAGTTCCCAGAATCATTTTAAGATACTTTCAATCTGCTAAAAGAAGTGGCTAGCAGAAAGCTATTTACCAACTTCTCGTAACCATAGAAAATTGAATTTGTACTGATGCTACTGGCAGAGGAAGGGCATAATGACAGAAGTCAATCAGCTTGGTTGTAAAGTGATAAATTTATACACAAAAATTTGCGTATGAAAAATAATCCGAAATAAAATCTTGTAGCTGCAACACTACAACCTTGCACTTAACGAATATCTAAAATAATATGGATATTATCAGATACCAATTATGATTTTCATTCAAGATTGTTAAAATGCATGAACATTTCTACAGAAATGAACTAAAGCTGAACAATACCAACTCATGAATAAAAAATAAGTGCTTGCTTATGTTTTGATGTATACATTAAAATTTCAGAAACATATGCATAACAACTGGTATCTTTAAAAAGTATAATTAGTAGCCAAAAACCATAAAGAAAATTAAACAATAATTGTGGTTTGATATGTATTAATGAAACTTGCATAAAAAATATGAAACTGCGCTGCATTTCTGTTATCTTTCCTAACCTAAATTAAACTCATTTTACGTGGCTACTGCCACAGCTGTTCAACAGCTGGGCGAGTTTTCCCAGTTAAAATCTAATTCTTTGGGATCACAAGATGTGATCTTGTTGCTCTAAGCAATGGTTGCGAATTTTAAAAATCCATATATATATATATATATATTTTATATTTTTCATATGAGTTTTCACAGCACGCTTTGTATGCAGCTCGGCAAGGAAAGCACACAGTAGTCGGCATTCCGGCGCTAGTGGCAGAGTGAAAACAAAGCGCTATCGCAGAGCTACAAATTTTCGATTAGTCATTCATTCCAGTGGCTAACTAACCGCGAGAAAACAAATATTGCGATAACAAACGAGTTACAGAACGCCAAACGCACATTTGTTAAGAAGGGTTGTTTAAGCTTAACAAATCATTGTAGTTGCTCCCTTAATAACGAAGTTACATAATAGTCCTGATAATATCATAGTGGGTAAAGAACACCAAACTAAATACCGTGCTCGTTACATACTCAAACATCAAGTAATCGTTTTACAACAGGTCTTCATCAACATAAATTAATCGGTGAAATTGCCTTGTAAGAATGAATAGCTGTACAGGTAAGCATCGACACGATGTATAAATTAAATGTCAATCGAGTTTTCATGAAAGCATACGACAACTAACATGCCTCAATTTTTACTTTCTCTACTACGTATAGTAAGCAGGGGAAGTATTGCATTCCACCCAAAAATTCGATACCGAAATGTCACCGAAAGTACATGTTTTGATGCCCCCTGAATAAAAAAAATAGAAAAAGATCCGTATGTGTGTGTGTCTGTTTGTGCGTCTTTGAGCAGCATAACTCATAAACGAAAAGTCAGATAAATACTAAACTTGGTATTTAGGTTCAGTACCTTCCAAAGATGCGACACGAAGATTTTTAAGAAAATTTCTTTATCCCAAACTACCTTTTAAATTGAGTATTCTTCGAAATGGTTCGTTTTCTAAAAAATGGCTCTAGCAGTTGATTAAAGTACCATATATTAAAGATATTTACATGACAAACAAATTGTACATTTTGAATTTTCTGGGTATAGCCTGGGAAGTCCACTTCATTCTGAAGGAATTTTGTATAATCTTGTATAACTGGTAAACGTTAAGCGATAGACGAAAGCGTACTACACAAAAAAATCTGATGTGTTACACTCACATAACTTTCTCTACTCTTGTACAACCTAATTTTACAAACGCCTATTCTCCATATGCTTCATGTTAATCGAGATATCGAGATGTCAATCTTATTGATAATTTTCTTGTAGATGCAAGGGGAATATGGTAGCTTTTAAGCGATAGTCAAATATTTTAACGCTGGTTGCTATGTGGGGCATTCCATTCTCATTGCATGTCCAGAACATAAAAAAATGAATAACGAATTTGAGAAAAAGTATAAGTATTGGAAAATTTAAGGGAATAACAAGCAATATCTCGCAAACGGTTCACTCAACAAAAGAAATGTATATGACATAAATTGTGTATTTTAACGCGATCTACATTTTTCGTGTAGTAAAAGTTTGTCTATCTCTTATGGTTTACCAGTTATGAAAAAGTCGTTCATAATGAAGAATACTTTTGGAGACATTCCCAGAAAATTCGAGATATACATTTTATTTGTCATGACAATATCTTAAACATATGATATTTTAATCAAAATCGTTAGAGCCGTTTTTGAGAAAATTAAAATTTTCGAAAAATGTTCCATGTAAAGGGTAGTCTGGGGTGGGGGGATTTTCTTGAAAACCTTCGTGTCGCATCTCTGGAAGATACTGAACCTAAATACCAAGTTTGGTGCTTATCCGATTGTTCGTTTTTGAGTTATGCTGTTCACAGACACACACACACAGACCCACACACACACAGACACACACACAGACACACACACGGACATGTTTCTAAAAATGCTTTTTTTGGATTCAGGAGGTCTCAAAACGTGTATTTCCGGTGAAATCTCGGTATCGAATTTTTGGGTGGAATGCAATACTTCCCCTACTTACTATACGTAGTAGAGAAAGTAAAAATGTGGATCTCTTTAAAACGCACAATTTATTTCAAATAACTTTTTTGTGACATAAGACAATTCTAAAATATCCGTTATTAATGGTTCGAACTGTTCAACACTTAGCCAAGAGAGCGCCAATATTAAAAATCTGATGTGTTACATTTACATGGCTTTCTCTACACTCTATCTCTAACTCTATCGAGTTTTCAGTTGTTTCTTGCGATGTTGTGGAAACAGTATGATATTTTAAGGCAGCATACAGTTCTTAAACATTTGACTATTGCTGTTCCCTTTGTATCTCTAACGAAATGTGACATGTAGCTATTTCTATAAAGGTTTATCTCGATTAAAATGAAGTAGATAGGAAATAAACCTTCGTAAGAATAATTTGTCTACCCAGTTCGTGAGAAAAAAGAGAATCGCTATTTTCAAATGTTCACATGGTGTGGTGAAATAAACTCAATCTCAGGAAATTTAAACTTAAGACAGCGAATATTTTGGGAACTTTAATTCCATGACACAAGTTATTAGAACACAAATTTTATATTTTAATGAGCTGTATATTTTTCATGATCCATGTAAGCATTTATTCGACTTTATCATTTCATCAACTGTTTTCAGTTAATTCAAGATGCTGCGTTCTTATGTCATTATTTCAGAATATGCTATTTTAAGGGAATAGATTGGGAAAAATTGACAATAAAGAATACAAAAATAAGTTATTTATTTTTCTACCTATTATTTACTATGGTTTCTTAAGACCATATTGATACAACTGTTTTTATCATATATCCGAAATTAAGTCTGCCAAATGAGAATTTAAGTATGTCTTACCACAGGTCCGCATCATATTCTTCAAATTTAAATTGATCTGTCTCCCTGCGTGTTAAGTATAATGTAACTTTATAAATAGAGGGTTAAATATAAGCAAAAGAAACGTAACGTGACATAACAAGCTACAAACTTTGTTATTAACTGTAACAAATATTGTTCAAATCACAACGATTTTCTTTAACATACATTTTAATCAAGAACGTTGTTATTTTTGAGAAAATAGAAAATTTCAAAAAATGTTCCAGGTAAAGGGTTGTTTGATTTGGATGGATTTTCTTGAAAATATTCGTGCGGTATCCTTTAAAGACACCAAACATAAATACCATATTTTGTATTTAACCAACTTTTCGTTTTTGAGTTATCCTGTTCGCAAGCACACATATTTAACTTAAAATCCTTTTTCTTTTTTTTCGGTGAAACCTTTGTATAAACTTTTTGGGAGGAATGCAATACATTCTCTACTTACTGTAAGTAGTAGAGAAAGTAAAAATAGAATTATGAAAATATCAAAATACAAAACAGTGTTTTCTTTGTGTTATTAATCATAAATTTCGTGACAACAATTTTAATTTTGCATCGTAAGGAATACTTTTGGAAAAATCATTGAAATTGTACATAAAACCATTTCAATTGCAAACATCAATATCCCTATAAAGATACGTAATTCAGTGTAAAATAAATTAAATCAGCTTATTAAAAGCTGTAGATATTTTTAATTAACCGAATAGTCGCCTTTGGAAATAAAATAAACCGGTATATTTTTCACATTACTTGCATCCTTAAAAGTTACCTGACTTTAATTTGAAACCTTGTATTGATTCCGCATTGAAAGTTTTGATGTATAAATACTTCATCTACTTGGATAAACGGTATATAAAGTATTCTAGAGCAGTCAGTGGTGATCACGAAGGCTGTGTTGTTTCAGTATAGGAGGGACGTCAAATAAGTAAGTTTCTCTATTTTATATAAAAAAACATTACACACAATTGATCACGTTGAATTCATTTTATTCATATTGTACAATCGTTTTATTACTTTTCTACATAGTCAACATGTTTTTCCAAGCATTTTTGGGGACGTGACACAAGTTTTTCCAAGCCAGTGTTGTACCAGGTCGGGTCCTGTGCTCTCAACCAGCTGTTTACTGATTTGACTTCATCATCTGTGTTAAAAGTGCTTATCTTTGAGTTGGAGGAACATCACTTGAGGATGCGAGAAAACTTCCAAATTGAATCTTGACCCAGGTGGAGCTCAGAAGATTCAACTGAAAGTTTTCTCAGATCCTCCATGTTCAACAGATCTTTTCCCAAGTGATTTTCACATGTTCGCCTGACTCAAAGGTCAACTTGGAGGTAAGTACTTTAACACCGTGACGAAGATAAATCAGAAGTGAACAGCTGGTCACGAGCATATGTCCCGAACTGGTACACCACTAGTTTGGACAAACTTGTGTCACGTTACCACAAATGCTTGGAAAAACATGTCGATTATGTAGAAAAGTAAAAGAAAGATTGTACAATATAAATAAAATTACTTCAATATGATAAATTATATATAATGCTCTTTATAAAATAGGTAAACTTACTTATTGGACGTCCCTCGTATTATTCTGTAAGGCGTAAGTATGCTAGTAAACAAATAACTCGTCAATTAGAATACTTGAAACCGATAATAATTGCCGTTCCCATGTTGATGATTGCTTGAGTGAAGCTGTTAGAAAGCACATTCTTCCCCACCCCCCGCCCCAGGCCCGATATATTGGAACCGAACGTACAGAGGTTGTCACCGTTTGGGCGGAACCATTGTGGAACCTGTCGGCCAATCCTGTTATCTTCAACCATCTCCAAGTGCGTGTTGTGGGGCGTAGATGTCAAGCCTTTACGACTTCCAGATTATCGGTTTGGGTAAGCTTCAAGATGGAAATTAAAAGTGTTCATTATGCCATGACTTCGGGATTATCTGATAACTGATGAATGTTTACGTGAACAGTGTTCACAAATTCTATAGTCATTTGATCGTGTAACAGATAAACGTTCACAGGAATCATCTGTAAAACTGCAGAAGATTTTATTTAAGGGTGGCTTAAATGATATAAATTGTCAAAAGTAACATCTTTAGTTTTTTGTACAGTCTTATTAATTGCAATTTCCTCTTTAATTTGATATATATTTTGAGGCAATATTTTATATCATAACATGTTGTGAATGCCAGAGTGATTGTAGTGTAAATTAATATTATTGTATGTACAGGATTTTAGATGTTTGTTAGCCATAAGTATTGTTAGGAAATAAGTTTACACGGCCTAACTGAAACTGACAATAGAAGTGGGTAACAATAAACCGAGGAGGTGAGTAGTTTATCACTAAGAAGAGATAAACAAGTGACGTCAGGGTAGCGTGTCCTTTTTTTTTTTTTAGAAATGGAGGGAATATCTTCCCTAGAGCATATTTGTTAGTAATAGAGATTGGCTGACCAAAAAAACGCTAAAGTGGGCGCTATATTATAATGTTTAGGCAATTTGAGGTGAAGGAGTATATATTCTCGAGCCATAAGGAAGTGTCGCACAGTTCGGAAGAATCTCTCACGAGGTGCACGTCACAGAGTTAGTTACAAAAATGTAAAGTACGCGAAGTAATTGGTGCGCGGCAACTAAAACGACTGTAGTTACATTTGGAAATATCACAGTTTCAGACAGGCGTGTATAAGGATTAAAGATGTGAATTATTAATTAAGTGTGACGGCAATAAAAGTATAGAAACAAATTTTTTTATCAGTATTATCTCTTAGCAACAACTCCTTACTCGACTGAGTTATAATAGCTAGCCGGAGGACAAAGAACCCAAATTTAAAAATAATTAAACAATAGGCCCCCAGCAAAGAAGATAACACGAGCCATGAGAACTGCGACAATTTTATCATTTTAGGCAAAATATTTATAGTTTAACTATATTTTTAAAAATGATGCTACTTCTGACACTTGTGCTATGGATTCTGCACCATTTCAAAAAGAATCATAGCTCTTAAACACTTTGGAGTATAGAGGTAAAGTTTATCCCATCTTTTAGAGGAACTTTTTCTTCACAAATTGGTACTTCTGTTAAGTATGGTTTCTTTCTTTGCAAATATATGCGAATTTATGTTCTCCAATTTGAACAACCTTTTCTGTGAATTACATTATTTGGTATAAATGATCCGTTTTCTCAGAAATTATTGAAAATAGCTAAATCAAATTTTAGGATGATAACATCTCCACAAGGTATGTCCTAACAGATCCGTTACGATACCACCATGGAGTTTAAGCGACGTAAATTAAATAGAGAGAAAAGAATCTCCATTTACACTGAGCGAGATAGTTCAGGCGGAGGCCTCTGTGGCTCGCATTCGGGAGGTTGTGGGTTCCGAGGTAAAATCTCATGTGTCGAGCAACCTGTCTGAGTTTTACTCATGGCCTTCCTCAGTTGCTGGATAAATACCGAATTGGATATTCAAAGTTCCACCAACATAACAAAACAAACCCTTTATCAACAAGTTGCCTAAGCAAACTGTACAGGAACGTGACTATGCAATTAGGGCCATATGTCCAGTAACCCAATGACTACGTGTACACTCAGCAGTCGACGATCCCAATGTACACATTCCGCCAAAATCAATTATACCAACATAAATAGATGGTCTAAGAAGGCGTAACGAGATAACGTTAACGTTTAAGACTCGCATTCGGAATGTCTCAGGTTCTGTTCCTTTTGAGACGGCCACCTTGTTGTATTCTGTTTTGCTTGGTTGGTAGGGGAATAATGGAATGAATTATACAAAGTTGCGAATTTTCTGTCATTTCATTTTCCTTATCATGTTTCAGGGTTGAAGGATCATGCGGGTAGATGGCTGGAGAAGAGTATGGCAATGGAGTTTGCTCTGTGGAAATGTCTTTTCGGCGTTCGGTGAGTGAGGGGGCCCTCAGAGAGATCTCCCCGTGGGGAGAGGTACGTCTGCGAGGGGTTCGAGAAGTGTCCGAGCCTGCCGCCCCAGATCTGTCGTCCTCTGGTTCCTTCACGCCACACCTTCCTCTTGAAGGTTTCCAGAAGGACAACAGGGCTTTATGTACGCTTAAGTGGCGAAATCCTCTTCCGCTTCCTGATAACCATAACCAATCTCTATGGCATCACTGACTCAAGTGACCCTAGAAACGTATACCTTTTTCACCATAAGCTGAAAGGAGTTGTAAACGAAACCACGTGACAAGACAGCACCTCATTGGCTGGTGGACAAATTACAACTTTTCCCGCTTAGCATGACGTTTCTTCCTCTACACAAAACAGTTCGGTTCATATCGTAGCATTTTGTGGTTGTGCAGAGAAATTTAAAAATCTCATTATTGCAACAGTTCAATTTATGAAACTAAATGTGTTTGTTCGGATTCACCTATAACTACATGAACCGTTATATCAGAGGGTTTAAGAGGCTATGCGCAGGCGCTGCAGTTCGTTTCCGGTTTCCGGCTGAGAATCTTCTGCCACTGTAGAAAACATAAACGAGGGAAATGGAAAGAAGACAATTGTGTTAAGTGCTTTTAACAAATTCTGTGAGAAGTACCCACCTTTAATCACAATGAATATGGTTGGCCATTGTTTAGCAATAATTGAACTTCTTTGTTAGTGATGCAGCATTGTTGCTCGGATAGCTTGGGTCGCGTTTGTTTTCTGTGGTTTTCTAACCTATAGTGCTAATCGTTACTTAACTTATTGACTCATAGCAAAGGTTAAAGCAAAATAGGTATACTGACATTAGTCTTAAATGAATTATTTCTAAAGCCTGAAGTTAAGAACAGTTTAATCTAGTACCTTTAAACACAGATGCCGAACTGTTCAGGTACAACTTTTATTTGTGTGCTCTTGGAAAGTTTAGGATGCAAGGCAAAATATAGGAATAAGACACATAATGTTTAAAAGCTAGTGTTCCCCAAACTGCACAATATACTGCATTCGCATTCTGTATGAAGCAATTTCCTCTCACGGGTCTTAGTTCCCGACATCCTCCACGTGGTGCTGCCATGTGCTCGGCGGAGTGATACATTTAAGTTTTGTTTACTTCTCCTTTCAGCTTATAGTGAAAAAGGTATACAATAACCATCGCGATATGACCATGAAATTAAAAGGACGTTCAGCACAAATAAAAAAGGTATTACCAAGTTAGATGGTTCTACGGTAGCGTGTGAGGCTGGTATTCAGGAGTTCCGGGGTTCGATTCCCGTCCACCGCTAATTCTGATTTGGGTTTATCGTGGTTTTCATGGTCAGTAGGCGAATGCTAGTGTGGTTTCTCATCTATCACAATGTCCTTTCAGTCATTTCACTTTCATTCCGTTTCCTTCTCATCTTTCAGGTGCTGGGGGTGCTGGAAAGATGACGCTGGCTGCTTGGTGGGTGGACGTTCATCATCCTCTCTAGACAGCTCCAGTAGTGGAATGTGTCTTCGGGCCTGGAACTATTTGGAAATTCCTCCGTCTCTGTGGGCTGTCTCCTGCGGCCTGTAACCTCCTGTGACTCCTTCACTTCATCCCTTCCTCCCGGGGTTTGATAGCTACAAGATCTCTGTAGGTCGCAGTACGTGAGGTGTCCTAAAGGTATCAGGTACGTATCACGGAGGGCCCCCCGGAAACGGGGCAGAGCACCGCACGCAGGCCAGTCGGCCCATTGTGCTTCCAACGTGACCCTTGGAAGGGAAGGATGAGGAGAGAGACCCGAAGGGCGACCAGATCCGATGCCGCACGTCTCTGCCCACAAGTCACCAACCTGCATGTACCCCCGGAGTGGAGTCCCACGCTGAGGAAAGACCTAATTGAGCGGTACCGCGCGACACCAGGAAAGAAACATTGACAGAGCGCAAGCCACCGCCCAGCCGCAACCCACCGAATAGCGTCGCCTGGTCCTACAATCTTAAACGATGACAAGGAAGATGGATACAGGAAACGAGAGGAAGGAGAGTCGTGGTAGAAGATGAACCACCCCAGCATTCTCCTGGCGATTCGGGGAAACCACAAAAACCCATGGGCCAGATTGGGCCGTCGCCGGGGATCGATCCCGGAACCTCCCGAATGCGGGCCACAGACATAACCGCCTGAGCCATCCCTCTCGGTCGTGAAGTGTCCCACTCCGTTGTATAACCTATACAATTTGTTACATTTTACTTGTAATGTTTGAGCTTCCTTAGATAAATCCTGCTGTGACCAACTGGTTCACGAGTAAACCGGTAATTTCATAACCACTCGTTGTATCATTAATGGTAATTATTACCCCGGAAAATCACCGGGAAACGTAAAGGCAATCAACACAAAAAGCGGAATAATGACAATTATGTGCGGAAATAATTATAAATACAAGGAAATTATACAGCATTCTTTGAGTTGAAAAGAAAATAATCACATCATCTGGCGAAAGACCGGAATTGAACAAAGCTGCAGGCATAAAGTATGTAAATCTGCTTGCAATATACAAGTAGCGTAGAGAATGGGAACTCTCACGGACATTACAGTTACGTAGTAAAAACCTATTTATGAGAATATGTACTGTGGGAATGTTGCAATTTCACACAGATATAGTTTGACATTTTCAGTACAGAGGGTATTTTTTGTTTCATGTGCAGCTCTAGCGAGAGAAGCGTGAACTACGCAACAAAGATGGCGCGCATAATACTGTCGTCCACGTGTGAGGAGCAGAGAGGTGTGGTTCGATATTTGTGGGCCAAAGGACATAAACCGAGTGATAATCACAGGGACATACGTGACGTGTATGGGGATGATTGTATGGACCGTAGCAATGTCTCCAGTTGGTGTGCATTCTTCCTACAGGGACTTTACTGAACACAGACCGCTGTGAATGCTGCAGCCTACATCAAAACTTTGGTGAAGTTGCGTCGTACCCTTGGTGACAGAAGCCACAATATGAATGCTGATGATGTCAAAATTCTTCATGACAATACTCGCCCCCATGTTGCTGCTGCTGTTCGTCAGAAAATCACTAAATTTGGTTGGGAGGTGCTCCAGCATCCACAATACAGTCCGGACCTTGCACCATTGTACTTTCATCTGTTTGGTCCCATGAAGAAATTCCTGGCCAGCCAACGCTTTGCGACAGATGTGGACGTGAAATCACCAGTCCGCAGATAGCTATACTCCAAGGAAACGGACTTCTACTAACAGGGCATATTAAAACTGGTATCACGATGGGAGAAATGTGTTGAGAAACTTGGTGACTATGTCGAAAAGTAGGTAAAATGTGTAGGTTCATTTGTGATTTTTGATGTTGTTTTAACTATTAAACATTTTTGTAAAAAAATTATTGTGTATTACTTTTCGATCCGCCCTGGTATATACTTTGGCGGAGAAGCTATTACACGAATAACAGAGATAGTTTTAGATAATCGCAATAGGTGATATTTTAAACCTATGCCTTATCTTCGATCCCATAGTCATTTAATTACATAAAGACTACACATTGAATTCAAGATCTTCTGACAACAATATACAATGAAATAGAGCGAAACAGGTGAATATAACGATTCCGCACTCCCAGGACACTAGGAGTAGGAGTAGGAACAACTGCGGATGGAACTTAGCACCTTTACGTACAAGATATTTTGCCCCTGTGCCCCTGACAAGGTGAGGTCAGAGGAGACAGAGGCTGGCCGGACCAGAGGGCAGGGTCCCTATCATTTACGGATTAAAATGCTGTAACCGGCTCCCCTCCCTTGCAGGTTAGCACATCCCAGCGGGGGACCCGGGACCGGAACTCGCCCTATTCCGGGGGATGAAGTGTTACATATAGAATCCTTTTCCCATGCCGTGCAATGCCGAGACTCCCGCCGACACTTTCAACCTTGAAACACACCAAGCAGATGAAACGTGAAGTGAAATGAGAATGGAGGTGAAATGGAGAGACAGAAAATTCGGGGGATGTAATGAGCCTTCCCAGCGCCCCGGGAAACCCCCTAAAAATCCACGGGAATTGAACGTCGACCTCCCATATTAAGGTCACAGACGTCACCACCTGACCATCCCGCTCGGTCCCAGGACATTAAATTAACCTCTCTGTAAAAGACACAGTCTGCGACCATGCTGTTTAGAACTGCCTATTAAGTATTTCATTGTATGACCTATTGTGAATTTAGCTTCCCTAGTTTTTACATGTTGTAGTTATTATTACTTATCCCCATTGATATATTTTTATTACTCTAATTTATTTTACGTTGCTTTAACTACATCGTCATATCGCGACGGATCTGTTAGTGGATAACCCTTAGATCGAGGCGTGGCGGACAGTTAGCCTTCTAAGTCTCATTCTTATTACCACCAGCATCGTCACGTGTCCACAGAGACCTTAGTGCATAGCAACTGGATCTTGTTGCTCCGTGTCGTGCAGATGGCATTAGGGTACCGTCCAGCCTACCTGCTGCTTTCATATAGAAAGGCGAACAGTTAGCCTTCTAGGTCTCGTTCCTGTAACCATGCCATCTTGCTTCGTCACGGGTCCACAGAGACCTTAGTGCATAGCAACTGGGTTTTCCGCTTCGTGCCGTGTAGATGGCCCCATTGTTATGTAACTGAACATAGTTGATTTTTATAATGCTTTATACGTAAGTCTCAAGTATGTATTGATTGCATTGCCTTTGTGTATTTAATGTGGTGGTATTATAATCACCTAAGGTAAATGAACAAAAAGTGATCTCAGTTGTTAATTATAAAATATCAGTTCACCTATTTGTAATGTCAGCAATTTTCTCTCTATATAATATTAATACAGGTTTAACACTCCTGTTAACGAACTTGATTATAACGTTAGTAACGAGCGGGATGCTGAGGCGGCAACGTCTGTAACCCGCATTCGGAAGGTCCCGGGTTCGATCCCGGCGACCGCCCACTCTCACCCATGGGTTTTTCGGGGGTTTCCGGGTCGTCAGGCGATGATTGTGTGTTTTTTTTTCAGCTCCCGAATTCCCATTTCTTTCCATTCATCATTTCATTCATTCTTCATTCCGTTGGTCTCTTTCAGGGTCGGAAGTGTCGTATCCGAACTTTGGTCCCCCTTTGTGTGGGGCGGGGTGCCCGCTCTGCCTGCCCGTCCGCAGGGTTGTCTACTTCTGGAAATTTAGGGACCCTGTCGTTGCTGTACGTCGCTCCTGGTTCCGGCCGCCTCTCGCCTCATCCTTCCTCTCGGACGCGCCCCCTTGTGGGGCACAGGCACACTCTGGATCAGTATCGAGTTCCTTCCGTTACGGAAGATACGCTAAGACAACTATAAAGTAATGACAGTGGCAACATATGGTAGTGAAAACTGGACTATGAACAGGAGAGATAGGAAAAGAATATAAACAGCAGAAATGAAGCTAAGAGCAGTAGATGCATGCTCCCTTCTAGGCAAACAAAGAAATGAGGAAATCCGAAAACCGTTAAATATGCATAATATAAACAAAAAAAATCTGATGTGTTACACTCACATGACTTTCTCTACTCTTGTACAAACTATTTTTACAAACACTTATTCTCCATATGCTTCTTGTTAATCTTATTGCTAATTTTCTTGTAGATGCAAGGGGAATTGGTAGGCTTTAAGCGATAGTCAAATATTTTAAGAGCTGGTTGCTATGCGGAATATTCCATTCTCTTTGCATTATCAGGACAAAAAAAATGAATAACGAATTCAGATTTGAGAAAAAGTATAAGTACTGGAAAATTTAAGGGAATAACAAGCAATATCTCGAGAATGGTTTACTCAACAAAAAAAATGTGTATGACGTAAATTGTGCATTTTAAAAAATTAATGAAAATAAAAATAGTTGGTACCAACACATTAAGTATGGAAGAGGAACCAATACCAAACATTTTATTAACTTATAAACCTAAAGCATATCGCCAAGTAGGTAGAACCAACACATGATGGAGCGATATGTTTAATTGAGGATGTAACAGTCTACAGGCCTATTATACCTTGTAGTAGTAGAAGAAGAAGAAGTATAAAGGAAATAAAACAAAACTGCTTTTTACTTTCTCTACTACGTATAGTAAGTATTGTATTCCACCCAAAAATTCGATACCGAGATTTCACCGGAAATATATGTTTTGAGGCCCCCTGAAACCAAAAAAAGCATTTTGGAAACATGTCCGTGTGTGCCTGTGTGTCAGTCTGTGTATGTGAACAGCATAATTCAGAAACGAACAATCGGATAAACACCAAACTTGGTATTTAGGTCCAGAATCTTCTAGAGATGCGACACGAAGGTTTTCAAGAACATCCCCCACCCCAGATTACCCTTTCCATGGAACATTTCTCGAAAATTTTAATTTTCTCAAAAATGGCTCTAACGATTTTGATTAAAATATCATATGTTTAGGATATTTTTATGACAAATAAATGTATATCTTGAATTTTCTGGGAATGTTTCCAAAAGTATTCTTCATTGTGAACGACTTTTGCATAGCTGGTAAACCATAAGAGATAGACAACATTTTACTACACAGAAAATGTAGATCGCGTTAAAATACACAATTTATGTCATATACATTTTTTGTTGTTGAGTGAACCATTTTCGAGATATTTCTTGTTATTCCCTTAAATTTTTCAATACTTATTTTCTCAAATGCAAATTCGTTATTCATTTTTTTTTGTCTTGGATATGCAAAGAGTATTAATCTGTGGCAAAGAGAATGGAGCTGCACCTAGAAACCAGCTATTAAGATATATGTCGATGCTTAAAGGCTACTGTATTTCTATATTACCCTTGCAAATACAAAACAAGGGGAACATAATACGTCTTAAGCGATAGTCAAATATTTTTAGAACTGGTCGCTATGTGTAAAATGCAATTCTCTTTGCATGTCAAAAGATCGTTTCTGCAAATGTTTATCTCGATTAATATGAAATAGATGGGGAATAAGAGTTTGTAAAAAAAGTTTTACAAGAGTAGAGAAAGTCATGTGAGTGTAACACATCAGATTTTTTTATGTCCTGGATATGCAAAGAGAATGGAATGCGCCACATAGCAACCAGCTCTTAAAAGATTTGACTATAGCTTAAAGCCTACCATATTATTCTTGCACCTACAAGAAAATTAGCAATAAGATTAACATCTCGATTAACATGAAGCATATGGAGCACAAGCGTTTGTAAAAATAGTTTGTACAAGAGTAGAGAAAGTCATGTGAGTGTAACACATCAGATTTTTTATTATACATATAGTAGAATACAGTAGCCCTTTCTAGGCCACTCCAGCGGTGGGACGGTCTTCGAGTCAGGAATTGTTAGGGATTTCCGCGTGTCTCTGTGGCCTGTTGCTTTCTGTGGTTCCTTCACTTCATCCCTTCCTCCTATAGTATGGTAGTCACTATAGATCTCTGTAGGTCACAGTGCGCGAGGTGTTCCCCTCCGTTCTATAAGCTATACCTTTAGCATAAAGAAGTGATGAACTGGATTATAACATCAAAGGAAATTAAACAAAAAAACTCTTTATCTTCTTCTTTAACAGATTACTCTCCTCTTTGTCGGACTTACACCCCCCAAAACTTACAAGCCAATGCCTTAGGTCACTAACCTGTCAAGGATAAAGCACTCTAGATTATCGCATATCCAGGATGGGTGATCAGCCCAATGCTTGGTATTGCGGTGAAGAAGAAGGAAATGATGAAAGGGATGATTGGAAAATTCGCGGATCAAATTATCCAACCCAGTAATCGCCTAGCAACAAGGAAAACCGCGAGAAAACCTTCGGTCAATTTGGTCGGTCCTGGGGGCTTGAACCCGGGATCTCATAATGCCATTCGCAGATGTTACCGCGGCGCTACCTCGCTCGGTCAAATAATCCACAGTTATTCTCATATTTTACATGCATTTTCTGAGGAATAGCAATAATTCTTTTCTACTCCATGGCATTCCCGAAGAAAAGTCAAAGCCTTCTATATATTGTTCGAATTTCAATCTGTAGGCATTGTAAATGATTTTTATTGCACTAGTGAATAGGAGTTGAAATTAGAAGCTAACTTATAGCCCATGTCCTCAGGGAAGAACAGGCGTTTTCAGTGGGAAAGAATTATTAAAATCAGTTAAATGCTTTCCTAGATTACCTTACACACACATTTTCTCTCTTTATAATATTAGTACAAATAAACTCCTGCAGATTCTCTGAGGCTCGCCACTTTGTTGCGTAAATGAAAGAAAAACGAATCAGATTTGTAGCTTCAGAATCTAGTGGCCTTCGGAATGTCAGAGACATTCCTCCTAGGTCAAGAACGCGGTAGCAGGAGGGGCGTGTGCTCGAACCCGTAACCTTCGCGAATAAGGCCAGTAAGAGCTGGTGCAGAGTGGAATATAAACACACCATAACAAGCAGAGAAAGTTATCCACATATCTCAGTACGTTGGAATCTGGCACTGGCTCGCTTGTCAGTACCACCGCCAAAAAGCCCATTAACGTTTTCACTCGGCAAGCTTTGTTATAGTGCAATCATGTGTTCTCTCGTACTGACGTCTTCCCATGGAAATCAATTATTATTAGCGTATTTGCAATTGCATGTTAGGTACCGCCTGTTAATGCGCCTTATTATGTACTTGGCAGGGAAACGTTTGGAACAAACCGCCCTCGTACGTTGTTAAACCAGCTATAATAATATGGTAGTAGTAGTAGTAGTAGTAGTAGTAGTAGTAGTAGTAGCAGTAGTAGAAGGACTTTTATTGTGAACAGTTTCAGTCTATACTTGTATAATACAACAGTCGCATGGGCCTCATTGCCGTACATGCTTTTCCTGTCCCTATAATCTACACTATGTGTATATACTCACTATATATATACATAGATATGTACTAGTATGTACTATGAACTAACTTAATGAAGGAAGAAAAAACAAGTAATAGTAATAATAAGCATAAATTACAATTATATTACAAACATATACAGTGCTCCGACCCTTAAGAACTCGGTTTTAGGTACCTTCTCCCCTTTTCCGTTCTCCAGGGCAATTAACCTCCTTTGCCGAATCTTAGACAAAAAAATCTGATGTGTTACACTCACATGACTTTCTCTACTCTTGTACAAACTATTTTTACAAAAGCTTGTTCTCCATATGCTTCATGTTTAACGAGATGTTAATCTTATTGCTAATTTTCTTGTAGATGCAAGGGGAATACGGTAGGCTTTAAGCGATAGTAAAATCTTTTAAGAGGTGTTGCTATGTGGCGCATTCCATTCTCTTTGTATGTCCAGGACATAAAAAAACATGAATAACGAATTCGCATTTGAGAAAAAGTATAAGTATTGGAAAACTTAAGGGAATAACAAGCAATATTTCGGAAATGGTTCACTCAACAAAACAAATGCATATGACATAAATTGTGTATTTTAACGCCATCTACATTTTTTGTGTAGTAAAATTTTGTCTATCTCTTATGGTTTACCAGTTATACAAAAGTCGTTTACAATACTTTTGGAGACATGCCCAGAAAATTCGAGATATACATTTCATTTGTCAAGAAAATATCTTAAACATATGATATTTTAATGAAAATTGTTAGAGCCATTTTTGAGAACATTAAAATTTTCGAAACATGTTCCATGTAAAGGATAATTTGGGGTGGGTTGATTTTCTTGAAAACCTTCGTGTCGCATCTCTGAAAAGAGAATACAATACTTCCCCTACTTGTTTGGGAATACAATACTTCCCCTACTTACTATACGTAGTAGAGAAAGTAAAAGAGCCCATTTTATGACAGCCCGCGGCCAACATTACATCCAAGCAGGCCTCCATTCGCTTACTGGACTCCAGAAACTGTGGTGGAAATATTTCTTTCTTAGCAATTCTGTTTCCTTGCACTCAGTCGGAATATGATTCCATGTTCCCCTTTCACCACAGAGTGGACATATTCTCACTCATCAGCTAATTTTTTGCTTTTCTAGGCGCCCAATTTTAGCCACGCTAAACTACTTCTTTCCTCTCGCGCATAGTTATCTAAATAGGTCTCCCTCCCCCAGCCCCGCGTTATTTGACACTGTAAGTTAACTGAAATTGTAGTCTTACGTTGTGATTCTAAATTCTGTCTGTCGTCTCTGAATTATCTTCCATTCGCTACGTCCCACGTCCCTCCCCTGTAACCAAATGTAGGCCATTCCAATTTCTTCTAAGCCTCTTCGCAGTTTCGTTGACCAACACGTATCCCACCCTTCCCGTACTTGCTCCCTGAAACACACCGCGCGTAGAAGTGCCTGACCTCCGTACTATGCGTAACCAGTAATTAATTGCCCTTAATTTCAGATGTATGGTTTCATCGTATAAGCTGAATTCTTTAAGAACCCCACAATTTGCATTATCCCTCCCCAGCTGTAGAATTAGCTTCAGAAAATGCGTCTGGATTTGGTTCAATTTTTCATTCCTTTCCCAGCCCCAAATTTCTGCACCATATGATAAACTAGACCTAACAACAGCTCTATATACATTGCCCTCATCGGTATATCAGGAACTTTCATAAGAGACTTAAATGACTCCATAGTTTAACGTTTTGTGATGTCTATGTGGTGTGATATCTGCGAATTCCTTCATAACGAGTACAAATGTTAACACTATCTGATACAGATAGAATGCAAAGTATTCGTATACTTTAACAGTTCTCACAGACAAAATTATAATGTTTAACTTCTCTAGTACTTACCTATAGCTCTTGTTCTTTCTGGTTTACACTCCCCGTTGGGAGGACTTACACCCCCGCTTAAAAATCAATGCCTGGGGTCAGACACATGTTCACAACCGCCCGAGAACGGTAACCAGAACGGAAACGAGAACGGGAATGCATATTGTGGCGATCACTTGTCAGGTTGGTAGGCCCTGCGTTGAGTCAAGCCTTCGTAAGAACTAGTGTGGTAACCTGATTATGTTTGTATACTGGAAGGCTTGATTCAAATGTTGGGCCTACTGATTAGTTAGATAATTGGATGTTTGGAATGCTCCAATAGATTGGAGTTTAACAGGAATTTGGGGTGGGGATAATGAAATATAAAAAGAGTTGAATTAGTGTGTTTCGCTCTCTTTTTGGGTTTGTGTATAGTGAGAGGAATATGTAAGTGTGATTGACCTTCGTCGACCTCGTGGCGGGACATGGCCTCAGAATTATCTTGGAGGTTAAAGGGACTTCTGGAATTTAGTAATAAGTTGTGTTATTTGTAAGTTGAATCCTGTTTATTTAGGCTCCCCGTACTATGTTTCCCGGTCCTCGGTATTGCACAGCCAAGCGAGTAGTGTTAGTGTTTACGCACCTTTGTCCCTGAGCTAGGAGGTTAGGATTTCGGAATGATTATGGTATAGTCGTGACAAGATTGGTGGAAAGAGAGCGAAACACACTAATTCAACTCTTTTTATATTTCATTATCCCCACCCCAACTTCCTGTTAAACTCCAATATACTGGAGCATTCCAAACATTCAATTGACTCAAAGCAGGGCCTACCAACCTGACATGTGCTCGCCACAATATCGATCACAAAGTGAAAGTCATTTTGCGCATTGGGATTTCATTTGTTTTTAACTGGCCAATGATATTTTTTCACCTATGTCGAATTTAGCCAAGTCAACGTCAAAATTCGATAGAGTAAACATTATCTAAATGCATACCCATTACATTTCCGATCCCTCTAGTTGTGCCAAGCTTTCATTCCTTTATGGCATACATTAAAGTTGTTTATTGTTCTTTTTTAATTTCCACTGGTTTTAGCTGTTCTTTGTAGCTTTTGCCATTGTTTTTTAAGTAGTAGCCAGTTTTGAGATAAACAAACCACAAATGACCCTTTTAACAAAGGAACCAATGCTTATTGGATCTGCGGGTGTCGGGATGAGGTTAGGAAGCACATATACTACTAATTTCTTCCAGTTTCATGTTTCCAGCTTACGACTATAGAGAGCACTAGCGGTTGTTTCATCGGCCACCTAGAATAATCTCTAGAGTGAAGAGGTTAATATGCACAATATGGATATAATATACCGTGCCCGGGAACGATAACGAGAAAGTTAAACGTTGGGCAACTCTTCTTTCCCGTTCCCCGGGCCGGAAAGTCTTCCCGTCGATTGTGAACGCTCCCATTTGAATACATGCATTTCAACTTTCTCGTTCTCATTCTGGTTACCGTTCTCGTTTTTTGTGAACCAACCTTTATGAATCGGATAGAAGAACCATACCGAAGCCTGGTGTAAGAGCGGGGAAGGAAATGATATGAAATGACGGTGAAATGGATGAAAGGAAAGGTGACAATGGAGCAGTTGGTGGAATGAACGGCAGGGGAAACCTGAGAACTCGGAGAAAACTAGCCCAGACACCGCTTCGTCCACCACAATCCCACAAACACTTCACTGGAATCGAATCCTGACCGCGTTGGTGGGAGGTGAGTGGTCTAACCACTAGGCCACGCCGCCGCCACTTACCTATAAAGTAGAGCAAACACCACATTCCACCGAAAAAGATATCACCAGAAATATACCTTTTGAGGCCTCCTAAATAAATAAAAAGAAGTCATTTTTTTGTAAAAGGCCCGTACCACTGTGAATAGCGTAACTCAAAAACGAAAATTTGTTTAGATACCAAGTTTGGTATTTAAATTAAGCATATCTCAAGGATACGCCACGAAGACTTTTAAGAAAATTCCCCAGCCCCAAAGTACCTTTTACAAGGAACATTTTTGGTTATGGCGATTTTAATTAAAACACATGTTTAAGATATTTGCAAGACAAATAAAACTATATTTTGAATTTTACGGAACTAGCCTATGAAGTCCTCTTCATTCTGAGTGAATTTGAATAATAAACCGTATAAGATATAGAAAACATATAGATCTCATTAAAGCACACACTTTATGTCAAATAAATTTGTTGTGGATTTGGCCATTTCTGAGGTATTCTTTGTTATTGGGTTGAATTTACAAATAGTAACCTATACCTTTTTAATTCTTCTTCTACTACTTACCCATAGTAAGTAGAGAAAGTATTTTATTCCACCCAAAAATTCGATATGAGATTTCATCGGAAACACGTGTTTTGATGTCCAATGAACCCCAAACAGCATTTTAGTAAAAGGCCACTGTATGTATGCATGTGTGTGAACAGCATAACTCAAAAATGAAAAGTCGGTGAAATGTCAAACTTGGAATTTAAGTTCAGTGCCTTCCAAGAATTTGACACAAAAATTTTCCGGAAAATTTCCACACCCCAAACCATCCTTTGCATGAGAAATGTTTCATTATTTTTGATTTTCTCAAAAATGGCTATATCTATTCTGGTTAAAATATTATATGTTTAAGATATTTGAATGTTGAATAAAACACATATGTTGGATTTTCTGGGAATGCCTGTAAAGTCCTTTTGCCAATGAATTTTGGAATATTAGTAAACCGTAAAAGATAGGATGAAATCTTAGTACATAAAAAGATATACCGAGCAGGATGGCTCATGGGCAACATCTGTGGCCACATTCGGGAGGTCCTGGGTTCGATTCCCGGTGGTCGTTCATTTTGGCAGCGGGATTTTTTGTGGTTTTCCCCTGGTCGCTAAGGCGAATACCAGGGTGGTGTATGCTACCAAGATCTCTCCTTTCCCCCATTTCTTCTCATTTCATTTCCTTTCATGTTTCAGGAGTGCTTTCAGGTCCTGAGAAGCTGGCGGTATCTGACAGATGAAGTGGATGCATGCGCATTGGAAAGATTTCTCCCCCATGTACGCCAGAGCTGTTCCATAGTTAGGGTCGCTGCGTCGACCTCCGGGGTGCTCAAAACTGGAAATATTAGGGACTTCTGCGCGTCTCTATAGGCCTGTCTGTCTTTGAATCTGGGACCTCCTGCGGTTCATTCACCTCATCTCTGCCTCCCGGAGGTGCAGTCAGAATAGATTAGATGGTCGTGTCCGTCAAGCACATCCTACATCCTACACAAAAAATGTATATCTCATTAAAGCACAAATTTAAGTCAAATAATGTTTGTGGTATTAACGATTTCTGAGACATTCGTTGTTATTGGTTTGAATTGTGCAATGTTTTTCTAGTGGTCATAGAAAGAGCATGGAATTTCAGAACCATTACATATAGACCCGCTTTTTAAAATCGACTATTGCTTTGGCCTGCTATATCCTTATACCACAAGGAATGTGTAATGGAAGTTTATTTCCTTTAACAAGAAGTAGATGGAAGAATAACCTTTTGTAAGAATATTTATAAAAGAGTGAATAGAGTAAGTCATATGAATGCAACACATCAGATTTTCTCTTCCTGTTACAGGAGTGAATTTGGTTTTTAAATTTATTACATGCTATACAAAAATTTTAAATTAATTATGGTACTTATTTTGTATTAGCGACTTTTAATTCACAATATGGTAATCTTTGGCTCCAGTAGTTGTCAACACTGCTTGAGACTGTAATGGCCACCCTTCTAAAAAGCAACAACACAACATGTTCTGTAAACAAACAAATAAAAGACAAAGGCCAATGTGTGCAGACATGTGGACAGAATATTTCCGGGTGAAAAGGTTCACTTTACCATCTGGTGCTATCGCGTAACGTTTACAATTGCATTGGAATGGAAAGTGCTCCAGTTCTGTTGCGGTCACTTCTTCTCACCTTGCCGGATTACCTATTAGCTCGTAATCCGCATTACATTACCCTGGCTCATGACCAGCATATCCTTAGTTTTGTTGCTCTAGGGGAAACCGCGGAAGAACGCTGCGGGCTAAAAGAGCAACGCGTTTTGAGTTTCATCCAGGTGCAATCTATTCTCCTCCCTATGAGAGGATGGAGTTGTTCTAACCATTTTGATTAAAATGTAACATTTTTAACGCGTAAGCATAAACCGAGCGAGATGGCTGCTCGGTAACGCGCGAGGCTCGCATTCGGGAGTACCGGGTTCGATTTCCGACAATCGCTAACTCTGCCTTGGGTTTTTTATGCTTTTCCCTGGTTGGTAGGCAATGCTGGAATAGTTTCTCATCTTCCATGATTTCCTTTCCATTATTTCACTTTTGTTCCGTTTCCTTCTCATTTTTCAGGTGTATTTCTAGGTTTCGTGGCATATGGAGGTGCCGGGCAGATGGCGCGGATGCTTACTCAAAAGGAATTGGAGCCTGGAACTGTTATGAACTTTCGTGCGTCTTTCTGGCCTGTCTGTCTGCGGCCTGTAGCCCCCTGTTGCTCTTCCCTTCGTCCCTTCCTCCTGAGGGTTGGTAGCCATATTAGATCTATGTAGGTCGCACTGTACGAGGTGCCTCTCTCCGGTGCATTACTTATACCTATGTCTATAGAAAGCCAAAAATTATTGCAGGAAAAAGTATAGGTAGAGTTCACTATAATACACATGTTTCAAATAAATTGTTTCATAGCGTTAGCCGTTTTCGAAATTCTGTTAGAAGTTTTAACCTTTCCCAAACTCCATCTAACGGACATGCTTGAAAGTTTGTGACTCTCGCCTTTTTCCCCCATTTCTTTTCTTTCCATCACAAGAGTTTGTTACCATGATAAACAGTTGAGTGCTGTTTCCATGATATGTTGAAACCTTCTTGCTTAATTTGAAACAATTTCTAGTAAAAAAAATATACCTTAAGTGATGTAGCAAGATTAGAAGAATAATTTTCATATAGTCGTGGGAATAAGCGCATCAGAATCAGTATATCTTTTACTTTTTTTATACTGCTTAGCTATAGTAAGTAGAGGGAGTGCATTCCACCCAAAATTTCGATACTAAGATTTCACCAGAAATACATGTTTTGAGGCCCTGAATAAAACAAAATTTTTAGGATACGGCCGTGTGAGTGGTGTGTGTCTGTGAACAGCATACAAAAACGAAATGTCGGATAAATACCAAACTTGGTATTTAGGTCCAGGATCTTTCAAAGATGCGACATGAAGATTTTCAAGAAGATCCCCCACCCCAGACTACCCTTTACATGGAACATTTTTCTAAAACTTTTATTTTATCAAAAATGGCTCTAAAGATTTTGATTAAAATATCATATGTTCAAGATATTTACATGGCAAATGAGATGTATATCTTGAGTTTTCTGGGAATGTCCCCAAACGCCCTCTTCATTCTGAATGACTTTCGCATAACTGATAAATTGTAAGAGTTGCACACAATTTTACTACAAAAAAAAGATCTCGTTAAAACACACAACTTATACCATATACATTGTTTTTTTTTTGTAGAGTAAACCACTTCCGAGATATACCTTGCTATTTTAATTTTTCAATACATATACCTTTTCTCAAATGGGAATACGTTGTTCTTTTTTTTAAGCAACCAGCTCTTAAAATATTTGACTATCGCTTAAAGCCTACCAATTCCCATTGCACCTACAAGAAAATTAGCAATAAGATTAACATCTCGATATATCAATTAACATGAAGTAGATGGAGAATAAGCTTTGTAAAAATAGTTTGTACAAGAGTAGTGATAGTCATGTGAGTTCAATACATCAAATTTTTATAATTGAGGGGCTCAGTATCTGATTTTGTGTGCAATTGTAAACTCCTGCTCTTATATCAACACTTGTTACATGAACTAGATACATTTTAGCAAATACTATTAAACATTAGATAGTATTGATTTGGTATTATGTCATTGTATAACAATTTAAAATAAGAAATGAAAAACAAAGCCTTGGAATGTTGTCAAGTTTGTATCATTGTTTGTAGGTAAGGTTTCAGGCTACACTCATGCCAGATAAATTGAGAATTAAAGAGGTTTAAGCATCTTGTAAATTCATATTACTTGAATCTGTGACTGCTTTATATGTATTTCTGTATTTTCTTCTTCAACAATATTAATATCAACATCTGCTGCCGCCATTTTGGAAACTTATATACAAACTTGAGAAACCTTTTCTTATTCGTTGTTTGAAACAAAGCTAGCCAACGAGAAGCTTCGACTAATAAAATTTAGAGAAACAAATGGCATGGATCTCTTTTCCACTGGGAATGTGTCATTCATGTGAATTAACAAATATATAATGCTCTCTTTAAAAGAATGGACACATGAGTTAATGGCATCGGCTTCTCCCTGTATCAAAATCACAAAAAAGGGGACACTTAGCCACTCAATAGGTAAACCGTAAGAGATAGACAACATTTTACAACACCGAAATCGTAGCTCTCGTTAAAGCACACAAATTTAGTTCAAATAAATACTTCTGTTTTCGAGAAATTCGATTAGAATTTTAAACACATCACATAGTGACCCGTATTTTAAAAATCTGACTATCGCATCTTACTGCATTACTCTAATATTTATAAGGAAACGTGAAATGAAAATTTATCTCCATTAGCAAGCAGACGAAGAATAAGCTTGTTTTTAGAAGAATCTGTAGAGAAGGTCATGTGAACGCAACATATCAGATTTTTCTCTGAGAGGAACGTCTAATAACCTGCCATAATATTAGTTGTACTGGCAGCAACCAGTCATTCTTCTTAAATTAGTCACTACATGTTACGAAAGTTGATGTTTGCCCCGTTATTAATACAAAAAGAAATAACCGCTGCAATATTTAATATGTAAGGCAATACATTCTAAAAAGATCTAGCGAACCAGTTTTTGAAGGAACTAATGGAAGGAGAGAGATCAGGACTCAACAACTTTTAGAACTTCTGCCGAGAGTTAGTACCAATTTGAGTGGTGTTTGATACCTGAGTGGTTGTAACTGAAAGCCAAACTCGTATTCTTGAGCAACTGTTCCTCCCAACCGAAGGAACTGGTAACGCTGAGTCCGAAATGTTGAGGAAGTGATTCTAGTGAAAGAATAATAGTGTGGTACATCGAACTCAACAACTCCAACATTATTCACAAGGTAAGAAAAACAACATTGATTTACTTCATACATTTTATATATTCTTACTTTATCAAGATTCGATACCAAGGTTTCACCGGATATACAAGTTTTGAGGTCCCTTGAATCCAAATTAAAAATAGTTTGCAGAAAAATTTCCGTGTGTGTATGTGAGTGTCTCTGAATAACATAACTCAGGAACGAAAGCTCCCAGAAATCCAGATTTGGTATATAACTTCCAAAGATACAACACGAAGATATTAAAGAGAAACCTCGCACACCATACTCCCTTTACAGGTAAAATTGTTGTTATATTTGTTTTTTCTCAAAAATGGCTCTAAAGATTTTATTAAAATCTACACTTATAGTACTGGAGTCGCTCGGTTACCTCCTGATGACGTGTTGCTCAACACCTGGGCTACTCATTGAAGATCCTGTTGTCTGGGTTTGAATACCTGTTGTAATTATTTTTGTGCTACAAACATGTTTTCGTTGATGTCCACGGCGTGATACGTAAAGGCTTAGCTGGCTAACAAAATAACTGTAGACGACACAGTATATAAAATTCAACACACATTTTCTTTTTATTGTTCTGAGTGGTAACAGGAAACCTACAACCAATCTTGTGTGCTAAAGTACATGATTTCATCTCGACTTCCATCAGCGCATAAATTAATCACTTGTCTAACAGCGTATAACAAGATTTCGGCATGTTTAGTTGCTTTCTCCGCGAATTTCTTGTCAGTTTTAGCACATATTCCTCGCGCGGCTGTGTCCAAAACTGCGTTACATTCTTAAAGTAATTCCGGCGCGAAAATTTCGTTGCGAGGAGCACAAGTTCCTCCTGCTTTGAAGTCCAAAAATGGCTGAAATTTTGACAAGCACCTCGAATATATACGGCGCTGGAGCGAATTTACTTTATGTTTAAATACTAACAAATTTCTGATTGGCCAACTCGGGGTCACATGGCAGAATACAGTGAAAATCCCCTGTTTGTGAACTATTTTGGTCTTTCCCTAGTGTTAGTTACTTGTGTCCTATTTGCACGTCAACTAATAAAGACTTTTACGAACATGTAACACACAGTGTAATGACCTTTACTCTTGTTCCTTTCCAACGCCTGTTACATTTCTGCTGGTGTGGAGGTCTAAAGTTACCAAAAATTAGTGATGGAACGATACCACTATTTCTCGAATACTCGATATCGATACTGATTTTTGAGCACCGATACTCGAAGCTCGAAACTCACTATACAAAACACTGTAAATGCGATAGCTTGTTCGCTGAATTATGTTCTTTTATGTAAAAAAGCATGTAACCGATTTTGTATTGTATGCTGATTCCGAAATTGTTTCTGTTTGATGTTCTACAATTGCCAGCAACTTCTTTATCTTGATAATGTCATAGATTAAATATTACCTATTGTTAGTCAAGGCTAATAATATAATAATTTCTTTGTTTTCCCTTTTATGTAACTATATTTTGTGCTCAGAACTTCCTTTTAAAGGACTTTCTATCCATATTATTTAAATGAGTCGTATGGTATGCCTATAAGCTTTCCTCATGACCTAGTTTGACTTGGGTAAACAAAAAACTAACAGATGGAAGGAAAGAACAAATATTTCCATGCGCAGTGTTATCTCACGTCTTGTTTCTGCTGGATTCACGTATTCTGGTCACCGGACTAGGTAAATGTAATCTGAGTGTGAGTCACCAAGCCAGGCTATTGCAGAAACGTGATTTAGTGTGTCAACTAAATCGGTTTCATTTACAACACAGTTAATGCTGTATGCTACATAAGTACACCTACCCCTTCTCCCCCCGTAAGGGGGGGTTCCGATCCCTTCAGTTGCCGTGGTGCGGGCGCTGCGGACCCTTAGCACTCGTGGTACTTCTGACGTTACCAGAAGTACGCCGGGCCGAACATCTGAGCCCCTCCCGAAAGGGAGTTGTTAGGATTGGGTTGGGCTCGGCGGGGCAGTGGTTCCCGATACCCATGGGTGATTGGGTACGCCTGGCTAGGTTAATTCCGCCCAGGTGGGGTTGTGAGACGCCTCGAGACTCTCCGGCACCAGCCATGAGGGATAGCTGGTAGACGGTAGCTAGAAACTGTCGGTCCAACCGAGGTTGTTCGGTAGTCTCCCCCAGTAGGGTTCGCCCTGCTGGCCTGACGCGCGTAAGTGGCGTATCCACTTCCGTCCCTGCTTGGAAGGGTCGGTGCGGGAGGTGTCCTTGCCCGATTTCGACCAGGCAGGGGGGGGCGGTATGTAAAATAGGCACCGCTCCTAATGGAAAGGCCTACGAGTTATTCTCCTGGGTTGCGAGGGTGTGGTCCTGCGTTGGCGGACCCGGTCCCGTATTTACCCCTTCTCCCATTGTTTTGCATGTTTTCCTTTAGACCAAAGAATCTATGGAATGTTGCATCGATTCACCCATAGGAAAAGTAGCCAAGATCTATCAAGAACTATAATCCAGCAACTGTTTGTGGACACGTGCGACGCAATAACGTGGTCTCGACTCCTTTCATTTCTTATGTAGCATAAAGTTAAACGCAACAACTTTCAATAATGTAAAACTTAACATTTTTAAAGTATCGAAGGTTTATCTCAAGGTGTTAGACGTACTTCGATACCACCAATATCGAGAGTATTGAGGTATCGAGGTCCCATCCCCACGTAAAAATAAAATATAAGTGTAGACATATTTCTTTACAGTGCAAATGTGAATGAACCCTGATATATAATAAAATGATAAATGTGACAATAAACAGACAAATATAATTAAATCCTAGGAGAGGTGTAAATACTGTTTTAACATATCAGGTACGTAAAAGCTTTAGCGGACGAATAAAGTGTTTCGGACGAGGCGTAAGCTTTTGCGTACCTGATGCATTCAATAGTTTCTAGTAAAATCTCTCTAAATTAATTTAATAACATAAATAAACGTAATATAAGTACTGTATAAAAGAAACACTCAATTATTGACATATTCTCACAGCCGCCTGAATACTACGCTATGAAGCGTTGGCCGTAACAACACCAGATGCGGATGTAGATAACGGTGCTTATTCTGAGCGCTCGTTTCTAAACAATAATCTTGTGATTGAAAGTATGCGTGAAAATCCCGAGGAAATTTCAATCCTAGCCGGAAACATTGAATCGAAGCTGCTGCCAGCAAAATCTCGGCACTAATGTTAGAAGGAATGTAATTGTGACTTTCATTTTAGGGAATAGTTTCAAGTTTGTAAGAACTGTCATTTTCACCTCCTTGTTATGAAATAAAGCTTCATTTTTGTGAAGGGTTGGTTTCTGATAATAAAATGATGTAAACTTATATTTCTAAATGAAGAACTGTTTTGAAAAAAACTTTATTCAGGTTTAGATTAGCAAAAAAGCAATGTTAGTTTATATTGCCTGTTTTATGATCAATTATTGTGTTTAAAAACCCTGTTAAAACTGGTATGACTGGTCACTCCCAACTGGATTTTGTTTATACGCCTCTAAAGTGCGACAAGCAGCTGATTTAGAGAGCGTGTACTGTAAAGAATATTTACGTCACTAATAAAAAACATGTGTTGATTTTTTTGCGCATTGCCTATAAAGTCTTCTTTATTCGGAATGCATTTTGTACAGGGTAAGTTATGAAGAACTGACACATTTCTTTCTTCAATTATTATGTTCAAACTCACTCAGTGCCCCAATTTTAGCACGAAATTAAGCAGAATGTTCTGGAGTTTCAATTACCTGTCACTCGATGCGCAGATGTTCATGTTTTATTCGTGATTATTAGTTTTATTGTCGGCAACTGTTTTTGAGATTTTGTCTTAGTCAACGTGAAAATGGAGTACACATTAAATGAACGGCACTTCCTTGTAATGCAATACTGTATTACAAATTCAATTACAGCTTCTCAAAGGGCATACCAAAGAGAATTTGGTGTTCGGAATCCTCCCCACAATACTGGGACTAGTAAACAAATTGAAAACAACTGGATCTCTGGTGAGTGGAAAGGTAAAACTCGTTCATATAGGCTTCCCACGGTTGTTGTTTACGTAAAAGCACCACTGGACCAGTCACTCAAAAAATCATTAAGACGTTTGTTGCAGGAGACAGCGTACAGCTACACAATGTGTCAGAGAGCTGTGAAAAGTGCAGGCCTAAGGCCGTATAGGATTACGGTTGTCCATCAGTTACAGGAACCAGATAAGAATAGATGACTGAATTATTGTCGTTAGTTTCGGTGTTCATTGTGCAAAATTCTATCATACTGTCCATCACATGGTTCACACATGAAACATGGTTCCATTTATCCGGCTGTGTGAACTCACATATGTACCCGGTTAAAATCGAAGTTTGGTGCGCAATATCCGCACAGAGAATAGTGGGATCAATTTTTTTTAAAAAAACAATGTGAACACTGCAGAGTACCGACGGATTTTCATGGAGTTTAGACAATGTAGAGCTGAGTCAAGGATATTTTCATCAGGACGGCGCTACATGCCATACATCAAATGAATCCATGCCACTAATTGCAAGTTTCTTTGACGACCGGATAATCCCCAAGAACCTATGGCCACCGAGATCTCCGGATTTGACATCGCCGGACGTCATTCTATGGGGTTACTTAAAATACAGAGTTTATGCCACACGTCCCCAGACATTGGACGATCTGAAGCATAACATTACACAGGAGATTCAAGCTATTGACAACAGAGTCCTCCAACGAGTGGCCAGTAACATGGAACGACGTGTTGAGTTGTGCCTTATGCAGGATGGAGGACATTTTCAACATTTGCCAAAGAGGTAAATAATTTCCCAAAATTCCTCTGCATTTCAAGTATAATAAGTTGTCGCTAGCATAACGCGTTTTGAAACAATTAAAGAAATAAATGTGTCAGTTCTTCATAAATCACCCTGTATCATTTTGTGTAAACACAAGGGATGGGCAAAGGTTACTACACAAAAAATACATAGAAGTAGTTAAAAAATACAATTTATATCAAATATTTTTTTTGCGATTTAACTATTTGGGAGATATTTGCTATTGGTTTGCAGTTTCCAATACTTGAGACCTATAAGGAAAATGTGTAATGAAATTAATTATGAAACGTTTATCTCGAATAATGTGAAGTAGTTAGAAATACAAGGTTCTGTGAGAATAGTTGACAGAAAATGTATAAAAAAGAGATGTTATGTGATACATTGCATGACTTTCTCTACACTCAATCGTTTATTATTGATATGTAAACTATTCTTACTAAAGTCTTATTTTTCTGTCTAGGTACTCATTTTAATCCAAACATACCGTTGCAGAAATAGCTACATTACACATTTCGTTATAGATACAAAGAGAACAGCGTAAGAACTGACGCTATATGCTGGGCTTTTAAATTCTATACTGTTTCCATGCAATCGCGAGAAACAACTGAATGTTGACAGGATTTTAAGCGAATGGCCAAGAAATGAACAATTCGAATAGTTAATAACGGATATCTCAGAAATGGCTTATGCCACAAAAAGGCTATTAAAAATTGTGAGGTGGACTTCATAGGCTATTCTCATAAAATTCAAGATATACATTTTATTTGTAATGTAAATATCTGTAATATTTTAATCAAAATCGTTAGTGCCATTTTTTGGAAAATCAAACGTTTGTAGTGTGTAGTTTGGGAAGAGGGGATTTTCTTTTTTCTTCTTTTTTTTTATTTATAATGGAATACTCCACATAGCAACCAGCTCTTTTTTATTTTTTTTATTTTTGTTTTGGGGGGGAGTAATTTAATTGAATAGCAGTTCTCTGCCAAGGCTTTTTTTTTAGTTGTTTATTTTTATTTTATTTTATTTTTTAATGTTTTTTTTAATTTTTGTGCAATGTATTTATTTATTTACTTTATTTTGGGATAGGTTTTTAGGAGAATATGGAAACTACTACACAAGAAGGATAGATCACTTTTGTTTCTTCTTCTTCTTATCCCTATTCTTAGCGTATGCCCTCCTGCAGTGGACACTTAGAGCTTCCTTAAATGCGGGAGATCCAAGGCCAAAGTGGTCCTTTTGGCCAACTCCCAGCGTTCCTTCCAGATAAATATCTGGAAGGCCTGCAGATTCACTGCGTCCCCAACTTTTAGTACCCAAAAATAGGTGGCAAAGATGAGCCAAGTAAGGGCATCGGTCAGTTTCTTGTCACCGTGTTTGAATTCGAGATTCAGATAGACCTCCCGTGGAAACATCTGCACGCCACTACAAATCACTCCTATGCGACCATATATCCAGTCCCATATTGGGCGTACGACGGCACAATCCACCAACTTGTGACTCAATGTCTCCACCGCAGAACACCTGAGGCAGAGATTTGATGTTGCTCTGCCATGCCGCCACAATTTGTCAGCTGTCGGAACAACCTCATTGACAGCCGAGTAAACTGCAGCTTTCCAGTCAGTGGGGATCTTCGGATTCTGAAATTTTTCCCAAATTGTACTCCATCGTCTAAGCGAATAGTTTTGTTGTACCCGCGGTAGAACAGTGGTGGTATACATCAGATGTTTGTAAATTCTTGAAAATCTTCGTGTAGCATCTTTGAAAAATATTGTACCTAAACACCAAGTTTGGTATTTATTCGACTTTTCGTTTTTTATGTATGTTGTTCACAGACACACACACGCACACGGACATTTTTCTAAAAATTCTTTAAATGGATTCGGGACCTCAAAACATGCATTTCCGGTGAAACCTGCATATACGATTTTTACTAGGTACTTGGCAGAGAAAGTAATAAACTATAGTAGGTATAGAAGTCACGTAAATGTAACACATCAGATGTTGTAGATGTCTAATTGAGGTGATAATACAAGCATCTTCATTGATGGTGACTCAGTGTAAACAAACATCGCCGGTAGCTGAAGTAGGCGGAATTACTACTGTGGTTGACTCAGGAGAATGGCTTTGCCCTTGAACCGCAAGCGTGCAGTGAACTAGAGAGCTTCTTGCCTACGATGTAAATAGTATAACACCAGTAGTTAAAAGGTATTGTCAACAAGTGCAGTTGTATGGTCATAATGATATTGTTTTATATGTATGCAGGTTTTACAGGTTTACTTATTGAAAGTATGATCGTAATTGTTTTGTTTTGTGCGGTAATATAATGTACTACTGATGCTACTTCGCGTAATATAGGGTTATTCAAAAAGAAGCAACAAACTTTAAATACTTATTTCTAATGAACGATAATAGATAGCGACACATACGGCACATCATTTAATAAAGGAAAGTTCAAAGTTTTAAGCCTCATCTATTAGATCTATTCAGTGTCTACAGCGTCGCTGTGTTTGTTTACGAGAAAATTGTGACTCCACAGGAAAAGTCGTCTTGTGTGCTGCTTTATGCAAAGAGTGAATCTATTGTTTCATTGCAGCGTGCATTTCGTTGTAAGTTCAACAACGAGCCGCCTCGTCATAAACAATTTACAATTGATACAGTAAATTCGTAGAAGATGGTTGCGTATGCAAACGAAAAAGCCCTGGTCGTCCCCGCATAACATATGATGCTCATGTTGAACTTTTCTCTATCCAGTGATATATTGATGTGTCGCCATCTATTGTCGTTTATTAGAAATAAATATTTAAAGCCTGTTCCTTCTTTTTGAATAAACCTGTATTTATTGTTCCAGGAATGAAAGTATAAGCTACTTTTGGAACAAGGTGTAAACCAATAAATAGAGCGAGAGGGAAGAACAATACTGTACTGGCTCAGGTTCGCTTATATGAACACAAGGTCATAGCTAAACTCATGAGTCAAACACAGTACTGGGTACTATGCATTTGCTTCCTCGTTCAGCTGGATTTACTGCCTAAATGTCTGAATGAAGTGATATTCAAGAATAGAGTCTGTACTTACTATCAAAATCCTTTTTAGTGCATTAGTAACTTAAGGGGTTTAAATATGAAGCTATTTCCTCTGGGAAGAACTGCCTTTTCAGTAGTAAAAGAATTGTCAAAATGGGTTTGTGAGATTTCTGTGGCGACACCACACACACGTCTGTGCTCTGAATGCCTTTGAAACACGTGGGTTCTGTATCATCTTGTGACAATGTATATGCCAGAACTTTGTTAAAGATCTGAAGAAGTTATGTACATGAATGAAATAATAAGTGGCATGAAAGCACGCTAATGCGAGAGAATCCACCTGTTACGCCTGAGTCCATGTGCTTCTGGAGGCATGCCACAGTAGCCCAGCTCCTACACAAACAAAACACTTTCACAGGTTGCGTGCCTTGCGTGCCGATATCTTTTAATGCATGTCCACGCGGCCATTGTTTTCGTTTTAGATGCTGCAAACTGAAAAATCACTTTCTTTGCGCCCAACAAGCGACTAATTCCAAATGTCACACTTCGGGTAGAAAAATGCAAGCGTTTCTTAGATTAGGTCGGAAGATAACCGTCCTTGATAAACTATTTTCTAGCTTGGCCGGTAGATAAACATTTATCAAGCAGTTATTCTAGTTTCTTCTGAGTAATTTGTGGTTCGTTTTAGACATTTTATCCAAATGAGCTCATCATTTCTCTCCGGCCCCTGATTAACACGAACTTAAGAGGAGTTTAAAAGTTCTATCCCACCAATGTTAAATATCTGCTAAATAAATGACCCATTATCTCAGGAACTATTTAAGATATTACACTCAAATTTTTACAAAATGTAGATGCATTGAGCTATTTTTATCCCATACGTTTGTTTATTAAAGAGAGTAAAACTTTGTCTCAGTTATACCATCCTTTAAATAAAACCTATCATCAATTATTTTTACTTTCTCTACTACGTATAGTAAGTAGGGGAAATATTGTATTCCACCCAAAAATTCGATACCGAGATTTCACCGGAAATATATGTTTTGAGATCCCTGAATCCAAAAAAAGCATTTTTGGAAACATTTCCGTGTGTGTGTGTGGTGTGTGTGTGTGTGTGTGTGTGTGTGTGTGGTGTGTGTGTGTGTGTGTGTGTGTGTGTGTGTGTGTGTGTGTCTGTGAACAGCATAACTCAGAAACGAACAGTCGGATAAATACCAAACTTGGGATTTAGGTTCAGTATCTTCCAGAGATGCGACACGAAGGTTTTCAAGAAAATCCCCCCACACCAGATAACCCTTTACATGGAACATTTTTCGAAAAATTTAATTTTCTCAAAAATGGCTCTGACAATTTTGATTAAAATATCATATGTTTAAGATATTTTCATGACAAATAAAATGTATATCTTGAATTGTCTGGGAATGTCTCCAAAAGTATTCTTCATTGTGAACGACTTTTGCATAACTGGTAAACCATAAGAGATAGACAAAATGTTACTACACAAAAAAATGTAGATCGCGTTAAAATACACAATTTATGTCATATACATTTTTTTTTGGTTGAGTGAACCATTTTCGAGATATTGCTTGTTATTCCCTTAAATTTTTCAATACTTATTTTCTCAAATGGGAATTCGTTATTCATTTTTTTTTGTCTTGGATATGCAAAGAGTGTTAATCTGTGGCAAAGAGAATGTTGCTGCACATAGCAACCAGCTATTAAGGGTAAAGTCTATGCTTAAAGGCTACTGTATTTCTATATTGCCCTTGTAAATATATATTCCCCTAACATCTACAAGAAAATTAGCAACTAGATAGGGTCTGTAAATGTTTATCTCGATTAACATGAAGTAGATGGAGAATAAGCGTTTGTAAAAATAGTTTATGCAAGAGTAGAAAAAGTCATCTGAGTGTAACACATCAGAATTTTTTAATAAAAACCAACCATACTATTGAAGATAAAGGTAAAAGAAACGTATCACGGAGGGGCCCTCGGAACCGGACAGAGCACCGTATCCAGGCCAGTCGGCTTCCAACCAGCCGGTTGTGCCTCCAACGTGACCCCTAGGAGGGAGGGATAAGGGGAGAGACCCGAATGCGCAAGCATGGACGGGGTCTCTAACGTTTCCAGATAAAACGCATCCGACGCCGCATGGTACCTGCCCACAAGCCAACAATCTCCAGAGTCCCCCGGAGCGGAGCCCTACGCTGAGGAGAGACCTAGCGCGGTGACGCCCTGGAAGAAACCTTTGCAGAGCGCAAGCCACCGCCCAGCCGTAACTCACCGGACACCGTCGCCTGGTGTTACAACCCTGACAAGGAAGATGATGGCTACAGGAAATGAGAGGAAGGAGAGTTGTGGTAGAAGATGAATCACCCCAGTGTTCGCCTGGCGACCCTGGAAAACCCGAAAAACCCATGGGCCAAGTGGGCGGTTGCCGGGGATCGATTCCGCTAGAGCCATCCCGCTCGGTAACCACGTTATTAACACCAAAGGGATAAGAGATTTTTTTATTATCCTAAAATGTAATCTTTCTTCTGTTTCTGAGAAACAATAGCAGTTATGACTTTTTTCCCTGAAGTTATGCAGAATTCACAGTAAAAATGTCAGATACAGCAGTGTTTTTAAAAATACAGTTAAAATATAAAGGTAAAGGCGATTACCACAGAGGGGACCCTGGTATCGGGGCAAAGCACCGCAAGTAGACCGTAACAGCCCTTTTTGCTTCCAACGTGACCCGTGCGAGAGAGGAATGAGGGGAGAGACCCGAAGGGATACCGACAGGCGTAAGCGGGGACGGGTCCCTAACGTTTCCAGATATAACGCACCCGATACCGTCCGGTCCCTGCCCACAAGCCACCAACCTCCAGTGTCCCCGGGGTGGAGCCCACTCGGAGGAGAGACCTAACTGAGCGGTACCGCCATCATCCAGCCGCAACCTGCCCAACGCCGTCCTACAAACCTGAAACAATGACAAGAAAGATGATGAGTACAGTCAATCAGAGGGAGGAGAGCCATGGTAGAAAATGAACCACTGTAGCATTCGCCTATCGTCCCGGGAAACCGTGAATAACGTATGGGCCAATGTGGGTGTTCGCCGGTGATCGGTCCCGGGACCTCCCAAATGCTGGCCATAGCTGTTGCCACCTAAGCCATCCCGCTCGGTTATTTAAAGAAAAGTAAGTAGTTTTCCTACAATGGTAAAATATGTATAAAATTAAAGGGGAAATTACAATTAATCAGACTGCGCAAACAACTAAAAATGTAACTCAGGAATAAATTATTCACCAGAACGTTTTAAAGCAAAGAAATGGTAAATTTTAATGTTTCCAAAAGCTTACAAACAAAAACTGGATACCATATTTCACCGGAAATGCATATTTTGAGGTTCCCTGAGTAAAAATAAGTATTGTTACTTTTTCTACTGCTCGCCTACAGTAAACAGAGGAAGTAGGCATTGCATTTCACCCAAAAATTCGATATCGAAATTTCACTGAAAAATACAGGTTTTGAGGCCCCCTGAATAAAAAAAGCAATTTTAGGAAAAGGTCCATGTGTGTGTAAACAAAATCTCCGATAAATACCAAACTCAGTATTTGAGTACAGTATCTTAAAGGATGCAATTCAAGATTTTCAAGAAAATCCCCCCATCCCAAACTACCCTTTAGGTGGAAGCAATTTCGTTATTTTTTATATTCTCAGAGATGTCTCTGACGACTGATTAAAATTCTATATGTTTTAGATAATTGCTGCACGAATAAAATGTAAATTTGAATTTTCTGCGAATATCCTATAACGTCCTGTTCATTCTGTATGAATTTTGTATAACTTTTAACCGCAAAAGATGGACAAACACTTACCACTCACAGAATATTTTTGTGGCATTAACCATTTTTCGAGATATTCTTTCTTATTTGTTTGAATTTTCAAATACTTGCACCCTTTTCAAGTGGTAACTCGAGATTCTCTAATTCTCGTGGCAGGAGCTGTAGATCCTGATTACTCGTGGTATGGACGTTACTAGAAGAACATGTGCCAAACTCCCGAGTCCCTGCCGACAGGAAGTTGTTTGGTTTGGGTTGGACTCGGCGGGGCAGTGGTTCCCGATACCCATGGGAGATTGGCACATCTGGGCGGCCAAAGTTAGGCGGGGTTGTGAGACGCTTCAAGGTCCTCTGAGACAGCTCTGGCAAGCTGGTAGACAGTTTGCTAGAGTGCTGTCGGCCCTACCGAGGTTGTTTGGTAGTCTTTCCCTTGGGGGTTGTCGCGTGTAAGTGGCGTATTCACTTCCATCCTGTATTGGAGGAGTGGTTTAAAATTTTCAGGTGCCAATCTACAGGAAAAGCTCTCGGGGTGGGTGAGTCACTCATTTGACACCCTTCCCTGGATCACGTGGGGGCAATGCAGCCCCTGGTGTGTGTCAGATAAGATTAACAACAAGTAGATAGAAGAATAGGCGTTCGTGAAATAGTTTGTAGAAGAGAGAGTAGGGAAAGTCATGCGAATCAAACGAAAATAAGATTTAAAGAAACAAATGTCCATGTGTGGGTGTATCCGTGAATAGCATAACCCAAAAAGTGTATAAATACTGATTGGTATTTCCTTCATCATCTCCTAAAGAGTCTCAGGAAAATCTCTGCACCAAATAGCCTTTGATGGAAAAGTGTTCGTTATTTGTTTTATTTAATGTATTTTAATTAAAACATCTGGCGACAGAAAGGAAGTAATGATTGGCCGGTACACAGGATTTGAAACGTGGATTTCCCAAATGAAGTTGAAACATTAAGTAAGTGTTTGTGTATTCAGTGTTTTCTTACTAGAGGCAATGTGCTAATAATTTTCACAGAACTTTCTATGTAGGTACGCATCTTTAATTCACATTTTATCTGTTTCGAAAGCCGAGCACGTTGCGACGAATAACAACCAGACGCGGTTCAAGCATTTCGGAAGCAAACAATTTCGCAGTTGCCAGCGAAGCCGTTATTCGCAGAGGCGGACGTCATTCTGCTACTATATGGTAATGCTCACTTTCGATACGACCTACGACAAGAGTATCACGTAGGTTGCGTCTGTCGTAATGTGTTGGGAAAACACTTCCGAGTGCGCGTGTAATCACTTTCCATCACAAGGCGTGTTCTAGGGTACATTCCTCAAATCTGGAGCACGGCCCGTTGCACTGTGGAAGGGAGGGATGTGAACTCAGGGGATGCAGTAAATCGGGGAGGCGTAGAGCTGAGAAAATGACGTGACAGTTAATTTGAAACCATTTAAAGTTACAGTCGGTTCTAAAATTTGACAATAGAAGTAGCTAAACGGTCTGTCTAGAATTATATGTCATTGCAGTAGATATTGGTAGAGCCAGCTTTGTGGTTTCAAAGTTTCCAAAAGAGGTATAACCTCCAAAATAACAATCGACTCCGGTAAAAACCAGTTGTAAAATAACCCCATTTCGATGATTTACCATACTGGCCTCTAGTTCCCGAGGTCGCGGGTTCAAACCCGGCGTAAAATCCCTAGCATGGGTTCCTTCGGAAGGGAAATAAAGCCGGTGGTCGCGTGTCGTAAATTTACGGCACGTAAAAGAACCTCAAGCCTGATAAAGAGACCTCTGAGCAAAATTACCGGTCTTTCACGCTAAGGTCCACAGCGGTTAAAGAGCGCCCATAAAACCTCAATTCGATGATACCGCAAGAAGAGATGCACGTTTCCAAAATAACAGCCGATCCAAGTGGTGACCGCGGAAGGAGATATACGGGTCGAAAATAACAGTCGATCCAAATGATGACCGCGGGAGGAAATATACTATTCCAAAATTTTAAAAAACTGATTCAAATGATGACCGCATAAGCAGATTTACGATTACAAAACAATGGGTCGATCCAAATGATGTTCGAAGGGGGAGATATGCGGTTCCAAAATAACATTCGATCCAAATTATGGCCGCTGGAGGAGATATACCGTTTCAAAATAACAATCGATCCAAATTATGACAGCAGGAGGAGATATGCGGGCCTAAAATAACAGCAGATTCCAACTTTTTGAGCATGGAAATATATATAGTTCCAAAATAACAGTTGATTTCAAATAACATCGCAGGAAATATACGATTCCAAAATAACACTGATTCCAAATAATGACCGCAGGTGGAAATCTACGGTTCCAAAATAACAATTGAATCAAAATTTGATGATCGCAAGAGGAGATATGTGGTTCCAAAATATCAGCTGATCCAAATGCCGCAGGAGGCTCCAAAATAAGATTCGATGCAAATGACGATCGTAGGAGGAGGTATACGCTTTCATAACAGCAGTTAATCTAAATGACCGTAGTAGGAGATATGCGTTTTCAAAACAGCAGTTGATCCAAATGACCGCGGGCAGAGACTTACGTTTTCATAACAGCAGTTAATCCAAATGACCGCAGTTGGAGATATGCGTTTTCAAAACAGCAGTTAATCCAAATGACCGCAGTTGGAGATATGCGTTTTCAAAACAGCAGTTGATCCAAATGACCGCAGTTGGAGATATGCGTTTTCAAAACAGCAGTTGATCCAAATGACCGCAGTTGGAGATATGCGTTTTCAAAACAGCAGTTAATCCAAATGACCGCAGTTGGAGATATGCGTTTTCAAAACAGCAGTTGATCCAAATGACCGCAGTTGGAGATATGCGTTTTCAAAACAGCAGTTAATCCAAATGACCGCAGTTGGAGATATGCGTTTTCAAAACAGCAGTTGATCCAAATGACCGCAGTTGGAGATATGCGTTTTCAAAACAGCAGTTAATCCAAATGACCGCAGTTGGAGATATGCGTTTTCAAAACAGCAGTTAATCCAAATGACCGCAGTTGGAGATATGCGTTTTCAAAACAGCAGTTGATCCAAATGACCGCAGTTGGAGATATGCGTTTTCAAAACAGCAGTTGATCCAAATGACCGCAGTTGGAGATATGCGTTTTCAAAACAGCAGTTAATCCAAATGACCGCAGTTGGAGATATGCGTTTTCAAAACAGCAGTTGATCCAAATGACCGCAGTTGGAGATATGCGTTTTCAAAACAGCAGTTAATCCAAATGACCGCAGTTGGAGATATGCGTTTTCAAAACAGCAGTTGATCCAAATGACCGCAGTTGGAGATATGCGTTTTCAAAACAGCAGTTAATCCAAATGACCGCAGTTGGAGATATGCGTTTTCAAAACAGCAGTTGATCCAAATGACCGCAGTTGGAGATATGCGTTTTCAAAACAGCAGTTAATCCAAATGACCGCAGTTGGAGATATGCGTTTTCAAAACAGCAGTTGATCCAAATGACCGCAGTTGGAGATATGCGTTTTCAAAACAGCAGTTGATCCAAATGACCGCAGTTGGAGATATGCGTTTTCAAAACAGCAGTTGATCCAAATGAACACAGTTGGAGATATGCGTTTTCAAAACAGCAGTTAATCCAAATGACCGCAGTTGGAGATATGCGTTTTCAAAACAGCAGTTAATCCAAATGACCACAGTTGGAGATATACGCTTTCAAAACAGCAGTTAATCCAAATGACCGCAGTTGGAGATATACGCTTTCAAAACAGCAGTTGATCCAAATGACCACAGGAGGAGATATGCGTTTTCAAAACAGCAGTTGATCCAAATGACCACAGGAGGAGATATGCGTTTTCAAAACAGCAGTTGATCCAAATGACCGCAGTTGGAGATATGCGTTTTCAAAACAGCAGTTGATCCAAATGACCACAGTTGGAGATATGCGTTTTCAAAACAGCAGTTAATCCAAATGACCACAGTTGGAGATATGCGTTTTCAAAACAGCAGTTAATCCAAATGACCACAGTTGGAGATATGCGTTTTCAAAACAGCAGTTAATCCAAATGACCGCAGTTGGAGATATGCGTTTTCAAAACAGCAGTTGATCCAAATGACCACAGTTGGAGATATGCGTTTTCAAAACAGCAGTTAATCCAAATGACCGCAGTTGGAGATATGCGTTTTCAAAACAGCAGTTGATCCAAATGACCACAGGAGGAGATATACGCTTTCAAAACAGCAGTTGATCCAAATGACCGCAGTTGGAGATATGCGTTTTCAAAACAGCAGTTGATCCAAATGACCACAGGAGGAGATATACGCTTTCAAAACAGCAGTTGATCCAAATGACCGCAGTTGGAGATATGCGTTTTCAAAACAGCAGTTGATCCAAATGACCGCAGTTGGAGATATGCGTTTTCAAAACAGCAGTTGATCCAAATGACCACAGGAGGAGATATGCGTTTTCAAAACAGCAGTTGATCCTAATGACCACAGGAGGAGATATGCGTTTTCAAAACAGCAGTTAATCCAAATGACCGCAGTTGGAGATATGCGTTTTCAAAACAGCAGTTGATCCAAATGACCACAGGAGGAGATATGCGTTTTCAAAACAGCAGTTGATCCAAATGACCGCAGTTGGAGATATACGCTTTCAAAACAACAGTTGATCCAAATGACCACAGGAGGAGATATGCGTTTTCAAAACAGCAGTTGATCCAAATGACCACAGGAGGAGATATGCGTTTTCAAAACAGCAGTTAATCCAAATGACCACAGGAGGAGATATGCGTTTTCAAAACAGCAGTTAATCCAAATGACCACAGGAGGAGATATGCGTTTTCAAAACAGCAGTTAATCCAAATGACCACAGGAGGAGATATGCGTTTTCATAACAGCAGTTAATCCAAATGACCACAGGAGGAGATATGCGTTTTCATAACAGCAGTTAATCCAAATGACCACAGGAGGAGATATGCGTTTTCATAACAGCAGTTGATCCAAATGACCACAGGAGGAGATATGCGTTTTCATAACAGCAGTTAATCCAAATGACCACAGGAGGAGATATGCGTTTTCATAACAGCAGTTAATCCAAATGACCACAGGAGGAGATATGCGTTTTCAAAACAGCACTTAATCCAAATGACCACAGGAGGAGATATGCGTTTTCAAAACAGCAGTTGATCCAAATGACCACAGGAGGAGATATGCGTTTTCATAACAGCAGTTAATCCAAATGACCACAGGAGGAGATATGCGTTTTCATAACAGCAGTTAATCCAAATGACCACAGGAGGAGATATGCGTTTTCATAACAGCAGTTGATCCAAATGACCACAGGAGGAGATATGCGTTTTCAAAACAGCAGTTAATCCAAATGACCACAGGAGGAGATATGCGTTTTCATAACAGCAGTTGATCCAAATGACCACAGGAGGAGATATGCGTTTTCATAACAGCAGTTGATCCAAATGACCACAGGAGGAGATATGCGTTTTCAAAACAGCAGTTAATCCAAATGACCACAGGAGGAGATATGCGTTTTCATAACAGCAGTTGATCCAAATGACCGCAGGAGGAGATATGCGTTTTCAAAACAGCAGTTAATCCAAATGACCACAGTTGGAGATATGCGTTTTCAAAACAGCAGTTGATCCAAATGACCACAGGAGGAGATATGCGTTTTCAAAACAGCAGTTGATCCAAATGACCACAGGAGGAGATATGCGTTTTCAAAACAGCAGTTGATCCAAATGACCGCAGTTGGAGATATGCGTTTTCAAAACAGCAGTTAATCCAAATGACCACAGTTGGAGATATGCGTTTTCAAAACAGCAGTTGATCCAAATGACCACAGGAGGAGATATGCGTTTTCAAAACAGCAGTTAATCCAAATGACCACAGGAGGAGATATGCGTTTTCATAACAGCAGTTGATCCAAATGACCGCAGGAGGAGATATGCGTTTTCATAACAGCAGTTGATCCAAATGACCACAGGAGGAGATATGCGTTTTCAAAACAGCAGTTGATCCAAATGACCACAGGAGGAGATATACGATTTCAAAATAACGGTCGATCCAAACGATGACCAGCTTTACCAGTTGTTAAGTACCTACGTCATCTGAAGGAACGTGTTTGAAAGTTGTATGGACGTCATGCGCGTATAATGTTGATCTTGTGTCCCATAAACGGTTCTCTACAATACGGCCGCGGATGTTCCGTATTTCACGCCGAAGAGCAGGTTCTCTCAGTTACACCAGATTGCCTAAGAATGCCCCTCCACATCTCTCCAAATTACGGTCCTAGAGGAACGACTTTACCAGTAGAGCTACTGTACGTACCTACACCTTTAAATTAGGCAGTGTAATAAACCTGTCCAGTTACACCAGCCGTCACAGAACGATTTATGTCTACCTCTCCGTCTGCAGTGGTGGCTTCTAGCATGGAATGGCAACATTACCTTAGCACGTTGCCCTCTTCTGCATGTTGTTTAGTTTATCTACCACTTAGATACTCAAGGTAGAGCAAGTGTTGTATTGTCTCAAAATTCGATATTAAAATACTTCCAGTATTACACGTTTTAAGGTCCGCTTAATATAAAACATATTGATAGAAGAAAGGTACACTCACGCGGATACCTAAGTCAGGCTACGTTTAGGATAACAAGAGAAGATTTTTCAGGACCCCCCCTCGCACACCAACAACCAATTACAAGAAAAAACTGTAAATAAGCTTTATCTTTGTTTTATTTTGTCAAAAATGTCTGTATCGATTTTGGATTAAAATCTCTGAAACACAGTCATGGGAAGTAATTCAAAATTCTGTTAAGTAACCTCTAAATTCCTCTTCAGTATACAGATTTTATTGTTCTTGTCCATATCTCAAATATATGCTACATTAGTCAAAGTCATTATAGCCGTTTTTTGAGAAAATGAAACGTAACAAGCCGATACTCCAGGTAGGGAAACTTTCTAAAAACCTTCTCGTTGTATTGTTGAAAGTCGATGGATTTAAAAAACGAGGTTTGGTCTTCAAATTCTTATTTTTTTGCTTTCTCTACTGCGTATAATAAGTAGGGGAAGTATTACATTCCACAAAAAATTGCCGAGATTTCACCGAAAATTTATGTTTTTAAGCCCCCTGAATCCCAAAAAAGCATTTTTCTTAAAAAAAAAGGTCCGTGTGTGTCTGTGAACAGCATAACTCAGAAACGAAAAGTCAGACAAATGCCAAACTTGGTATTTAGGTCCAGTATCTTTCAAAGATGCGACACGAAGATTTTCAAGAAAATCTCCCCACCCCAGATTACCCTTTACATGGAGCATTTTTCGAACATTTTTATTTTCTCAAAAAATTGCTCTAAAGATTTTGATTAAAATATAATATACTTTAAGTATTTTTATGGCAAGCGAAATGTATGTCTTGAATTTTCTGAGAATGTCCCCTAAAGCTCTCTTCAATATGAATGGTTTTTGCATAACTGTAAACCGTAAGATAGACAAAGTTTTACTACGCAGAAAAATGTAGATCTCATTAAAAATACAATTATGTCATATACATTTTTACTTTCTCTACTACGTAGAGTAAGTAGGGGAAGTATTGTATTCCACCCTAAAATTCGATACCGAGATTTCACCGGAAATACATGTTTTGAGACCCCCTGAATCATTTTTGGAAACATGTCCGTGTGTATGTCTGTGTGTGTGTGTGGGTGTGGGTGTGTGTGTGTGTGTCTGTCTGTGAACAGCATAACTCAGAAACGAACAGTCGGATAAACACCAAACTTGGTATTTAGGTTCAGTATCTTCCAAGGATGCGACACAAAGGTTTTCAGGAAAATCCCCCACCCCAGATTACCCTTTACATGGAAGATTTTTCGAAATTTTTAATTTTCTCAAAAATGGCTCTAACGATTTTGATTAAAATATCATATGTTTAAGATATTTTTATGACAAATAAAATCTATATCTTGAATTTCCTGGGAATGTCTCCAAAATTATTCATTGTGAACAACTTTTGCATAACTGGTAAACCATAAGAGATAAACAAAATTTTACTACACAAAAAATGTAGATCGCGTTAAAATACACAATTTATGTAATATACATGTTTTTTTTGAGTGAACCATTTTCGAGATATTGCTTGTTATTCCCTTAAATTTTTCAATACTTATTTTCTCAAATGGGAATTCGTTATTCATTTTTTTGTCTTGGATATGCAAAGAGTATTAATCTGTGGGAAAGGGAATGGTGCTGCACCTAGCAACCAGCTATTAAGAGATATGTATATGCTTAAAGGCTGCTGTATTTCTATATTGCCCTTGCAAATATATATTCCCCTTACATCTACAAGAAAATTAGCAATAAGATAGACTCTGCAAATGTTTATCTCGATTAACATGAAGTAGATGGAGAATAAGCGTTGGTATAAATAGTTTGTACAGGAGTAGAGAAAGTGATGTGAGTGTAACACATCAGACTTTTTTCGAGTGAACCATTTCTGAGACATTCCTTGTTATTTTTTTGAATTTGCCAATACTTATACTTTTTGTCAAATGGTAATTCGTTATTAGTTTTTTTAAATCTCCTAGACATGCAAAGAGAATGGAATGCTCCACATAGTAACCAGCTCTTAAAAGATTTGACTATCGCTTAAAACCTACCAATTCCCCTTGCACCTACCAGAAAATTAGTAATAGGACAGTTTCTGCAAATCTTTATCTGTATTAACATGAAATAGATGGAGAGTAAACGTTTGTAAAAATAGTTTGTGCACGAGTAGAAAAAGTGATGTGAGTGCAACACATCAGATTTTTTTAGTTATGATGTTCAGAGACAGACAGACACTGTTTTCTAAAAATCTGTAGTTACATTCACTTAATTTTCTCTTCACTCTCGTTTGCTTATAAACCTCTTCTACAAAATAGTGTTACAAAAATTTGTTTATTATATCTTCTTGATGTTTATTGAGATAAACGTCTGTAGATACAGCTTCATTACACACTTTGTTGTAGATACAAGGGGGATATAGGAGGCTGAAGCGATTGTCAAATCTTTAAAAATCGTATTCCTATATCTACCTTTGAAATTCCATCGTAGTTGCATGAGACATAAAAGAATGGCTACTTAGTACTTATTTTCTTCTTCTTCTTCTTCTTCTTCTTCTTCTTCTTCTTCGTTTCAAGGATTACACTTTCATCTGTTCCGTCTTCGTATTCTTCACTTAACTCCTGCTTCTCTGGGGCGTTCGATGTCTTTTCCAGGTTTATATTTATTAATTAAAAGTGGTATCCTTTCTTCTCTAATCGGGTCATGTCCTCTTTCCATTTCTGTGTATTTTCTTCTATACTAACTATACTTTAACTGGAAAATTTTTCGATATTTTTGATCTGCTGAAAAATCGATCTAATGATTTTGATTAAAATATATATTAAATAAATTTACATATAAATAAAACGTATATATTGAATTTTCTGTAAGTAGCCTGTGAAGCCCTGTTAATTCGGATGTAATGTTATATAATCTTGTATAACTGGTAAGGGTTAAGCGATAGACGAAAACGTACTACACAAAAAATGTAGATCTCTTTTAAACACACAGTTTATTTCAAATAAATTTTTTGTGCCATAAGCCATTTCCGAGATATCCGTTATTAATGATTCGTATTGTCCAATAATTATAATTTGTCATTCATTCATTATCTGTTTACCCTCGTCTTATGTAGGACTTACACCCCACAGGACTTACAAGCGGGTGCCTGGGGTCAGAGGCCCGTCGAGGAGCAGACACTCATGAATCAGACAGAGCATCCAGGATGGGTGATCAGCCCGATGCCTGGTATGGGATGAAGGAAGTGGATGAAACGAAATGTTGGTGAAATGGATGAAAGGAAAGGTGATGATGGAGCAGTTGGTGGAATGAATGGCGGGGGAAACCGGAGAAAACCCGCCCAGACGCCGCTTCGTCCACCACAAATCCCACATGCAGGTCCCTGGGATTGAACCCGGGCCGCCTCGGTGGGAGGCGAGCGGTCTAACCACTCGGCCACGTCGCCACCAATTATAATTTGTTATTCTTTTAAAGTCCTGGTTGTTGAATGGACTTCTATCACCAAGAAATGAACAATTCGAACCATTAAGAACGATATCTTAGAAATTACTTACGCCACAAAAAAATTATTTGAAATAAATTGTGTATTTTAAAGAGATCTACATTTTTTGTGTACTACGTTTTCGTCTAGCGCTTCACGTTTAGCAGCTATACAAGATTATATAAAATTATTTCCGAATGAAGAGGACTTCACAGGCTGTTCCCAGAAAATTCAAGATTCATGGCTTCCTTCGGAAGGGAAATAAAGCTGGTGGCCCCGTGTCATAGATTTACGGCACGTAAAAGAACTTCAAGTCTGATAAAGAGGCCTCTGAGCAAAATTACCGGTCTTTCATGCCCTATATACGACTAAATTGGGACTCTAAGAACCATAGAAGTTAAAGAGCGTCCATAAATAAAATTCAACTTCAATTTAACACACACACACACACACACACACACACACACACACACACAAGACGCTTTGCAAAAATACTTTTCCTTTTTTAATCAGAGAAACTTAAAAAGTACATTTCCGGTGATAACTCGATGTAGAAGTATTTCCCCTATTGACCATGGGTATATAGGTAGTGGAGAAACCGGAAAACACTGACTTTGGTAAAGAACTGATATCTAAGATTTGTCAGGTATTCGTATTCATCTTGCTCCTTGGTACCATGTGTCTTTAAAACGCAATTAAGAAACAAAAGGTAAACTCAGAACGTTTGTGTACAGAACCTGCTCTGAATTGAGATTCGCGATTTCTCTCTCGTCTTGCACTGATAAATCATGGGATTAGCGAGAGTGGAAGGTAGGCAGAACAGTTCACATTTATCAGTAGCTGCGAACAGCGAGGTTTAGAAGGGAATGATGGAAGGCGCCATTGTCTCGTTTCAGACATTCGATACTTTCAAGAACGGAAAGGATATGCTATCTGATTTCATGATTAAGTAGCACTGTGCATGGTGTTTATTAGGTCGGGGTTGTGCTTCCGGTAAGTGCCGTTCACCGTTTGAATACAAAGAATAGCACTTAAGAGGAAAGGGTTTCCATCTGAAGATATATTGTATTAAAGCTTACACACGCTAATACATACCTACCAGTATTCATTTTAACAAATTGGAATAGAGCCTGTATATGCCCTATCAGGCATTTAGTAGTAGTTGAAGGACGTTTATTGTTCAGTCTACTCTTGTACAATACAACAATCGCATGGGCCTCATTGCTGTACATGCTTTTCCTGTCCCTATAATTTAATACTGTGTGCATAATACTATATTCATACTCACTATATATACATAAGTATCTACTAGTATGTACTGTGAACTAACATAATGAAGGAAGAAGAAACAAAATAGTAATAATAAGCATGAATTACAATTATATTACAAATATGTATAAGAACTCGCTTTTATGTACCGTCCGTCCCTGTTCCGTTCTCCAGGGCAATTAATCTCCTTTGCCGAATCTTAGACAAAAAGTCTGATGTGTTACACTCACATGACATTCTCTACTCTTGTACAAACTATTTTTACAAACGTTTATTCTCCATCTACTTCATGTTAATCGAGATGTCAATCTTATTGCTAATTTTCTTGTAGATGCAAGGGGAACATGGTAGGTTATAAGCGATAGTCAAATATTTTAAGCGCTGGTTGCTATGTGGCGCATTATATTCTGTTTGCATATCCAGGACATAAAAAATTGAATAACGAATTTGAAAGTATTGGAAAATTTAAGGAAATAACAAGCAATATCTCGAAGATGGTTCACTCAACTAAAAAAATGTATATGACATAAATTGTGTATTTTAACGCGATCTACATTTTTTGTGTAGTAAACTTTTGTCTATCTCTTATGGTTTACCAGTTATGCAAAAGTCGTTCACAATACAGAATACTTTTGGAGACATTCCCAGGAAATTCAAGATATACATTTTATTTGTCATAAAAATATCTTAAACATATGATATTTAATCAAAATCGTTAGAGCCATTTTTGAGAAAATTAAAATTTTCGAAAAATCTTCCATGTAAAGGGTACTCTGGGGTGGGGAATTTTCTTGAAAACCTTCGTGTCGGATCCTTGGAAGATACTGAACCCAAATATCAAGTTTGGTGTTTATCCGACTGTTCGTTTCTGATTTATGCTGTTCACAGACACACAGACACACACACACAGACACACACACGGACATGTTTCCAAAAATGCTTTTTTTGGCTTCAGGGGGTCTCAAAACATGTATTTCCGGTGAAATCTCGGTATCGAATTTTTGGGTGGAATACAATACTTCCCCTACTTACTATACGTAGTAGAGAAAGTAAAAATGAATAACGAATTTGAGAAAAAGAATAAGTATTGAAAAATTTAAGGGAATAACAAGCAATATCTCGAAAATGGTTCACTGAACAAAAAATGTATATGACATAAATTGTGTATTTTAACGTGATCTACATTTTTTGTGTAGTAAAACTTTGTCTATCTGTTATGGTTTACCAGTTTGCCAAAAGTCGTTCACAATGAAGAATAGTTTGGGACACATTCCCAGAAAATTCGAGATATACATTTTATTTGTCATGAAAATATTTTAAACATATCATATTTTAATCAAAATCGTTAGAGCCATTTTTGAGAAAATTAAAATTTTCTATAAATGTTCCATGTAAAGGGTAATCTGGGGTGGGGAGATTTTCTTGAAAACCTTCGTGTCGCATCTCTGGAAGATACTGAACCTAAATACCAAGTTTGGTGTTTATCCGACTGTTCATTTCTGAGTTATGCTGTTCAAAGACAGACACACAGACAGGCATATACAAGGACATGTTTCCAAAAATGCTTTTTTTGGATTCAGGGTGTCTCAGAACATGTATTTCCGGTGAAATCTCGGTATCGAATTTTTGGATGGAATACAATACTTCCCCTACTTACTATTCGTAGTAGAGAAAGTAAAAAGAGCCCATTTTATGACAGCCTGCGTCCAACATTACATCCAAGCAGACCTCCATTCTCCTACTGGATCCCAGAAACTGTGGGGTTAAATATTATTTTCTTAGCAATTCCGTTTCCTTGCACTCAGCCAGACTATAATTCCATGTTTCTCTTTCACCATAGAGTGGACATATCCTCACTTATCATTTAATTTGTTGCCTTTCCAGGCGCCCAATCTTAGCCAAGCTAAACCACTTCTTTCTTCTCGCGTAAAATTATCTAATTAGGCCTCCCTCCCCCAGCTCTGCGGTATTTGAGACTGTAAGTTAAGTGAAATTTTAGCCGTTCATTGTGATTCTAAATTCTGACTGTTAGTATCACGTAGTCATCTCTGAAATATCTTCCATCCGTTACGACCCAAGTCGTCCTCTGTGGTGTAGTGGTTATCATGCTAGCTTCTAATTCCCGAGGTCGCTGGTTCAAACCCGGTGGAGGGCGATGGATTTTTTTCGGGCGTAAAAATACTTAACATGGCTTCCTTTGGAAAGGAAATAAAGCCGGTGGTCCCGTGTCGTAGTTTTACGGCACGTAAAAGAGTCTCAAGTCTGATAAAGAGACCTCTGAGCAAACTTACCGGTCTTTCATGCCCAATATAGAATGGCACACTAAGAACCACAGCAGTTAAAGATCGTCCATAAATAAAACTCATTTTTTTTCCTCCTCTGTAGCCAAGTGTACCCCACTCCAATTTCTTCTAAACCTCTTCACAATTTCGTTGCCCAACACGTATCCCACCCTTCCCGTACTTGATCCCTGAAACACACCGCGCGTAAAACTACCTGATCTCCCCGTACTATGCGTAACCAGTAATTAATTGCCCTTACTTTTAGGGTTATGGTTTCATTGTACAAGCTGAATTCTTTAAGAAGCCCACAATTTGTAGTACCCCTCCCTGCCTGTAGGATTCGCTTCAGAAAATGCGTCTGGATTTGGTTCAATTTTTCATTCCTTTCCCAACCCCAAATTTCTGCACCATACGATAAACTAGACCTAACAAGAGCTCTGTATTTTGGAACCTCCATCCTATGTTTAACCACTTTATGAGTCCTCGTCTACACGTGTGAGTACAAAACATGGCCCACAGAATGTTCCCGAATTCCCTTCTTATTCTTGAAGTTATATCTCGTGGTTTGCTCGGCGCGCGGTAATGTTGGATATATTTCGCAGGGGTTTTACGGGTGGTAAAGTATTGCCGATATAAATCACTGCAGGCGGAGCGGATTTGAATCGAAACTTCTGTATTAGATAGGATAGGACTAGCAAGGAGGGCGGACATAGCACCTCGACCTACGCAGATCCCTGACTGGACGCCCCCGGGAGAGAGGTATGAGGCGGCAGCAAACAGAGGGCGGCCGAACCAGGAGGCATGACAGGCAGTGGCAGGGTCGCTACCTTTTACAGATTTAAACTCGCCGGATGGCAGCTGCTGCAGACGGTTCCACTCCCCCTGTGGACTTACAAATCCCTTGGAGGGGGTCCGGGATCCGGAAATCGCCCCCATTCCGGGGGACGAAGGTTTACTTAAAGCATTTTTTCCCTGCCTTGCACATGCCGAGACCTCCCACCGACACTTGCAACCCTGAAAGAGATCAAGTAGTGAAATGAGAATGGAGGTGAGATGAAGGGATAGGAAATCGGGGGATGTAATGATCCTTCCCAGCATTCGCCTAGCGACCTGGGGACGCCCGAAAAAATCCATGGGTCAGGAAAGTCGCCGCGGGAACCCACGACCTCCCGAATGCGGGCCACACGTCGTTACCACCTGAGACATTCCGCTCGGTTCTGTGTTCAACACCCGCCGTCCTAACCACTCGTACACAGAACTCAGTTGCGAATAGGTAGCTCAAAACAGCTACATAATAGGCAATACTCAGATGTGTGATAAAGCAGCAAGTTTTTTTTTTTGGAGGGGGTCTGCAGGGAAAAATCTCACAAAGACGCCAAATTTCGGCAAGTTGGATTCTCACCAACTAAAAAAATCCTACATCAACTAAACTGTTCAGAAAAGCAGCAGCAGCAGCAGTAGTAGTAGTAGTAGTAGTAGTAGTAGTAGTAGTAGTAGTAGTAGTAGTAGTAGTAGTAGTAGTAGTAGTAGTAGTAGTAGTAGTAGTAGTAGTAGTAGTAGTACACAACAAACTGAAACAGTAGAAAGTACCCCTGCGTATGTAACTATAATACAGTAGACATATTTTACTATCACAGGTGTTGTCATTTGGGTTGCCTATTCGAACAAAGCGGACAGCGATTCGGGAACATTGTCTATCTCGTGCTGAAATGTCATTTCGCTTTTTCCGTGTTTTCTCAAAGTAAACATCTTAATCTTCATATCTTTCTAAAAGTTTGTCATCTTTAGTAAAAGTGTATCCATATTCTGCTGTTAGCAGGATGAAGAACTTATAAGAGGGACAAGACAACAATTGCTATGATAACAAGATAAAGCGGATACACAGAAACAGAGAAGTTGGTAGCATAGATGAACCCAGAGAGCGGCTGAGAGAGACTATGACCGGGGAAAGCAGGGGATACCTCGCAACCTCGAACCAACACGGACGTTTTGTGCTTACCACTCCCAAGTGGATGAGGTGATGGAACCGCAGGAGGCTATAGGCTGCAGGTAGGCCGGATGACAAAGACGCGTAGAGGTCCCTATGACTCCAAGCTGGATGACCCGGTTACACCGGCGGGTTGCTCAGGGTAGGCTGCCTCTGGCAGGGCCGAGAAGAGCTTTCCAAAGAGCAAGCATTTGCACCAAATGTCCAACACTACACAGCCTCTAAGCCTAAGTGAAATATGAAACAAGTGAAACGATAGCAGTAGATGGAAACGAAATTCGCGGTAGAAGAGAAACTATCCCAGCATTCGCCTAGCCAACCAGGGAAATCAAAATGGCCAGCAACAGGAATCGAACCCAGGACCTTCCGAATGCGAGTATCGTAAGTTACCACGCCATCTCGCTTGGTAAGAGAGACTGTAGCGCCGCCCCAACACAAAAACAAATCTGAGCTGATACAATCACATTAATTTCTCCATGCCCTATCTTTATTAGTGGGTGCACAAACTATTCTCACTAAAGCTTATTTTTCTGTCTTGTACATTTTAATCCAAATAAAACTTTTCAGAAATAGCTACATTGAACATTTCGTTAGGATACAAAGGGAACAACGATAGTCAAAAGTTCAAGAAGTGGACGCTGGTCTTAAAATTCTATACTGTTTCCATGCAATCGCGAGAAACAACTAAATATTGACAGGAATTTAAAAGCATGACAAAGAAATAAACAATTCGAACCTTCAATAACGGATAATACAGAAATGTCTTATGCCACAAAAAACTTATTTGGAGTAAGTTGTGTGTTTTAAAGTTGTTATGTAGTACGTTTTCGTCTATCGCTTAGCATTTGCCAAGTATACCAGATTATACAAAATCCCTTCCAAATGAGAACTTCACAGGTTATTCCCAGAAAATTAAACATAAACGTTTTTAATATATAGTATTTTAATAAAAATCCTTAAAACCATTTTTAAGAAAATCAAAATTTTCCAAAAATGCTCCATGTAAAGGTTGGTTGGGGGAATTTTCTTGACTATCTTCGTTTTTGACTTTTCGTGACTTTTCGTGTTTGAGTTAGGCTGGTCACAGACACACACACACACGCGCGCGAAACGTTTTATAAAAATGTTTATTTTTTTGATTCAGGGGCCTCAAAACTTGTATTTCCAGTGAAATCTTGGTATCGAAGCTTTTGGTGGAATCAACATCTCTATCTAATATGTACGTGGTAGAGAAAGAAACATTTTGTCATATTAGGTGAACATACGGTTCACTTTTTCACAATTTGGTGTCTTATTAATATATGTTTTTATACATTTTCTCAAAATTTAAATAAATGTTTGCATGGAAAAGATGATCCGTGATCACTTATGTGATGATTGAAAATCTAGAAAGGTAATATGCTCTATTATCGATTGCGTTTTGCTCATTGGTAAGCTCTAAAGGAATCCTGGATCCGCCTCTGGTTGGTCCTACTGCAACACAGATATTACGTAACTTATGTCTAATGATCTACTTTGTATCGAACCCAGGCCATGTACCGGAAGTGCTCATACAGACCACAGAAAGGAAATCCGGAAGTTCTCTTTATTATATTCCCTATAAGGAAAGAAGCTGCTATTCTGCACGTAGTCGAGAAAGTGAATGCAGTTAAAATGTTTATATTTACAACACTTTGTAATGTGCCTGGGGCAGCTGTATTGTGAACTGATTAATTCGAAGAACATGACATTAGAAGTGAAAGAAAAGTGGAGGAAACGGCGACAAAAGAGGGGCAACACCTGCAGCATAGGAACTGGAGCAATACCAGAAACAAAACAAAATTCTGCAGACATGAAAAAAAAATTGATACCCATACTTTGAGGCAACATTTTTTAACACTTAAATGATTTCAGTCTAATTATATAATATATCAATTCAATAACAGCCCGCCTTAAAGCAATATGTGTATGTAACGATATTTAAAAAGTGTATATTACACTAATTGTGTGTGTTTATATTATTGTATACATGTAATAATGTTATGTGAATGTATTACTAATTTAATAATGTAGGAGCTGTGAGAATAATAGGTTAAAAGCTGCCAAAAGCGAGGTAACCTTGAGGCAATAATGAATTTGAAAGTTTAACAATACTACTTGTGATTCTTAGAAGAAATAATGTAATTTTTGTGACAGTTTATAAAATAGCCAATCAACAACCAGAAAAAGCTCTAGTTAAATAAACGTATTCTAGTGGATTAGGAATAGCCAATCAGAAACTGAAATATAGCAAAATTTACAAATCTATAAGTCAGTTGCTTGTAGACAGTGTTCATAACTGGACGCGTTGCTAGCAGACAGTGTTACTAATCAGACGCGAGATGCATCCCCGAGAAATTTAATACGTATTTTGTGTGAGAAAATAGTTTACGTGCTTAAAAAGTGCAAGTAATTAACAAAAGAATCTCACAGCTCTCTATATCAATGAAGTGTTATTTAAATCGTGTCAAGTATTAATAAATGGAGTGAAGAAAAACTTAAAATCTGTGTAAGCCTACATTCTTCAGTCGCACCACGCCCTGCTAAGACATCCATGTCTCTAACAAAATACTGACGCAGCCGAGGCAAACAAATATATAATATCTAAAGAAACGGTCCAAATTACAAAGTTAATATTTTTTTAACATTTTTTGGGGGGCAAAAGCCACCGCAAAGTGCACTTGGAGCGAAGGCTACCGGAAAGCGGGTACTATACGTGCACTTGTAACCAACTTCAAGTTCGGCTCCCCAGCATAACAACTATAATGCAACTCCTTCAATAAAAGCCATCTTTTCAACTTCTATTGACCACTCTTAGCTTATTCTTCTATCCGGTTCATTTTATTTTAGATAAACTTTTGCAGAAATCGTTATATTACACATTTCATTTTAGGCACAACGGAATACAATGAATAGCGACTTAGCAGTTGACAAAAGTGTAAAATGTTTGACAATTCAAACAATAAGACAAAATATCTTGGAAATGATTGATGCTACAAAAATTATGAATTGGAACAACTTGTGTTTTTAAAAAGATTTACATTTTTTGTGTAGCAACTTCTTGTCTATCTTCTATGGTTTACCAGTTATACAAAATCATAGAAAGCCGTTCCCAATGAACAGGGCTTCACTGGCTATTCACAGAAAATTCTAGATATACATTTCATTTGTAATGCAAATATCTTAAACATATGGTATTTTCATTAAAATCGCTACAGCCTTTTTTTTAGAAAATAAAAAATAAAAAATTGTTCCATGTAAAGGATAGTTTGCGATGGGGGGATTTTGTTGAAAATATTCTTGTCCTTGGAGGACGCTAATCTTAAGTTTAGTATTTAACCGAATTTAAAAAAAATGTAATACACACATGTCGTCATATGTGGTCCAGGGGTACCATTTTTTCGTATGTAAAAATCCTTAGCATGGCTTCCTTCGGAAGGGAAATAAAGCCGATGGCCGTAGATTTACGCACGTAAAAGAACCTCAAACCTGATAAAGAGGCCTCTGAGCAAAATTTCCAGTCTTTCACGCCCAATCTAAAATGGGACGTAAGGAACACAGCAGTTAAAGAACGTTTATAAATAGAACTAATTTTTTTCTAAAAAGGTTTATTTTATTCAGCGAGCCTGTAAACGCGTAGTTCCGGTGAAATTCTGTATAGAATTTTTGAGTGGAAAGCAATACTATAGGTGTTTAACAGGTTCGGTAACCAAAATCCAAGTTGACCAACATAAAAGCTTGAATTATTTTATTCTCGTATTTTATTTGTGTATCTAAATCGATCTCAATACGTATTGAATTTAACATGGAAATGCGGATCGCATTCAGTATGAAGTTGAACTCAAATCGATTTCACTTCTCAATGGAAACGTAGTGATTTTCTCAACATGTTGCAAAAGTACACTGGCGGCTCATCTGGAAACCGGAAACGAACTGCAGCGCCTGCGCATAGCCTCTTAAACCCTCTGCTATAACGGTTCATTTAGTTATAGGTGAATCTGAACAAACACATTTAGTTTCATAAATTGAACCGTTACAATAATGGATTTTTTTTAAATTTCTCTGTACGAGAATAACGACAAAACGTTCTGTAAATGTATGTTAGGTTTATCTATTTCATCACCTAATGGAGCAGCAATGTTGTAGTTGGGAAGAGTAGGTAGCAAGGGCATGGTAGTAGGAAGGGTACTTAAATAATGGCATAGATTGAAATCATTGGACGAGCATAATATCTTGAGGCAATGTTTAATAATACAAGAAAAACCCAATGATGGGATGAACCGGGCTCAAGGAATAAGGTGAATTTTACAAGAAATAAGAATGGGTAACTTATGGGAGGAGAGGGGTTAGTTAAAGGTTTCTGGAAAGAAGTGAGGAACAGAGTATAAGATATAGAGAAACAAAAATTATTTCAAAGTCTGGAAGGAAAGAAAAGTTTGGAACTATATAGACAATTAAAGGTGGACTGGGGAAGGTAGAAGTATGTGGATGTAGATAATAGGTTAGTGAGAAAAGGGTGGCCCTGGTCCAGATTAGGTGCATATAGGCTAAGGGGAGATAGGAAGGGAACGAATTTGAATAGGTGTCCTTCTTTGGAGAGGCAGATAATGATTTGCATTATATAATTGAATGTAAAGGAACTAAGTTGCGGAGAGATCAGTTTTTACCTAAAGAATGGGAGGATGTTAACAAAGAAGTATTAAAAGTTAGGATAATGAAAATACAAAAGGAGAGGGATATAAAAAGAATAGGAGAATATATGGGGAGAGTAAGAGAAAAATGGTTTTGAAAAATAAAGCAATATGAATTTGTTATGATCCACTATGCATAAATAACCACGGTGTTAAAATGCATGATGGACTAAAGAAACAAAAAATAGCAACTCAAAGTAATGTATTAAAACTTGTAAGAATTTTGTATAACATTATGGAAATATATATATATATATATATATACACACTATACGAGTAGTAGATGAAGTAAAATGTTACTGTCATAAACGTTGCAGCCAAAAATCTATACTGATATAATTATTATAATTATTACTATTATTATTTTGAAGTGGAGGGAGTGCGGCATCGATACAGGAATGAGGATAATGTACCGACGTCCCCGGGAGGAAGGTATGAGGTGAAGCGAGACAATGGAATGCCGGAACCAGGAGAGACGGTACAGCAATGCTTTCTGGATTTTTTGGGTAAATACTTCCAGTGTTATTCTTTCTGCTGCTTCTGTGTTTCCACTTCCATTTCAGTTTCTTCTGAATTCATAATTTCTGCCATTTAATCTTAAATAAAAGAGTAGGGATTTAGAACAAAGAAAGCCAACATAACGAATAGGTTAACTCTACAACGAATTGCTATAAATTGAAGTATGACGATTTGTATTGTGAACGGACAGTGCGAGCCATGAGAAATTAATCACGTAAAAAGACATAACGAAAAGTAAAACCTAATCAAACCAAGTCGAGTTATTAAACATTTGCAAATACAAAGGGTAATTGCCATGTGATTGGACTTGAAGCCAAAGTTGGTCACAATGAAGATTATCGCACGTGTGTTAGAAGTTCTAGTTTTAAGCCTTGCTGTCTAAAAAAGTGTTCATTTGTCTTAAATTTTTGCTTTTAGAAGTTCGCTTTCGCTTCGCCAATGGCACAAAAGTCAATAATAACGTCGAGGCATCCCAGCCAATCCTAGGAAATGTTGTGGAAAAAATGTTAAATTAACTCCCTATAAAATTATTATAAATAATAATTAAAAATGTTGAGATAAATATAAAAGTTGATCCAGAATTTATTATTTTTATATCTTTTAAATTTTTTATTGGTGTTGATTTTTTTTGGGGAATGAAGAGCACTTCACAGACTATTCAAAAAATGCAATATAAACGTTTTATTTATCATGTAAATGTCTTAAACATATGGTATTTTAAGCAAAATAGAGAAATTTTTGAGAAAATAAAAAATGGCAATTTTTTGCGTGTAAAGAATAGTTTGAGGTGGAAGGATTTTCTTGAAAATGTTCGTATCATCCTTGGAAGATACTGAATTTAAATACAAAAAGAAAAAAACTTAAGAGAAAAAGGAGAAAACAACACTAGGTAATAAACCAAGAGGAAGACCAAAAGAGAACGCGAAAACAAGACCGAAGAATACAGGCAGTATAAAGGAAAGCAAGGTAAAGTTGAAGAATGGGTTGGAATATTGCCTCAGAAATATAAAAACGACTACATTTTATGAGGAGAGTAAAGGTTGTAAACCCCATTATCACTCCATAACACGTAGCTAGAAAGTGCAGAACAAGCCAGCAACTTGTAGAGTTTTACGACGGCTGTCAGAAAAGGTATTCACACGATCTGCATATGCCAAGTTGAAAGTCGAGGTCATCATTTACTCTGTACAGTCACACGGTTTATAGCGGTCAAATGACATTGCTGTCTATCACTGATTGTATAAACATTAGCAGAAGAGATTTACTTTCTTGTGGGGGGTTTATATTTGAAGTAGATAGTTTCTCCCCCACGTATGGAATCCAATTTGAAGTAGATAGTATCTTTACGTTATATGCCCCACGTTTTGGGCGTCAATTTGAAGTAGTTTGTATTGAAGGAGTTGTATTATATTTCAACTGTTGGGAGCCGAACTTGTAGTAGTTGCAACCGCACGTGTAGTACCCGGTAGCCTTCACCTCAAATGTACTTTCCGGTGGCCTTTGCCCCCAAAAATGTTTAAAAAATATTAACTTTGTAATTTGACTGTTTCTTTAAATATTATATATTTATGTTTGCCTCGCCTGCGTCAGTATTTATTGTTAGAGACATGTTTCTTTTTGCAGGGTTGTGGTGCAACTGAAGAATGTAGGCTTACACAGATTATAATTTTACTTCACTCCTTTTATTAATGCTTGACACGATTTAAATAACACTTCACTGTTATAGAGAGCTGTGAGATTTTTTTATTTATTACTTGCACTTTTTAAAACGTAAACTATTTTTCGTCTCACGCTGAACATGTATTAAATTTCTCTGCAACCAACTGACTTCTGGATTTAGAAATTTTGCTATATTTCAGTTTCTGATTGGCTAATCCTACTCCAATAGAATACCTTTATTTATCTAAAGCTTTTTCTGGTTGTTGATTGGCTGTATATAGACTGTCTCAAAATTTACATTATTGTTGCTCCAATGATGACTAGTAGCATTATTAAACTTTTTTACTCATTATTGCCTCAAGGTTACCTCATTGTTAGCAAGTTTTAACCTATTTCTCACAGCTCCTACATTATTAAATTATGTAATACATTCACATAGCATTATTACATGTATACAATAATACAAACATATACAATGATTGTAATATACACTTTTTATATATTGTTACATACACATATTGCTTCAAGGCGGGTTGTTATTGAATTCATATATTATATAATTAGACTGAAATTATTTAAGTGTTAAAAACACTGCCTCAACATCATTCCGCAACACTTAACAGTTCGATCTGCCATAAGTCATAACCGAAGGATTTAACTCCGTGGTGGGATAGGATTGGACTAGAAGCGGAGAGGGACTTAACACCTCCACCTACCTTGTACCTACTGTACAAGCAGGCCCCTGATGGGGCGTCCCCGTAAGGGAGGGATAAGTGAGATGAGACAGAGGGCGGCCGGACCAGTAGGCATGACAGGCAAGGGCATGATCCCTACCATTTACAGATTTGAAAACCCCAGGTGGTGGCTACAGCAGCCGGCTCCCCTCCCTTCTGTGGGCTTACACATCCCCTGGGGGACCAGAGACACGGAGACCGCTCGCAGCTCGGAGAAGCAGCCTTTTCTCCTGCTATGCGCATGCCGAGACCTCCCACCGACACTTGCAAACCTGAAGGCATATTAAAGGCGAAGTGAAATGAGAATGGAGATGAAATGGAGGGACAGGAAATTCGGAGAACGTAATGATCCTTTCCAGCATTCGTTTAGCGATCTGGGGAAAACCTGAAAAACCCATGGGCCAGGAAGGTCGGCCGCGGGAATCGAATCCGGGACCTCCCGATGTGGACCACAGGCATTACTGTCTGAGCCATCCCACTCGGTTAGCTCCCCGGTAACTTGCGATATTCGCATTCGGGATGTCCTCGACCACCTACTCTGACCTTTGATTTTTCTGGTTTTTCCTGACCGGAAAAAATGCTGGGATGGTCTCTTTCCTATCACAGTTTCCTTTCTTTCAATCCGTTTTCTTCTCATGTTTCGGGTGTGCTTTCAAGTTTCACAGTGTAAGGCAATGCCGGACAAACGGCGCAGGTGCTTGCTACAACAGAAGTAAAGTTTGTTCTACGCTGAGCAGCTTAGTGACAATAAAGTGTGATTAACAGCAAAAGGTGTTCTCATATAAAGAGTAGTTTGGGGTGAGGGCTTTTCTTGAAACTCCTCGTATCGCAACCTTGGAAGATCCTGAACTTAAAGGCAAGTTTGATATTTAAATGCGCTTTTTTGGATTCAGAGGACTTTAAAACATATATTTCCAGTGAAATTTTGATATAGAATTTAGGGTGGATTGCAATAATTGCTATTCTTACTATAGATAAGTGGTAGAGAACGTGAAAGTTGTATTGGACTACATTTACTTCTAAGCAACTTTTGCCTAAATATGATTTTCTAAATTATACGAAATTCAATAAAAATTAGGAGACACTGTAGGCTATTCTAAAAAAGAACTCAATATATACATATTATTTTATTTGCCTAATTATGACTTTCTAAATTATACAAAACTCAATAAAAACTAAACTCCCTAAGCTATTCTAAAAAAGAACTCAAGACATATATTTTATTTCATTTTGTTTGCCTAAATATAATTTTCTAAACTACAAAAAATTCAATAAAATTAGGAGACATCGTAAGCTATTCTAAAAAAGTACTCAAGTCATATATTATTTTATTTTATTTGCCTAATTATGCTTTTCTAAATTATACAAATTTGAACAGAAACTAGGATACACCATAGGCTATTCTAAAAAGAACTCAGGACATATATTTTATTTGCCTAATTATGATTTTCTGAATTATACAAAACTCAATAAAATTGGGAGACATCGTAGGCTATTCTAAAAAAGAACTCAAGGCATATATTTTATTTCATTTTGTTTGCCTAATTATAATTTTCTAAATTATAGAAAATTCAATAAAATTAGGAGACATCGTAGGCTATTCTAAAAAAGAACTCAAGACATATAATTTATTTCATTTTGTTTGCCTAAATATAATTTTCTAAATTACAGAATATTCAATAAAATTAGGAGTCATTGTAGGCTATTCTAAAACGTACTCAAGACATATATTATTTTATTTTATTTGCCTAATTATGCTTTTCTAAATTATACAAATTTCAATAAAAAACTAGGATACACCATAGGATATTCTAAAAAAGAACTCAGGACATATATTTTATTTGCCTAATTATGATTTTCTGAATTATACAAAATTCAACAAAAATTAGGAGATACCGTAGGCTATTCTAAAAAAGAACTCAGGACATATATATTATTTTATTTGTCTAATTATGTTTTTCTAAATTATACAAAATTCAATAAAACCTAGGATACACCATAGGCTATTCTAAAAAAAGAACTCAGGACCTATATATTATTTTATTTTCCTAATTATGTTTTTCTAAATTATACCTAATTCAATAAAAACTGGGAGACACCGTAGGCTATTCTAAAAAAGAACTAAAGACATATATTTTACTTTATTTTATTTGCCTAATTATGATTTTCTAAATTATACAAAATTCAATAAAAATTAGGAGACACTGTAGGCCATTCTAAAAAAAGAACTCAATACTTATATTTTGTTTCTCAAGTCAATATATAAAAATATTTTAATTTAATTATATGGAACTGTTAATAGATAACGGAAATATTTCCATGTAAAGTTGTACAGAGAGGAAGAAAAGGGAACAGACGAAGGCGAGTATGAGAGAGAGTTGAAAAGGAGAGAGAAGGAGAAGAAACGAAAAGGGGGAGGTATAGACGAAGATGGAGAGGGATTGAAAGAGCGAGTGAGGGACAGCAAGAAAATTACACACAGAAAGAAAGAAAGAAAGAAAGAAAGAAAGAAAGAAAGAAAGAAAGAAAGAAAGAAAGAAAGCGAGCAATAATGCAACCAGAACAACATATACACGTCGAAAGTAGATATTTGCACCCCCTGGTTGCGAAAGCCATAAAAGGCTCTTCGCAGTAGTATCCTTACAACAATTAGTTTCAACTTTCGCTCATAACCATTGTGAACTGCAGGCTTGTTTACACTGCGCGCTATTAAACTTGCCTACTGTACCTTGAGATGCGGGAGTTAAGTAACTTGTAACACTTCAATATAATTACTTACTTTCTTCCAACACTCTGACAAGGTAATGAGAAACATTTTACATATTTATGTTTACATTTAAAGCAACTGTTTCGCCACGTGCTTCCCAAACTCGTTACCATGGTTACGTGTATTGAATCCCGAAATACTGGTCCAAAGAGAAACATGTGGTAACGGAACAGAAATTTTAAAATCGCTTTCATCTCATCATTATAATGCTACATAATTCCACATCCGGTTCCGAGACTCAGGACCCATAGATTTCTCCGCCACGATCATTTTGATTTACGTGAAGGAAGGAGTCAAGGCCTCCTGCCCTAGGCCTCCTCTGGCTTAATGATCTTCACTTTCTATACATCTGCTGATATGGGGAAGTTGTTGCATTTGTAATGATCGCGTAAGTACTTGCCCTTGGCGATCTTTAATCTGCTTCCTGTGATCAATAATACAGCTGCAGAAACGAGATATTCTTGCAATGAATCTCAAGCGAATATTAAAACAAAGCGACTAGACCACTCTGGCTGCCCCTGTGGTCTAGTGGTTGACATGCTAGCCTCCTATTTCGGACGTCCTGGCTTCGATTCCCGGCTGAGGCAGTATTTTTAACACTTAAATGATTTCAGTCTAATCATATAATATATAATTCAATAACAGACCGCCTTAAAGCAATATGTGTATGTAACAATACATAAAAAGTGTATATTACAGTCATTGTATATGTTTATATTATTGTATCCATGTTCAATAATGTTATGTGAATGTATTACGTAATTTAATAATGTAGGAGCTGTGAGAATAATAGGTTAAAAGTTGCTAACAATGAGGTTACCTGAATTTGAAAGTTTAAATGCTACTAGTCATTATTGGAGCAACAATAATGTAAATTTTGAGACAGTGTAAAATGGCCAATCAACAAACAGAAAAAGCTTTAGTTAAATGAAGGTATTTTATTGGATTAGGAATAGTCAATCAAAGACTTGAAATACAGAAATTTACAAGTTTTACAATACAGTTGGTTGCAGACAGCGTTACTAACCAGATGCAAAAAGTGTACTCAAGAAATTTAATGCGTATTCGTGTGAGACGAAAATAGTTTACGTGTTAAAACGTGCAAGTAATTAATTAAAGAATCTCACAGCTCTCTATATCAGTGAAGTGTTATTTAAATCGCACCAAAGATCCATAAAAGAAGTGAAGTAAAATTATAATCTGTGTAGGTCTACATTCTTAGTCGTACCACAAACCTGCCAAGACATCATATATCTCTAATAATAATACTGACGCAGCCGAGGCAAACATAAATTAAATATTTAAAGAAACAGTTTAATTACAAAGTTAATATTTTTTTATAAATTGGGGCAAAGGCTACTGGGTACCATACGTGCGGTTGCAACTACTTCAAGTGTTCGGCTCCCCAACATTTGAAATATAATACAACTCCTTCAATACAAACTACTTCAAATTGACGCCCAAAGCGTGGTAAAAAATAACTAACAAACCATTTTCTCACGCCTGGAGGGTGGGGATTTTTCTTTGGCCAGGATTATTCCCAATCCTCCCTATATTCTCGAAGTATGAGTGAGAGTGTAAATGTGTGTGTGTGAATTTAATCCTAAATAATCTGATGTGATATGCAGGCTATTAAAAAAGAAGGAACAGACTTTAAATATTTATTTCTAATGAACGACAATAGATGGCGACACATGTAATACATCACTGAATAGAAAAAAGTTGAAAGTTTTATTTTATGTATTCAAATTGAGCATCATTTGTTATGCGAGGACGACCAGTACTTTTCCATTTGTATACACAACCATCTTATACGAATATATTCTATCAATTGTAAATTCTTTTATGAAGAGGAGGCTCGTTGTTAAACTTACAACGAAATGCACGCTGCAATGAAACAATGGATTCACTCTTTGCATAAAGCAGCACACAAAATGACTTTTCCTGTGGCGTCGCCATTTTCTCGTAAACAAACCCAGCGCCACTGTAGGTACTGAATGGAACTAATAGGTGGGGGCTTAAAACTTTGAACTTCCGTGTATTCAATGATGTGTCATATGTGTCGCTATCTATTGTCGTTCATTAGAAATAAATATCTAAAATCTGTTCTTTCTTTTTGAATAACATTCCCACGACTTTCACTTCTCTCTGTCACTTATTAGTGGCTATACAAACTATTCTTACACAAGCTTATTCGTCTATCTACTGTATTTTGATCCAAATAAACCTTTGCAGAAATAGCTACAACACATTTCGGCATAGATACAAAGAGAATGTGGATAGTCAATGTTTAAGAACTGGACGGTACATGCTGGCCTTAAAATTCCATAATGTTCCCCTGCAATTGCGAGAAACAACTCAATGTTGAAAGTACTTTATAAAAGAGTGACCAAGAAATAGCTAATTCGAACCTTTAATAACATTATTTCCTATTTTAATAGAAGCTATTAGAGCCATTTTGAAAAATAAACAATAATGAATAATATCCTATGCAATGTTTTGTTTGAGTTAGGGGAATTTTCTTGAAAATCCACATCCACAGCTTTTGTTTCAATACCAACCTAAAGGTAAAAGAAATGTTGGTTGACCAATACCAAGATGGAGAGACTCAATCGCTTGGTGTGGAAACAGCTCTAAGCCCAATTCCATGAAGAAGAAGAAGAAGAAGAAGAAGAAGAAAGGTAAAGGTACTACGAACGGGGAGGCCCCCCAAAACTGGGGAAGAGCACCGCACGAAGGCCATCAAGCTCCTTGTTCTTCTATCGTGACACCTGGGAGGGTGAGATCAGAGGAGAGACCCAAAGGGCAACCAGAACCGAATGATGACGGGCGCAAGCGTGGACGGGGACCCTAATGTTTCAAGATTGACTCATCCGACACCAGAAGGGCCCATTTGCAAGTCCCTAACCTCCATGGCTCCCCAAAAGAGCGTCTGCCCTAAAACACCCAACTGAGCTGTGCCTGGAACATCAGGATGAAATCTCTACAGAGCGCATATCCACCGCCCAGCCACAACCCGCAGAACACCGTCGCCGGGTCCTAAACCCTGAAATAAATTATGCGTACTGGAAATGAGGGGCAGGAAAACCGTGATACACCCAGCATTCACCCGCCGACATGGGGAAACCATAAAAAAAACCCATGGGTCAGAGTGGGAGGTCGCCGGAGTTCGAACCCGGGACCTCCCAAATGAGAGTGCATCTCCTTGGAAGATGCTAAACTTGAATAACAAGTTTGGTATTTATACAACTTTGTTTTCGATTTATGCTGTCCACAGACTTGCACACAGGACGTTTACGGAAAAATGATTTCAGTATGTTTTAACACAACAAAAATACTTAACATAGGGTGATTTATGAAGAACTGACACATTTCTTGATTTAATTATTCTTTAGAAATTCACTCAATGCCCCAATTTTGGCACCAAATTAAGTAGAATGTTCTGGAGTTTCGATTGCCTGTCACTAGAGGCGCAGATGTTAATGTTTTATTCGTAATTGTTAGTTTTATTGTCGGAAACGTTTTTTGAGATTTTGTTCTAGTCAACACGAAAATGGAGTACACATTAAATGAACGACTTTTCCTTGTAAAGCAATACTGGATTACGAATTCAATTACAGTTACTTAAAGGGCATACTAGAGAGAATTTGATGTTCGGAATCCTCCCCCAAAGAAACACTGGGACTGGTAAAAAAATTGGAAACAACTGGATCTCTGGTGAGTGAAAAAGACAAAACTCGTTCATCTAGGCTTCCCACGGGTTTTGTTGACTAAAAGCGCTACTGGATCAGTCACCCAAAACATCATTAAGACGTTTGTCCCAGGAGACAGGGTATAGCTACTCAATGTGTCAGAGAGCTGTAGGAAGTGTAGGCCTAAAGCCATATAGGATTACGATTTGTCCATCAGTTACAGGAACCAGATAAGGATAGACAACTGAATTATTGTCGTGGTTTCAGATGTTCAATGTGCAAAATCCTGCCATATTGTCCATCACATGGTGCAAAGATGAAGCATGGTCCCATTTATCCGGCTATGTGAACTCAAATAACTCACTTAAAATTAAAATCGGAGTTTGGTGCGCAATATCAGCACAGAGAATAGTGGGACCAATTTTTTTAAAACAATGTGAACACTGCGGAGTACCGACGGATTTTCATGGAGTTTCATGAACAACTAGACGATGCAGAGCTGAGTCAAGGATATTCTCAGCAGGACGGAGCTACATGCCATACATCAAATGAATCCATGGCACTAATTGCAAGTTTCTTTGACGACCGATAATTTCTAAGAACCTGTGGCCACCGAGATCCCCAGATTTGACATCGCCGGACTTCTATCTATGGGGTTACTTAAAAGACAGGGTTTATGCCACACGTCCCCAGACATTGGACGATCTGAAGCACAACATTACGCAGGAGATTCAAGCTATTGACAACAGAGTTCTCCAACGAATGGCCAGTAACATGGAACGACGTGTTGAGTTGTGCCTTATGCAGGATGAAGGACATTTTGAGAAAGGTTATTGTTTCACGTATAGAAAAGCCGATTTGAAGTAGGAGTTGTATTGTATTTCAACTGTTGGGCAGCCGAACTTGTAGTAATTGCAACCGCACGTATAGTAAACAGTTTCCGGTAGCCTTCGCCCCAAATGTACTTTCAGGTGGCCTTCGCCCCAATTTTAAAAAAAAAATATCAACTTTGTAATTTAACTGTTTCTTTAAATATTATATATTTTGTGTTTGCCTCGGCTGCGTCAGTATTATTGTTAGAGACACGTTTCTCTAATCAGGGTTGTGGTACGATTAAGAATGTAGGCTTACACAGATTATAATTTTACTTCACTCCTTTTATTAATGCTTGATACGATTTATATAACACTTCACTGATAGAGAGCTGTAAGATTCTTTTATTAATTATTTGCACTTTTTAACACGTAAACTATTTTTCGTTTCACACGAATACGTATTAAATCTCTTGAAGACACCTTTTGCGTCTGGTTAGTAACGCTGTCTGCAACCAACTGAATTGATTTCAACCGCCTAAACTTGTAAATTTCTGTATTTCAAGTCTGTTTGGCTATTCCTACTCCAATAGAATACCTTCATTTAACTAAAGATTTTTCTGGTTGTTGATTGGCTATTTTTTAAACTGTCACATAAATTACATTGTTACTCCAAGAATCACAAGTAGTATTGTTAAACTTTCTTACTCATTAATGACTCAAGGTTACCTCATTGTTACCTCATTGTTAATAACTTTTAACGTATTATTCTCACAGCTTCTACATTATTAAATTACATAATATATTCACATAACATTATTACACATGGATACAATAATCAAACATATACAATGACTGTTACATACATTTTTATATATTGTTATATACACATATTGCTTTAAGGCGGGCTGTTATTGAATTTATATATTGGATAATTAGACTGAAATCACTTTAATGTTAAAAATACTGTCTCAATTTTCAACATTTGCTATAGAGATAAATAATCCCCCCAAATTCCTCTGCATTTCAGGTATAAGTTGTTGCTAGAATAACTCGTTTTGAAACAATTAATAAATGCATGTGTCAGTTCTTCATAAATCACCCTGTATAAAACGCATAATCGCACTTCCGCAGTCAACTCTTGGTCACCGTTATAAATTCGTTGGGGAGAAATATTACTTCTACTTTCTCATTTCTAGGTTTCAACTCTATATTTTTTTCGAAGTATCTTCATTTATGACTCCCTTTTCTTGATGCAACATGGCAGGTAATAAAGATTACTGATTGCAAAATATGAGACATATGAAATGTGAAAGTTTTGGGAAGGTGATGATTACTCATCTCCACAAAGAATATGCATACTTAGGAGTGAAGACCTCTGCAGTGCAGCTAACTCTGTCACAATTCTTGCCCACCTTTCTCCCAGCACATGTTTCATTAGCACTTTGCTACGCGGTGCCTCTTAATTACTGTATCGCTTTCTTCTCCACGCAAGTTATAGTCGATTGCAACAGGCGATTAAAACGTGCCTCCCTCCCCGCGTGCCTTTTTGGATGTTTTAAGAAGCTGCTTACATAGTTAGAACTGCGAATTGAAATTTAAGTGGAGGTTTCTTTTGATTTTTACAAGTGTACATCTTTATTTTTTTTCTAGAAACCATTTATAGAAGTAGAGGAAGCTTTGTATTCCACCCAATGGAAATACGTAAAGGAAAGGTTCCTAATTTGAACCGCCTCTTAAATTGAACCCCTCTGATATTTTCCAAACTGTTGGATAGATGGCACCATAATCCTAGCAGAAGCGTGGCGTGTACAGCTATGAACGCTTGGAGGTGTTGACTTTGCATTCTGAGCTGTGGTTTCAGTTGTATGAAGTGTTGTGTGTTTTTGGTGCTTCAGAAGTAATATTTGACTCGTCTAGCTAAGCTTATACGACCAATTAGATAACTTTCAGATGATCTATATATATTACATGTTATGAAGTGTTTATTTAGCAACAATATTCATGCACACGTTATTTCAAACGTCTCTCCTTGTCACATAGATGCCTAAAGCTTCCAAAATGGTGTGGCTCGTAAATGGAACCACTGTTTGAACCCTATATTGAACTGGTCCAATTTAAGAAACCTACTGAAGTTCTAGGATTGCTCAAATGCGAATAGTATATCGTGTGAATAAATATACATATAATATGCTAAGTTAAAAAAAATCATGTTAAAAACAGTGGATGACATGAATTGCGAATTGTCTGAAATGGACATGATCCAGTGTGTGAGTTGTAGGATATAGCTTCAGCAAAAGTGTGCAAAAGTTAATGAGAAGAAGAAAGTGTTTTATTTTGAAGACTGTACATAATTGGACTCTTTTGTATGAGAGTAAAAATTAGTAAAAGCTCTATATTTGCAAATAATTCCTATTCCAAAAACCAAGTGATTGTCATTATATAAAAATTCAAAATGTTCAAGGAAATTGCTATTCTTATCACAATTTTTGACTCTACGTTTGTTGCTGATAGCATATTTGTTTTGAATGTACAATAAAATATGTGTATTTTGTATTAATAAAAATACTTTAAACTTAAAATTATGTGATTCATTTTAAGGCACGGGTGGTTCAATTTAAGGACCATGTTCCTAATTTGAACCGATTTACACCATCTCACTTTTTAAATGTTATTTAATTGATAACTGTATTAATTTTAAATTGTGTAGAGGATATTTATAGCACAAGGATTTGTCACTTTAATGCTTGTGTTTCTGCAAATTTTTATTTGAGATTATAATTATTATTTACTATACAGGCTCAAGTGGTTCAATATAGGCATCTTTCCCCTATATGATTTTAGGCCCCCTGAGTAAGTAAGTAAGATAAAAAGCAAAAAGCAAATATGATTAGTTACATTCTCTACCCCTATCGTGTATTACTTTCTCTATCTACGTATAATAAGTAGGGGAAGTGTTGCATTTCACCCAAAAATCGATACCAAAATTCCAACGGAAATACAACCTTTGAGGCGCCCTGAATCCAAATAAATATATCCGTGTATGTGTCTGTCTGTGAACAGTATCCAAAAATCGACATTCATAAATACCAAACTTGGTATTTGAGTTTAGTACCTTCTAAGGATGCACCATGAAAATTTTCAAGAAAATCTCCCCACTGCCAACTACTGTTTACATCCAACATTTATCGAGAATTTTGATTTTCAAAAAATGGCTCTAACGATTTTGATTAAGATACTATATATAAAAGATATTTACACCACAAATAAAATGTATATCTTGAATTTTTGGGGAACAGTCTAGGAAGTCCTCTTCATTCGGAAGGCATTTTGTAAAATCTTGTATAATTTGTAAACGTTAAGGGATAGACGAAAACGTACCACACAAGAAATATAGATCTCTTTAAAACATGCAATTTACTTAAAATAATTTTTTTTGTGTAATGATTTGTTTCCGAAATATTCGTTGTTAATGGTTCAATTATTCAATACTTGCCATTCTTTTAAAGTTCCATCGATTTTCGGTTGTTTCTCGCGATGTCATTGAAACAGTGCGGAATTTTAAGGCTATCATATAGCATCCAGTTCTTAAACATTTGACTATCGCTGTTCTTTTTATATTTATCAAAAATTGTGTAATGTAGTTATTTTTGCAACGGTATATTTGAATTAAACGTAGTAGTTAGAAAAATAAGCTGTAGTAAGAATAATAACGACATACGGCAAAGAAAGACAGGTGAATGTATCAAATCAGATTTTTACTTTCTCTACCACGCATAGTAAGTAGGGGAAGTATTGTATTCCACCCAAAAATTCGATACCGAGATTTTACGGGAAATACATGCTTTGAGATCCCCTGAATCCAAAAAATGCATTTTTGGAAACATGTCCGTGTGTGTGTCTGTGTGTCCGTCTGTGTGTGTGTGTGTGTGTGTGTGTGTGTGTGTGTGTGTGTGTGTGTGTGTGTGTGTGTGTCTGACTCTGAACAGCATAACTCAGAAACGAAAAGTCGGATAAACACCAAACTTGGTATTTAGGTTCAGTATCTTCCAGAGATGCGACACGAAGGTTTTTAAGAAGATTCCCCCATCCCAGATTACCCTTTACATGGAACATTTTTCGAAAATTTTAATTTTCTCAAAAACTGCTCTAACGCGTTCTACATTTTTTGTGTAGTAAAATTTTGTCTATCTCTTATGGTTTACCAGTTATGCAAAAGTCGTTCACAATGAAGAATACTTTTGGAGACATTCCCAGAAAATTCAAAATATACATTTCATTTGTCATGAAAATATCTTGAACATATGATATTTTAATCAAAATCGTTAGCCATTTTTGAAAAAATTAAAATTTTCGAAAACTATTCCATGTAAAGAGTAGTCTGGGGTAGGGGGATTTGCTTGAAAACTTTTGTGTCGCATCTCTGGAAGATACGGAACCTAAATACCAAGTTTTGTGTTTATCCGATTGTTCGTTTCGGAGTTATGCTGTTCACAGACACACACACACAAACACACAAGGACATGTTTCCAAAAATACTTATTTTGTATTCAGGGGGTCTCAAAACATGTATTTCCGGTGAAATCTCGGTATCGAATTTTTGGGTCGACCCTGCCCGGCTGTTACAGCAAATAATGAACAGTGTCTCAAGCAACTCTTCCGTAATGATCGACGGATTACGGCCAAGGAATTGGTTATAGAACTGAATGTCGGCTGTAATGTCTTAGATAAGATGTTACGCAACCTTAATTATAGCAAAATGTGTACGAGATGCATCCTGCGAGTGCTTCACAAGACCAAAAACTCATCGAATGGAAATGTTTAGGAACTTCTGGACGAATACGAGGCTGAAGATGACAATTTTCTGAACTCCATCATCACCGGAGATGAGATGTGATGTCATCACTAAGAGCCTAAACGACAATCCATGGAGGTCCGACATCCGACTTCTCTAACAAAGAAGAAGTTCAAGACACAACCAGGCTAAGTGATGTGCACAGTCTTCTGGATACCTTGGAACCTGGAGCAAATGTCAATTCCGAACGCTACAAGACAACACTGACTTGGCCAAAGCCCGAACTTCCTGAGTTAGGCCAGAGAAGAAGACAAACTTCCGCCTGCAGCATGATAATGCTAGGCTCCACACCAGTTTTGCGACCATGGAGTTCATTACCAAATTTGGCTGGACTGTCCTACCATTCCGGACTTTCATATCTTTGGGCCTATGAAAGATACACTACATGGCCAACATTTTCCAGACTCAGATGCTGTTGTTACAGCTGGTCTCAGCTGGTTCAGATTTTTACGAGCGTGGCATGCAGGCTCTTGTTCATCGGTGGCAAAAGTGCATAACGAATGCTGGTGATTATGTGGAGAATAACATTATGTAGCTGAAATCTTTCTCTATTTAACTGTGTTATTGTGCTTTCTGTATCTGTTGTAGTTTCCATGATAATAAATAGGAAGAATTACTTTCGGAATGGTGTAATAATAGTAGAGACTATACATATTTGTGTGATTATAATTTAGATTTTTATTTGTTATAATATAATTCCTTTTAATATTTTAAATAAAATAATAATTTAATAAAGTATATAGAAGTTAATTTTAAATTATTTTATCTATAGCACAATGAAAATCTGAGAGTAGGATTGTAATTTGAGGCAGTATTTTATATCACAACACTGTGAATGCCAGAATGATTGTAGTGTAAATTAACATTATTGTATGACAATGATTTGAGATGTTTGTTAATTATAAGCATTGTTAGGAAATAAGTTTACACGGCCTCACTGAAACTGACAATAAGAGCGGGCAACAATGAGCGAGGGTGTGAGTTGCTTATCAATTAGAAGAGACAAACAAATGACATCAGAGTAGCGCGCTTTTCTTTAGAAATGGAGAGAATATCTTCCCTAGAGCATATGTGTTCGTAATTTTTATTGGATATAAAAATAGACGCTAATGTTGGCGCGCTTTATTAACCAATAGCAGCTCTGTTATAATGTTTAGGCATATCGGGGTGAGGGAGTATAAGTTCTAAAGCCGGGGGTAGGTAACGTACAGTTTAAGAGAATCATTCGCGCGTTACACGTCGCTCAGTTTAATAGAATCATCCACGGGTTACACGTCGCGCAATTCTACAGAATCTCTCGCGTGGTAAGGCTAGTTACAAAAATGTGAAATACTCGAATTAATAATGTGCGGCAAATAAGTGATTATAGTTACATTCGAAAATATAACAGTTTCAGTCGGGCGTGTATTAAGAGTAATATATATGAAATTAATAAAGTGTGGCGGCAATAAAAGTGTACAAACAAATGCTTTTATCGGTGTTATCTTTTAGTAACAACTCCTTTCCGTTTACACACCCTGTTCAAGAGATATGCTCGACTGAGTAATAATAGCTAGCCGGAGGACAAAGAACCCAAAATTCAAAATAGTAAAACAATAACAGGCGCTCAGCAAATAAGATAACACGAACAATACAACGACAAATTAGTAATCGTAATAAAAAAATCTGATGTGTTACGCTCACATTGCTGTCTCTACTCTTGTACAAACTATGTTTACAAACGCTTATTCTCCATATGCTTCATGTTAATCGAGATGTCAATCTTATTTGTAATTTTCTTGTAGATGCAAGGGGAATATGGTAGGTTTTAAGCGATAGTCAAATATTTTAACGCTGGTTGCTATGTGATATTTTAAGCAAAATCGTTAGAGCCATTTTTGAGAAAATTAAAATTTTCGAAAAATGTTCCATGTAAAGGGTAGTCTGGGGTGGGGGGATTTTTTGAAAACCTTCGTGTCGCATCTCTGTAAGATACTGAACCTAAATACCAAGTTTGGTGTTTATCCGACTGTTCGTTTCTGAGTTATGCTGTTCACAGACACACAGACACACACACATACGGACATGTTTCCAAAAATGCTGTTTTTGGATTCAGGGGGTCTCAAAACATGTATTTCCGGTGAAATCTCGGTACTTCCCCTACTTACTATACGTAGTAGAGAAAGTAAATATCGTGAAGAAATGTTTAATTTACACTATAGAAATAATATCTAAACAAAAGGAATTTGAAACTCTAACCCTAATTTAAGGTATTTTATCTATCAAGCATTTTCTGCTTGGCAAAATGCAAGGTGAGAAGTACCTAATGTAGATGTTAATGTCTCCATCCCAAAGGATGATGCCGCCCCTTGAATTTCTCACGACTCTTCCTTTCTCACACTCTCGGCAATTGTTGGAATGCTAATTATTACACAACAATGCGGAGTTTGCGCTTGATCCCGCCGGTTTAGAAAGTACACACTGAAAATGTTGCACGAATCTTGGTCTCGTACCAACTTTCTCACGCGCTTTACTCTCATCCATTTATGGGCCGATGTTTTCCCTCTGCCACCCCGCAGAGTTCTACACACACATTCGTTTACTGAGAGTTCTAATTCGTTACCACAAAATCAGGATACTGCTTAGCAACTTCCGTCTTTGTTGCCCAAGGTCCGGCCATCACTTTGTTGTGAGACACATCATGAGGGCTACGAGTAGTGGCATCTAGTGGAGCGGTATGATGCTAGTTGGGTGTGCTCTATGGAGTAGTCTTAGGCAGCGTAACCCTCCCCCGTAATTTTTCCTTTCTCTACTTCTCACCCATAATATAAATATAGGGGTCACCTTTCGAACTGCGACTTACATCGATATATTGTGGCTACTATCCCCCAGGAAGAAGGGATGAAATAAATGAACCACAGGGAGCTACAGGCCACAGAGAGACGCGGAAGTCTCTAACAGTTTCAGATTCGAAGACTCTTCCCACTGCTGGAGCTAGAGGGGGTGATGAACGACCCGTCGAACATACAGCCTTCTAGTGTCTTTCCTTTGTGTAAACATCCGCGTCATACGCCACGGACCTAGACCATCTGAAAGATGAGAAGAAAACGGAATAAAAGGGAAATGATAGAAAGGAAAATGTAATAGATGTGAAATCACCCCAGCATTTGCCTACCAACCAGGAAAAACCACGAAAACCTCAAGGCTAGAATGCGCAGTCGACGGGAACCGAACCCGGATCTCCCGAGTGCGAGCCTCAAACATTAACGCGGACTAGAGGAAATATTGCATTCCACCCAAAAATTTAATACCGAGATTTCATGGAAATACGCGTTTTTTAGGCTCTCTAAGCACAAAGAAAAGTATCTTTAGAAATATGTCCGCCAGCGCTTGAGTGTGTGTGTGTATCTGTGAACAGCATAATTAAAAGATTTAATGTGTTACATTCACATAACTTTCTCTACTCTTTATCGCTAATTAGTGGGTTATTAAAGCTTACTTTACTATCTACAGAATTTTAATCCAAATAAACCTTTGTAGAAATAGCTACATTATACACTTCGTTATGGATACAAAGGGAACAGCGATAGTCAAAGTTTTAAGAACTGGACGCTATACGCTGGCCTTCAAATTCCATACTGTTTCCATGCAATCGCGAGAAACAGCTGAATGTTGACAGGACTTAAGAGAATGACAAAGTAAAGAACAATTGAAACCTTTAATAACGGATATCTCAGAAATGGCTTATGCTACAAAAAACGTATTCGAAATAAATCATGTGTTTTGAAGAGATCTACACGTTTTCGTCTATCGCTTAACGTTTACCAATTACAAGATTATGCGAAATTCCTTCCGAATGAAGAGGACTTCAAAGGCTATTCTCAGAGAATTCAAGATAAACGTTTTACCTTTCATGTAAATACATTTAGTATACATGGTATTTTAATCAAAATCATTAGAGCTATTTTTTAGAAAATGAAAATTTTCGAAAAATGTTGCTGTATGGGTAATTTTGGGTGTGGGACTTTCTTGAAAACTTTCGTGTCGCATTCTTGGAAGAAACTGAAATTAAATACCTAGTTTGGTACTTATCCAACTTCTCGTTTTTGAATTACACTGTTTACAGACACACACACACACATGGCCTTTTTCTAAAATTCCGATGCATTACATTCACATGACTTTCTCTACCCTCTATTGCTTATTAGCGAGTATGCAAACTATTCGTATTAAAGCTTATTTTTCGATATACTTTAGTATAACACAAATAAATATTTGCAGGAATAGCTACATTACACATTTCGTTATGTATCTATGCAAAGGAAACAGTATGGTCAAATGTTTAAGAACTGGACACTGTACGCTGCCTTAAAATTCCATATTCTTTCCATGCAATCGCGGGAAACAACTAAATGTTGAAAGGACTTTAAAGAATGAACAATACAAACCATTAATATCGGAAATCTCGGAAACGGCTGATGCCACAAAAAAAGATATTTCAGATAAAATGTGTCTTTTAAAGAGATCTACGTTTCTTATGTAGTACGTTTCCTTCTATCGTTTAACATTTACAAGTATACAAGCTTATACTAGAGTCCTTCCGAATGAAGAGGACTTCAAAGGCTACTCCCAGAAAATTCAAGATACACATTTTATTTGTCATGTAAATATCATTAAAGTTCCATGTAAAGGGTAGTCTGGGGTGGAGGGATTTTCATGAATATCATCTTGTCCCATCTTCAGAAGGTATTGAACCTAATTACTAAGTTTGGTGTTTATCCAACTCTTCGTTTTTAGGTCCGGGTTCGTTTCCCGTCGACTGCACACTTTGACCTTGGGCTTTTCGTAGTTTACGTCAGGCATATGATGCGTTATTGTTATTATTATTATTGTTGTGTTGTTGGGAGCGGCTGCAGTGTATCATACAGGAGATGGTGTTTCACATTTTCAGAGCTATCTAAAAAACAATCTTGTGTTACACTCACATGACTTTCTGTACTCTTCTACAAACTATTTTTACAAATGCTTATTCTCCATCTACTTCATGTTAATCGAGATGTTAATCCTATTGGTAATTTTCTTGTAGATGCAAGGGGAATTGGTAGGTTTTAAGAGACAGTCAAATATTTTAAGAGTTGGTTGCTATGTGGCGCATTCCATTCTCTTTGTATGTCCAGGACATAAAAAAATGAATAACAAATTCCCATTTGAGAAAAAGTATTGGAAAATTTAAGGGAATAAGAATCAATATCTCGAAAATGGTTCACTCAAAAAAAATGTATATGACATAAATTGTGTATTTTTCGCGATCTACATTTTTATGTATTAAAACTTTGTCTATCTCTTATGGTTTACCAGTTATGCAAAAGTCATTCACAATGAAGAATACTTTTGGAGACATTTCCAGAGAATTCGAGATATACATTTTATTTGTCATTGAAAGTATCTTAAACATATGATATTTTAATGAAAATCGTTAGAGCCATTTTTGAGAAAATTAAAATTTTCGAAAAATGTTCCGTGTAAAGGGTAATCTGGCGTGGGAGGGATTTTCTTAATACCTTCGTGTCGCATCTCTGGAAGATACTGAACCTAAATACCAAGTTTGGTGTTTATCCGACTGTTCGTTTCTGAGTTATGCTGTTCACAGACAGACACACACACGGACATGTTTCCAAAAATGCTTTTGGATTCAGGGGTCTCAAAACACACATGAACCTTTTTTCTAAAAATGCTTTTTTTATGCAGGGGGACTTAAAGCATTTCCTTCTGGTGAAATCTTGGTATCGAATTTTTAGGTGGAATGCAATACCTTCTCTGCCTAGTATGTGGAGAGAAAGTAAAAACGAAAAGTAGGTTAAATACCAAACTTGACATTTAAGTTCGGCATCTTTAAAACATGCGGCATGAGGATTTTCATGAGAATCCCTCCATTCCATACCGCCCTTAATGTTGAAAGGTTTTTGTTTTATTTTCTCAAAAATGGCTATAACGGTTTTCATTAAAATACAGTACTTCAGGTTGTTACGTGACAAATGAAATGTATAACTTGAATTTTATGTAAATAGTCTGTTAAACGCTCTTCATCCAGAAGGAATTTGTATCTTATTTTACAATCGTAAACATTAAGACTTAGATAAAAATTTCTACAGAACATTTAGAACGCTCCACAAAATTTGATTTCATACAAACTGTGTGCTTTAAACAGATATACATATTTTGTATACTAAGGGTTTACCAATTATTTACCAGTTACTCAAAAATCATTCAGAATAAAGAGGACTTCACAGGTATTACTATGAAATTCAAGATGTACATTTTATTTGTCGTGGAAAAATCTTAAAATATATTGCATTTTAACCAAAATTGTTGGTGCAAATTTTGAGAAAGTAACAAATTTCGAAAAATCTTCCATGTAAACGTAGTTTGGGGTGGGGAGATTTTGTCTTTTTAAATCTTCATGTCGCATCTTTGGAAAACCACACACAAATTTCTCTAAAACGTCTTGTGTCGGATTCAGGGGTCCTCAAAACATTGTTTCGGTGAAATCTTGACAGAAAATTTTTGGGTGGGATACAATACTTTATGTATCTGCTATCGGAGGTGGCAGATAAAATAATAAAGTTTTGTAAGAATAGTTTGCAATAGACACAACACCTGCTGTGCTGCACTCACATGACTTTCTCTACTCTTGTACGAACTATTTTTACAAACGCTTATTTTCCATCTACTTCATGTTAATCGAGATAAAAATTTGCAGAAACTTATTGCTGATTTTCTAGGCGTAAGGGAAATTAGTAGGCTTTAAGCTATAGTCAAATCTTTTAAGAGCTGGTTGCTATGTGGAACATTTTATTCTCTTTGCATGTCCAGGACATAACAAAACGAATAAAAAATATAAATATTGGAAAATTCACACAAATAAGAAGGAATATTTCGGAAATGAGTCACTCGACAAAAAAAATGTATATAACATAAGGTGTGTACTTTAACGAGATCAACATTGTTTGTGTAGTAATTTTTTTTATCTCTTACGGTTTGCCATTTATGCAAAAACCATTCAGAATGACGAGGACTTTTGGGGACATTCCCAGAAAATTCAAGATATACATTTCTTTTGCCATAAAAATATCTTAAATATACACTTTAATCAAAATCGTTACAGGCATTTTTGAGAAAATAAAAACTTTCGAAAAATGTTCCATGTAAAAGGTAGTTTGAATCGGGGTGATTTCTTTGAAAATCTTGGTGTTGCACCCCTGAAAGATGCTGGATGTAAATACCAAGTTTGGTATTTATCCGAATTTTAATTTTTTATTTATGCTATTCTCAGACACAGATCCACACATACACATACACGGAGCTTTTTCTAAAAGTTCTTTCTTTTGGATTCAGGGGGCCTCAAAACATGTATTTCCGGCGAAATCTCGGTATCGAATTTTTGAGTGGAATGCAATACTTCCCCTACTTAATATAGTAGTAGAGAAAATAATAAAAATTACTACAGTGAATGGACAAAGTCTTGTGAATGTTACACATAATTTTTTTTCAAACTATGGTTTTCTTCAGAAGTTTTAATTTTCTCCTAATCCACTGTATTAAATATGTTTTTAGAGTTCGCAAATTCAAGAAATACCTATCTTTCTCAGAGTAATAATGCTTTGGAAACAAAATAAATAATGATATCTAAACGGTATGTATTAAATTCAATCATTAACACAAATTGCTACTCTCAAAACTAATTAAAATCTATTTTTATATTAGTGAAACACGCAAAGTAATAGATTCACTGCAAAAAAAAATTAATCGGTGGAGTGCACAGTTGGGATCCTGGTCAAAAATAGTAATATAAATAAATGATTGCTCTTCTTATAAGTTTAAGAATAATTGACTAATATGCTTTTAGCAATGACTGACTCATTTCTTATTTCCCTTCTCTGTTATAACCGTGCATTTTTCAAAACGTCAGACGGTGAACGCAGAACTCATAAATTATTAATGATTCGACACAGCCGCAAGTTGGCAGGTTGGCAAATGTTGAGAGGGGACATTAATAACTAACCGCTGCTGTTGTCAGGATGTGCCCCAAGGACCGTCTGGGAAAGTGGTCCGATAGCCATCGACGTGAATGAGCCATTCATGAAGGAAAGTGAACTAGTTTCCACAAACAGTTCCGCCTTTTCTCTGTCTTCTTCAGTAGATGCAAGGACTTGTTAAAAGTGCAGTTAATTGGTGGGCGTAAGTTCTTCGCGTGACGGTATGAATACAAGTGCAAGGTCACACATAACCTCTAGGCATGCAATTATAGCAATTACAGGGGGCGGTACGCAAACACCAGACCAGCAGTTGGGGATGGCAAAACAATGCAGCATCGCACTGTCCTTCAGCTAATACAGAGTGGACCACTTAAGTTGTGATTACAATATCTCCAAAACTAAGCGTTGAAAAGCAATGTCTTGAATAAAAATCTGATGTGTTACACTCACATGAATTTTTATACTCTTGTACAAACTATTTTTACAAACGCTTATTCTCCATCTACTTCATGTTAATCGAGATAAACATTTACAGAGTCTATCTTATTGCTAATTTTCTTGTAGATGTAAGGGGAATATATATTTACAAGGGCAATTTGGAAATACAGTAGGCTTTAAGCACATACATATCTCTGCCTAGCTGGTTGCTAGGTGCAGCACCATTCCCTTTCCCACAGATTAATACTCTTTGCATATCCAAGACAAAAAATGAATAACGAATTCCCATTTGAGCAAATAAGTATTGAAAGATTTAAGGGAATAACAAGCAATATCTCGAAAATGGTTCACTCAACAAAAAAAATGTATATGACATAAATTGTGTATTTTAACGCGATCTACATGTTTTGTGTAGTAAAATTTTGTCTATCTCTTATGGTTTACCAGTTATGCAATACTTTTGGAGACATTCCCAAAAAATTCAAGATATACATTTTATTTGTCATCAAAATATCTTAAACATATGATACTTTAATCATAAATCGTTAGAGGCATTTTTGAGAAAATTGAAATTTTCGAAAAATCTTCCATGTAAAGGGTAATCTGCGGTGAGGGGATTTTCTTGAAAACCTTCGTGTCGCATCTCTGGAAGATACTGAACCTAAATACCAAGTTTGGTGTTTATCCGACTGTTCGTTTCTGAGTTATGCTGTTCACAGACACAGACACACACAGACACACACACGGACATGTTTCCAAAATGCTTTTTTTGGATTCAGGGGATCTCAAAACATGTATTTCCGGTGAAATCTCGGTATCGAATTTTTGGGTGGAATACAATACTTCCCTACTTACTGTACGTAGTAGCGAAAGTAAAAATTGCTTGTTATTATGGGGGAAAGTAAACGCCATTAGTTCGTGTTTTATTTGGAGGACGTGATGGTCATTTAGTGTAAATTTAATTTGACCCTAATTGTAGGTTCCCATTAAAAAATGGGAAATTTTTTTCCAAACAAAACTCGACTAATTGCATTTACTTTCCCCCATAATATCAAGCAACTTCTATTAAAGACATTTCTTTCTACAGCGGTTAGTTTTGGAGATATTGTACAGTCTCAACTTAATGGTCACACTGTATAACGAACAAAGAACTACCACTAAAAAGATCCCTGTCGTCACTGCGGTGACTAATCAGTTAGGCCTCTCCCCTACGAGTGGTTTTGTGGCTTGTAGGTAGGACGGGCGGCACCGGATGCGTTCAATATGGAAACGTTAGGGAGCCCGAATATGGTCACCCTTCGTATTCCTCCCCTCATCCCTTCTTCTCAGGGGTCACGTTGGAAGCAAAAAGGGCCATTGCGACCTACTTGCTCTACCACTACCAACATTTATATTTAAGACCAACATCTTCCACAGATGTGGCACCAAGGTTTTCATAAAATTCCTCCCTGGACAAACTACTGTTTACGACGAAGAACATTCTTATTTTTTATTTACACAAAATAAATCGTGATTTTTATTAAAATGAATTATATTTGAGATACTGGCACGACAAATAAAATGTATATCTTGAATTTTCTGGGAATATCCTGTAAACTCCAATTTGCTCTTAGTGGATTGTATGTAACTTGAAAACCACAAGGGAGAGGCAAAAAACTGATTACAGAAAAAATATAGATCTACAAAAGAATACACAATTTGTTGGAAATATATTTCTACTTTCGGAATATCAACAGTTCCTTTTAAATATTTCATGCTGTATTTTTACATTTTTCCAAGTGCAAGTAATTGTAACAAAGTTTGAAGCAGTATGTTTTAAGTAGTAAAATAAAATTAAGATCATAGGGGGAATAAGTATCGATAACAGTAAGGATAGTGTTAAATAAAACTGGAAAGCGAATGTTACTGTAAATGGAAATAAGGGTTGAGAGACAAGGCCATCAGCGGCCGGAAACGGGTGTTTTTCCCTCTATTGTTAAGTGTCCCGTTAGGTTGCTGGAACGCAGAGGTGTAGAAAAGGGTCAATGTTCGCCAAAAGACAGATAGCTTTAGGGCTCCAATGAAAGAAACTAGAAATCAGGCGATACTGGAATGGGGAGATATAGAACGTTTGAAATAGAGAAACAGGAGATTTTAGAATACACACTTGGCTGTTGTAGCTCCTTGGAGATGCTTGTTAGGAAAATGTGTAGGAAAGCTCAGAATACACACTTGGCAGTGGTAGTTCCTTAGAGATGGTTGTCAGAAGAGTTTAGAATACATACTCGGCTGTTGTAGATCCTTGGAGATGTTTGTCAGGAAAATGTGTAGGAAAGTTTAGAAGACAGCGGATAGGCGCAATGATATGAAGTGTAACAAATAAGAAAGCGCGCGTGTGTGTCGATCGAAGTAATAGTTGGAATCAAATGTTAAAAACGGTGACGGTAAATAAACTAGTAGGAAAACAAAACAGTCGTATTCACCACTAACCTGAGATATAAGATCCATGCAAAGAATCCTGAGCTAGTACCGACCCCGGGACCATTCCTACAAATCCTGTACCGTAAAATAGCCACATACCACCGCAGCCAGAAATACCACCGCAAATTGCATAACTGGTAAACCATAAGAGATAGACAAAGTTTTACTACAAAGTTCTCCCCTGGCGGGGCCATTCGGAGACGGGCTAACTTAGCAGTCCGCCAACAACGCCAGGGAAGAAACCTCACACATATCCACCGCCCAGCCGTAACCCGCCGAAAACCGTCACCTGGTTTTATAACGTTGAAACAGATGACAATGAAGGAGATGATGTGTAAAGGAAAGCCAAGATAGAAGATAAACCACCTCGGCATTCGCCTACCGATCCGGGGAAACCACGAAAAACCTATGGTTCAGAGTAGACGGTCGCCGACATGCTTAAACGCTGTGTGGCCCAACCGCGCGCGTTAATGACCATGCGCTATCAATATTAATGGAGATAACGTGGGGCCAGAACCGACATACCACCGCATTTTCATTCCTTTCTTTCTTCTCACAGAAACTTGATGAGAAAAACAACTTACATCAGTTGAGTGCCTGTTCTATATTTTGCATCTAGGTGATGGTGGTTGAAGTTGTATGGGTAGTAGTTTTATTTTCTCTACTACGTACGGTAAGCAGGGGAAGTACTGCAGTTCACCCAAAAGTTCTATAACGAAATTTCACCAGAAATACATGTTTTGAGGCGCCCTGAATCCAAATAAATTGGAAACATGTTCGTGTGTGTGTCTGTAAAAACAATTTATTTTCTAAAAAATGGCTCTAACGATTTTTATTAAAGTACCATAAATGAAAAATATTTACATGAAAAATCAATGTATAACTTGAATTTCTTGGGAATAGCCTAGGAAGTCCTCTTCATTCGAAAGGAATTTTGTATAATCTTGTATAACTTGTAAACGTTAAACGATACGAAAACGGACCACACAAAAATGTAGATCTCTTTGAGGTGACAAGGTACTCCGAAATACTACAAAATCACATTTTTTGTTTTAGGCACTAATAAAATCTCTATTATTTCCGGTTTCAGAAAGATATACTTTTTGGGGGTTAAGAGATTTTTAAGACTTTTAAATACCACTTAAATGCTAGTCTGCATTCCTTCAAAGCTGTCATTCAACGTCCTTTTTAGAACATTTTTGTATCTTTCAACAACGAGCGACTATATCATGCCCAGCGAGCATTCAGCAATCAACAAAAGAGGCCAGGACCAAGAGAAGGCAATCAAAAGCTGAAGCAATCCAGGAATGAAGGTGCAGATGATTATGGCCCTAGAATGCACTGAAGTGTGTCAGAATTTTAATGTTCAAACTTTAAATTCAGTTTTCCCAAAACAACATTTTTCGATACTTACGTACCTTTTGCTCAGAAAGTATGAGAGGTAGAGAGCTGAAATTTTCAATTCATGTATACAAGAGAAAGCTAACTTCCTGAACCATAATCATAATTTTATAATGTGTATTAGTGATATTAAGAAAGCAACAACTTTGCAGATTTTTCCACATTTTTATTTTCAGACTTTGCAAATAATATTTTTTTTCAATTTATAGTGAGCTGATGTACATAACTAAATAATTGAGATTCAGAAGATACCTAGCTGATTATATTACGAACAAACATGTAAAAGTGTGATTTTGTATTGCAAGTAGTATCAGAGAAAACGGTACATGAATTTACATGTTTTAAGAGTAAATTTTATTTTTCTGCTGAACAAAATAATTTTTACGGACTCAACTGCATAAGCTATCAATACAAGCAGCTTCTTGAAATAATTTTCATGATTTATAGAATAATTCATAAAAAATATACAAAAACCATTAAGAACTTTAAGAGCAGTAGTAATCTAACACTCCTAAGGTATAATTTCCATGTGTTCAGCTATCTTGTCCCCTTAAAACACACAATTTACTTAAAATAAGTTTTTTTGTGGTATGAACCGTTTCTGAGATATCCTTTATTAAGCTTCGAATTTTCAATACTTATCATTCTTTTAATGTCCCATCGATTTGCAATTGTTTCTCGCGATTGCATGGAAACAATATGGCATATACGTATTGCCTAAAATTGCATCTGAATCTTTTTCGCTATAAGCTGAAAGGAGAAGTAATCAAAACAACGTGACCAGACAGCACCTCATTGGCTGGTGGGCAAACTACAACGTTTCCCGCTTAGCATGTTATCTCTTCCTCTACAAAAAACAGTTCGGTTCAGATCGCAACATTTTGTGGTTTTTCTCGTGCAGAGAAATTTAAAAATCTCATTATTGTAACAGTTCAATTTATGAAACTAAATAGGTTTGTTCAGATTCACCTATAACTACATGAACCGTTATAGCAGAGGATTTAAGAGGTTATGCGCAGGCGCTGCAGTTGTTTCCGGTTTCCGGCCGAGAATCTTCTGCCACTGTGGAAAACATACACGCAGGGAACGGATAGAAGACAATTGTGTTAAATGCTTTTAACAAATTCTGTGAAAAGTACCCACCTCTAAACGACTATGAATATGGTTGGCCATTGTTTAGCAATAATTGAACTTCTTTGTTAGTAATGCAGAATTGTTGCTCGGGTGGCTTGGGTAGCGTTTGTTTTTTGGTGTTTTAATCTTTAGCCTAATTGTTATTTAATTTGTTGACTCTGATATTAGTCATTAAATGAATGATTTCTAAAACCTGAAGTTAAGAACAGTTTAATCCAGTACCTTCGTCCCCCGTGGTGTAGTGGTTCAATGCTAGCCTCTAGTTCCCGAGGTCGCGGGTTCAAACCCGGCGGAGGGCGATGGACTTTTTCGGGCGTAAAAATCCTTAAGCATAGCTTCCTTCGGAACGGAAATAAAAGTCGGTGGTCCCGTGTCGTAGATTTACGACACTTAAAAGAACCTCAAGCCTGATACGCAGGCCTCTGAGAAACATTACCGGTCTTTCACGCCCAATATAGAATGGGAAGCTAAGAACCATAGTAATTAAAGAGCGTCCATAAATAAAACTCAATTTCATTTCCAGTACCTTTAATCACAGATGCCGAACTGTTCAGGTACAACGTTTATTTGTCTACTCTTAGTAGTGTTTGTTATAAGACAAAATATAGGAATAAGCATACAACGTTTAAAAGCTAATGATCCCCAAGTTGTGCAATATACTGTATTCCCATTCTGTCTGAAACACTTTCCTCTCACGGGTACTTAAGTGGTGCTGCCATGCTCGACGGAGTGGTACATTTAAGTTTTGTTTACTTCTCCATTCAGCTTATAGTGAAAAAGGTATAGGTTTCGTGTATTTCTATTCAACCATTTCCGTTCCTAACAACATGTAGGTATTTCTCTTATAAAGATTCAGCCACAGAGCGGGATACACTATGTGATCAAAAGTATCCGGACACCCCCACAAACATAAATTTTTCATCTTAGGTGCATTGTGCTGCCACCTACTGCCTGGTAGTCATTAGACATTGTGAAACAGCAGAATGCGACGCTCCGTGGAACTCACGGACTTAAAACGTGGTCAGGTGATTGGGTGTCACTTGTGTCAGAAGTCTGTACGCGAGATTTCCACACTCCTAAACATCCCTAGGTCCACTGTTTCTGATGTAATAGTGAAGTGGAAACGTGAAGGGACATGTACAGCACAAAAGCGTACAGGTCAACCTCGTCTGTTGACTGGCAGAGACCGCCGACATTTGAATAGGGTCGTTAAGAGTAATAGACAGACATCTCTCCAGGCCATCACACAGGAATTCCAAACTGCATCAGGATCCACTCTAAGTACTATGACAGTTAGGTGTGAGGTGAGAAAACTTGGATTCCATGGTCGAGCGACTGCTCATAAGCCACCACACATCACGCAGGAAAATGCAAAACGACGCCTCGCTTGGTGTAAGGAGCGTCAACATTACACAATTGAACAGTGGCAAAACGTTGTGTGAAGCGACGAATCACGGTACACAATGTAGCGATCCGATGGCAGGGTGTGGGTATGGCGAATGCCCGGTGAACGTCATCTGCCAGCGTGTGTAGTGCCAACAGTGAAATTTGGAGGTGGTGGTGTTATGGTGTCGTGTTTTTCCTGGAGGGGGCTTGCACCCCGTGTTGTTTTGCGTGGCACGATCACAGCGCTGGCCTACATTGATATTTTAAGTACCTTCTTGCTTCCCACTGTTGAAGACCAATTCGGGGATGGCGATTACGTCTTTCAACAAGATCGTCACCTGTTCACACTGCACGGGCTGTGACGGAGTGGTTACACGACAATGACATCCCAGTAACGGACTGGCCTGCACAGAGTCCTGACTTGAATCCTATAGAACACCTTTGGGATGCTTTGGAGCGTCGACTTCGTGCCAGGCCTCATCGACCTACACCGATACCTCTCCTCAGTTCCCCACCCCGTGAAGAATGTGCTGCCATTCCCCAAGAAACCTTCCAGCACCTGATTAAAAGTATGCCTGCGAGAGTGAACGCTGTGATCAAGGCTAAGGGTGGGCCAACACCATATTGACTTCCAGCATTACCGATGGAGGGCGCCACGAACTTGTACGTTATTTTCAGCCAGGAGCCCGGATACTTTTGATCACATAGTGTATCTCATGAGGTAACGTCTGTAGTCCGCATTCGGGAGTTCCCATGTTCAAATCCCTTGTAGCGATTAATCTGACTGGGAATTTTCGTGGTTTTCCTTAGTTACCAAGGTAAATATCGGATTGGATATTCAATATTACGATCCAAAGTTCAACTTAACTCTAAAACAATTAATGAAAGCTGGCAGACTGAACGGCACACTAATGTCATCTGCCCGGCACGTGTAGAAACAGAGGCACAGTTGTTGTATACATACTTGTGTAGGCGTGGACACGTGTCGAAGACGAGCAGAGGTACAATTACTCTTTGGATTTCACTATGCAAGATAGTATGGTACAGAGTTGAGATCTAGAAGATCTCCGCCACACACGGAGGCTCCCAATAGATCCGTCGCGATATGACCAAGTAGTTAAATACACGTAAAAGAAATATATATATATATATATATATATATATATATATAGCCATTTTAAAGGAGGCCATACATCGTCATCAATTGTTGGAAATAAGTTTTTATTTTATTTATCTTTTAGGTTTTTATTTTTTGCTTGAAGTTTGCTTGGTAGGTCATATCGGACGATGAATCAATGAAATGAGTGAAATGATGCTCAAACGAGCCCGAGGTCCTTAGAGCTTAAGTTACCCGACATTCAGCTTCTCAGGATAAGGGAAAACCTTATCCGGTTAACTCACCCTAACCGGGTTTCGAACTCGGGATACCTTATGTGAGGCACACAGACATCGTGCCTGTGTGTGCACCACAGAGCCAATTTAAATACTTAGAATGAACTTGGAAAAGAGTTATGACTCTGCACCACCTAAAATAGTAGCTGGATCTCATTGTAATTATTGCGTTGCTTCCTGGAACAAAAAAATCAATCTATCTGAATGATAAAAAACTTCTGCTGAAACAAATGTCTCATCTTCATTGGTGACGACTGGGAGTGAACAGACACTGTGGTAGAGGTGGCGTGGGGTATTTTCTGACCCCAGGTTATTAGCTATAATAAGGGAAATGGAAGAAGAGGAAGCATTAGGTGGTGAAGGCAGCGAAACCGAAGATGTGTTATAAGGAACATCAGGCAAGGTTATTATATATAACTTGCAAATAAAACTGACTGGGGATGAACTTGAAATACTGAGTTCAAATAGTGAAAGTGAGCAAAGTGCAGAAGAGGATTGAGTTACGGCATGGAAAATGGTTCAGCCTCCTCAAAATTAACGTACTCACTTACCAAGTGTAAAATCTGCAGCTAAAAATGCAAACTCTCCTATAGAATTATTGCTTGAGAAAATAAGGCATTTTATAAATGCAGCACAACCAGAAAATCAAGAACAGGAATTGCTAGTGAAGAAAAGAATGAGGTGTGATGTGTGTCCGAGAATGCAGACAGAAAGAAACTTTCGTGTGTAAAATGCAAACAGCAGGTGTGCAAAGACCATAGTGTAGTCGTGTGTAGGAGCTGTGTGTAAATTATAATATGAGCATCAACATATGTTCTTACTGACGAGATGAAAAAAAAACACATTAACTGTGATACTTTATGATTATGAGTGAAGTGAACATTTAAATATATTTTTTTGTGCTGCGCATCAGTCCAATTGCAAGAAACTGCCAATTCAAAGTTTTTGTTTTACTTTTTAAAGTAGATTTCTACAACCAACAGTTATTTTAATACATAATATATTACTCGGTATATGTAAGCAATGATTAGATAAATTTATTAATTCGGTCCATTTACAACAATCGTTTTATTCCTGGGGTCGCGAGTGACCCCGCGCCACCACTAATGTAAGATGTACATGCGCCACCTGTCTAGGGTTAAGCACATCTAGAAATGAAGATGAGACATTTTGTTTTAGCAGAAGCTTTTTAACATTCAGATAGATTGATTTTTGTTCGAGGAAGCAACGCAATAATTACTTTGTTTTGTAACCGTCTAAACTAAAATAATTATTTGATGCAATGGTATATTTAATGACTAAAATATTAAGCTGCCTATTAACTTTTGGAGGTACATTGCAACGTTCACTGTAGGTTCATTAACTCACACGAGTCGGTATCTGCCAGACAGACGGCTTTAGTTAATCGCCTTCTTGTACCACGTATTGCTTTCTCTGGACTGCACTGGACTAGTGATCGGAAGGAACGTCTAGCACCGCGACCCTCAAGGGATCTATTGTGCATACACCTCCGGGAGGAACGGATGAGATGAGGGAATCGCAGGAGATACACGGGTTGCAGAGCGAAGCCGGCGCAAGTTGATACAGGAGCGCAGAATTCCATAAGAAATCCAAGCTTGACTACCCGGCCACGGGAGGGCCGCTCGGAGGCGTCCCTCCAGCGGGACCCGGCAAACATTTACAAAGCGCAAGCCTGTGCGCCATCTGCCCGACACCAGCCGAACTACAGGCACGGAGTCAATCTGAAAAATGAAAGGTAAATGGGGGAGGGAGGAGTGCCGTGGTAGAATACACCACTGCAGCTTTTGCCGTTAACAACCAGTGAAAACCACGAAAAACCCATGGTCAGAGTGGACTGCCACCGGGAATTGAACCCTGGACCTCCCGAATACGAGCCTTACACGTTGCCACGGAACCATTTCCCTTACTTTCTATTACGTATAATAAGTAGGGGAAGCATTATATTTTACCCAAAAATTCGATGTCGAGATTTCATGGGAAATTATGTTTTGAGGCCTCCTGAAACCAAAAGAAGATTTTTAGAAAAAGATACGCGCACGCGCGCGTTTGCTAACAGCATAACTCAAAAACGAAAAGTTGGATAAATACAAAACTTGGTATTTCAGTTCACTATGTCCTAAAGATGCGACAAGATGTTCAAGAAATTCCTCCCACTCTCAACTACCCCTTACATGAAACATTTTTCGAAATTTTTTTGTTTTCTAAAAATAGGCTCTAATGATTTTGCTTAAAATACCTATATTTAAGATATTTACATTACAAATAAAATTTATATCTTGAATTTTCTGGGAATTGACTTGTGAAGTCCTTTTCATTCGAAAACTTAAACGAAAACGTACTACACAAAAAAATTTAGATATCTTTAAAACTCATGTAAGAACGTAGGTTTTCACGGCCGGTGTCACAATTATAACTAATATGATTTTCCGGGCTGTTATGCCGTGGTCTGTTGAAGAAAGATTTCCCAGACGTTTCGTCCACAACTGCGGTGGACATCTTCAGTGGCGCGGACGAAGTCTTCTCGGTGAAAGTATCGCAGCGTCTGATGCGTTGGCCGTTAGTGCCGCTCTTTTTATAGTGTGGGCGCTCTCTGCTGATTGGCCCGCTGGTATGAGGGGGCTGGCGCCGGCTGTGTTGTTGCTCTCTTCTGATTGGCTCGCAGTGTTTTTCGGTTTTGTATGACCTTTCTTGTTTTTGATGACTAGATGCCAGTTACTGTTGAGTTTCAATGCTTCTTCTTTCCTATTGAAATTATTGGGATGTTTATAAATCTATTGCTTCGCGTTGTAGCCGGGTATGGTAATGCTTTATGGAGGAAAGAATGTTGGTGTCCTGAAATCTAATAATGTGTTCGCCCTCGGCTTCAATGGCATGTTCGGCGACTGCCGATTTTTCTGTATGGCCCAGGCGGCAGTTTCTTTTGTGTTCGCTAAGTCTGGTGTTAGCGCTCCGCTGTGTGGTACCAATGTACACTGAACCACACGAACAAGGAATACGGTAAACACCGGCCGATGACAGGGGGTCTCGGGGGTCTTTGGAAGAGCGCAGTAGGCTATCTTTAAAACTCACAATTTATTTCAAATAAGCATTTTGTGTCATTATTAATAGTTCGAATTGTTCAATACTTGGTTATTCTTGTCGACATTCAGTTGCTTCTCTTGATTTCATAGAAACAGTATGGAATTGTAAGGCCAGCATATAGCGTCCAGTTCTTAAACACTTGATTAAAGATGCTCTCTTTGTATCTATAACGAAAGGTTTATCTCGACTAAAATGACGCACATAGGAAAATAAGCTCGTAAGAACATGTAATTTCTATATACAGTAATAAATGTTAGAGGTTAAAGAAAGTGAAGTGAATATAACACATCAGGTGTCTTTTGTTCATAATGAGTTTGGAGGAAAGCGGATTTTGGGATCGTGGAACTACTGGCTGATCTTCGAGCGTTCATGTATTCTTTGTGATGCTGGACAGTTGCCCTTAAAAATGCAAAATCGCCTCTCTATACCATCTGCTTATAGATAGAGTTAGTTGCGTAGTCGGCGTTCCTCTTTTATGTTAATGGAACTTTGGGTCGTGGTATTGAATGTTCCATCCGGTATTTAGCTGAGGTAAATACCGTTCCGGAGGTTCCCCCCTAAAAAAAAAGTCAGATAAAGCGGGGCTTAAAACCGCGACCTCCCAAATAGAAGACCCAGACGCTAACACCTGAACTATTTCCCTCGGTACCACAATTTTTGTGAGTAAGTGTTGGTTTATTTCTTATGGTTTCCAAGTTATTTACATTTCATTAAGAATGAAAAGAGCTTCACAGGCTATTCATGTAAAACAATCAAAATATATATTATATTTCTTATGCCAACAACTTAGATATGATTGTTCAATTAAATCGCTATAGTTACTTTTTAGAAAATAAATAATGAAACATTTTGAATGTGTGGCGTGTTTGACGCAGAAAAAACTTCATAAAAATCTTGGCTTGCATAGCCAAACATGAAGAACTAAAACACAAGTTTGGTACTACACAATTTTTAGTTTTTTTTATGTTATGTTCTTTACACTTTTTTAAAAGTAAAAGTAAAGTATTCCATTTTATAGGAATGGGATTTCGAGGTACCTCAAAATGTGTGTTTCTGTGATATGGAAGTTTGGATCGAATGCAAACTACTAGAATAAATCGAACAAATTAAACGCCAATCACCTATTAAAAATCTGATGTGTTACACTCACATGAGATTCCCTACTCTTGTACACACTATTTTTACAAACTCTTATTCTCCATCTATTTCATATTAATCGAGATAAACATTTACAGAAACGATCTTTTGACATGCAAAGAGAATTACATTTTACACATAGCGACCAGTTCTAAAAATATTTGACTATCGCTTAAGGCGTACTATGTTCCCCTTGTTTTGTATTTGCAAGGGCAATATAGAAATACAGTAGCCTTTAAGCATAGACATATCTCTTAATAGCTGGTTGCTAGGTGCAGCACCATTCTCTTTGCCACAGATTAATATTCTTTGCATATCCAAGACAAAAAAATGAGTAACGAATTCCCATTTGAGAAAATAAGTATTGAAAAATTTAAGGGAATAACAAGCAATATCTCGAAAATGGTTCACTCAACAAAAAAATGTATATGACATAAATTGTGTATTTTAACGAGATCTACATTTTTGTGTAGTAAAAGTTTGTCTATCTCTTATGGTTTATGCAAAAGTCGTTCACAATGAAGAACACTTTTGGAGACATTCCTAGAAAATTCGAGATATACATTTCATTTGTCATTAAAACATCTTAAATATACGATATTTTAATCAAAATCGTTAGAGCCATTTTTGAGAAAATTAAATTTTTCGAAACATTTTCCATGAAAAGGGTAATCTGGGGTGGGGAATTTTCTTGAAAACCTTCGTGTCGTATCTCTGGAAGATACTGAACCTAAATACCAAGTTTGGTGTTTATCCGACTGTTCGTTTCTGAGTTATGCTGATCACAGGCAGACACACACACACACACACACACGGATATGTTTCCAAAAATGTTGAGTGATTAAGTAATATTCAAATTTTAAAATTAACATAGAGATTGAAATAATGCAATACGGAAGAAAAAATTCAGATGAAAAGTTATTCTCGAAATAGATTTATCATTATATATTCATATGTTGGTGTTGGTGTATGCAAAGTATCTGAACGGAAAAGTTCATTTCGACGTGCTGGTTTGGAGACGGAAAGATATGAAACAAAACAACTTTCGAAACACGACGATACGTTTATCATACATAGGTTTCAAAATTATTATAGATTTCTCGTTCTTCACTTAACAGAGTGCTTCGATTTTAATCGATTTTATTTGCCAATTGACATCACAACTACGCTTTTATTTCCGTGACAGATTACCTCTTGTAGGCGGTGAGATAAAGAGAGAGCCAGAGAAATAGCAAAAACTCGTCAATGTCGTAAATAAGCCTGAAAGTACATGGAACATTTAAATGCACGTAAAATTTCCATCTCAAATTATTTGCTAGTCCTAATAATACCCACAGACTCTACAAAGTTCCAAAGGATTTGCCGATAATCATGGTCTTTTCTTTGATGTATTACATTGATGTAGCCTACAGCTTGATACACACCATTCCATAAATTCCGCTCACTAACATAATATGTAATATAGAAACGTTTAAATACCAGGAGCAAAAAAGAAGATGAGAGATGGTAGTATGGACTAAAACAAGGAAAAAATGCCCAGTAAACACGAGCTCTAAAATGCACACCCTAAGAACTATGCACACTTGTTCATCTCTTCTACCTTAGTTATTTTATTCTATTTTGTTATAGTTTTATGTCCTCAACATACACTAACGATACAGAACGAATTTTTTCTTTCTCTACTACGTATAGTAAGTAGGGGAAGTATTGTATTCCACCCAAAAATTCGATACCGAGATTTCACCGGAAATATATGTTTTGAGACCCCCTGAATCCAAAAACAGATTTTTAGAAACATGTCCGTGTGTGTCTGTCTGTGAACAGTATAACTCAGAAACGAACAGTCGGATAAACACCAAATTTGGTATTTAGGTTCAGTATCTTCCAGAGATGCGACACGAAGGTTTTCAAGAAAATCCCGCCCCAGATTACCCTTTACATGGAACATTTTTCGAAAATTTTAATTTTCTCCAAAATGGCTCTAAGGATTTTGATTAAAATATCATATGTTTAAGATATTTTCATGACAAATAAAATGTAGGTATGCCTTGAATTTTCTGGGAATGTCTCAAAAAGTATTCTTCAGTGTAACGACTTTAGCATAACTGGTAAACCATAAGAGATAGACAAACCTTTACTACACAAAAAATGTAGTTCGCGTTAAAATACACAATTTATGTCAAATACTTTTTGTTGTTGAGTGAACCATGTTCGAGATATTGGTTGTTATTCCCTTAAATTTTTCCATACTTATTTTCTCAAATGGGAAATCGTTATTCATTTTTTTTTGTCTTGATATCCAAAGAGTATTAATCTGTGGCAAAGAGAATGGTGCTGCACATAGCAACCAGCTATTAACAGTAATGTCTATGCTTAAAGGCTACTGCATTTTTATACAGCCCTTGTAAATATATATTCCCCTTACATCTACAAAAAAATTAGCAATAAGATAGAATCTGCAAATGTTTATCTCGATTAACATGAAGCATATGGAGAATAAGCGTTTGTAAAAATAGTTTGTACAAGAGTAGAGAAAGTCATGTGAATGTAACAGATCAGAATTTTTTTCATTATATTTTTGTATGTCTTGGTGAGGTAACAGATACACAAAAAGTTACAATAAAAAGTAGATGTTAAAATATAATTTATATTAAATAAATTATTTGTAGCATTATAAGAATGAAATTTGAAAGCCAGCGAATATTCACCCTTAATAAAATAATTTCTGCAAACGTTTATCTTCATTACTATGAAGAATAAGTGTTTCTAATAATAGTTTGAGGATAGTGAGCGGATAAAATCATATGAATCTAACAACAGTTTTTATGTTCCTTTTCATGAGCTCGATTACCACGACCTTATGACATAAACAGTTGAGGATTATTTCCGTATGTTTTATGTACCCACCCATACTGCATGTTTAAAAATAAAATAACATTATTATGGCAAATTATGCAACTTGGATATAATAATAACTTTTTATGCGAATATTATGGTATTTAAGCTATATATGTAAAGTTGAATGGACAAAGAAAGTGATGTGAGTGTCCCACATGCGAATTTTCTTGCGATTTGTTGCGGTACTGCTGCTAAAATCTCTGTGTTTATGATCTACTATATGATCACAATATTTTGGCACACTCTCTGGTTCTCCTTCTCCAAGTTTCACTTTCGTCCAGTTTGGAGTCCATCATTAATTAATTAAAGCGAGAAATTGCTGCTGACAGCTACCCCAGATAGAAAGTTCGTCTCACTTGAAACAATTACCTCTGTGCAGGTAAATTTATGCGTAGGCTTTCAGCTACCGACGGGGTTAAAACACTTTCATCAAAGTTCACGTCCACCATTACTTCCGCAGAATATGAGTTCGGGGACTGTGAGAGCCTTGGGGCCTTCCTGGAGATTCAGGTGCTTCTGGATTAGATACAGCGCTTGCCTAGAGCTAGTGGCTGTGATATCCATCTCGGTGTCTAACGGCAGTTGAATTAATAAATACAGAGAGCCAAAAAACTACGAATCGGATGCGTGGTGCTTTTTCGTGTCCGCGTCCTTGAGGCTCGTTGTTGTCTGCCGTTATCATAGAAAGAAGCGGATGAAATCATACAAGATTTTAAAAACTACTTTTAACGGCTTTACTACCTTATAAAAGGAGATGTTGAAACTGACCACCATACATTTTTGGCAACAATTTTTTTCGAGTCAATAGTTGAAGTCTGTGCATACGTAAATACAATCTCCCCCCCCTGTTTTTAGAGAATTAACAAACAGGGAGCGCGATATTGCCTTTTTACTTTCTCTACTACGTATAGTAAGTAGGGGAAGTATTGTATTCCACCCAAAAATTCGATACCGAGATTTCACCGGAAATATATGTTTTGAGGCCCCCTGAATCCAAAAAAGCATTTTTGGAAACATGTCCGTGTGTGTGTGTCTGCGAACAGCATAACTCAGAAACGAACAGTCGGATAAACACCAAACTTGGTATTTAGGTTCAGTATCTTCCAGAGATGCGACACGAAGGTTTTCAAGAAAATCCTCCCACCCCAGATTTTCCTTTACATGGAACATTTTTCGAAACTTTTAATTTTCTCAAAACTGGCTCAACGATTTTGATTAAAATATCATATGTTTAAGAGATTTTCATGGCAAATGAAATGTATATCTCGAATTTTCTGGGAATGTCTCCAAAAGTATTCTTCATTGTGTACGACTTTTGCATAACTGGTAAACCATAAGAGATAGACAAAATTTTACTACACAAAAAATGTAGATCGCGTTAAAATACACAATTTACGTCATATAATTTTTTTTGTTGAGCGAACCATTTTCGAGATATTGCTTGTTATTACCTTATATTTTTCAATACTTATTTTCTCAAATGGGAATTCGTTATTCATTTCTTTGTCTTGGATATGCAAGGAGTATTAATCTGTGGCAAAGGGAATGGTGCTGCACCTAGCAACCAGCTATTAAGATATATGTCGATGCTTAAAGGCTACTGTATTTCTATATTGCCCTTGCAATTAGAAAACAAGGGGAACATAGTACGCCTTAAGCGATAGTCAAACATTTTTAGAACTGGTCGCTATGTGTAAAATATAATTCTCTTTGCATGTCAAAAGATCGTTTCTGTAGATGTTTATCTCGATTAATATGAAATAGATGGAGAATAAAAATTTGTAAAAATAGTTTGTACAAGAGTAGAGAAAGTCATGTGAGTGTAACACATCAGATTTTTTCAACAAGACTCTGCAACAGCTTATACGACAAATATTTCGATGAGAACAATTGAAAATGTGTTTGAGGACAGAATTATTTAGAGATTTAGGGCCCTCTCAGTCCCCCGACCTAACCCTCTGCAATTCCTATATCTAGGGTAACTTAAAACAAAGTGTACAATATAAACACACACACACACGCATCTTTTTCCAACAAATTATTTTTGCTTTTTACTTCCCCTACTACGTATAATAAGTAGGGAAAGTATTGATTCCACCCAAGAATTCGATATCGAGATTTCACCAGAAATACACGTTTTGAGGTGCTGTGGATCCAAATAAAGCATTTTTGGAAACATGTCCGTGTGTGTCTGTGTGTCTACCTGACAGTCAACAGCATAACACAAAAACGAAAAGTCAGATAAATACCAAACTTGGTACTTGAGTTTACTACTTTCCAAGGATGCCACACGAAGATTTTCAAGTTAATCCCCCACCCCAGACTACCGTTTACACGGAACATTTTTCGAAAATTTTGATTTTCTCAAAAACAATCCCTCTTCATTCTGAATGTAACCTAAGAGATAGACAACATTTTACTACACGAAAAATGTAGACCTGGTTAAAACACATAATTTATGTCCTATGGATTTTTTGCGCAGTGAACCATTTTCGAGATATTCTTTGTTATTTATTTGAATTTTCCAATACTTATACTTTTTCTCAAATGGAAATTCATTATTCGCTCCTTTATGCCTGGACATACAAAGAGAATGGAATGCGCCACATAGCAACCAGCGTTAAAATATTTGACTATCACTTAAAGCCTACCATATTCCCCTTGCATCTACAAGAAAATTAGCAATAAGATTAACATCTCGATATCTCGATTAACATGAAGTAGATGGAGAATAAACATTTGTAAAAATAGTTTATACAAGAGTAGGAAAAGTCATCTGAGTGCAACACATCATTTGTTTTGGAATCAGAAATCTCATATGCATTTCTGGTGAAATGTCGCTATCGAATTTTTGGGTGGAATGCTATACTTTTTCTACTTACTAGAGGTAAGTAGAATAAAATGTAAAAAGCCTTGCATATATGAACTGAGGGCTGCCTTTCTGGACCTGCGTCTCTTCATTCCTGGCCCAGGAAAATTATATTCATGGTCTTTCATAAGTAAAGAAATATACAAATAAAACTAAAATTAACTCGTTTTAATAAAGTGCTTGGACATGTAAAACTTAGTATTAGGAAAGTAAAATTTTATAAAAAGGAAACCAACTTCCAGCCAATATTGTATAGGATACGACGTCATCGACAAAAAAAGATTTTAAATGGCAATACTATTTTTAATTTTTTTTTTCTAAAAGCTTGCATGAACAGTTTCATTTGTTTCATACAAAAGGTTTGGTTCCTATGAAAACAGTTTAATTGCTGACTTGTTTAACAAATTTATCCTTACTTTACACAATTACTGTAACAAATAAAATTCTAATTATTTAATACGGTGTTAAAAATGCTCCCTATTTAGAATCTGGCAGAGGCGGCGTGAATTCTTGTTTAACATTTTCAATCACTGCTGGTTGTATATCTCTGCATTCTTTCCTGATCCTCATTTTAACCCTTCCATATTAACAGGTCTCAGGGCCGTATTTAGAGGGGGGTTTCTAGGGTTCAACCCCCCCCCCGAAAATTCTGACAGTTTTATTTATTTAAGTTCATAGAAAACCAATATTGGAAAATGTCAATAGATAACAGTAAGTCTATTGCTAGTAGCAGATTTACAGAAAAAGGGAAACTTAATATCGTTGCCTTACATAGGTGATCCCGGTTTTGAAGCGGTCTCCATGTTTTGTGCTACAAGGAATATCCTCATTCTAGTGAGTTTTTCTTGCCTATATAATGTCCCCAAGCAATTTTCTTATCCATGTAACTCTATATACTACGGAGTAGGTACATGGTAACCGTGTGGGGTACTGTTAAGTTTAGATCTACTTGTGGAAAAATCCTCCCCACCGAAATTTCTTTCTGGGTACGGGCATGGCAGGTCTCGTAACAAAGACTTTACATTTAAAATATCTCCATAAAAAGTAATCAAGTGGAAACAGCTCTATTCCCATAGAACCCAAATCTTTTGTATGAGACATGAAAATGTTCATGCAACTAAATAAAAACCTTTCAGAAGAAAATGAAAATAATATGTTGACATATAAAATGTTTGTCGATGACGTCACACCCTCTACAATAATTTCTCAAATTTCGTTTTGTAAAATTTTCGTTTCAAAATATTAAATTTGAACTGTCCAAGAACTTTTTTTAAAAATGAGTTAATTTAGTTTTATTTGCATTATTCCTTACTTATGAAATACTCTACATAAGTGCGATTAAACGTAACAGCCTTATTTTATGGGATTATTGACATGTACCTGAATACCTGTGGAATATAATTGCAACGTACCGATGGTGCTGTTGGTAATCTGCCGGCTTTGTTAAAGGACCTTAAAGATTTTATTTGTTACTTTAAAAGGGAACATCTCCTATAAAGTTCTTGTAGTAAAGCCTCGTCCTAGGACATAAATATCAGGTAACCAGTGCGTAGTGAAAGGACCTTTTCCATTGGCTTGTTATGGAAACTGCAGAAACCTTTCTTTTTTTATTAATGTAGCCCGGCAGTTCATGATTCATAAATTCTTACTGCACGCTCCAGTTAAGGTCACCTAATTACTTATTTCGGTTCACACAGCTTTTATCGTTTTACATCTGCTTTTCTACAAGTTTCTGTTTTTTTTCTTAACGTATTTTCTCTTCTCAGCTTATTGCTACTAAAGCTGTCAGTATCCTTTTTGTATCATTCATAGCTGCACATTCCTTAACAGCAATACGACATAAAATAATACATTTTAGTTATCAAAACATTTTAGTGATATCTGAGAAGTTATTAATTTTTATTCTACGAGGGCTGTCCCAGAAGTACCCGACCTAACAAATAAAACACAAAATGTTTGGGAAAAAATCTTTGTTTCTCTACATAGTCTCCTTTCAGCTCGATACACTTTTCCCAGCAGTGTTCAATAGCTTCGATACCCTGTTTATAGTAAGAACCATCTAGTTTTGGAAAATAGCCATCAACTGCAGACTCCACCTCTTCATTGTTGGCAAATCTTTTGTCAACAAGCTATTTCTTCAACTTTGGAAATAGAACATAATCAGAGGGGGCTAAGCCTGGCGATTAGGGTGCATGAGGAAGCAATTCGAACTTTAACTCATTGAATTTGGCCATGGCGATAATAGATGTGCGAACTGGTGCATTGTCTTGATGAAACAGAACCTTCTTTTCCACTAAATGCGGTCGTTTTTTGCTTGATTTCCTCATTCCAACGCTGCAATAGCTTTGCATAATACTCGCCACTGATTGCTTTTCCTTTTAGAAGATAATCAATGAAAATTATTCCACACACATTCCAAAAAACTGACGCCATGACCTTGCCTGCAAATGGAACTGTCTTCGCCTTCTTTGGAACTGATTCTTTCCTTTCAGTCCACTGTTTTGACTGTTCCTTCGTGTCAGGTGTGAAGTAGTGGACCCATGTTTCATCCATGGTTATGAATGAACACAAAATCTCGGCTTTAATGCAGCAAAACGTCACCAAACACTGACTGAAACATCCTCACTATGCTGCTTTTGTTCCATTGTGTGTAAACGCGGCACCCATCTTGCGCATAGCTTTCTCATGTCTAAATTTTCAGTGAGTATGCGATGTACAGCACTTTTTGAAATGCCTATGATGTTTGCTAGCTCCCGCACGTTTAGTTGACGGTCATCCAATACCATTTTGTGTATTTTCATTACAATTTCTGGCGTGGTTACCCCATTTGGTCGACCACTGCGATGTTCGTCTTGGCAGCTCGTACGGCCTTGCTTAAACTCTGCCACACAATATTTTACTGTTGCAAACGAAGGAGCAGACTCCCTCAGAGTAGAATCTAGCTCAGCTTTAATATTAGTTGGACTAAGACCTTTCAAATGAAAGTATTGTATCACATAATGATGGCCAGTTTTATCTATGTTTACAAATTCGCTGAGAGCATTACTATTACTGGCTGCCAAATAATTACTAAACGACACAGTCATTTGTTTGAAACAACCACTATCTATACATCAGGTCGGGTACTTCTGAGACTGCCTTCGTATTTTACTCATAGTGAATATCGAATAGCAACGCTTTGTATCTGGGCCAATATAGTGTTCATGGTGCCTATTTTAACATTTTAATGTTCTGTTTTCACTTTATCGCCTTGACATGAATTACCTTTTCTCAGTGCCACCAACTGTAATATTTCGTAAATCTTTCACTTTCGACTTTCATCTCTTCGACTACGACCTAAACTTTGAAGCTGAACTGGATATTAATAACTTTAAGTGTGTATCCGGAATGTTGCACCAAATATTTCAAAATTCAGTATTTTTCAAATATGATTCAATGCTCCAAAGCTTAGTCTACACACACTGTAAGTGTCAAAAAGTCTGAGATGGAGGGTGGAGAGCCGCAGGCACCTAGAAGATACCTACATAATGATAACAATCGTATTTATTTAGGTTGGTGTAAGAACAATTGCAAAATGCTTTATACAAATGTAAGTTCTCATTTAAAAAAATTAAATTGACCATCACAGCCCTCCAAATAAAACACGACTAAAGGCATTTGCTTTCCCCCCATAATATCAAGCAACTTTTATTAAAGACATTTCTTTTACAACATTAGTTTTCGAGATATTGTACAGTCTTAACTTGAATGGTCCACCCTTCGTACATATATAGTGACTTTGTCCAGTTTCTATAGTCACTCATCGAAGTTCTCTCTGTCACCTCACTTTCTTCGCAACGTAACAACGTAAAGAAATACCTACGTACGACTGATCTCTTTTACGAATAGTTCACCCGCTGGTGAATCCAATACAAAACCACTCTTAATCCCTCAAAGTAGCAACACGCACTGTGTCGAACCTCACTCGGAGAACGCATTGAATAGCCCGCGCTTTATGTCGCACCAGAAACGCACCTACTGGCCTACTCGCGAAAACTCTGGCTTATACTGCTGCTGGAGCTTTCTACAGAACGTTGTGAATATTCTGAATGTGGGGAGAAGGGAAACTTCCAGAAGATTATGGTTATCTGCCGACAGCGCTTGTCGTGTTTACGAAGGGCGAGAAAATAAAATATAATGTTCCAATATCTTTATGATTTGTTGAGAATAATCATCGTTGCAATGAACGAACTTTTATTTAAAATCAAATTAAAACACAATCTCTTTTTAAAATTAATAAATTTAAGGGTAATCAATGAGGTTTATAAAGTTAATTGTGCAGTAGGTAATTTAATTGATATTAAATCAAATAAAAATACAAAACAATAAATAAGACTAAAACAATAAATTCTAAACTTAATAAAGTTACTAACAAATGCTTGTGTTTATGCAGTTATGTTAGCTGGATGATCTTCAAATTCTAATTATGCTTTATTAGGAAGTTTACTACGTCTGCTTATCTCTATTTACTCTCCAACTGTCCGGTGTTGCAGGTTCAAACCCGGTGGTTTTTAAGTGTGCTTAAAAGCGATAGTCCCATGTCAGTAGATTTACTAGCATTTAAAAGAACTTCTGTGGAACGAAATTCCGCACACCGGCGGCGCTGGGTCATAACCCAGTTTACATTCGCGTGACTTTTTCTGTCCACTAGCATTAACTTTTATGTCTCTTCTACAAAGTATTCTTACAAACGCTTTTTCTTCTCTCTACTTCATGTTAAATTTTTACAGAAATAGTTCCTTTACACATTTCATTGTAGATACAAGAGGAATTCAGAAGGCTGAAGCTATAGTCAAATCTTTAAAAAGCATGTCGCTATCTGCTGGTTTTAAAATTCCGTACTCCTCGCACGACATCATAAGAAACAAGTGAATAGTGACCTAGAATTTCAAAAAAATATAATTGGAGAATTCAAACTAAAAGTAACGAATATCTCGGAAATGGTTATAATGGTTTATATACATATGTGTTTATTTGTGGCATTAATCATTTGCGATTTATATATGCATAACTCAAAAACAAATTATCAGATAAATAATATACTAAGTTCAATATCTTCTAAAGGTGTGACATGAAGTTTCCCTTTATGTGGCAATTTTTTCGTTATTTTTTATTCACTCAAAAAAATCTCTCTTTATATTTATTCTGGTTTTATAATCTACAAACATTCTTCCGGTATCCAAGACTACAGTTTTAACATATTCTAGTTACTTTTCTCCAATCTTCCCTATTGGAGCATAAATCATCCTCAATTTCCCAATCCATCACTGCCCTCTAATTGCTATGCGGTCTTCCTTTTTCCTCCTTCCTGGTGGGGTCCGCTCCATATTCTTTTCGGTAATCTTTTATCTTCCATTCTTTTAGCATGTCCATACCATTCTAATTATTTCTTTTGAATAAAATCTAAAATGTAATTATGAACATTAATTTTTCTTCTATAACCTCATTTCTAACTTTTTCTCTTTTAAATATCCTAACAGATCTCCTCCAGTAATCCATTTCTGTTTCCATTAATTTTCTTTTCGACTGATAATTCGGAGTTCACACGTCGGAGCCATAGATTATAATCCTTCTATTGTTGTAATTTATTTTGAGAACTGTTTATCCCGTAATATAACATTCAAAGTAGATATAGCATTCTTTCCTGAGTTTATCTTTCATATTTCCTTTTCTTATTTCCCATCTTTGTGTAATGTTTACTCTCGGGTATTTGTATTCCCCGGTGTGTTTAATTGCCCCATTCTTCTTCCAGTATCAAATATTGATGAACATCTCCAAAGACCATATACACTATAATATCAAAAGTATCCGGTCACCCCCACAAAAAAAAAAACTTTTTCATCTTATGTGCATTGTGCTGCCACCTACTGCCTGGTACTCATTATCCTCCTGGTATTCATTAGCATTAGACATCGTAAAACAGCAGAATGAGACGCTCCGTGGAACTCAGACTTCGAACGTGGTCAGGTGATTGGTTGTCACTTGTGTCAGAAGTCTGTACGCGAGATTTCCACACTCCTAAACATCCCTAGGTCCACTGTTTCTGATGTGATAGTGAAGTGGAAAAGTGAAGGAACATGTACAGCACAAAAGCGGATAGGCAGACCTCGTCTGTTGACTGACAGAGACCGCCGACATTTGAGGAGGGTCGTAAAGAGTAATAGGAAGACATCTATCCAGACCATCACACAGGAATTCCAAACTGCATCAGGATACACTCCAAGTACTATGACAGGCGAGGTGAGAAACCTTGGATTCTATGGTCGAGCGGCTGCTCATAAGCCAACATCACGCAGGAAAATGTCCAACGACGCCTTGTTTGGTGTAAGGAGCGTCAACTTTACACGGTTGAACAGTGGCAAAACGTTGTGTGGAGTGACGAATCACGGTACACAATGTGGCGATCCGATGGCAGGGTGTGGGTAAGGCGAATGCCCGGTGAACGTCATCTGCCAGCGTGTGTAGTGCCAACAGTGAAATTCGGAGGTGGTGGTGTTATGGTGTGGTCGTGTTTTTCCTGGAGGAGGCTTGCACCCCTTGTTGTTTTGCGTGGCACGATCACAGCGCAGACCTACATTGATATTTTAAGCACCTTCTTGCTTCCCACTATTGAAGAGTAATTCGGGGATGGCGATTGCATCTTCAACACGATCGAGCACCTGTTCATGCTACACGGGCTGTGGCGGAGTGGTTATACGACAATAACATCCCTGTAATGGACTGGCCTGCACAGAGTCCTGGCTTGAATCCTATAGAACACCTTTGGGATGTTTTGGAACGCCGACTTCGTGCCAGGCCTCACCGACCTACATCGATACCTCTGCTCAGTTCCGCACTCCGTGAAGAATGGGCTGCCATTCCCCAAGAAACCTTCCAGCACCTGATTGAAGGTATGCTTGCGAGAGTGAACGTTGTGATCAAGGCTAAGGGTGGGCCAGCACCATATTGACTTCCAGCATTACCGATGGAGGGCGCCACGAACTTGTACGTCATTTTCAGCCCGGTTTTAGGATACTTTTGATCACGTAGTGTATGTGGTTTTATTCATACTTACTTTTAGGCCCCGCTTTTTGTATTCTTGAATCAATCAATTCTTGTAAGATATTCTACGTCTTCATATTATTGGACCAGAAACTATTCTAACGATTATGATTAAAACGCTATATATTTCAGATTTGTATAACAACTGAAACATATTTCTTGAATTTTCTGGGCAGTGACTATAAATTTCTTTATTCTTAAAAACAAATGTATAATTTTGTTTAACCGCTGGACCATAAGAGGCAGACAAAACTGAAAAATATAGATATCATTAATTGTAATTTATGTTAAATTATTTATGACCTAAAAAGTTCTAAAATATTCATTGCTGTTTGTATGAATTTTGTCCCTATATTTTCAATACGAATTTGAACTTTTTACTGAAGGTGCACATTACGATGCAATTTTCATATTCTTGTTTTAAAACTCATATTTAAGTATATTACTGAGCTAAACAACAAGCCTTCGAAATAATATTTTTGAAATCAATTACGCTTTTAAATTTTATTTTAATTATCAGCTTTAATTTTTGCAAAAATATGTAGAGTGAACCATTTAAGTTGAGACTGTACAATATCTCCAAAACCTGAATAAATTTTGCTTGATATTAGGGGGAAAGTAAATGCCATTAGTCGTGTTTTGTTTGGAGCACATTATGATGGTTCTTTTAGGGTCGATTCGATGTTTTCAAATGGAAACCTGCAATTAGCGTCAATTAAATGACCCTAAAATGACAATCAAGACGTCCTCCAAATAAACCACGACTAATGGTATTGTAATGATAATATTTAGCAACTTTTATTCAAGACATTTCTTTCTACAACGCTTGGTTTTGGAGATATTGTACAGTCTCAACTTAAATGATCCACCTAATGCTTGCTAATGCTTGCTAATATAACATAATGCTTTATAGTAATAACACCAGAGCAAAACTTATCATAACAAATACTTTAAACACTTAGAAATGTCTAAAACACCACAAACTAGAACAGTATATTTAAAAATTCGCAAATGTAAAACTTCCAAATACTATTTATATATTTTTCGTAAAATAGTTTAAATTGTTATTTTTAAAATGCTTAATTTAGAGCTTGATTATGAAAGTGCACGTAACTTAGCAACCACACTTATAGAAAGTTGGGAAGAACCTCAGATTATTCAGAAAAGCTGCAAACGCGCTCTGACGCCCCCCTCCCCATTCAGGAATACTCAAAGCGTCATTTAACTCAGTCCATTTCGCATGGATAACAATAACGTTTCACGAAAATGTTTTAAAATAGTTTTACTCAATTATAAGCTAAAGATCCAGAAATTGAAATTTTGACCAATCTTTCCTAATTTTCATCGATTATTCCCCTTAACATGAAGTAGACAGAAAAATTAAATGTAGTAACAATAGTTTGCAGAGGAAATCAAATTACACCATTGTGGCTAGTAAAGGTCACGTGAATGTAACACTCAGTAATACCTGATGTTTTGATTTTCTCTTCGTTACACTTCAACCCAAAACCGATTTTGAGCATACACCATCACTTCTTCATCAATTAGGAAGTCAGACGCAGCTGTGACCGATCGTCACTTTGTGTTTTCCTGTTGTTAGGGGCTTCGAATGGTTCAAAACAACCGAAAGACCCGCCGACAGTGAAGTCAGATCAGTGATTCGTTTATTGAATGTGAGAAATGTTACGCCAGCAAACATTCATCCCCAGTTGTGTGAGGTTTATGGGGAAAAAATAATGAGAGAAAACGCCCGGCCGCATACAGCGAACCAAACTCAAGATCTGATCTCATCATTTGGTTGGGAACAGTTCGACCACCCTCCCTACAGTTGAAGCAACATACAGTACTAGCCACGGGCAAACTAGTACATAACTCATTAATGTAATAAGATATCTAATTTACAGCTTCTCAGCACCAGCACAATAATTTCTTTCTTTAATGTTTTGTTTTAAGTTTTACGTGTTATGTATTCTCTTTGCTAATATTGTAGTATGATAATTAATAGGATGTTAAAGCACATATATTCATAATGTACACATGCTAGAGAACAAGCATATAACGTTATAACATATAAAATATAATATGAGGGGGAAATGCCATTGTTAGATATGTATATAACTAGTAATATAAAATTACGAGAAATGCAGTAGTATCTACGTAAGTATGTAACGAACCTTGGATTCATAATTAAGACGTTTGAAGTCTGTAAACATATATATGTAACAAACTGTTATTGGATATTATTAGACAGTAGCACCAATCAGGTACATTGATACATACCTATAATTCAAATACGTACGTAAAGAAAACGGTTGGAAGGAACGCTAACAGAAGCTTGTCAGTGTTCGAGCGGGAAGGCAGTGTATAAGCTCGTCTCTAAATACACGCTAAAATACGTATTTAAAGTCTATCAGTTATACATATTTTGGCATAACAAAGGTAATAGTGAATTGTGAATATTTACATGTGGTTATCTAAAATACAAGTGAAATAGTTAACACAATACGTGTGTGCAACATATTTTAACCTTTTCCATACCCTACCCTGACAAGACACAAGTGCCCCCTGACACAAATACAGCAGCCGTGGCACAATTTTAAAATAATAATTACAACATACTAACACACACAAGAATATATACACGATCGCCAGATTCCAGCCTACGAGAACGTCAAGATACGTCACGAGAGTACGGACATCAAGACGACCTACAGATACATAATACAGCATCCATCATCATCAACGAGGTGGGGTCCAACCAAGGGAAGCGCTACAAAATGGATTTGGCACCAAGCGATTTTCATCCGTTTCTTCATCTGAATAAATTCTTGGTAGAAAGGATTTCAACGACGATGATGCTGTGAAAAATGAAGTGCAGACTTGGCTTTCATTACATGCGACATCATTCTTTGACGAAGGAATTCCAAAACTGATTTCATGTTGCAAGAAGTGCCTGAATAAAGGCGGTGACAATATGAATAAGTATCGAAAGGTAATAAATGATGATAAAGTATCTGAAAAATAATGTTCAGTTATTTTTTAAAAAAATTATCGGTACTTTAAAAATCTGATGTGTTACACTTACACGACTTTCTCTACTCTTGTACAAACTATTTTTACAAACGCTTATTCTCCATATGCTTCATGTTAATCGAGATATCAAGGTGTTAATCTTATTGCTAATTTTCTTGTAGATGCAAGGGGAATTGGTAGACTTTAAGCGATAGTCAAATATTTTAAGAGCTGGTTGCTATGTGGAGTATTCCATTCTCTTTGCATTACCAGGACAAAAAAAAAAGAAAAATGAATTCCCATTTGAGAAAAAGTATAAGTATTGGAAAGTTTAAGGGAATAACAAGCAATATCTCGAAAATGGTTCACTCAACAAATAAACATATATGTGACATAAATTGTGTATTTTAACGCGATCTACATTTTTATGTATTAAAACTTTGTCTATCTCTTATGGTTTACCAGTTATGCAAAAGTCATTCACAATGAAGAATACTTTTGGAGACATTTCCAGAGAATTCGAGATATACATTTTATTTGTCATTGAAAGTATCTTAAACATATGATATTTTAATGAAAATCGTTAGAGCCATTTTTGAGAAAATTAAAATTTTCGAAAAATGTTGCATGTAAAGGGTAATCTGGCGTGGGAGGAATTTTCTTAATACCTTCGTGTCGCATCTCTGGAAGATACTGAACCTAAATACCAAGTTTGGTGTTTATCCGACTGTTCGTTTCTGAGTTATGCTGTTCACAGATACACACACGGACATGTTTCCAAAAATACATTTTTTGGATTCAGGAGGACTGAAAGCATGTATTTCCGGTGAAATCTCGGTATCGAATGTTTGAGTGGAATGCAATACTTCCCCTACTTACTATACGTAGTTACAGTAAAACTACGCCTCGTATATAAGTTACCATTTAGCCTACTTCCTAAGTGAGGTCTGATGTTTCTTGCGTATTAAGTTTCAGCTGCAGATTAGGGCTTTGTTTCAAACAATTAATAATATTTTCATTCAAAATCCAAAAGAACCAATACATTTCCGTTACAGATTTATTGTATTATAGGTACATACAATTATCCATTTTAACGGCCTTAAAGGTTTTCCTGTCTGGTGCTTTGCACACAAACTGGACACTTTCGTAACTTTTCCGTTGCTGTTTTATTACTCTTTAAGGAGGTTAGTTAGCGAGCGCATGATTTATCAAGCAGTTTTCACCGCTATATTCCGTTTTATAAACCAGATTCACAAGCCTCATTTCACATTCTCCACAATATGATAAACACGCTAAAAATGAAATCTAGCCTGTAGAGAACGAAAACAAACTCTCTCTCACTTGTTTTAATAGTATTCCTTCATTTCGTATCCTCTCAATGCTGCGCCTTCACAGTTTGATTCTACGATTCCTGCAATATTCAATCGCTAACGATTAAATATAACGAGAAAAAATCTGATGTTTTGCACTCACATGACTTACTCTACTCTTGTACAAACTATTTTTACAAACGTTTATTCTCCATCTACTTACGTTAATCGAGATAAACATGTCCAGAACATAAAAGAAACGAATAACGAATTCCATTTGAGAAAAAGTATAAGTATTGGAACATTCAAAAAAAGAAAAAAAAACAAAGCATATACTCGAAATGTTTCACTCGACAATATATACGAATATGACATAAATTGTGTTTTTTAACGAAGTCTACATTTTTTGAGTAGTAAAAGTTGTCTAGCTCTTACGGTTTACGAGCTATGCGAAAGTCATTCAGAATGTAGGGGATTTTTGGCGACATTAACAGAAAATTCAAGATATACACTTCATTTACCCTGAAAATATCTTAAACTTATGATATTTTAATCAAAATCATTTAAGATATTTTTGAGAGAATCAAAATTTCCATAAACGTTTCATGTAAAGGGTAGTCAGAGGTGGGAGGATTTTCTTGAAAATCTTTCATGTCGCATCCTTGGAAGATACTAAACTCAAATACCAACTTTTACATTTATCCGATTTTTCGTTTTTGAGTTATGCTGTTCACACACAGACGAACACACGGACACATACACGGACATGTTTCCAGAAACGCTTTATTTGGGCACCTTAATACATTATTTCCGGTGAAATCTCGTATTGAACTTTTGGGTGGAATGCAATATTTCCCGTACTTACTATACTAGTAGAGAAAGTAAAAAAAAAAAAGAAAGAAAAAAAAGTAGAATCTGTGTTACATTTACACTACTGTCTCCTCCAAATTTTTTTATAGCTTGTATAGCTTCTACACAGTATCTTGGAATGGCTATTTTTCTATCCACTTCAAGTTAATCCAGATGAACTTTTGCTGCAACGGTTATATTAGATATTTCTTTGTTGGTGCAGGAAACCGAATCGAAAGGCAAAAATTTAAAAGCGTCTTTGAAATTCCATGCCATTTGCATGACAACGAAAAGCAAATGAATAGCGACAGCACTTTATAACGATTTTCTGGAAAATGGCTCTGCCACAGAACAGTTATTTGGAAGAAATTGTTTGATTTAAAAAAGTTATACACTTTTATAATACTTCCTTGCAAATCTTCTAAGTTTTACCAGTTAAACAAATTTATACAAAGTTCCTTCCGAATGAAGAGGGCTTCATTCAAGATATATATTGTTCATATATCTTAGGCATATGATATTTCACTATTAACAAAAATCTTTGAAAAATGTTCGGTCTATAGCGTGGTTTTGGGTCGGAGTTTGTCTGAAAACCTTGTGTCACTTTTGGAAGATACTGAACTTGAATACCAAGTTTGGTATTTATCCAGCATTTCGTTTTTGAGTCATGCTGTTCACAGACACAAACACGTACCTGTTACTAAACATGCAATGTTTTGGATTCAGTGTCCCTCAAGGCATATACTTCTGGTTAAATCTCGATATCGAATTTCTGGATAGAATGCGATACTTTACTTACTATAGGTAAGCAGAAAAGAAAGTAATAAACCACGTTCGCTAACCAAATAAAATAAGTAGGAGAGATAACCAGCGTTAAGAAACCATGCGTAAAAAGTTGATAAACGTTTGTTAACAAACTTCTTAAACCCGAAACAAGCGGTTTGTCAGAAGAAAATGCCCACATTTGCAACATTTGTTATAATATTGTAACCTCACGCGGGCAGCCGTAAGCACCACTTAATGCAGCACCTGGGTGGGGCCTTGATCGGTCGTCGGAATAGCAGCCATTATGTGCCGCTTCCCTGTTCCAAAACATTTCTTTTTGGCATGTTCTAGTAGCCCCCCTTTCTAGAATATTCCACTTTGTATGCAAGGCTTTATAAGGGGGTACTCTTGTCCTGGAGTGAGTGAAGAAGTTAAAAAGTTCGGTTATGAGTTGTAACTCTGCAGTTAAGTTGTCAGAAGTTCAGTTGTGATTCGATTGGACGGATCAGTTGTGTTCTGCTCTAAATGTGGGTCAAAAGTGTCTCAAGTGTAACATTGTGTTACGTTGAGCATCTAAGTAACAAATAAGGTGTGTTTAGCAGCAATTGGTGTTCTCGTTTGTTACAGTACAGACAAAATCACCGACGTAATGTGTGGCAAATAAAAATATTACATAGGCGTGTGTGTAACAATCACACAACTTTGTTTACTCTTTCATTTATTTTCATAGATACCTCACAAGTTATTCATAAAACATCTGCTTTTTCAATTTATTTCTCTTAATCGTGACTGTATTCGCTAGAAATTATTTCAATATATTATTTTTGTTACTCTTTAGTGTCGCTTTAACTTCTTTGGTCGTATCTCATCGTTTCTATAGGTTAGTACTTTACAGTGTATGCCAGACAGATGTCCTTATTCGCGTAGTCACCTTCCAGTACCATCTATTTTTATTTATATTCTTTTGTTCTGTAGGTGGAACTTCGGATCATGTTATTGAATATAAAATCAGGCATTTTCCTGGCAACTCAGCGAAATCAAGAGGAAAAAGTTTCAGATTTGTCGGTACATGTAACTTGAAACGGCGATCTCCTGAATGCAAGGCACAGACGCCACCGCCTAAGCCATCTCGCTCAATAATATAAATGTTATTGTAGGTTCACAGGAGAACAGAGAAGGTTTAAACAAACCAGTCGATAAATGCTAGATATACAAGATGTTCCATAAGTAACGCACGTCAATAAATCTGAATTTTACTGATTTTATTAAAAAGTTCCACGCGTAAGATTTAATCTCTTTAACTCTTGCGTGTTTTTACTTTCTCTACTATGTATAGTAAGTAGGGGAAGTATTGTATTCCACCCAAAAATTCGATACCGAGATTTCACCGGAAATACATGTTTTGAGACCCCCTGAATCCAAAAAAGCAATTTTGGAAACATGTCCGTCTGTGTGTCTGTGTGTGTGTATGTGTGTGTGTCTGTGAACAGCATAACTCAGAAACGAACAGTCGGATAAACACCAAACTTGGTATTTAGGTTCAGTATCTTCCAGAGATGCGTCACGAAGATTTTCAAGAAAATCCCCACTCCAGATTATCCTTTACGTGGAACATTTTTCGAAAATTTTATTTTCTCAAAAACGGCTATAACGATTTTGATTAAAATATCATATGTTTAAGATATTTTCATGACAAATGAAATGTATATCTCGAGTTTTCTGGGAATGTCTCCAAAAGTATTCTTCATTGTGAACGACTTTTGCATAACTGGTAAACCATAATAGATAGACAAAATTTTACTACACAAGAAATGTAGATGGCGTTAAAATACACAATTTATGTCATACATTTTTATTGTTGAGTGAACCATTTTCGAGATATTGTTTGTTATTCCCTTAAATTTGTTAATATTTATTTTCTCAAATGGGAATTCGTTATTAATTTTTTTGTCTTGGATATGTAAAGAGTATTAATCTGTGGCAAAGAGAATGGTGCTGCACCTAGCAACCAGCTATTAAGAGATATGTCTATGCTTAAAGGCTACTGCATTTCTATATTGCCCTTGCAAATACAAAACAAGGGGAACATAGTATGCCTTAAGCGATAGTCAAATATTTTTAGAACTGGTCGCTATGTGTAAAATGTAATTCTCTTTGCATGTCAAAAGATCGTTTCTGCAAATGTTTATCTTGATTAATATGAAATAGATGGAGAATGAGATTTTGTAAAAAATAGTTTGTACAAGAGTAGAGAAAGTCATGTGAGTGTAACACATCAGATTTTTTTAGTCCTTTTAGTTATTTTATTTTACGTAGAGTGATATCACGAGTAAAACAGCTTTATTCACACAAGGTTTGTTACCTTAAAGAATTTAAACTAATCCACCTCTGTGGTGTGGTGTAAGGTTTACGTCTGCCTCACATTCAAGTGGTCTTGAGTTTGAATCTCAGTTACGGTGAGTTAACAGGATAAAGTTCTTTCCGGGTCTTCCCCTTCCGGGGTAACTCTAAGCTCATTTGATCATTCCAACTATTTCGTTCATTTACCGTCCGTTATGACCAATCCGGTTAAACAAGTGCCGGCCTTGTAGCCGTGGTCGCTGGAGTGTATAGCTTCGGCGCTCCGCCATGCTGAGGATCGCCGGTTCGGCATGGGTGTTTGTGTATGTCTGTGCGTTGTGCAATTGCGGTAATAAGCGGTAAATAATACAGTAAAGCACAATAATAATAAACTTGGAAATCAAGGGAACTTAAACAAACAAAAACAAACAAGTTAAACAACACATAGACGGGGAGGGAAGAATTAAGCTGTTCCCATAGTAATAAAAGTTTCGGTATGGAACAACTGAGATGGCGTATGTAGCTAAAGTAAAATAATAAAACAGTACATCACGCTTTAAAAGTGTTATCAGAATCAGGTCCTGTAAAATAACGGCTGAATATTTTCTAATAACACTCTCAAAATATTACATCTGAAATGTAGGAGGATTAAAAAAGTTATTGATATCATGCGTTACTTATGAAACACCGCTCACTAAACGAGCGACCACTAACGACCACTTAAGGTTTAAGAGTGCTTTCTTAAAATACGGAAAAATCCAAAAGAACTATAGTGTATATTTCGGAAATGTTCAATATCATATAAAAACATTGACATAGGTTATTATTACTATTTCTTTCCTATGGTAAAGCTTATCTGTCTTTTATGGTGTTCCAGTTATACAAAACTCAGGAAGAATGAGAAGCGTTAACAAGTTACACACATAAGACTTAAGATGTACATATCTTTTATTCCCTGATACTTAAAAGTATGACGCTTTAAACAGTCATTATCACCGCTTTTGACAGAAAAAATATTATGTGATACATTCACATGACGTTCTCTACCCTCCATCATGTATTATTGAGTATACAAACTATTCTAACAAAAACTTATTTTTATATCTACTACTTTTTAATCGAAATAAACCTTTGCAGAAATAGCTACATTCCATATTCGGTTATAGATACAAAGAGAACAGCGACAGTCAAATGTTTAAGAACAGGGCGCTATATACTAGCCTTAAAACAACATACTGTTTCCATGCAATCGCGAGAAAAAATGAATGCTGCAAGGACCAAGAAATGAGCAATTCGAACCATTAATATCGGATATCGCAGAAATGGCTTATGCCACAAAAAACTTATTTGAAATAAATTGTGTTTTAAAGAGATCTATCTACATTTCTTGTGTAGTAAGTTTTCGTCAATCGCTTAATGTTTACCAATTATACAAGATTATACAACATTTTTCCGAATGAAGAGCACTTCAAAGACTATTCCCCAAAAAATTCAAGATATGGATTTTATTTATCATGCAAATGTCTTTAATACATGGTATTTTAATAAAAAACATTAGAGCCATTTTTTAGAAAATCAAAATATTCGAAAACTGTTCCATGTAAACGATAGTTGGGGTGGGGAGAGTTTCTTAAGCTTGTTAGTAAGCAGTGATTCCTACGTTTTAATGTGTTTAGCTCGAATATCAAAACAAGACGTTTATTATGTCAAAAGCAGTTAACGTTGCAACTATTTTATTAAACAACTCCACAGTGCCTGATAATACTACTATTTCAAAAGTCTATAAACTCAATGAAGTAGCTTTTTCGTAGCATTAGTCCCTTCCGAAATGTTTCTTGCTGTATATATTTAAGTGTACTTGATATTGGGTTTAAAACAAAGTTTCAAAAGTATCACTTTTTTAATTTTCATACAATAATCCTCATTGTAGAATTGGAATAGTTGTGGAATTGTCCTTCTGGCCTTTGACTGGCTGCAAGGGAATTTTAATGAAAGTGCGTAGGTGCGTGCAAGCAGGGCATGAAATTTTAAAACTTGAATTTTGGTAATCTCATTTTCGTACAGTTTTCAGACCTTAAAGCTTTTCCTCAGTTGCTTTCAGATTTCCAGTATATGTTCTTTGAAGCTGGATGAAGGGATTTAAAGAGCCGTTTCTTGACAAAGTTTTTCACAAAATTTAATTTTGACTGCAATTACCTATGTTGGATAACCAATATCGCAAATTTAATATTTTAATAATATTTTCAAAATTTTATCACATGAGGCATTTACCGTATCACTCAATGCTTAAAATTGTTTGAAAATTATTTTCCAATAGCTAGGTATATAGGACCAAGAAAATTAATTTTCTGTTATCATTATACGAACAAGTGTCAAGAAACAAAACTAAAGAAGGCTACATTTGGTTGAAATTTCTATAAATTAGCAATTTCAAAGCTCCCTTAAATTTCCAAGGTTACTTCAGTGTGCCATCTGTGTAACAATTTTGAAAATATGGGTTCCTTTCTGTTACCATACGACCCAGTACTATTAATGAAAACCTATTTGGATCTTTGAGTGCTTTTTCCGCTTCTTGCAAATGAGCAGGTCTTTGTTACTTAATTTGATATCCCATCTAGACGTGCATGATTGTTGTTAACTTTAAGGGGAGAGAAGAACACGTTTTATGTTAATACTCGTAATATAAGCTATTCTTGTGAACGATGACTTATAGAGAGAAGTGTGATTTTTACACATGAGAAACTATACTGGTGCACATTTTGTAACACCTTATATTTAAAATTTTCAGTACAAAATATGAATAATTAGCACAAATGCCCAGCGTTGCGCGTGCCTTTGACAATTTTGGTAAAATATTAAGGTTTCCAAATACTTAATTCCATTTAAATGAATTAAACCAATTAAAATATTGTAGGTATTCAACACTTTTAATTTGATGACCTGACATTCATTGTACCAAATTTCTATTTGCACTTAAATTCCTCTAGTTTACCTCCCATTCAAAACTTTTAGGGAGATGAGATTGAAAAATTTAGGGGAAACGCTAAAAGAATGAAGAGAACAACTTTTATTATTGCGAAATCACCCATTCGTGCTGACAGTCCTCAAAGTTTTCCCCAACGAATATTTTCTACACCATCTCCTGTTGGGGGCGGGGCTGTTTTTTCACCACTAAAATAATAAAGAGAAAAAGCGTTCGTGCTGAAAAACCTCAAAATTGCTTCCAGCCAATACTCTTCGCTCTCCATTCCGATAGGGACGGTTTTTATGATACTCCCACAGTATGTATCTTTCTTTCTTTTTTTTCTGTCCCGAGGAATATGTGTGTTAAATTTCCCATTCGTATAGAATACCTTCCAAAGTGTCTTCCATCGAACAGTTTTCAACTCCATTTCCCATTGGGGTGTTTTTTTTTTTTTTTTTGCATTTCTGCCCATAAAAGAATGAGGGGGGCAACATTTATAGTTTTATTTACTAAACCATTGACAAAACACGCCCATTCGTGCTTAGAAGCCTCAAAATTGCCTCTTGTCGAACATTTTCTGTTCTAATCTCCGTTGGGGTAGGTTTTTGTGATACAACACCATAATATTTTTACTCCTGTCCTAAAAAATATGTATATCACATTTGGTCGAAATGGGTGAAAGGGTGTAGGAATCTATTTAGGCACATACGTATACACATAAATTGAGTTTTACATAGATAGTTTCCCCTTAAAATGCTACCGGAGGAATAGGTTCTCTATCATATAATAGTCAGAGTTCCGTTGATGCTATGAAAGGACTTTAGGGACAAAGAATACACAAGAAAGGGGAAATGATGCGTTTAAAGAGCGCACAAACGGAAAGAGACTTGACGGGATGTGCATCAAAGCGGAGACTTCAACGCTGGAGTAAGAAGCGAACCATTGTGCATTTCTTGTTCCATTGTTTCCAGAGGGACCTTGTCACCTCGGCATGCATTTGCAAGTCACCTCCCTTGACACACTTATTTTGTACAGTGAAATATACTCAGCTTCTTTGTGTTATTAGGCTTATATTGCCAGAGATATGTATTTGGCAGATGACAACTTCATTCCAATCCAGTGATTTCCATTCCTATTCACAAGCCTGTTTTTCGCTAATAAATTTAATGGCATTCTGTATTGCCAACACTTTTGACATTTTGGGAATCAGTAGCTGGTTGTTGTTGATTATAAACATCCAGAGATAGTATAAGTAGATTGTGATATAGGACTAGGACCAACTGTAGAAGAGCATCTCGACGTACAAGCTGTTTTGGGACGGAGGCCCCTGACTGACTTGAGAGGAGACAGAGGGCGGTCGGACCAGGAGGCACGACGGGGCATAGGGCAGTGTCCCTACCCTTTAGAGACTGAAGCTCCGCGGATGGATCTGGTGGAACTGGCTCCCCTCCCCCTGTGGGCTCAGAACTCGGAGACCGCCCCCATTCCAGTGGACGAAGTGTTGCATGGAGTATACCTCTTCCCTGCCATGCAATGCTGAGACTCCCTGCAGACTTACAACCGTGAAACAGCCAAGTAGATGAAAGGTGAAGTGGATTGAGCACATAGGTGAAATGGAGGCCAAGTAATTCGGGGGACCTGGGGAAACTCCAGGAAAATTCCATTGTTCAGGAAGGCCGGTCGCAGGAATCGAACCCATGACCTCTTGAATGTAGGTCACAGACGTTACCGCCTCAGCCATCCTGCACGCATATTGTGATATATGGGTGATAAGTGTAAGTAACAGAATCGAGACGAAATAATGTTTTCTATTTCCAAAATTCTGTTACACACTTAGCACATATATAGACACCTCACGCAATACGATCTACATAGACCCGTTGCGGCTACCACCCCAGGAAGAACGGATGAACTGAAGGAACCACGGAAGGCTACAGGGAGACAGGCCACAGAGACGTGCAGAAGTCTAGCAATTCCAGTACGAGTAACCGACCAACCGACGGAGCCGCCCTGAACAACCCATACAACCTAGATAGCCCTTTGGTGTCTACGGAGAGTATTTTTCCTTGGTCCAAACATCTGCGCCGTCTCTCCGACACTGCGAAACCCGAAAGTACACCTGAAACACAAGAAGAAAACGGAATGAGAAGATAATGAGAGAAAGGAAATTGCAAACATAACCTATCTACCCCAGTATACGCCTACCGACCAGGAAAAACCATGAAAAAACTTCCCGTATTCAAACCTCACGCGTTACCACGGAGTCAGCTCCCTCGGTATATATATAGTGCATAATATTTTTTGGCGATCAATCATAATTATGTTAATTGTAATGCTAACTACTTAGTAGCTCATTAGTTGAAATATGACTGGCCAGTTACGCTAAAATGCTTCATATGTTCTACGACGAACTTTATTTTCAAATGAACACCAGATTGGCTGAAGTCGAGCCACGCAAGTTCATACCCATCGATTGCTTTCGCCTGCTAATAGGAAAACATTACGAAGTTGCAATCATGGCGGAACACTAACAAGGTGCCCCTGCCATATTGATGTTACAGATCGAGCTGGGATATTTTAGTAAAAGTAGATCCAAAATAAAAACACCCGAGTCTCGGCTTCCTCTTCCATAGGGCCAAGTTTGATAAAAAAAAGTTATTGACAAATTAAAATGATTCACTAATAGTATCTAATTCCTTGCATATATCGGTGTTTAAAAATTACGTGCATTAAACGAAATAACTTACAAAACTGTGCAATTTCTATCTGTTGAGTGAGACCTCCATCACTGTGAGAAAAATCTGATGTGTTACACCCACATGACTTTCTGTACTTTTGTATAAACTATTTTTACAAACTCTTATGCTCCATTTATTTCATATTAATCGAGATAAGCATTTGCAGAAGTGATCTTTTGACATGCAAAGAGAATTACATTTTACACATAGCGACCAGTTCTAAAAATACTTGACTATCGCTTAAGGCCTACTGTGTTTCCCTTGTTTTGTATTTGCAAGGGCAATATAGAAATACAGTAGCCTTTAAGCATAGTTATATCTCTTAATAGCCGGCTGCTATTCTCTTTGCCACAGATTAATACTCTTTGCATATCCAAGACAAAAGAAAAACTGAATAACGAATTCCCATTTGAGAAAATAAGTATTGAAAAGTTTAACGGAATAACAAGCAATATCTCGAAAATGGTTCACTCAACAACAAAAATGTATATGACATAAACTGTGTATTTTAACGCGATCTACATTTTTGTGTAATAAAAGTTTGTCTATATTTTATGGTTTACCAGTTATGCAAAAGTCGTTCACAATGAAGAATACTTTTGGAGACATTCCCAGAAAATACAAGATACATTTTATTTGTCATGAAAATATCTTAAACATATGATATTTTAATCAAAATCGTTACAGCCATTTTTGAGAAAATTAAAAATTTCGAAAAATGTTCCATGTAAAGGGTACTCTGGGGTGGGGGGATTTTCTAGAAAACCTTGGTGTCGCATCTCTGGAAAATACTGAACCTAAATACTACGTTTGGTGTTTATCCGACTATTCATTTCTGAGTTATGCTGTTCACAGACACACAGATACACACACACGGACATGTTTCCAAAAATGCTTTTTTTGGATTCAGGGGGTCTCAAAACATATATTTCCGGTGAAATCTCGGTATCGAATTTTTGGGTGGAATACAATACTTCCCCTACTTACTATACGTAGTAGAGAAAGTAAAAATGAAACATAACTGCGGCCGATTTTCTCTTCGCTACATGAAGTCTTGGTTGTGAGTTATTTATCTTTAGTGAGATCTTGAGTGTCTATACTTGTAGCCTTGGTGCGGGGCAAAGTTTATTATCCCGTCCCATCCGTAGTTGTGTTGATACATTGACGAAGGAATACAGTATTTTCTTTCCATTAGTTCTTTATCTCTATACACGTGGTGTGTATTAATTCTCCCTAAACAGTATTTGGGGAATATGTGTATAAATTGCGAGCGATCCAACTGCTGGAACGCCTAAATGTGTATGCTATATATATGTATGTTTACATGAATTCAATAATAGTCTGTTTCTATATTAGGGCGTCTTATAAAGAAGTGTATAGATTTGTTTTTGATATAAACTGTATTTGAACTATTAGTTTAAATTTTGGAACAATATGAAAGGTGTTTGTAACAAAGCCCCTTATGTTCAAATTGCGTCTACCTTCTCATATGAAAAGTGTTTATAAACATGCCTAATATTATATCTTTATTGCGTGTGTTTTACGCCATTCACTTGTCAGTTACGAATTCAGTAATTCTGTGAACAGCATAATTCGAAAAAAAAGTAGGATAAATATCAAACTTGGTACTTAAGTGTTGTATCCTCCAAAGATGTGGCACGAAGATTTTCAAGAAAATTCCTCAACTCCAAACTACCCTTTATGTGGAGTATTATGAGCATTTTTGATTTTCTGAATAATTTATCTAACGATTTTAAGTAAAATACCATACATTCAAGATATATAAAGGAAAAATAGAATGTATATTTTGAATTTTCTGGAAATAGCCTGTGAATCCTCTTCATTCAGATGGAATTTTATATAATCTTGTATAACTGGTAAACCTTAAGCGATAACAAAAACATACTGCAAAAAGGGGGGGGGGAATGTAGATCTCTTTAAAACACACAGCTTATTTGAAATAACCTTTTTCGTGGCATCAGCCATTTCCAAGATATATGTTGTTAATGGTTCTAGTACCAGCGGGATGGCTCAGGCAGCAACGTCTGTGGCTCGCATTCAGGAGATTCCGGGTTCGTTCCCCAGCGACCACTCATTGTCACCCATCCGTTTTCAGGGTTTTTCCGGGTCGTCAGGCGAATGCTAAAGTGCTTTCTTTCAGCCCCCAAATTTCCTGTCCTCCATTTCGTTCCATTCCACATTTCATTCATCCTTTGTCGTCTCCTTCAGGGTCGGAAGTATCAACGATGGTGTTTCGGTGTAGCGTGTTAGGGGAAAAAAATACTCTCTGTGAACTTTCTCCGGCTTTCGGCAGGCTACCGGGGTATGAATCCCCTTGAGAAGCGTTGGATCCCTTCCGTGTGGGGCGCGTGCCCGGTCTTACTATCCGTCTGCCGGGGGGCTGCTTCTGGAAACTCAGGGACCCTGTCGTTGCTGTACCTCGCTCCCGGATCCGGCCGCCCGGTATATCCTCTCACCTCATCCTTCCTCCCGGATACTCCCCCTCGTGGGACGTAGGTATAATATACCCTCTGAATCGGTGCCAAATCCGCTAGTTCCGGAAGATAAGATAAGATAATGGTTCCAGTTGTTCAATACTTTGGCTTCTGTTGAAGTCCTGTCGGCATTCAGCTGTTTATTGCGATTGCATTGAAAGCGTGTGGAATTTTGAGGTCAGCATAGAACGTCCAGTTCTTAAACATCTGGCTGTCGCTATTCGTTTTGTATCTATAACGAAATGTGTAATACAGCTATTTGTGCAGTGGTTTACTTCGGTTAAAACAATAGATAGAAAAATAAACTTTCGTAAGAATAATTTGTATATCCACTAATAAACGATAGTGCGTAGAGAAAGTCATGCGAACGTAACACTTCAGATGTTTTAAAAATAAAAATACTGTTTTTTTATTCCAAGGACCTCAAAAGCTGCATTTTCTAGCAAATCTCGATATTGAATTTTTTTATGGAATACCCTACTTTCTACTAGTTATTATAGGTAAGCATTGGTGGAAGTAATACAAATTGGAACGTTTGGTAAAAGAAGCACTTCAAAAGCAATAACTTCAAAATAAAAGGAAGAAAAAACGCCTCAAAAAATGTTTGACATAGATCATTAAAATGTATGATACATTTGTTTTATTATCAGAAGAAGCTTATCCGGGTTAATCAAAAAGAAGCGGTGGCTTTTTTTTTAAGTTTTCTCCAATTCATGGTCTTAGTGTGTATCCGAATGTAGTTTTCTTTTAATATTAGCGCTAACTTGCTGATTGCCTATCTGCCTTTTGCTGCTTGGATACGCACGCGGTGGCGGAAACTATTAGCTTCACCTCTGCAGATCTGCGGTGTTTGGTAATTAATGCACATCGGATTTGTGTGTAAATTCATATTTACTGTCTGTTCAGTGACGTTTTAGATAGCGGGATGGCTTATCCCTCAGGTAAAGCTTTAGCTCGTGGGAGGGGTACGCAGTATGCGGAACTCCTGTCGCGTGTGACGCGTACACTGGAAAACAGCCCACATTTTTCCCTAGCTCGCGCCTTGCCTCATACCAAGTAAGCACTACCTCTTTTCAGTAGCTAAACCCCTAGCTGCTTGGAAGGGCTCACCACCCACTAGCTAAAATGTTGCTGAACAGAGGGTAGTTTGGTATTTTTATGCTTGTATGTAAAGTTTCATAGTGCACATAGTTGCACATTTCCGATGTTGTTGTGTAACTTACTTAATCAATCATTTTTCCATGTACGTAGAGTAAGTAGAGGAAGTATTGTATTTGCACAAAAATTCAATGCCGAGATTTCACAGGAAATACATGTTTTAAGCCTCTGAATCCAAAAACAATTTTTGGAAAAAGGTCTCTGTGTGGATGTGTGTCTGTGAACAGCATAACTCAAAAATGAAAGGTCGGATAAATACTCTCAAAGATGCGACATGAAGATTTTTAAGAAAATCCCCCAACCTTTACCTAACGATTTTGATTAAAATAAAGATATTCACGATATTTTCATGACAAATAAGATGCATATCTTGAATTTTCTGGGAATGTCCCTAGAAGTCCTCTTCACTGTGAATGGCTTTTGCATAACAGGTAAACCGTAAGAGATAGATAAAATTGTTGTACAGAAAAGTGTAGATCTCGTTAAAACACATAATTTATGTCATATACATTTTTTGTCGAGTGAGCCATTTCCGGTATTCCTTGCTATTTGTTTGAATTTTCCAATACTTATACCTTTTCTCAAATGCGAATTCGTTATTCGTTTGCTTGTTTGTTTTTTGTTTTTTACTTTCTCTACTACGTATAGTAAGTAGGGGAAGTATTGTATTCCATCCAAAAATTCGATACCGTGATTTCACCGGAAATATATGTTTTGAGACCCCATGAATCGAAAAAAAACATTTTTGGAAACATGTCCGCGTGTGCGTGTGAACAGCATAACTCAGAAACGAACAGTCGGATAAACACCAAACTTGGTATTTAGGTTCAGTATCTTCCAGAGATGCAACACGAAGGTTTTCAAGAAAATCCCCCCACCCCAGATTACCCTTTATATGGAAAATTTTTCGAAAAATTTTAATTTTCTCAAAAATGGCTCTAACGATTTTGATTAAAATATCATATATATATATAAGCTATTTACATGACAAATAAAATGTACATCTTGAGTTTTCTGGGATTGTCTCCAAAAGTATTCTTCATTGTGGACAACTTTTGCATAACTGGTAAACCATAAGAGATAGACAAACTTTTACTACACAAAAAATGTAGATCGCGTTAAAATACACAATTTATATCATATAAAATTTTTTTGTTGAGTGAACCATTTTCGAGACATTGCTTGATATTCCCTTAATTTTTGCAATACTTATTTTCTCAAATGGGAATTCGTTATTCATTTTTTTTGTCTTGGATATGCAAAGAGAATTAATCTGTGGCAAAGGGAATGGTGCTGCACATAGCAACCAGCTATTAAGAGATATGTCTATGCTTAAAGGCTACTGTATTTCTATATTGCCTTAAGCCTTCTATACGCCTTAAACGATAGCCATATATTTTTAGAACTGGTCGCTATGTGTAAAATGTAATTCTCTTTGCATGTCAAAAGATCGTTTCTGCAAATGTTTATCTCGATTAATATGAAATAGATGGAGAATAAGAGGTTTGTAAAAATAATTTGTACAAGAGTAGAGAAAGTCATGTGAGTGTAACACATCAGATTTTTAAATTTTAAAATTAATATTTAAACACATTAGTGACAAAAATAATAAAGTCCTTACTATAGAGACAGCCCATGGAAGCTCAGAGCAAACGACAGCAAAGTATGCAGTAGAATTAAGCGACAAATTATTGTGCAGTGCTTTAGAGAGAAATCCTGACTTCAAAGTTTTTTGTCCTGAGGATACATATGAGTATCTTCAAGGTGAAAATGTAGTGCTTCCTGAAGAAATTTCCCCAGAGTTAGCAAAGGCTTTCAAATTTTGCCCAATAGCACCTGTTGCGTGGAAAGATCCTTCCTTCTCAGCATACAAACCTTTTTTTTCTTATTTATTTTACGTCACTTTAACTACGTGGCCATATCGCGACGGATCTGTTAGAAAATACCACGAGGCTCGGTGTGTAGTGGACAGTTAGCCTTCTAGGTTTCATAGCTTGCTTCGTCACGTGTGCACAGTAACATGTGTATTTCTGCTTCTGTGACGGGCAGATGACAGCTGCGACACGTGTCCACAGAGACCTTACTGCTAGGCAACTGTACGTCTGTTCTACACGTACCGAGCAGATGACATTAGGGTACAACCTGCTTTCATTATCTCTGGGTAGATTTCAGAGCATTCGCTACTGCCTTTTACAGTCTGTTCAGTGACATTTTAGCTATTGGGGTAGAGTGCTTTATCTCTCAGGTAAAGCTTTAGCTGGTGGAGGTAAAGGGTACAAAGTATGGTGAACTCCTGCCGCGCGTGGCGCGCACGCTGGAAAATAGTCTTTCATTATCGATTTACCTCTCCTTTCTTCATACCAAATAAACACCAGCTCCTGCCACTATCTAAAGCCCTGTTTGCTTGGAAGGGCTCCCCCACCCACTAGCTAAAATGTCTCTGAACAGACAGTATTTTCAGTTTTACTATTGTTTCTTTAGACTTAAGTTGGAACTTTGGGTTGTGGTATTAAATATCCAGTTTCGTTTTTACCTTGGCGATTGATGGAAACCAAAAAAAAAAAAAAAAATCAGATGCGTTACACTCACATGACTTTCTCTACGCTTACACAAATTATATTTACAAACATTATTCATGTTAATCGAGATAAAGATTTGTGGAAACTGTCGTATTGCTAATTTTCTTGTATGTGTAAGGAGAATATGGTAGGCTTTAAGCGATAGTCAAATGTTTTAAGAGGTGGTTGTTATGTGGAGCATTCCATTCTCTTTGCATTACCAGGACATGAAAAAAAAAGAAAAGAATAAGGAATTTCCATTTGAGAAAAAGTATAACTATTGGAAAATTCAAACAAATAACAAGGAATATCTCAGAAATAATTCATTCAAAAAAAATATGGCATAATTGTGTGTTTTAACTAGATCTACCTTTTTGTGTAGAAAAATTAAATTTTGTATACCTCTTACGGTTTACCAGTTATGCAACAGTCATTCAGAATGAAGAGAACTTTTGGGGACATTCCCGGAAAATTCAAGATATACATTTTATTTGTCATGAAAATATCTTAAATATGTGATATTTCAATCAAAATCTTAGAAACGTTTTTAAGAAAACCAAAAGTTTCGAAAAATGCTTCGTGTAAAGCGTAATCTGTGAGGGTATTTTTTTTAAACAATCTGCATGACGCATCTTTGAAAGATACTGAACCTAAATACCAAGTTTGATATTTATCCGACTTTTCGTTTTTGAGTTATGCTGTTCACAGACATCCAACCACACAGATACACGGAACTTTTTCTAAAAGTGCTTTTTTTGGACATACTCAGGATTTCACGGCCGGCGCCATGACTAGTAATTCAATTATTAGTCATGTTTTTTTTGGATTCCGGGGTATTTCCGGTATTGTATATGTATTTCCGGTAAAATCTCGGTATCGAATTTTTGGGTGGAATGCAATACTTCCCTTGCTTACTATACGTGGTAGAGAAAGTTAAAAAGAAAGAAAGGAAACCAGCCAGATTGGTCGGCCTAGGGATATGAACCCGGGACTTCCTGGATGCGGACCATAAACGTTACTTCCCGAGTCATCCCGCTCGATCAGACGAACTTGTGTTAGCCCGTAAACGTCGTAAACTTACACCTGAGCATTTGGAGAAAATGATCACTGTATACTGCAAATGAAATTTCAATGACAGAAATGATATCCAAGAAGAATACACTTTGCAAGTACCAAAAAGTATAAGCTTAAAGTTAACAATCTTAGTGCATATTTTCGAAATTATAGAGTATATTTCAAATATTTGGACAGCATAAGTGCATGCATATTTTAGATACTTTTAGTGCATACAAATCCGATATCTCTGTCAGAAGAGTGGGAATTTTTCTGTAGCCAAGATTATTCGCTATCCTCCTCAGAGTCTGGAAGTATGAATGGTAGTGTAAATATATGTGTGTGTGATCTAATGCATAAAACCTAAAGAGAAACCAGAAATCCAATGACAACGGTATAAGCACCCAATATTAAAGTACTTGCGATGGCAAGTAGCCAATGAGATTGTCATCTCTAGTGAGATGCCTTGGTGGTCTGTCTGGAAAACAACTTGAGTCAATTGGGGAATAGAATGTCCACCGGCATCTGTCACAGTAGCTCAATGGATAGAGAATGGAAGAACAGTGTTCAAATTTCGGCTGTGACATTGAATTTTTCAGTTGACTCTATGTTAAACACTTCCCAAGACCAGGCTAAGTTCTCTAAAAAGTATAATTAATTTCAATGAATTACATATAATAATTAAAAATAAAACCGTATGCGAGTTAACACCATTGCGTATAGGCAACATGTTCCAAAGAAGGCCGCCGAAATGACCATTGCAGTTAATGGCGGGGTATAAAGGGAACAATTAAAAAATATGATGTGTTACACTCACATGACTTTCTCTACTCTTGTACAAACTATTTTTACAAATGCTTATTCTCCATCTACTTCATGTTAATCGAGATGTTAATCTTATTGATAATTTTCTTGTAGATGCAAGGGGAATTGCTAGGCTTTAAGTGACAGTCAAATGTTTTAAGAGCTGATTGCTATGTGCAGTATTCCAGTATCTTTGCGTTACCAGGACAAAAAAAAATGAATAACGAATTCCCATTTGAGAAAAAGTATAAGTATTGGAAAATTTAAGGGAATAACAAGCAATATCTCGAAAATAGTTCACTCAACAACAAAAAATGTACATGACATAAAGTGTGTATTTTAACGCGATCTACATTTTGTGTGAAGTAAAATTTTGTCTATCTCTTATGGTTTACCAGGTATGCAAAAGTCGTTCACAATGAAGAATACTTTTGGAGACATTCCCAGAAAATTCGAGATATACATTTCATTGTCATGAAAATAAATTAAACATATGATATTTTAATCAAAATCGTTAGAACCATTTTTGAGAAAATTAACATTTTCGACAAATATTCCATGTAAAGGGTAATATGGGGTGATTTTATATTGAGAAATAAACGAACTGCTATGATTTTGTGAATCTTCTATCGGCTTTTGCTTCAAAGGAATGCTGATTTGAACCAATTTCTTAAGATCGTTTCATTTTATTAATGCATATCTTATTACTCGTTATAGTAGCATTTTAAATGTTCCTATTTTAGTTTGTATTTCTTGTTTCCACAGTTTAAGCGCTGTATCATTTTATTCATTCATATATTATTTGTTATAGTACCATTTTCAGGTGTTTCTGTTCTTTGTTTACTGGTTTACGTTTTAAGACTTTCTATAATGCCTAGCGAGAAACGAACCAGTTTCAATTTTAATGTTAAGAAGTTGTTTTCCGTGAAAGCAGCTAAAGTGATTGCTGGTACTTGAGCCAAAATAACGACATATTTGGTGAGGTTAAAAACACACAGTGCACAAGCAACTCTGTGATGGCGTTATGTTTTTCGACTGTAATAAATATTGATGCTTGGAGTTCTGAAGTACTTGATAAAATTCTTCATTAGGCAATGATTTGCACTTAACATCAATTTCAAATTATGATGGTGTTATGCCATATCCGCCTTACTTGTGCGCTGATGAGGTTTGGCTGCAGAATATTGTAATTGATGATGTAAAAGTAATCTCAATGCAGTGACAAATAATTTTGCATTACAAGATATCATACGGAGGGATTTAGGCAGTGTGTTAAAAACATTTTTCCAGTGCTATCACTACGGTGTGTTTACTGCACAGTTAAAATCTATAGCTCTTATTTTTTATGTCCTGGACATGCAAAGAGAATGGAAAGCTCCACATAGCAACAATTGTTAAAAGATTTGATAATCACTTAAAGCCTTGCACCTACAAGAAAATTAACAATTAGATAGTTTCTACAAATGTTGATCTTAATTAACATAAAGTAGATGGAGAATCAGCGTTTGTAAAAAAAATCTGATGTGTTACACTCACACGACTTTCTCTACTCTTGTACAAGCTTTTTTACAAACTCTTATTCTCCATCTATTTCATATTAATCGAGATAAACATTTGCAGAAACGATCTTTTGACATGCAAAGAGAATTACATTTTACACATATCGATCAGTTCTAAAACTATTTGACTATCGCTTAAGGCGTACTATGTTCCCCATGTTTTGTATTTGCAACGGCAATATAAAAATACAGTAGCCTTTAAGCATAGACATATCTCTTAATAGCTGGTTGCTATGCGCAGCTCCATTCTCTTTGCCACAGATTAATACTCTTTGCATATCCAAGACAAAAAAATGAATAACGTATTCCAATTTGAGAAAATAAGTATTGAAACATTTAAGGGAATAGCAAGCAATGTCCTGAAAATGGTTCACTCAACAAAAAATATGTATATGACATAAATTGTGTATTTTAACGCGATCTACATTTTTTGTGAAGTAAAATTTTGTCTATCTCTTATGATTTACCAGTTATGCAAAAGTCGTTCACAATGAAGAATACTTTGGAGACTTTCCCAGAAAATTCAAGATATACATTTTATTTGCCATGAAAATACCTTAAACATATGATATTTTAACCAAAATCGTTAGAGCCATTTTTGAGAAAATTAAAATTTTCGAAAAATGTTCCATGTAAGGGTAATCTGGGGTGGGGGGATTTTCTTGAAAACCTTCGTGTCGCATTTCTGGAAGATACTGAACCTAAATACCAAGTTTGGTGTTTATTCGTCTGTTGGTTTTTGTGTTATGCTGTTCACAGACAGACACACAGATACACGGACATGTTTCCAAACATGTCTTTTTGGATTCAGGGGACCCCAAAACATATATTTCCGGTGAAATCTCGGTATCGAAGTTTGGGTGGAATACAATATATACGTAGTAGAGAAAGTAAAAATACAATGTCTTGTAATTAAGACCGTTTCACTTTGTTCTCCGCTATTTTCCAAGCACCAAATTTTACTTCATGTCTCCATGTGAGTAGGTGAGCACGCACCTGACCATCTGTGAAACTGAAGTTCCAGCTTTGCGGAAGAGTACCCACGTATTAGAAGATTTCAGTCCGAGCTCTTGTGTCTCCCAAAACGATATTAATGCTATTAGTGCGTGATGCAAGTTTTAAAAAATTACTGAGTAAGCTACCTTTAAATTTCCTGTTTAGTTTACAGGTTGTTAACTTAAGACGTGACCCTTGCTAATGGCTATTACTCTTGAGGAAGTAGGTATCTCTGCATCAATAACGCCTCCCATTACTTTCTTTTTATACTTAACTGTGTAATTTGCAGGGAATTGTAGGCAGGATTCTGTTAGTAGTACGGAAGTGTAACTGACCACCTCAACAACAGAGGTCTCGGGAAGCCAACCGAGTTTTCTAAACAGACACCATCCTGCAAGCGTTAAAAGTGAAAATCTTGTTTACAGTCGACAGTTCCGTTTGTCCACCCACGTCATCAATTTCACATGGGATTTTCCGTGGTGCTGGGCCCTTCAAGAACTTCAGGGAAGCTGCTTATGTACACGATGAAAGTGTCTAGTTTCCTTGCAAGCACAGGAAAAAGCCTTTAAGGATGATGTCAACATCCTAAAGAGCAGACGTTATCGTATGTTCAGTATTTAACATGTTTTGTAAGAGTATTAGTACTTGATAATTACCTGTCCTTCCACACATGCCGTATGTAAGCTAAAGTTGGAAAGTTAGAAAAAGACTCCATAACTCGTCTTTCTGTGTCGCTGCTCTAACCAACTGGGCTACCGTGGCAATATGACTGTACGACATTAAATTCCCCAATAAACTCACATTTTTTCCGGTAAATCACAAGGCGTTTTCAAATTAATTTTGAGATAACGTACCCCAATGACGACGTAAAATTTCATAAGCCCTTTAAGTCCAGGGCTTATAGTTAACCACTATTAGGTCAATCAAAGATAAGTAATTATTCTTCCACACATGCTGTGTAGGCTAAAGTTGGAAAGGTAGAATCAGAGCGAAAAATATTAGGATTGAATACGCTTTGCTTGCGGTACGAAATATACCACTATTTTGAGTTCTGCTATACAATCCAAATGACTGTAACAGAGAGCGTTTTATTCTGCTATGGTAGATACGGCGGACCTGTCTATGACACGGAGACACAGTTTCGGTGACGGGCATAACAAAGCATTATTATTATTATTATTTCCTAAAAGCCTTGTTATGTTCTCTACCACATGTATAGTACAGTATTGTATTCCACCTAAAAATTCGATCTCGAAATTTCACAGGAAATTAAAGCCAAACGAGCGGGATGGCTCAGGCGGTAAACTCTGTGGCCCACATTCGCGAGGTCCAGGGTTCAAATCACGTGGGCCGACCAACCTGTCTGAGGTTTTTTCGTAGTTTTCCTCAGTCGTCAATGTAAATACCGGATTGGATATTTAATACCACGACCCAAAGTTCCATCTTAAGTCTAAAGCAATATTAAAATGAAGAATAAGTGGTAATGGCGAATGCTATGCCATCTATCTACAGACAATGTAAGCAGTTAGACTGGACGGCACCCTAATGCCATCTGCACAGCATGAAGCAGGGATTACAGGGATGAGACCTAGAAGGCTAACTGTCCATCATATATCGTTCTAAGAGATATCCACCAACAAATCCGTCGCGATATGACCAAGGTGTTAAAGCGACGTAAAATAAAATAGAGTAAAAAAAAACTTTTGAAGCCGTACCCTTTGCTTCAAATTTTTATGCTGCTATCTCGAATTTGCATCCATTGTTTCGCCAACTGTCACAGTGTATAGCTATGAGTTCTTGGTCTCGGGTATGCGTTAGTGTAGTGTGAAAGGATAATACCAGTTTTAATGTTGACTCAAATATTCTGTTTGAAAAGAGTCACCGACTGTTGAATTAAATAATTAAACTATATGCATAATAATGAAGGGAAGCTACAGTTGCCGTAGGCTGCAGAAATGTTACTCGGAAAGATACCTAGCAATAGCCGCTAAATCTTTCTAACTCAGGTGCGTCACTAGGTGCTACACAACTTAAAATGAAACTAACTACCAGAGGAGTAATAACAGCAGCCGTTGCACGAGTAAAGTCACGTGATTTAGTAAGTAAGATTAAGTAAATAAGTCTGACTTAGAATTCACGCCTGCCTATCGCTACCCGTACCAACGTTCCTATACAAGCGATCCAATCCTAAAACTCTACTTATGGTATCTGACACTGTTTTCATGTGGTACCTCGCTCGAATCTAAGAATTTCATTCCATCTCTAACTTACGGAATTGTATTTTTTTTAAATTTATTTATGGACGCTCTTTAATTACTATGGTCCTTAGTGTCCCATTCTACATTGGGCCTGAAAGACTGGTAATTTTGCTCGGAGGCCTCTTTATCAGACTTGTTCTGTCCCGTGCCGTAAATCTACGACACGGGATCCGGGCTTTACTTTCCTCAAGAAAGCCATGCTAAGGATTTTTACGCCCGAAAATGGCGGATCGTAGAAAATGTTTGGCCAAAATGATTCACAGTTGTTTACAGAATATTTATACAATATAATTAAAAAGTAGAAAATTTTGTCATTTTCACCTAAAAACTCAGTTCCAGTGTCCCTTAAGGTACACTATGTGATCAAAAATATCCGGACACCCCCACAAACATAGTTTTTCATCTTAGGTGCATTGTGCTGCCACCTACTACCTAGTACTCATTATCCGCGATCTCGTGAAACAGCAGAATGGGACAATCCGTAGAACTCACGGACTTCGAACGTGGTCAGGTGATTGGGAGTCACTTGTTTCAGAAGTCTGTACGCGAGATTTCCACACTACTAAACATCCCTAGGTCCACTGTTTCTGATGTGATAGTTAAGTGGAAACGTGGAGGGACATGTACAGCAAAAGCGTACAGCCGACCTCGTCTGTTGACTGACAGAGCCCGCCGACATTTGAAGAGGGTTATAAAGAGTAATAGGCAGACATCTGTCCAGACCATCACACAGGAACTCCAAACTGCATCAGGATCCACTCCAAGTACTAAGACAGTTAGGCGTGAAGTGAGAAACCTTGGATTCCATGGTCAAGCGACTGCTCATAAGCCACACATCACGCAGAAAAATGCCAAACGACGCCTTGCTTGGTGTCAACATTACACGATTGAACAGTGGCAAAACGTTGTGTGGAGTGACGAATGTGGCAATCAGATGGCAGGGTGTGGGTATGGCGAATGCCCGGTGAACGTCATCTGCCATCGCTTGTAGTGCCAACAGTGAAATACGGAGGTTGTTGTTGCGTGGCACGATCACAGTGCAGAACTATATTGATATTTTAAGCACCTTCTTGCTTCCCACTGTTGAAGAGAAATTCGGGGATGGCGATTGCATCTTTCAACACGATCGAGTACCTGTTCATACTGCACGGACTGTGGCGGAGTGGTTACACGACAATAACATCCCTGTAATGGACTGGCCTGCACAGACTCCTGACCTGAATCCTATAGAACACCTTAGGGATGTTTTGGAACGCCGACTTCGTGCCAGGCCTCACCGACCTACATGGATACCTCTCCTCAGTTCCGCACTCCGTGAAGAATGTGCTGCCATACCCCAAGAAACCTTCCAGCACGTGACTGAAAGTATGCCTGCGAGAGTGAACGCTGGCATCAAGTCTAAGGGTGGCCAACACCATATTGACATCCAGCATTACCGATGGAGGGCGCCACGAAATTGTACGTCATTTTCAGCCAGGTGTCCGGATACTTTTGATCACGTAGTGTATTTACATGAGAAATAAAATGAATAGGTATAAAGAATTTTCTGCAAACAGCTTGTGAAGTTATCTCCATTCAGAATGGATTTTACATAGTTTTGTATAATGTGTAAACAATATGAGGTAAAAGAAAAACCATTACATAAAAATGCATTTCTCTTTAAAACACACATATTATACATATAATAGCTTTATTTTTGAGGCATCTAGTAAAATCTGATCCATTAGTATCAGTTTGAAATTTTGCTTTCTCTACTGCATATAATAAGTAGGGGAAGTATTGCATTCCACCAAAAAATTCTATACCGATATTTTACCGGAAATGCATGTTTTGAGGCTCCCTGAATCCAAAAAAGTGTTTTAGAAAAAGAACCGTGTGTGTGTGTGTGTGTCTGTGTGTGTCACTGTGTGACAGTGAACAGCATAGCTCAAAAACGAAAAGTCGGATAAATACCAAACCTGTTATTTAGGTTCAGTATCTTTCAAAGATGCGACACGAAGATTATCAAGAAAATGCCCCCCACCAGAGACTACCCTTTACATGGAACATTTTTCGAAAATGTTGATTTTCTCAAAAATGACTCTAACGATTTTGATTAAAATATCATATGTTTAAGATAATTTCTTGACAAATGAAATGCAAATCTTGAATTTTCTGGGAATGTCCTCAAAAGTCCTCTTTATTGTGAATGACGTTTGCATAACTGGTAAACGTAAATTTTATTGCACAAAAAAGTAGTTCTCGTTAAAACACACAATTTATGTCATATACACTTTTTGTGGAGTGAACCATTTCCGAGATACTCCTTGTTATTTGTTTCAATTTTCCAATACTTATACTCTTCTCAAATGGGAATTCGTTATTCGTTTTTTTTTATGTCCTGGACATGCAAAGAGAACGGAATGCACATAGCAACCAGCTCTTAAAAGATTTGACTAAAATTTAAAGCCTAGCAATTCTCCTTGCACCTACAAGAAAATTAGCAATAAGATTAACATCTCGATTAACATTAAGTAGATGGAGAATAAGCGTTTGTAAAAATAGTTTGTGCAAGAGTAGAGAAAGTCTTGTGAGTACAACACATCAGATTTTTTAATAATTGTCATATTTTAAGTGATGTCCCTATTCATTTGTTTCTCACGATGTCGTGGAAGGAAAACCAAATGTCAAAGCCAGCATCCCCTATTTTCCTGTAACGAAATGTGTAATGAACAGGCAGGAAGGTTTTAGTAAGTAAACAGATCAATCGTGTTTCCGCAAGGAGTATAGGTGATGCCAGGTGTTGTAACGGACACACTTCTCCCCAACCAAAGGACGATTTTGTTGCGACTGTTGCATGTATTCGATGCATACATATATAGATAGACCAGTGGAGAAGAGTGACACCACCTCTCTCGCTACAACCTTCGGTGCATTCCTAACTTGATTGTTTACTTACTAAACCCCTCTGCCTGGTAATGAAACTATTTCTGCAAAGGTTTGTCTTGATTAACATGGAATAGAAAGTAAAATGATATTTTATAGGAATGCTTTGTAGAAGCTATATAAAAATAGACGATAGCGGGTACGAGTAAGTCATGCGAATCATATATATTTTCTACGCTTTGACATTATTCGGTTTTAGAATGCTGATACAAAACGTTCCTTGAACCAAACGTTCCAAATTTGTATTCTTATGTCGGAAAACACGTATAAAGAGATGTGCAGACAGTGGTTAATTTTAATTTTATTGGAAGAAAAAAGCTTTATGTATTTCAGTTTTATGAACATGAGAAAATATTCAATTGTAGATGAACTGCTTAACATTTTCTAAAATAGTACAGCAGGTTTTAAATTATTAATAGCTAAACTCTCCTGAAAGTTTCAAAATATAAATTAAAATGCCCAAAGCATTTTTAACAGTGAAAGATGCTGCGGGGTGGGGGAGGGAAAAGAAACGAAAAAGAGCTGAGAAAAATGGAACGCTACATTAACTGATGTTATGAAAACAATTCTGTAGCATGAATGTACAAAGGCAGAAATTTGTTTACATAAAAGTAAACAAATATCACTGTTATCATCAACTTTCACGATTTAAGCCTTTAAGGCTTGTTCCGGTCTCTCAGAGATTTTCAATCAAAAGTTTAATCCATTTCTTCTTCGGTGTAACAGCATTCCTTTCACCTTTCTGGACCTAATCCATTGTAATCTGGAGATATACTCTCAAGATATTTCTAAATTGTTCTATTGTATCCATCAGCTTAAAATTTTTTAACTCGTTTCTAATAGCTATCTTCATTTGTTTTTATCTAAGAGCGTGCAACCGTCCACTACCCAAAAACCTCATTTCGGCTGCTTTTATAATCTTTTCTTCTCTTTTAGTTAAGGCACAAAACTCACAGCCATACACAATAATGGGACTATCATAACCTTGTAAAAGTTTAGCTTAGTTTCTCTTCTAGTGTAAAGTTAAATTTTCTAACTTTATTAAAAAGATGCCTTTTAAAATATAGGATATAACAGCACAGATAGTTACACTATTAACCTGTTCAATGGGTTTCCCATCCAAAATTGTTTTAACCCTGAAGGTGTTTAATCCGTTAAATACTATTGTTTTTGTTGCTTTGTATTAAAATTGTAACGTACATAATGTTTTTATTTGAAACAAGTAATTATTTGTGATTTTTAGACTAATTTTACCGATGTACTGCCTTAAATTGATATTTGGACTTACGTGCTACGATTATCATCTATATTCGCAAATAGCCCAGAACATTTCTCTTTCAGTATATTTAAGAAGGAAGTCTCTGGTCTTGGGAACAACATTGACATCATACGAACGCATGCCAAAGCAGCCTACGATGAATGGCGCACCCAAACCACCTGGTGCGCGCTTTGGGCGAATATCAGGCTCATTGTGGTAGAGAACACATGGCCCATCCCCGGCCATAGGAGGTGCTTGGACTAAGGTGGCAATTAGGTACCTAAGGTAAGCCTCCACACGTGGGAGGGTCCCTCATTTCGACAGAAGTCACCCACGTGGTCTGGATTTCTCCCACAATAACAGCGACCAGCTGAATACTAAAAGCTGCCAAGATAAAAAGCATTGAAAGGGTCATCTACTGGAAAATGTTCTCAACATAGTCAAGCCTATTTATTTTCCCACCAAAGCGTGCAAGCAACGCACGTACTAAAGTAACAAGTGTTCGATCTATTGCTTCCATATCAGTAGTCCGCCAAGGCATAATTGACAGACAGGGCCACCGGTTGTCACATGGCAGCCGGTACGTACACACTAAAGGGACAGAGCAGAAAGACAATGTGGAATTCTACGAAGAAATTGAGACAAAAATGAGGAATGGTATAGGTGTAAAATTTCTTGTGTTATAACCATAAACCAATCAGGAGGCCCTAGCCTCATCACACTTTCACGCTGATGTTTGTACCTAGGCCTGGCGAACCGGTTGAGGGTCAAGTTGACGTTCTGCTAAAAAGTCCCTCACTGACCTTGAAGAAATCCGCCGGCTTAAGAGATTGTATCACAGCCGGACGTTGCGAGCACGGACGAATTTATCAGATGAAACTCGTAAACTTGTTTGCGATTTTATCAGATTATTCAACGAATAAAATGATATAGTTTATAAATAAATAATTAATTTCTTACTTGTACGTTTAAAATCAAATCACCATTGTGTCAGATCACGCATACTAAATGGACGAATAATCGGAAGTGTTGGGGAATTCTAACCAATAGTATCTACCAACATTGCGAATGAGAAAATAGCTAACCTCAAAATTAATATAAGCAAAAATCAGAACACAAAACACTTTTTTTTTCCAAGAACATAATTCACTTGGAAACTGGCATTAATTAAAAACACAACTTGATAACGTAGTCCATTAATCACTGCATACTGATACTGTTACGATTCAGTAGCGAGTTGAGGTTTTATCCAATAAAATCGAATCCTTGCAAGCATATTATTCGATAAACGATCATATTTGGTCGATATCCGAGGTATTGATAAACGTTATTATCGAACACGCGGCGTATGAATAGAATAGTCCATGTAAAGCGTTGTTTGATGCGAGGAGAATTTCTAAAAATCTTTGACTTGTATCCTTAAAATATGGACTTAGATACGATGTATTATAGTATTTATCACTATCTCCCTTTTTGAGCTATGCCTTTTACAAATAACCTGCCATAAACATTCATATATTTGTTGCTATATATTCAGATAAAGTTGCTTTTCTCGGATTGGGAAACTTCAAAAACATATTTCTGATGAATTTTTTGATGGAGTACAATATTTGCTCTACCTATCACAGGAAAGCGGCATAGGTAGTGAGAATGGCTGCCCTCACTTGGTAAGTAAACCTCGTTTGTAATACTAGTGGAAGCGCTACAGACGATATTTAGGTCCAAGGTGAGAAAAGAGTATAGTAATGAAATTTAAAATGAAATAAATTTTACTGAAATCTAAAATTCATACTCCTAGAATAAGAACCTTAAGCTAAGATTCGAAACATTAGAAGCTTGCGTCACGCCAACGCTTCGATACCTACGCTGTCAGACTTGGACGTTCTCAAAAGGACATATACAGAAGATCCAAGTAGGTCAACAGAAAATGGAAAGGAAAATACTAGGCGTTAGCGTCAAAGACAGATTAAAAACATTTAGAATATGCAGTCACCACACCACAGGTCAAATGGAGATGGGGAGAACACGTAAACAGGATGCAGCTAGACAGGTGGGCCTGTGGCACTACGATATGAGACCTAAAGCCAGAATGAAGGAGCAGAGAGTGTCCGCGACAAAGATGGGATGAGTGATGGATGTGGAAAGAAGGAAAGGTACACTAATAGGAATATTAATAAAATAGTTAAACCGAGCGGGATGACTCAGGCGGTAACGTTTGTGTCCCGCATTCAGCAGGTCATGGGTTCGATTCCCGCCGCCGAACTTCCTGCTCCATGGGTTTTTTTTCGGATGCTGGGAAGGTTCATTACATCTCCCGAATTTCCTGTCCCTCAATTACAACTACATTCTCATTTCACTTCTCCTTCTGCTGGGTCTGTTTCAGGGTTGAAAGTGTCGGCGTTGCAAGGCAGGGGAAAAGATGCTCTATGTAACCCTTGGTTCCCGGAATGTGGGGTCTCCGAGTCCCGGACTGCCCAAGGGATGTGTAGCCCACAGGGTGGAGCCGGTTGCACCAGCTGCCAGCCAGGGAGTTTCAATCTGCAAAATGTAGGGACCCTGTCCTCTGCCCTGTCTTGCCTCCTAGTTCGACCGCCCTCTGTCTCCTCTCACCTCACTCCATCAGGGGCTTCAGGCACAAAAGATCTTGTAGGTCGAGGTGCTAAGTCCCCCTACGCAATTAGTCCTAGTCCAAAATAGTTAAAGAGAAGCGAATAAGTAAGATAAAAGTGTACAAAAATGCCAACAAGTGCAGTGAAGTGGCCGAAGCTAGGCTATAGAACAAAATTAAGGTCTGTTCTATATAACTTTACCCCATATTCCTTAACTGTCACGTGCACTGTCACCTCTCATTGGCTGCTGTCTTGGAATGGTTGTTGTGCGATACTAACTAGTTCCTTAATTAGCGTTATCATTTATCTTAATATATTGAAGAGAACTGTCAAATTTACTGTTAAATTTCACAACTGGATGAATCAAATATACTATGTAACAGAGTTAATACATCTGGAATGCAAGTAAACATCAACAAACAGGTAGGATGATCCTTCGGTTTAAACCTGCCTCTTAGGATGACAAAGTACGTGCATCTATCGTAACAGTATGTTTATATCGCTTTTACCGCCTGACCTGGCATTACATGAGGGTTGTACAGTGGGCTTCAAATATTTTTCGATGGGCCAAGGGGTGTAGAGGAAGAGGGGGAAGAAATTTCTTCTCGACTAGTCATGCCTGGCTATAGCCAACAACAAGTGCTGGTCGTCTCAAAGGTGACATTTACTTCTGTGTATGCATTCAGCGACCTGACTCTAAGAAGAAAGAAGACGAAACCAAATACTTTTCTCTTTACTAGAACTATTCAAGCGAAATAAGTTAACATATTCTTTGCATAATATGTTGTTTAAAAATCATATATTGCACTCTTTATGCGGGTGCTACACAAGTTTAAGATTCAGTAATTTTCTTGAGAGGTTCGCATAATGTATATCTTGTTTCTAACATCAATAGGTAATTATCCCATGTAGGATTAGTTTTAAACCAATAAATTTAAACTATTTTTAAATGAGTTTGTTGTGTAGCGGAAAATGGTCGCTGGGCGAAATTTGTAGCGGGAAATCGTCGTTCCTGGATTGTTGTGGTCTTCCGCAGTGTTCTTCCTCGGCTATTGGTGCTCGTCGGTTGTTGCGTATTCCATTCCTAACTATATCTAATTATTAATTCTCAGGTTATAGTGGGTGAGGCAAGTTTAAGAAATACACTGTAATTTTCTGTTAATAAATGAAGTTTATTCACTATTGAAATAATCATGGGCCCTAGCTTTTCCGATTATTATAATTCCACCACTTTAAATTAGTCAAGACACTAGCTATCTGCACACGCACTCCCACCCTTGTGCACCCACGTGCATCTGTAGCACCTCGTGTCGACATGAGTTCTTGAAGATCAGTTAGACAGAGTGAGTGAGTGGGCTCTGAGGCCTTGCCTGCCCTTATATACGGGAGCCTAGTGACGCTCACCTCTGCGTTTAAAAATGTAACGACGTTCCCTATTGGTCCTCAGACTGCGTTACCTTAACATGTATGAGAATGTGTGGCTTCAGATCCGTGCGCTTAAACGCCATCTTGTAGCGTTGTGGAGCCAGTTCCATATCTCCGTCTCTTTCTTTTCTCTATCTGTCTCATGCTATTTCTCCGTACCGTTACCGATTCCCTGCCTGTTGGCTTGGTGAAAGGTACGCTCTTTATGTTTTCCGGAATTTTTGTTAGCTCGCCCGTTTCCTACAACCAGCTGTGAACAAATGTTAGATGTTGAATATTTTAACATGTTAGTGACTTAAATTATTACTGTACAATTCTTATATGTATGGTTCCCCTTTCATATATACAATTCCTATATATGTATAAGGTATTCCCTTTCAGTTGCTAGTAATAAATAATAGTGTTAATAATAATTATCATAATTATCATTAATGGAACATTCTACGAGTACTTTGAGGGTATTTATTACCTTGAATATAAGTTCGTTTTGCTTTTTAATTGTCATAGATATCGATCACAACGTTTAGCACTAAGTGTGTAGCTCCATACAGTTGGCACATTCAGTTCTGATAATATTCAAGTAATGTTTTAAAAATATGGCAGCAAAAGTAATATTAATGTCAAACTGTTGAAGCAGTTTGCAAATAATTAAGTACAACATTAAATTTTCTTCAAAATGAGATATATTTTGCGTTTGTTACTGAAAAACGAATAAAGATTGTTTTATTTGAAACATAATTCCCCTTACATGCATACTCACAAGAGAAAGGAAGAAAAACCGTGCCAGTCGTATAGTGGACGTAGAGTAAAAACACCTATTTAGGTATTGTATACAAAATGTTAATAGATACGAGGAAACAACCTTTAGCCCAAAATATGCAGTGTCTATATAGCTGTTTTATTCGGTTAGAATAACACATAAGCTAAATTTCAAAATAGTGACCCGAAGTGTTAATGCAGATAGGTTGATGTGCTTTTGTTGCAATTGGTTCATTTGAAAGCACCCTATTTTGAAAACTAAATTGCTTTCAAGTTACAAATCTGAAGATCCCCCCCCAAAAAAAGGCTTTGTATTACGATTCACGTTTTGCATTCTTAAAATGCTTCTCTTCTCTGGTCTAGAATAGAATGGAATGTGTAACGGAGGGGACTCGACCACGATCCAGTGAATGAGGATATTGTGCTTGTGTCCCTTGAGAGAGGGACGAGGTGAGAGATACCGAGCGGCCGGAACCAGGAGTGACGGCACAGCAATGACAAAGTTCCTAAAATTTCCAGATTGAGACACCCTGACAGTTGGGCAGGCAAACCGGGGACCCCACCCCATACAGACGGTCCAACGCCCCCCCCCCAAGAAGCGGTTCCTATACCCTGTCGACCAGCCGAAGACAGAGAGACGGATAAGGTTCCACAGAGAGAATTATTTTTCTGTGCCACGCCGCACCGGAATGCCATCGCCGACACTTCCAACCCTGAAACAGACCTAACGGGGTTAAGGATGAATGAAATGAGGAATGGAACGATATTCGGGGGCTGAGAGAAATCATATCAGCATTCGCCCGGAAAAACTCTCGAAAAAAAATCCGTGAGTCAGATTGGGCGGTAGCCGGGAAGCGACTAGGGACCTCTCGAATGCAAGTCGCACATGTTATTGCGGCGCCACCTGGAGGTAAACTGGAAGATCCGTAGTTCAAATCTCGGCTATGACATTGAATATTTTAATCTGATTCTATCTTTCCAACCTTGTCCTACACACGGCTTGAGTGAAAGAGTGTTCTTGTTAATTGAGATGAAACTGCCGTTACCAACTTCGTTGTAAGTATAAGAAGAATACAGTAGCTCAAACGACAATCAGATTTTTATGTGGTGTCTTTGAAACTCCACGCTCTTTGCATTACCACGAGAATTATGATTAGGAAGAATTATATTTAAATATAGATTAAATTATTATTTTAAATTGAACAAACTAACGTGTTGCATTCACATAATTTTCTCTTCTCACCATTCTACAAATTCTTTTTTCTAAATCTCATTTTTCTGTTTACTTCTTATAATCCAGATAAACTTGAAAATCACATTTAGCTCATCTGTAGTGTGATGGTCAAGAGGTCCCGAGTTAGAATCTCGGTTAAAGTGAAATACTTGGGTAAAGTTTTTTTCCATCTTATCCTGAGAAGGTGAATGTTATATTCTAATTTATAGGGACCTCAGGCCCATTTGAGCATCATTTTAACAATTTGGTGCATTCACCGTCCGTAATGGCCTACCCGGTTAAATGACTTTAATTAAATACCAAAAGAAAAAGTTCACATTTACACGTTTCGTTGTAGTATATGTAGATAAAGCGATGGTCACATTTTCAAAAAGCATGTCACTACGTGATGCTTTAAAATTCCATGCTGTTTGTATGACCGCGACAAAAACAAAAGGAATAGCGACTTCTCAGTTACAAAAACTATTCAAACCAATAACAAAAAATATCTGGGAATTAGTTAATCTCATAAAATATATGTATAACAAACTGCGTGCTTTAACGGGGTCTGCATTTCTTGTGTAGCAAAATTTGTCCAATCTTTTAGAGTTTACCAATTATTCAAAAGTTATTCAGAATGAAGAAGGCTTTAGAGACTCTTCTCAGTCAGTTCAAAATATATATTTCGTTTGTCATGAAAATATTTTAAACGGCGAATATTTTAATCAAAATCATTAGAGCCATTTTTAATAAAATAAATTTCAAAAATTTTCCGTGTAAAGGGTTGTTCAGACATGGAGAGATTTTCTTGAAAATCCTTGTCGCAACTTTAAAAGATGCTGAACTTAAATATCAAGTTTGGTATTTAACCGACTTTTCGCTTTGGATTTATGTTGTTCACAAGGACGCAGGCATATGGTGGTTTTACCCTAAAATATATGTTGCATTCGCATGACTTTCTCTACTCACTCTTCTTACAAAGTTTATTTTACACCTATGTCATGTTAATACCCATAAGCCTTCATCACTTATTTTCACAATTCGTTGTAGGTATAACCAGAACATATTAATCTAAATCGATAACCAAATCCCTCAAAGCTGATCGCTACGTGATAGATTTGGACTGATTGGCTACGGAGCGGACTCGGCACTGATCCACATAGTGGATATTGTGCCTACGCTCCACAAGGGGGCATATCCCGGAGGCAGGATGAGGCGAGACAAGATACCTGGCGTCTGGAACCAGGAAAAACGGCACAGGAATGGCAGGGTCCCTAAGTTTTCAGATAGAGACTCCCTGTCAGACGGACAGGCAGACTGGGGACTCCACCCAGCACAGAGGGTGTCCAACGCCCCTCGAGGAAGTTAGGATATTCCCGACAGCCAGCCGAAAGCTAAGGGACGAAGAAAGTCACAAAAAACATCCTTTTCCCCTGCCACACTGCACCGAAACACCATCGCCGATACTTCCAACTCTGAAAGAGACCAACGGATGAAAGATGAAGGGAAATTAGAATGGAGATAAAATGGAGGTCCGGAAATTCGGAGATGTGAGAATCTTCCCCAGCACTCGCCTGGCGACCCGGGAATCCCCCCGAAAAAGCCTATGGGTTAGGAAGGTCGGCCAGAGGAATCCAACCCACGACCTCCCGAATGTGAGCCACAGACGTGATAGCTTTGAAATTCTGTTTTCTTTGTATGAACACGAGAAAGAAAGAAACAAAGAAACAAGGAAAGAAAGAAAGAAAAACAATAGCTATTTGCAGTTGAGAGAAGTATAAAGTATTTGAAAATTCAAACTAATAACAAAGAAACTTTCAGAATAGGTAAAATATAAAAGTTATTTGACATAAAATATAAATCTGATGTGTTACACTCACATGACTTTCTCTACTCTTGTACATACTATTTTTACAAATCTCCATCTACTTCATGTTAATCGAGATAAACCTTTGCAGACTCTATCTTATTGCTAATTTTCTTGTAGATGTAAGGGGAATATATATTTACAAGGGGAATATAGAAATACAGTAGCCTTTAAGCACATACATATCTCTTAACAGCTGGTTGCTAGGTGCAGCACCATTCCCTTTGCCACAGATTAATACTCTTTGTATATCCAAGACAAAAAATGAATAACGAATTCCCATTTGAGAAAATAAGTATTGAATAATTTAAGGGAATAACGAGCAATATCTCGAAAATGGTTCATTCAAAAAAAGAAATGTATATGACATAAATTGTATATTTTAACGCGATCTACATTTTTTGTGCAGTAAAATTTTGTCTATCTCCTATGGTTTACCAGCTTTACAAAAGTCGTTCACAATGAATACTTTTGGAGACATTCCCAGAAAATTCGAGATATACATTTCATTTGTCATGAAAATATCTTAAACATATGACATTTTAATTAAAGTCGTTGAAGCCATTTTTGAGAAAATTAAAATTTTCAAAAAAAATTCCATGTAAAGGGTAATCTGGAGTGGGGGGATTTTCTTGAAAACCTTTGTGACGCATCTCTGAAAGATACTGAACCTAAATACCATGTTTGGTGTTTATTCGACTGTTCGTTTCTGAGATATGCTGTTCACAGGCACACACACACACACACACACAACATGTTTCGAAAAATGCTTTTCTTGGATTCAGGGGGTCTCAAAACATGTATTTCCGGTGAAATCTCGGTATCGAATTTTTCGGTGGAATGCAAATCTTCCCCTACTTACTAAACGTAGTAGAGAAAGTAAAAATAATCAAAGAAAAAGGTTTCTTAAAAATGAAAATAATGGCAGTGCAGCAGGACTCCATCACCAGGTCACCAGGTTAGAGTTCGTAAAGTCAAGTTTAAGTTTCTACCAGCGTAAAGGTTAAGGAATATCTTTCACTACGTTAGATGAAAGTTCCAACGTTAAAACCCGAAGGCTATAAGTTTTACAAAAAATATCTTAACCATGCCTGTACCAAGTTATATTATCGTATTAATTAGTAATAAAAATGCTTAAACATGGTTACAGGTAGTCCTAAGTCCGCAAAATCAGAAGGAAATATTGGTTGTAATTAAGTGGGAATGCCCATGTGCGGCCTCGGAAGTTTTAGTCCATCGTCGAGGTGCGTCCCTGGAATTTTGTAGTGATCGTCGATGTGCGGCCCAAAAATACCTGCATTACGCTATACCTAAATAAAAACTATTTATTTAGATATAGCAGACTTGGGACCACCTGTAATGAAGTGTAAATATTTTATTGCTAATTAGTATGAATATATAACTTGTTACAGGTAATGCTACATATTGTTTGTAAAGCTTATAGCCTTCGTCTTTTAATGTTGGAATTTTCGATAAGGTGGTAAAAAGTACACTATGTGATCAAAAGTATCCGGACACACCCACAAACATACTTTTTTCATCTTAGGTGCATTTTGCTGCCACCTACTGCCTGGTACTCATTATCCGGTACCTCAGTAGTCGTTAGACATCGTGAAACAGCAGAATGGGTCACTCCGTCGAACTCACGGACTTCGAACGTGGTCAAGTGATTGGGTGTCACTTGTGTCAGAAGTCTGTACACGAGATTTCCACACTCCTAAACATCCCTAGTCCACTGTTTTTGATGTGATAGTGAAGGGAAACGTGAAGGGACATGTACAGCACAAAAGCGTACAGGCCGATCTCTTCTGTTGACTGACAGAGATCGCCGACATTTGAAGAGGGTCGTTAAGAGTAATAGGCAGACATCTATCCAGACCGTCACACAGAAAACTGCATCAGGATCCACTCCAAGTACTATGACAGTTAGGCGTGAGGTGAGAAACCTTGGATTCCATGGTCAAGCGGCTGCTCATAAGCCACACATCACGCAGGAAAATGCCAAACGACGCCTCGCTTGGTGTAAGGAGCGTCAACATTACACGATTGAACAGTGGCAAAACGTTGTGTGTAGTGACGAATCACGGTACACAATGTGGCGATCCGATGACAGGTTATGAGTATGGCGAATGCCCGGTGAACGTCATCTGCCAGCGTGTGTAGTGCCAACAGTGAAATTCGGAGGTGGTGGTGTTATGATGTGGTCGTGTTGACCTGGAGGGTACTTGCACCCCTTGTTGTTTTGCCTGGCACGATCACAGCGTAGACCTACATTGATACTTTAAGCACCTTCTTGTTTCTCACTGTTGAAGAGCAATTCTGGGATGGCGATTGCATCTATCAACACGATCGAGCAACTGTTCATACTGCACGGGCTGTGGTGGAGTGGTTACACGACAATAACATTCTTGTAATGGACTGGCCTCCACAGGGTCCTGACTTGAATCCTATAGAACACCTTTGGGATGTTTTGGAACGCCGACTTCGTGCCAGGCCTCACATTGATACCTCTCCTCAGTTCCGCACTCCGTGAAGAATGGGCTGCCATTCCCCAAGGAACCTTCCAGCACCTGATTGAAAGTATGCCTGCGAGAGTGAACGCTGTTATCAAGGCTAAGGTTGGGCCAACACTATATTGACTTCTAGCATTACCGATGGAGGGCGCCACGAACTTGTACATCTTTTCAGCCAGGTGTTCGGATACATTTGATCAAGTAGTATATCTCCTTGACCTTTACGCTGGTAAATACTTAAATGAAACTGCAAACTCTAACCTGGCGATGGTGCTCTGCTGCATTGTCATCGTTTTCATTAAGAAATCCTTTGGATTAATTCCCTTTGGACTAATCTACTTCTCATGTAATGTTTCGGCTTCTTTCCTCGTTAGAGTGTTACCTACTAAGTTTTTGTCTATTTAGCAACATTTTCGAGTCGTTTTCATGATTTTGTTTTAAGTTACATTTCAGTGTTTGATTTGAGTTACTTAATTTAAGATAGTAGTTAATGCCTTGCTGGTACAAATCCGTCTTGACAATCCATTTTGAATGTCTTATATCTTTATGATATTGAAATTTGTATCTCTTTGAGGATCAGATCCCTTTTGACTCATCACATCAAGGCTCTCGATGGTGTGTGTTCACGACGAACACTAAACTGCCACGAGTGTGTGTGTGTGTGTGTGTGTGTGTTCTTTCAGACTGCATCCATGACCAAGTTACATTTATCAATGGCCCCTAGGGGCATTGTATGTACGCGGTGTCGAAGGGTGACATCACATTTATGTAAGCTCAGGTCCTGGACTCACTGGACGATGTAATAAAACATCCCGGGGCGCTTTTGGACGTGTTTGGCTGATCAAGTTTTCGTCTTGTCCGCATCTCACGATCCCCTAATTAAGTATATCATATATTCTTGGGCAGCACACCGATAATCACACCTCGACGATGGACTAAAACCTTCGGGGCCGCACATGGATTGGAAATGGAATTACGGGTCGCTCATGGACATCTATGCCTCAAGAGTTAACCCTACTATAAAGGTAGAAGGCCCTTGTCCTTCAGGGTTGTCATGCCCTTATCTTATCTTAGAAAGGGATTTGAATTTTTAGCAGACATTGGTGAAACTTAGTGCCAGTCATTCACTTGCCTACAGCTCTCTACTAAGTTTCTCTAGGCTTCAAATCAAATGGTGCAGAAAACAACGACCTAGGTGCGCAAGGACGTCTGTCAGTTTCTCTTACGTGTTGCGCCTCAGGCCTAGGCAGATTCCTCAGCTATTAGTGAACTAGTTCTCTCCTAGTCTGCCTTTCTGAGAAATGAATACTTCAAACTAATTTCTCCTTACTGAAAATTACATCTGCATTCTTTAGTTTATTAACAGTGTTATTTACCTGGTGCGCTTTATTACATTACTAGCTTATTGCGCGGCATTATACGGACATATTCTTGAGTAAGGATAGGGATAAGTTTTGCAAGTCCTGAGTAGTTTCAATTTTTCATATTGAGTGCCCCCAACATTCAGTTACATCATGAACTTCATTCAGTAGAATCTATGAATGTATTCGTTTCCAGCTTTTCCTCAATCGCCGTAATGAGGCAGTATTTTTAACACTTAAATGATTTCAGTCAAATTATATGGTATGTAAATTCAATAACAGCCCGCCTTGAAGCAATATGTGTGTGTAATAATTTGTAAAATGTATTTAACAGTCATTGCATATGCTTATATTATTGTAAACATGTTCAATAATGTTATGTGAATGTATTACATAATAATGTAGGAGCTGTGAGAATAATAAATTAAAAGTTGCTAATAATGAGGTAACCTAGAGGCAATAATGAGTTTGAGAGTTTAATAATACTACTTCTGATTATTGGAGTAACAATAATGTAATTTTAGTGACAGTTTATAAAATAGCCAATCAACAACCAGAAAAAGTTTTAGTTCAAAGAAGGTATTCTATTGGATTAGGAATAACCAATCATAGACTTGAAATACAGGAATTTACAAGTTTAGGAGATTGAAATCAGTTCGGTTAATGCAGACAGTGCTCATAATTGGATGCGTTGCTGGTGCGTCCTCGAGAGATTTAATACGTATTCGTGTGAGACGAAAAAAATAAGTTTACGTATTAAAAAGTGTAATTAATTAATAAAAAGAATCTCACAGCTCTCTATATCAGTGAACTGTTATTTAAATCGTATCAAGCATTAATAAAAGGAGTGAAGTAAAATTATAATCTGTGTAGGCCTACATTCTTGTCGCATCACAATCCTACTAAGAGAAACGTGTCTCTAACAATAATACTGACGCAGGCGAGGCAAACATAAATATATAATATTTAAAGAAAAAGTCAAATTACAAAGTTAATATTTTTTTAAGCTTGGGGCAAAGGCCACCTGAAAGTACATTTGGGGCGAAGGCTCCCGAAAACTGTTTACACTATACGTGCGGTTACAACCAACTTCAAGTGTTTGGCTCCCCAACAGTTGAAATATAATACAACTCCTTCAATACAACATATTTCAAATTGGTGCCAAAGCGTGGGGCTAATAACGTAAAGATACTATCTACTTCAATAACTAACCAATACCGGAGAGATAGCCTAAACTTAGGTCTGGGACGTTTGCTTCACAAACTTCCTTTCCCATCATTTCCCACCGACTGCGGTGTCATATGTAGTAAGGACATATATGGGTTAAACCCTACTAAAACATCTACGTGTTGCACTCACATGACTTTCTTTTTCACTCTTCTACAGAAGCTTATTCTTCTATTTAATCAAGATGAACTTTCAATACTAATTTACACATTTCGTTGTAGGTATAAAAATAAAGTAGCCTAAAAAGCGAGTCGCTATGTGATAGTTCTGAAATTTTGTGCTCCTCGCATGGCCACGAGAAAAAACGAATACTTACCACTTGAAAACCTATAACAAAGAATAACTCGGGAATAGTTAACGTCACACACAATTTATTTCACTTAAACTATATGCTACAACGATGTGTATATTTTTTGTGGAGTAACGTTTTGTCTTGGTTTACCAACCAAGCGGGATGGCGGAAGCGGATATGTCTGTGGCCTGCATTCGGGAGGTCCAGAGATCGATCTCCTGCGACCACCCACTCTGGCCCATGGGGTTTTCGAAGTTTCTCTGGGTCGCCAGGCGAATGTTGGGGTGGTTCATTTTCTACCACGATTCTCTTTCCTCTCATTCCCTGTACCCACCATCTTTCTTGTCATCTGTTTCAGGGTTATAGGACCAGGCGACGATGTTCGGCGGGTTGCGGCTGGGTGGTGGCTTGCGCTCTGTAAAGGTTTCTTCCTTGGCGTCGCTGTGATACCGCTCAGTTAGGTCTCCTAATGTGAGGCTCCGCTCCCGGCGACCCCGGAGTTTGGTGGCTTGTGAGCACGGATCGTGCGGGTCGGATGCTTTTATCTGGAAACGTTGGCTCGCGCTCGTCGAAATCCGGATCTGGTCACCCTTCGGATCTCTCCCCTCAACCTTCCCTCCCAAGGGTTACTGTGCTCTGCCGCTGCTCCAGAAGCCCCTCCGTGTTGCGTACCTTTACCTTGAGACAGTACTTTCTGCGTAGCTAAATATAAAATTTTAAGCATTGAAGTGGTATACTTTATAATGTTATTTGTGTATGTATGCTTACTTCACGTTGTGAAGCCATTTTGTGACGTGATTCTTTATAATGTTTGTTAGCTCCATCTGGTGTTAGCAATTTGCGGCAGTATTAGTGTTTGTTTGAAAGAATGCTACTGTTATTTTATTTAATTTTTGTTCACTGTCCTCCGGCTAGCTATGATCTTTTTGGTCGAGCACATCTCTTTATACAGGTTGTGTAAACGGAAAGGAGTCTTTTATCCAAAGATAACACTGATGAAGGAATTTGTTTTACACTTTTATTGTCGAGCACAGTCACTATCACATTTACACATTGATCTTGACACTCGCCAAACTGAAACTGTTATAACAACTTATTTACTGATCATTCTTAATTCGCGTACTTCAACTGTTTGTATAATTAACTTTACAACACTTTAGATTTTTCATAATTCTGCTACGCGTAACTTGTGAATCGATAGCCGACGTGTACTCTGCTGAACTGACGGACTGAAGGAGACGTGTATCATGCAAATATTTTCGACGAACTGACGAACTCTACCTCTAACCTAGCCCTTTTATACTCCTACACCCTGATATGCCTAAAGATTATAACTAAGTTGCAATTGGCTAATAAAACGCGCCAACATTAGCGACTATTTTTATATCCAATGAAAATTATGAATACATATGCTCTAGGGACAATGTTCCAGCAAATTCTACAGAAAAACGCGCCAACATTACGTAACTTCCTCGTCTCTAATAATGATAAACAGCTCACCCCCTCGCTGCATTATTGCACGCTATTATTGTCAGTTTCAGTAAGGCAGTATAGACCCACTTCTCAACAATAATTACAATAAACAAAATCTCAAATTAATGTCACACAAAAATGCATATTCATACTATAATCATTCTTTACATTTAAATAATTTATGATACAAATTACTGCATCACCATAGGGAAAATAAATATTAATTACACTAAGAATAGTATTATTAAATAAGACTGGGAAGTGAGTATTACATGTAAAGGTGAAAATGTGTTGAAAAGACAGAATCAGCAGCAGGCAGGAAACGGGGGTTGGTTTTTCCCTTATTCTAACCGTGAGAAGAGAATGAACTTTGTTAGTGTACCGTTAGTTTGCCTGTAAAGCAGATGTATAGAAAAAGGTCAGTGTTCTTAAAGCACCACGCATCCAATAAGAAAGAAGGTAGACATTATGTGATAGTGAAATGGAGAGATAAGAAATTTGAAATAAAGAAACAGGAGAGTTTAGAAAACACTTCTTCTTCGTGGTAGTTCCTTGCAGGTTGTTCGGAAAACAAATGTGCCGGTGGATAGGGGCGATGGTGTGAAGATCAGCAGTAAAGAAATGCGCGTATGTGTGTGGCGAGGTATTATCAGGAGTCGGATTTTAAAATGGCGAAATGAACCAAACCAACAAAACTAAATCCAAGATCCATGCAAGTCCCTGAGCTAGCATCGAACCCGAGACCATTCCTGCAAATCCCGTGCCACCAAAGTGTCGCACAGACCTACACAGGGCACTGCCGCAACCTTTACCTTTTACGGTTTACCAATTACACAAAAAGCATTCAGAATGGAGAGGACTTCATAGGCTATTCCCAGAAAATTCAAGATAAACATTTTGTCCTGTACAAATCTTAAACACGTACTTCAATCAAATCGTTAAAGCCATTTTGGGAAAAACTAAAAATAACGAAAACATTTCCATGTAATAGGTAGTTTGGTGTGGGGTTATTTTCTTGAGAATCTTCGTGTCGCATTCTTGTAAGATGTGAAGAAGTTTTATTGTCTTTACGTTGTTTGCACCAGATTTGGGAGCCTATTTGAAGTAGGTTGTATTGAAGGAGTTGTATTATATTTCAACTGTTGGGAGCCGAACTTGAAATTCGTTGCAAACACACGTATAGTACCCGGTAGCCGTCGTCCCAAATTTATAAATGATTAACTTTGTAATTTTGACTGTTTCTTTAAATATTATATATTTATGTTTGCCTCGGCTGCGTCAGTATTTATATATATATTTTTTTAGAGACATGAATGTCTTAGCAGGGCATGGTGCGACTGAAGAATGTAGGCTTACACAGATTATAATTTTACTTTACTCCTTTTATTAATGCTTGACACGATTTAAATAACACTTCACTAATATATATATAGAGAGAGAGAGCTGTGAGATTTTTTTATTAATTACTTGCACTTTTTAACACGTAAAACTATTTTCGTGTCACACGAATACGTATTAAATTTCTCGAGGACGTGTCTCGCGTCCGGTTAGGAACACTGTCTACAACCAACACGTCTAGTTATGAGCGCTGTCTACAAGCACCTGACTTCTGGATTTGTAAATTTTGCTATATTTCAATTTCTGATTGGCCAATCCTACTCCAATAGAATACCTTTATTTAACTAAAGCTTTTTCTGGTTGTTGATTGACTATTTATAAACTGTCTCAAAATTTACATTATTGTTGCTCCAATAATGACTAGTAGCATTATTACACTTTCTTACTCATTATTGCCTCAAGGTTACCTCATTGTTGCCTCATTGTTAGCAACTTTTAACCTATTATTATCACAGCTCCTACATTATTAAATTACGTAACACATTCACATAACATTATCGAACATGTATACAATAAATTAAACATATACAATGACTGTTACATACATTTTACCGATTATTACATACCCTTATTATTTTAAGGCGGGCTGTTATTCAATTTATATATATTATATAATTAGACTGAAATCATTTAAGTGTTAAAAATACTGCCTCAGATGCTGAACTTAAATACCAAGTTTGTTATTTAATCGATTTTTCGATTTTGAGTTATGTTGTTCACACATACATATACATATTTTTCTAAAAGTGCTTTTCTGGATTCAAGGACCCTCAAAATGGTGTTACCGGTGGAATCACAATATCTAATTTTTGGTTGGAATACAATACTTCCTCTACTTACTATACGAGTAGGTACGTAGTAGAGAAAGTGAAAAAGAGAACACCTTCGTCTGTGACTCACTCAGTTTTTCATCGACCCAGCTTTGTGTCCGGCGGCGGCGCAGTGTATTTTTCCTTAGGTAGAAGTACGTAGTAGCTCCTCGGATCGGGAGTCGTCGTCTCCCGCAGGACTAGCTGCTCTCTTCCGACCTGCTCTTGTCTTTTATTGTTTAGTGCCAAGTTTGATATTTATCCGCAGTTTAATTTCTGAGTTATGCTGTTCACAGATACACACACACACACACACACACACACACACACACGCGCGCGCGGACCTTTATCTAAAAAAACTTTTTTTATTCAGGGGGCACAAAACATGTATTTCGGTGAGATATCAACAGAATTTTTGGGTGGAATGCAACACCTTCTCTACCTACTAGGTACGTGGTAGAGAAAGTAAAAAAGTGGAGGAAGTGTAAATCTTACAGCCCACCAAACTTTAGTCTGGTAAAACTTAAATACGTAACATCGAATATTTTGTAAATGACTAATGCTACAAAACAAAGTTATATACCAGAAACCTCGTGTTTTAAGGTTTACTACGTTTTTCGTGTTTTTTCCGTCTCTAATGGTTTTCCAGTTGTGCAGAATTAAACGAAGAGGACTCAAAGGCCATTTACATATAATTTAAGACGGTTATTTTATTCGTCATAGCAGTTTTTGAAACATATGTAGTTTTACCCAAAGCATTAGAGCCATTTTTTAGAAAAATAAAAGAACACGTCTGATTTGTTACATTCACGTGACTTTTTCTAACCTATGTCTTTTTAGACGGTACACAAACTATTCTCACAAAAACTTATTTTTCTATCTACTTAATTTTAATCGAGATAAACCTTTGCAGAAATAGCTAAATTACACGTTATAGATACAAAGGCAACAGTAATTTGATGCTACATGATAGCCACAAAATCTCTTATTCTTTCTACGACATCGCGAGAAATAACTGAAAAATGACAGGACTTTAAAAGAATAACATAGTATTGAACAATTCCAATCATTAATAACGGATATCTCGGAAACGGCTTATGCCACAAAATATTTATTTGAAGTCAATCGTGTGTTTTAAAGAGATCTTTTTATACAAGTTATAAAACAAGTTTACAAGTTATACAAGATTAAGTATATAAATTTTTTTCCGAATGAAGAGGACTCCAAAGCTATTGCCATACAAATATCTTTGATATACGGTATTTTAATCAAGATCAGCAGAGTCATTTTTTAAAAAAATTTAAAATTTCGAAAAATGTTATATATAAAGGATAATTGGGAGTGGGAGATTTTCTTGAAAATCTTCATGTCGAATCTTTGGAAGATACTGGGCTTAAATATCAAGTTTGGTATGCTGTCCACACACACACACACACACACACACACACACACACAGACACACACACAGACACACACATGCACACGTACATACGGAGATTTTTCTAACAATACTTTTTTAAATCCAAGGGTCATCAAAATATTTATTTCTGGTCAAATCTCGGTATAAAAGTTTTTGTTAGAATGCAATACTTTCTCTACTTAGTATACACATGATAGAGGTGTAGTAAAAAATCCACTAGAGAAGGGTTACTTATAATTTGGTATCTGATTTTCGTTTTTATGCTATTCCTATATACCTTTCTCTACTACGTATAGTAAGTAGGGGAAGTATTGCATTCCACCCAAAAATTCGATATCGAGATTTCACCGGAAATACATGTTTTGAGACCCCATGAGTCAAAAAGAACATTTTTGGAAACATGTCCGTGTGTGTGTGTGTGTCTGTGAACAGCATAACTCAGAAACGAACAGTCGGATAACACCAAACTTGGTATTTAGGTTCAGTATCTTCCAGAGATTCGACACGAAGGTTCTCAAGAAAATCCCCCCACCCCAGATTACCCTTTACATGGAACATTTTTCGAAAATTTGTATTTTCTCAAAAATGGCTCTAACGACTTTGATTAAGATATCATATGTTTAAGATATTTTCATGACAAATGAAATGTATATCTCGAATTTTCTGAGAATGTCTCCAAAAGTACTCTTCATTGCGAACGACTTTTGCATAACTGGTAAACCATATGAGATAGACAAACTTTTACTGCACAAAAAATGTAGATCGCGTTAAAATACGCAATTTATGTCATATACATTTTTGTTGTTGAGTGAACCATTTCCGAGATATTGCTTGTTATTCCCTAAAATTTTCCAATACTTATACTTTTTCTCAAATTCGTAATTCAATTTTTTTTGTCCTGGTAATGCAAAGAAAATGGAATACTCCACATAACAACCAGCTCTTAAAATATTTGACTATCGCTTAAAGCTTACCAATTCCCCTTGCATCTACAAGAAAATTAGCAATAAGATTAACATCTCGATATCTCGATTAACATGAAGCATATGGAGAATAATCGTTTGTAAAGATAGTTTGTACAAGAGTAGAGAAAGTCATGTGAGTGTAACGCATCAGATTTTTCTATATTTTGGAGTGAGGGGATCTTCAATACGTCTATTTTCAGCGAAATTTCGGCATAGAATTTTCTCAGAATACTTCCTCTACCTGCCACAGGTAAGCGGTAGAGAAAGTAAAACGGCGATCTTCATGAAGTAGAGAGAATACCCATTGGTGGGATCGAGGAGATACGTGTGAATCTCGTATCTCTCATTCTAATCTGCATGCACCTGCAGCAGCTGAAACCAGCCAACGCCCTCGAAGCTTAATGGCTACATTAGATGTCGATTTTCTCGCTCCTGTTAACTGGATAAAACCACAGCTGACGGGCGATGATACGCTGATACTCTGCTGAAAGCTTCAGTGATGGCATAATGAAGCTAAATTATCGATGTGAGCAATTGCGTCGAACCCGCGAACCTGTGGTGGATAAACCGCTCTCGTAGCGCCTCATACAGGAAGGCAAAAAGCAGGAAGAAAACAATGGGTAACACTGGTGTCGCTTTCAAGGGCGAGGTTACTGGACTTTCTTCAGCTGTCAACAACTTCGCTCGCTACTGGATCAGTCACTTTCTTCTTTTTTCTTAATTTCATTTTGCCACGCGCTCGATTCGTTATACCTTCCTGCCTTTCTTTTTTATACCTTCCGATAACACACCTTTCTCCATACGTGTTCTTGGCACTCGCTTCTTGCTTTTCATGTCAACAATAGGCTGCAGTAGGAGTTTTCAAAACCTTTTACCGTTGAGGAACCAAATTCTGCACACGCCTCCCCTCTCAAGAGCAAGATATACTTATTCCGTGTCGGAGTAATCGTCCAAGACAGATAATCTTTATTATAAATCCAAATAAAAAGGATTGAATATACAAGAAGTTTACATACCACCCAGTGATGTTCAAAGTTTTTGAAAAATTATTCAGAAAACATCTGATTCAATTGGCACCTCAGAATACCTAAGAAATATGCTGAATACACCTTTGACCATTACAACTGATAATTTAAAAAAATCAGGAATTTACCAGATCTCATGTCATGATTACCAAGGCTCATATATAGGTAGAACTAAAAGGAATTTAAAAATAAGACTAAGTGAACACCAAAGAAATATAAAACTGAAACAAATAGACAAATCAGCAGTGGCCAACCATTTTGGAATAGTAACCATGAAATAGGACAAGAGATAAAACTACTAAAATCTATACAGATTCCTTCACACTTGGAAATTCGGGAAAAGATTTTTATTCATCTTAACATTAAGAATTCTTTGAATTTTGAAATACCGCCTACAGACTACTTAATGCAGCTGATCCAATCAGATTACAAGATAGAAGAAAGAAGACAGATAAGTTCCCAACCTTCACTACAGATGGCAACAAATCCAACACCACTAGTTTCCAATTCTTCACAACAGAGGGCAGAAGAGTCGTCTAATGAAATACTTCTTGGGGCTAGGGGAGAGAACGTGTCGCTAATTGGCCGAAGCTGATGATGGGAGAAACATATCTCCCGAAAGCGCTCTTTAGTTAACACCTTGCGCTAATGTGATGGGAATTAACAAGTAACGACTCAGTTTAAATTATCAGATAATCTTTATTGGTGCCAAATTATTTAAGTTATTTTCCAAACATATAGTGCCTGCGTGACTGACAGTAAAATGCATATTAAAATACAGTTAAATGTGAAATAACAGGTAGAAAAAAATTATGTTTAAGTTCACATGACTTCTTCTACCCATTCTTCAACAAACTATACTTACGAAGGTTATCCTTCTACCTGCTTCATATTAATCGAGATAAACATTTGTAGAAATGGTTTTATTACATATTTTTTGTACACGTACAATGGGAACAAAGGAATACAGTAGGCTTAAGCTATGATGGCTGAGGCAGTGTTTTTAACACTTAAATGATTTCAGTCAAATTATATAATTAGTAAATTCAATAACAGCCCGCCTTGAAGCAATATGTATATGTAATAATTTGTAAAATGTATGTAACAGTCATTGCATATGCTTATATTATTGTAAACATGTTTAATAATGTTATGTGAATGCATTACGTAATTTAATAATGTAGGAACTGTGAGAAATATGTCAAAAGTTGCTAACAAAGAGGTAACAATGAGGTAACCTTGAGTTAATAATGAGTAAGAAAGTTTAGCAGTACTGCTTGTGATTCTTGGATCAACAATAATGTAATTTTAGTGACAGTTTATAAAATAGCCAATCAACAACCAGAAAAAGCTTTAGTTAAATGCAGGTATTCTATTGGAGTAAGATTAGCCAATCAGAGACTTGAAACACAGAAATTTACAAGTTTAGACGGTTGAAATCAATTCAGTTGCCTCCAAACAGTGCTCATAACCAGACACGACATGTGTCCTCGAGAAATTAATTACGTACTCGTGTGAAACGAAAAATAGTATATGTGTTAAAAAGTGCAAGTATTAAATAAAAGAATCTCATAGCTCTCGATAGCAATGAAGTGCTATTTAATTTGTGTCAAGGATTAATAAAAAGGCTGACGCAGCCGAGGCAAACATAAATATTAAATATTTAAAGAAACAGTTTAATTACAAAGTTAATATTTTTAAACTTGGGGCAAAGGCCACCTGAAAATACATTTGGGGCGAAGGCTAACGGAAACTGTTTACTGTACGTGCGGTTGCAACGAATTACAAGTTCGGTTCCCCAACATTTGAAATATAAATTAGCATCTACAAACTGACTTTCAGCAAATAACTACTTCAAATTGACGCCCAAAGCGTGGTGCAAACTACTATAATAAAATACTTCTTCATGGCGTTGAAATTCCCTCTTTGCATGACCACGAGACGGAAACTAATAAAGGCTTCCCATTACAGGAAAGCACAAATATCTGAAAATTTAAATTAATAACAAAGAACATCTCGAAAATGCTTAACTAAAAAAAAAATATTTGATAAATTGTGTGCTGTAACGAGATCTACATATTTTATGTAGTAAGATTTTGTCTATCTCTTCCGGTTCACCAGATATGTATGCAAAAGTCGTTCAGAATTAAGAGGAATTCACAGGTTACTTCCAGAAAATTCAAAATATACATTTAATTTGCCATGAAAGTATCCTAGACATATGGTATTTTAATCAAAATAGTTACAGGCATTTTTTATAAAAATCAAAATTTTTGGTAAAGGGTAGTTTGGGGCTGAGGGATTTTCTTGAAAGTCCTCGTGTCGTATCCTCGAAAGTTGCCAAGTTTGGTATTTAACCGACTTTTAGTTTTTAAGTTATGCTGTACACAGACACAAACACATACACAGAGACATTTTTCCAAATATACTCTTTCTTTATTTTTCAGAAAACCTCAAAAACGTGTATTTTAGTGAAATTTCGGTATTGAATTTTTGGGTGGAATGCAATACTTCCTCTACTTGCTATAGGTAAGAAGTAGTGAGTGTAAAAATAGGTATAAATTGTCTCTTGATTAACTGACCAAATATGATCTGGCTTTACACACTTCAGCCAGGAAATTGTCCATCGTTTGCCAGTTCCTCTGGTCGGCCAGTAGATCCAACAAGCCAGTTAGAATATCTACAGTTTAAGAAATATGCTGAATACACCTTTAAGTAATACAACTGATAATTTAAAAAAGTCAGGGATTTACCAGATCTCATGTCATGATTGCCAAGGCTCATATTGAGGTAGAACAAAAAGAAACTTAAAAATAAGTCTAAGTGAACACCAAAGAAATATAAAACTGAAACAAATAGATAAATCAGCAGTGGCCAACCATTTTTGGAACAGTAACCATGAAATAAGACAAGAGATAAAACTATTAAAACCTATACAGATTCCTTCACACTTGGAAATTTGGGAAAAGATTTTTATTCATCTCAACATGAAGAATGCTTTGAATTTTGAAATACCGCCTACAGACTACTTAATCCAGCTGATCCAATCAGATTACAAGAGAGAAGAAAGAAGACAGATGAGTTCCCAACCTTCTCTACAGATGCAACAGATCCAACACCACAAGTTTCCAATTCTTCACAACAGAGGGCAGAAGAATCGTCTAATGAAGCACTTATTGGGGTTATGGGAGAGAACGAGACGTCAGTCGGCCGAAGCTGATGATGGGAGAAACATGTCACTCGAAAGCGCTTCTTAACCTCAAGCGCAACTGTGATGTGAATTAACATGTGACGACTCACTTTAAATTATCATATGATAACATCTAAATAAAACGTACTTCTGTTTATTATAAGCCAGTCTTCTTCTAGTTGGACTTAAACATTTTTCTGTGAATTTAATTTTTTGCTGCTTCTTCCACTATTCCCAATCCGCCAAAAATGTACCCATTCTTCATCCCTACCACCAAAAGGACAGATTCTCTTGCCATAATCGTCAGTCGTTTTGTCTGCCCTCCAGCATCCCAATATAAACCATGCCAGTCCTGATCTTTCCTTTCTTCCTAAGGCAAGCACGCATATGCCTTTTACTTCAGTTCAATTTTATTTAATTTGCTAGGCTTAGAAAAGGCAGGTGCAACTTTGAATGGAGGTTGTGGCTGCAGAGGAGAACTACTTACTACTTCTAATACGACTGCGCTTAACAAATCCTATAAGTATTATTTACTTTGAATTTGCAAACATTTCGGTGTGATTAATTCATTTCTGAGATTGGGGACAAACCCAGACTGAAGTATTATTCCTATTTCGGGGACTGTCATAAAAATTTAGGGACGAATGCTCAGTTTATTCAACATAAAATTTTGTGATGGAAGCCCTTGGCAGCTCTACCAGATATCAAGAAAGATCAAACCAGCACCTATGCCAGATGTTACAAGGACGGGGACGTAGCTTAGGGATGTCATCGAACGCGTTAAAGGGTGATGAAAGAGTGGCCTTGTGTAATTCTGATTCCAAAGGAGACTTTAATCGTTCTAATAAATAATCTAAGCTACGTGGAAAAAGGGAGAGAGCTTGACAGTTTTTGGTATATCTGATAGATGGAAGAAGTCCAGCCTTCCATCTGCTTTGTGCTAGGGCCAACGTAGAATTTGTAAGCTAGCATAAAATAAACTTAAAGAGCCGATCGTCACAGAGTTCTGCTAGACATGTGATAGGCAGAGTCCGAGCCATCAAAAAATTCTTAAGTTTAAATACTCGAGGAGTATGCTGATTAGTACTTTAGCCAGCACTGATGTATGTGAGTGTTAGCATGATTTGCACAATCCACCCACGTGTCGAGCATGAGGGGATCATTCCCCTAAAAATCTTACCACCAAATCCCTGCTTCCATAAGCATCCGGGAAATGACTGTAAGAATTCTAAAGCCACATTTATGGATTTACTTAAACAAATTTCGTTTTGAATATGTCGAACTTTATAAAATTATACGTCTTATAAAAAAACTATAGCCGTCACAATATATCAATATGTTGTCATGACAGAAAAATAGTTTTCGTGTTTATTTACTGCTGCTTCCCGTTCAAGTAACAACAATATAACGTTTCCTTATGAAGAATAATTCCTTAATGTTTGTCAATTATTATAAGTTTACTCAGTGATAATAAATGAGGCACGGGGCATTTCAAGGCCAGTTACAATGAAAATTAAACAAACATAACGTAAGTAAAGAAGCTTTTTGCGTTATCTTAATCCACGCATTCCTATTGCCGTGCATAAACATAATGTAAACTTAAACCTGAAACATACAAGTTTGCAAGCTCCAAGCTTTCATGTTTATGTCCACTCAAAACACAAGACAATCAGAGAGCGATTCTCTATACACCTCATCATGTGATCATTTTACCATCTTACCTAAGATATTCCGTCGCCATGTGCTGACTCCCTAAGTGCCTTCTTGTTAATATCAGGGGTCAGGAATCACTGGAAGATCTATATGAATCGCAGCAAAATGAGTCTGTTGAATGTTAGGTAGTGTTGATTTGGTGTGTTTAACGTTTATACATGTACATAACCTCATTTTACTTTCTCTACTACGTACAGTAAGTAGGGGAAGTATTGTATTCCACCCAAAAATTCGATACCGAGATTTCACCGGAAATACATGTTTTGAGATCCCCTGAATCCAAAAAAAAGCCTTTTTGGAAACATGTCCGTGTGTGTGTGTGTGTATGTGTCTGTGAACAGCATAACTCAGAAACGAACAGTCGGATAAACACCAAACTTGGTATTTAGGTTCAGTATCTTCCAGAGATGCGACACAAAGGTTTTCAAGAAAATCCCCCCACCCCAGATTACCCTTTACATGGAACATTTTTCGAAAATTTTTAATTTTCTCAAAAATGGCTCTAACGATTTTGATTAAAATATCATATGTTTAAGACGTTTACATTACAAATAAAATGTATATCTTGAGTTTTCTGGGATTGTCTCCAAAAGTATTCTCCATTGAGAACGACTTTTGCATAACTGGTAAACTATAAGAGATAGACAAAATTTCTGCACAAAAAATGTAGATCGCGTTAAAATACTCAATTTATGTCATACATTTTTTTTATTGAGTGAACGATTTTCGAGATATTGCTTGTTATTCCCTTAAATTTTCCAATACTTATTTTCTCAAATGGGAATTGGTTATTCATTTTTTTGTCTTGCTTATGCAAGGGGTATTAACCTGTAGCGAAGAGAATGGTGCTGCACATAGCAACCAGCTATTAAGAGATATGTCTATGCTTAAGGGCTACTGTATTTCTATATTGCCCTTGCAAATACAAAACAAGGGGAACATAGTACGCCTTAAGCGATAGTCAAGTATTTTTAGAACTGGTCGCTATGTGTAAACTGTAATTCTCCCTGCATGTCAAAAGATTCTTTCTGCAAATGGTTATCTCGATTAATGTGAAATAGATGGAGAATAAGAGTTAGTAAAAATAGTTTGTACAAGAATGGAGAAAGCCATGTGAGTGTAACACATCAGATTTTTTCTTATACGCTGTCGGTGGTCGCTTGGCAGGCTCCCATATCAGCTCAGCTGTTATTACTCTCTTGCCATTGGTCGCTGTTTGTGTTTGTGTTTGCCGTGATTGACAATACATCGCGTTAGCTTTATGCTTAAGTTTTACATTGGTATATTAATGCTTAATTTTCATTCTTAATAGCATTTATGACCCCAAGAAAACTGTTCACACACGCAACACAAAGAGTAGCATATCACGATATAAAATTTTTGGTGTAAATCCTGTTCAGCCATAGGTCAAGGGTAGTGTAGAAAACATATTTTAAACGTACAGGTGCTCGACAGCTTCAATATGCAGGGAAACAAAAAAAGAAGGAAGAAAATAAATTAATTTAGCTTTTGCTCACCTCTACACTAAGGCCGCCATTCATTCATATAAAACTACTCTATAAGGAAAACCAGCAGCACATCAACACAAGTAAGCATTCAGGCCTATTCTGTAACTTTCTGGTTAAGAAGATTATAATCGTTACTCTTTAAGAGGCAGTATTCTACAAATACTCTCCTGCTACTTTACCCTCGACACTGCTTCTTGGAAGCTACAACTACTGTCATAGATACCTCCATGGTCCATGAAGAGGTTAATTGTCTTTACATTGGAGTTGATTTGTTGTTGATGTTTGCACCATTCTTTGGGCGTTAATTTGAAGTAATTGTTTCTTTACGTAATTTAGTTTACGTAATTTATTTAATATGCTGCTACGTATGAGAAGCCGATTTTTGAAGATGTATTTTTGTTGTTACGCTCCAAGTTTAAAAATATTATGTTCACTTTGTTATTAAACTGCTTCTATAGATAATACTTATGTTTATGTTTGCCTCGGCTGCGTCAGTCTTACTTTAGAGACGTGTTTCTCTTAATCAGGGCGTGGTACGACAAGAATGTAGGCTTACGCAGATTTTAAGTTTAAATTCACATTTTATTAATCCTTGGAACAAATTAAATAGCACTACGCTGATATTAAGAGCTGTGAGATTCTTTAATTTGAAACTTGCTCTTTGTTAACGCGTATACTTAATTTTCGTTACACACGAATACATAATATTTCTTTAGAGAACACATCTTCCATCCGGTCACTACCAACGTCTGCCAGCAACGAACATATTTCAACCGTATAAACTTTTAACTTTTTGTATTTCAACTCTCTGATTGGCTAATCCTAGTCCAATAGAATACCTGCATTTAATTAAAGCTTTTTCTGGCTGTTGATTGGCTAATTTTAAACTTTCCAAAAATTTACATTACTGCTGCCTTAATCATGATTAGTAACATTTAAACTCTCAAACTCATTATTGCCTCAAGGTTACCTCATTGTTAGCAACTTTAAACTTATTATTCTCACAGCTCTTACATTATTAAATTATATAATGCATTCACATATAATTATTTAACATGTTTACAATAATATAAGCATTTGTAATGACTGTTACATACATTTTTACTTTCTCTACTACGTACAGTAAGAAGGGTAAGTATTGTATTCCACCCAAAAATTCTATACCGAGATTTCACCGGAAATGCATGTTTTGAGACACCCTGAATAAAAAAAGCATTTTTGGAAACATGTCGGTGTGTGTGTGTGTGTGTGTGTCTGTGTCTGTGTCTGTGTCTGCTGTGAACAGCATAACTCAGAAACGAACAGTCGGATAAACACCAAACTTGGTATTTAGGTTCAGTATCTTCCAGAGATGCGACACGAAGGTTTTCAAGAAAATCCCCCCATCCCAGAATACCCTTTACATAGAAGACTTTTCGAAAAGTTTAATTTTCTCAAAAATGGCTCTAACGATTTTGATTAAAGTATCATATGTTTAAGATATTTTCATGACAAATAAAATGTATATCTTGAATTTTCTGGGAATGTCTCCAAAAGTATTCTCCATTGTGAACGACTTTTGCATAACTGGTAAACCATAAGAGATAGACAAAATTTTACTATACAAAAAATATAGATCGCGTTAAAATACACAATTTATGTCATATACATTTTTTTTTGTTGAGTGAACCATTTTGGAAATATTGCTTGTCATTCCCTTAAAATTTTCAATACTTATTTTCTAAAATGGGAATTCGTTATTCATTTTTTGGTCTTGGATATGCAAATAGTTATAATCTGTGGCAAAGAGAATGGTGCTGCACCTAGCAACCAACTATTAAGAGATATGTGTGTGCTTAAAGGCTACTGTTTTTCTATATTGCCCTTGTAAATATATATTCTCCTTACATCTACAAGAAAATTAGCAATAAGATAGAGTCTGCAAATGTTTATCTCGATTAACATGAAGTAGATGGAGAATAAGCGTTTGTATAAATAGTTTGTACAAGAGTAGAGAAAGTCATGTGAGTGTAACACATCAGATTTTTTACAAATTATTACATACATATTGCTTCAAGGCGGGCTTTTATTGACTTTATATATTATATAATTTAATTGAAATTATTCAAGTGTTAAAAAATACTGCCTCATCCTTTACAATAAAGGCTACTCAGATACCTCCATCTAACTGCGTTTATTCACTGACCTTTGTGCCTCATATTCTACAACACAACAAATTTACAGTGGCGGTTTGAAATGTGAAAATTATTGCGGCTGTGTGGTGGTACTACCCCATAAGACCTTGCTCTACAGTCTACCACACTTCCTAACCATCTTATCTTGTGAACTGATAGCTATTCGTCTCGCCTTGGAGTAACCCTTGACAGAACTGTTCTCTCTTACACTATCTTCACGGACTCGAAGAGTGCCCTCCTCATCTTTAGCAGCGAGCTCCAGTCAACAACCTGGTGAATATCAAGCTCTGCTAGTACGGGTACCTTCTCATGCTGATATACCAGGGAATAAGAATGCCGATCTTGAGGCTAAGGAAGCAACACGACACCCTCCAAATTTGTCTGACCACAAGATTCCCCACTTGGACTTCAACAGCTTTAGCGTGACCCCATTCTCCGGCAATGGAAACAAGAATGGTTCACCTCATCAAGAAGCAAAGTACGAGGGCTGATCAATAAAGACTGAGACTGATTTTTTTACTTTCTCTACTGTGTATAGTAAGAAGGGGAAGTATTGTATTCCACCCAAAAATTCGATACCGAGATTACACCGGAAATACATGTTTTGAGATCCCCTGAATCCAAAAAAAGCATTTTTGGAAACATGTCCGTGTGTGTGTCTGTGAACAGCATAACTCAGGAACGAACAGTCGGATAAACACCAAACTTGGTATTTAGGTTCAGTATCTTCCAGAATTGCGACACGAAGGTTTTCAAGAAAATCCCCCACCACAGAGTACCCTTTACATGGAACATTTTTCAAAAATTTTAATTTTCTCTAAAATGGCTCTAACGATTTTGATTAAAATATCATATGTTTAAGATATTTTCATGACAAATAAACTGTATATGTTGAATTTTCTGGGAATGTCTCCAAAAGTATTCTTCATTGTGAACGACTTTTGGTAAACTGGTAAACCATAAGATATAGACAGAATTTTACTACACAAAAGATGTAGATCGCGTTAAAATACACAATTTATGTCATATACATTTTTGTTGTGGAGTGAACCATTTTCGAGATATTGCTTGTTATTCCCTTAAATTTTTCAATACTTATTTTCTCAAATGGGAATTCGTTATTCATTTTTTGTCTTCGATATGCAAAGAGTATTAATCTGTGGCAAAGGGAATAGTGCTGCACCTAGCAACCAGCTATTAAGAGATATGTATGTGCTTAAAGGCTACTGCATTTCTATATTGCCCTTGTAAATATATGTTCCGCTTATATCTCAAGAAAATTAGCAATAAGATAGAGTCTGCAAATGTTTATCTCGATTAACATGAAGTAGGTGGAGAATAAGCGTTTGTAAAAATAGTTTGTACAAGAGCAGAGAAAGTCATGTGAGTGTGACACATCAGATTTTTTCACAGTATTTATTACTCCTTTCAATGTTGACATGATATTTTTCAAAGTAGTCCCCTCCTACTTGAATTCACTTTTTATAGCGTCTCTGCCAGTCCTCGAACACATGGTGCGGGCCATTCTTTGTCAGGTCTTTGAGAATCGCCTCACTTTTCCTCAGCACTGCTTCAGTGCTCTCAAATCGAATGCCCCGGAACTTTGCCTTTAGCGATGGGAATAAAAAAGAAATCACAGGGGGCAAGATTGGGGTTATAAGGCGGATGCAATACGCAGGTGACGTTGAATTCCTGGACTTGATTTGCGACGTGAGGCCATGCGTTGTTGTGATGAAGTCGCCACCCATTCTGATGAAGTTCTGGATGGTTCCTTGCAATGTGCTTCCTCGGTGTAGCCAATACTGGCGTGTAGTACGCTGCTGTAACAGTAGTGTGAGTGGGAACAACAATCACAGCAGCTGTGTTGATGTTGACTTCAGTCATAGCAGAAGCTGAAGCACCAGGCCCACCTTGCTTAGCACAGAGGTCTACCCTTCTTTGAAGTCCTTGAACCACCTAAACACTGTTGCACGAGATAGTGCATCTTCACCGTATGCTTGCTTCAGCTTTTCCAAAGTTTCAGAGACTGTATGATTTAAACGAAAACAAAATTTTATTGCTCCTCTCGTGTCGAGTGGTATGCGAAATTCAAGTAGGATCAACAATATACAGCATTACTACCAACGTACCGATACAAGAGTGCTGCCGTCTATGGACATTATACATGAAACCCCGCTCTTTTGTAATATTCATGGTAGAGACAGGAAACTCTCAAGAAAACTACAGGAAAACATCAGTCTCAGTCTTTATTGATCAGCCCTCGTACATGATTGATTCCTACCCCTTCCCATTTCTGCATATCTCCTTAAACATTTCAAGCGTCACCACCAGGTTCTATCTCTTCTACGTCTCGGACATACCGCTGTTACCCATTCCTATCTTCTGTCCTGTGATCTACTACTGTCCATGCACAACTATTGTCATCCTCCACTTACAGTCACTCATATTCTTACCACCTGCTGATTCTACAGCGATACAAGGACTAGGTGCTAAATACCAGCAACCATCTTAACCGCCCTTGGTGATCCAGTGTTCTCCAAGAATATGTTGAACTTTGGTAATGTAAGCCAATTATGTAAGGAATTCTAAAACTTATTGTAGTTGCAATTTGACCTTGATGTTAAAAGGTATTAAAAAGGCACTAAGAGTGCATCTATTTTCAGCCAGTAGTAGTAATAACCAGTAGTATTAAATTACTAGCGCTAACAACAGGGTCTGAGCGCTTGGTATCGTTAATCATACGTTTCTTTCTCTCAACATGTTGCTTTTACGATGACATCCCGATCATATACACACACTAACCTACGTGTCGTAGCCTAACCTCGGTCTAAATATCGATATCACAGGATTCTGTCATCCCATTCACACACACACACACACACACACACACACATTAACCTAAGCGTCGTTTGTCGTCCTCCGTGAGTAGAAATAAAAGGGCGACTCTGGCGCACAGAGAGATGCCGAAAAACTGATAAGCTTCTTTGATCTATGCCGACAAGCCACGCCCCCTCTTTGTGCGCTACTATTTGCCGCCCTGATCGCGTGCCGCTAGCTCCGCCCCCTTCCCTTTGTGCGCTTGCCTAATGCCGACTGGTTCTGTGCCGGCAAGTCCTCCCCCCTCCCCCCTGTGGTCTGGTCACGTGCCGGTCGCCCGCCCCCCTCCCTCCCCCATACGCGTGTCCTCCCTCCCCCTTTGTGGTTTGATTGGTTCCCTGTGGATAGGTGGGAGAGTGTGTATTGTTCCTATACGGTGACTACATTCCCGCCCCCTCATTGTGACTTGTCTAAATCCCTGCCGTGTGATTGGCTTGGGGTAGGGGATGTGCCGCTCGGGGTGAGGGGGTATATGTTGGGGGTTCTCGGTGCGTGACCCTGGCGACGTGGGAATGCGATTCTCGATGCCTGCCGCACATCGGCAAATCGTTTGAGTACATAATTGTGTCAATCAATTAGGTAATGTGTTATTGAAAAAAAAGAATCAATGTTTATATACTACTAATGCAATTAAACGCTGTTCTTCGAGCAATTAAGTATTTTTGATTGATTAATTGACTCGCGTGCACCTGGTCGCCATCGTATATGTGTGCTAGCATATGTATAACTATCACGCTCACGGTCTTAACCTGTCTCCGGCAACAGTCCGGTATGTAATGGAAAGCCCGCCAGTCGACTTCGGTCTGGTAATAACCAGTTTCACCCCCACTCCGCGACTGCATGCGTGACGTCACTAACAAGACTCGACGTGTAGACTAGCCCGGCTCCACTCTGTCGGCGTCGGTAAATCATGTTAAAACACGCTCGCCAAGGACTTTCCTTGGTATTCAAAAACAGACGGTTGGCTTCTGCCTGGAGGGTGAATAACAGGTCTCAACATGCATTCCACCCCTCCACCGCCGCGTGACGTCACCGTCTACAGTATATAAGGAACGCAGGCAGCCGGAGCGATCATTTATTGTTTTTTCAGTGTTCGTTCAGTGATAATCAAAATGGCTGGTGATCATCGTGCATCTGATGTGAATGATTACTGGAGCGAGTGCGGGGAAGATTATTTTCACTACGTATACTTCCATACCGAAACATGCAACGGTTTAATGCATTCAGTGTTGTGTACTCAACCATCGCATCATGATCAGATGACTACACTGGAAGTGTGTACAGAGAGCTGTCCTGTTTATCGAGGAGCGAACATGTAAGTAATATACATATTTCTATAACTCGGTAATATATTGTACTCATGTTAAATGAAATCTAACTTGAAATTATTTTATTCTTTCAGTGAAAATCACAGGGGTGTTAATGTGGAGGATCTTAGCGATGTCGATGAAGTTGACGATGTCTTCGTCTCGAAACATCTAGCTGAATGTGATACAGAGTCGTGCACCGGATACATGCATTCTGTACTTTGTACTAACCCGGCCCAGCATGAACGCATGACATCCTTCTTCCTATGTAACGACAACTGCGAGGTCTACCAACGCAGGAAGAGAAAACTCGAGTAAGTAGAAGAAATGTTAAATTACATATTCATTTACTGCTTCTAATGCTACTCTGTGCCTAACCTAAAAAATTAAATTATTACAGACTGCGAATGACTGCGCCTAAGGTACCCGTGCCAGCAGAGGAGCTGGATCCTGAGAGACGCGATGTCGATATAGTGGAATATCCAATCGCAGAGCGCCATACACAGCCTATGGAGGAGGATGCCGTTCCACTACCCGACATTACTACTAACCCTGATGATAAAGCAAGAGGGTACAGGAGTGGATAAATCAGACGACTCCAGATTGCTCGCTCGAGATACACACAGAATCGTGCAAGACCGTGAAGTGAGTATGACACTCTTTGATAGTACTTTTTTGTGTGACAAGGGGAGAGGATTTTTCTAATATATGTATTTTCTCTTTCAGACGTATGAAATCATTAACTAAACCTATTTCTAACATTGTTTTGAATATATGTTGCAGGGGTGTGAGGAGGGAGCGGAGGAAGAGACGGAACGAGACCGGGGAGAAAAAGCAGAAGAGGAGGTGTAAGAGGAGGACTCTCAACGAGGGTCCTATGGTCTTCTTATTCATTGAAGATACCCCTGAGGAGCATGGAGAATCGATCACATGCGCTTGATGACGTCAGCATCTCCCCCTCCCATTCCGTGAATATTGGACTATACTATGACACCCCCTCCCTCTACATAAATTGCGAAAGTGATAAATCATTTGTTTATATCACAAAATCAGACTGGGATATAATATCCAAAAACATTCCAATGATTGAAGATTACCTACGCCAAGAAAAAAAGTTTGCGTGTGATGAATATTGTGACAATGTAATTTATGCATACAATATTATTGTATTTTTTGACCATTCAATTCATTTCATAAATACTTGTTTAAATAATAATGTAATATCTTTAGACATTGAGGGTGTAAGGAACCTAAAACGGCTATTGCCCTATATTGAAAGACATTTGAATATTTTAAATGATTTCTGCAAGTCAGGAGCAACTAGTTTTTCAGGGAGTAGGAGGGGAAGAAGGAAAATGCTTGAAATGTATGCTAAAGTCAATAAAAGAGTGTTTTAGTATATGAATTCAATTTTTATTATTCATAAACTTATCCTTGTACATTCCTTTACAAAAAACATTCACGCAAACATATGCATAATTATATAAGTGCTTGCATCACGTGAGAAAGAGGTTTGTAGGTAAATACTTTGTCATGTAGAACCAGGCAGTACAGTGACGTCTGGGCGGGTATATTTGCAGATGCTTGAATCTCGATTCTGATGTACACAGCTCCATTTATAACCTCCTCGGGTTGGTGAGAACAGTCTATTACGAATAATGGTGCACGGTGAAGAAAATCCTTTCTCTTCAAGAGGGGATAATTATCTCTTTCATAATAGGAACTTTGAAATTTACAGTACATTTCATATAGTGAAGCAAACTTTGAATTTTTAAAGTCCAAGTTCAAATCATGGTAGGGGTAGCATTCACTGTTGAGGAATAGTCTCAAATTAGTAATGTTGCAGTGATCAAACTCGGAACTGTTCTTGCTATAATCACCCAATCTTGCAGTCTGCGCGCCCACTATGATGAAGCGAGGTTTCTCGAGCTTAGATGTTGTTGCTACATTCCAAGTGAAAGATCTTGTCTGGGGTACAGCAGGCTGGGTATGAAGATCCATAGATCGAAAGGCAAGGTGTAGAGGTTTATCAGACTTGACAATTTTTAGAATGTGAACTCTTTCAGCATCGGAAAGACGAATTACAGGCATCCTCCATTCGATTCTAGTTAACTTTACATTAGCTTCCTCTCCATTCGAACTCAGGACACAGTTTCTAGAATCTTTTAATCTTATGAGAATCAATTCAAACTTGCTGTTGAGTATAAGCTCCTTGTGATCATCAGCAAATCCTAGGAGCATCGAGAGAGGGACTACAGCATTGAAAGCTCCATTCGTTGCGTGTACTATATCAACTTCTTCACCAGGATAGGCCCTTCCAGCATTCAGCAGCCGATTCGACTCCATAGGGTTGAGAGTCACATAATTTCGTATAGTTGTAGTAATTCCTGGATTCCTTGTTCTGTCTATAGTTGTAGCATTCATATCTAGACGTATCTCATCAAACATGAAGGCTATAGCATTATTAGCGAGCTTCGCTGTAGTAGGCGATCCATCTACCTTGGTGAGAGCACCTTCGATGTAGAGATAACTCTTGTTAGGTAGCGTATACAAATCCTCAGCTTGGCATGGTATTCTAATTTCATCGTTTACATCCAGAGCGGACGTGTTGTATGGAAGAAAAATATGCTCCTCCTCCTTGGTGATCTTGTCGTCAAAGGCTGGAACTTCTGTCACGTTTAAGATGTCCATTATAACGTTCTGTAACCTAAACCCTCGAGGAACTTGCGGTTAGCACGTGTTAACTCCTCGGAAGCTGGAGAGGTAGTATGCTTCGAACGTGGTGTACGTCGTCTATTATAGTATTTGCGATGTCTTTTAAAATGTATTGTCATTGCGTCTTATGTGCAGTCTTGTAGTGATAACTTCGTTCCTGAAGTTGATCGCCTTTCCGTGTTGATCTACCACTCGAATAGTGATCTGGTCTATATAGTTTGTATCTATGACCGGTAAATATATCGGGTTCGAGGGTTCTTGAGAGATATGATAGCCTGGCGGAACAGAAGGGAAAAACTCGTAGAGCGAATGTCCACTTTTACCGTCAATGAAAGAGCCTGTTGCAATACTGCACTCCACACGTATGATACTCACTTTAAATATATTCACAAGATCGTCAGATTCAAACGCTTCTCCAGCAGGAATTATTTTAGTGTCTGTGAATCCTAGAAGCGAACCAATAGACCTAGCTTTAGAAAAGTCTATTGTATAAGGACATTTAATCTCAGCCTTCATTGTATTATTGTTAGGCCTTATGAAGAAGACTTCATCATTCAATCCTAGTTTATCCTTTAGAAATGCGTTGATATCGGCAATCTCGTAGGTTCCATGCGGGATGACAATGGTTTCAGGTTTACCATTGTGAATATAATGAAATCTATTATTACTTTCATCGACATTTGGTATTGAATAGAATGTTTCAAAATTCAAGAGAGCAACCTCATAATGACCTGGAGAATCTAGCTGTAGAGGCGGGTTTAAATACGTTGAAATAACAGTGTCTGGCCCACTCACTGTAACTGTATAACTCATCTTGACGATGTAGCAGCTTCTAGGATAAAAGAAATTGCAAGCACAAGTGCCCGCAGATGACTGATTCGAAATTCTGGTATCTCCGTGTATTATAGTAGATTTTAACACCTTGTAGATATTTCTCAATCTCAGGAGGCGGTTTCAAATTGCCGAAACTATCAAAGTAGTATGCGACATCACCTTCTTTCCTTATAGCAACCCAGTGTGTTCCTTCATTATCGGAGGTATCGAGATTGGTAATAAGTCTCTCTTTGAAGTGTGGTTTTAAAGGAAGTTTGTCAATCATATAAACTCCTCTAAAATAAGGAATTTTTAAACGTTTAGCATAATATTCGATGGCTACGTTACTTAGGGCTTCCTCCGGTATATGTACAATCCTCTTCCACCGTTTTTTGCCTTCTTCTTTAAACCCCTGCCTTTAGATCCTCTTTTTTTCAAGGACCTTGCTATTTTAGATGCAGCGGCTAAAGACGACATCAGTGGCATTGCAGGTAAGAATCCTCCTTTATTCCTCTTCTTACACCTTCTCTTTCGGAGTCCCTTTCCTCGTGTCTCCATCGCTTTGTTATGCCTCGCAACTTCTGCTAAGTGCCTATCAGCAGCCTTTTTTTTATTGACTGCAGAGGCTATCTGAGCAGCGCCGCCTGCTGCAGCGCCTAAAGCAGCAATGATGGGTATCAATGGTAAGAACCCTCCTCTCTTCTTCTTCCTCTTTCCGGCTCCCACTGCAACCTTTCCCTTCATGATTGCAGTTACTAGCCTTGCAGCTAACCTTTCACCAAAAGTTGAATCTGATGACTGCACCCGTTTCCAAGCCTTCTCTGCAAGAATTTTATCCGCTATTTGTCTTGAAGCGGTGTCCTTATTCTCAGCGTACGCGAGGTCGTGCTGTTTGCAAGCTTCGTCTAATTGGTTAATTCCTGGGTCTCCTCTTTTTAGACGTTTTTCCAATTTAGTACCAGGCCCGCAATATCTATATCCAGGTAAGTGAGCTTCAAAGGGGAGCGAATTAATTATGGAATTAATAATTCCGGAGCCGCGCTTATACTGCAACGACCTTCCTCTCTTAGCTCTCATGATATACTAAGCGAGTAATTGCATGCATTAGCCCTTTTATATCATTGCATTGAATCATTAACTACTTTACATCCGGTAATATATAAACATCGCTCACGCATTTTATAAGTTAGTTGTTAACATGGAGCTTGTTAAGCAGCACTGCTCTCTACCTATTCAGGTATTAGACTTTGAAAGTGACTTTAGAAGTGATCGCCATGGCAAGTTATTTCCATCTAATGTCAGAGCTCTTATTTTAGGGAGCTCCAGTGCAGGGAAAACAAACGTATTACTCAATATGCTACTCCATGAGAATGGACTACGTTTTGAAAATTTGTATATTTATTCAAAGTCTCTCTATCAACCAAAGTACCAATACCTAATTAAAGTGCTCGGAAACATCGAAGGTATAGAAGTGAACACCTTCGACAACGGGGATGATGTTTTGCATCCTTCTGAAGTCAAAGAAAATTCAATCTTTATATTTGATGACGTCATCACTGAAAAGCAGGAAAAGATAGCATCCTTTTACAGTATGGGTAGACATCGAAATGTCGACTCTGTATATCTAGCACAGTCCTATGCTAAAGTTCCAAAACATTTAATTCGCGATAATACAAACATGATAATACTCTTCAGACAAGACAATTTAAACTTAAAGCACATTTACGAAGATTATGTAAATACCGACATGACCTACAATGAATTTAAAGATCTATGTAAGAACGTTTGGGAGAGCTCTACAGAAGGAAGACCCTTTGTTGTGATAGTTCCTGAATTTTACATGAATGAGGGACGATATAGGAATGGTTTTGATGTATATATTAAGCTCGACAAAAAAGAAAATGATCATTCGTAGTTAACCATGAGCATCGATAGGTTCGGTTCTCAGAGAACTGGCCCAGTTAGAAGAGTGTTTGATCGTTTTATCATAAACAGAGATGTCAAAGGAAACTATCAATTCAAGAATAAGAGATTGTGCAATGTTCACGATCCTGAAGATAATCATGACGCCTCCAATAAGAATTATGTGGATGCTCTCGAAATTAGGATGCAAGATTTCTCTCAGCAAGCTGCTAACAATGTTGAGGTTATGGTTAAGACCCTGATCGATGAATTGATTTCAAGATATATCCTCAAGAGAGATAAGGAAAATAACATCGTGATCGATAAAGTTAGATTGAATGTATTGCTAGATCCTGTTCACGATAATGATGTAGTGAATAAAAAGTTCATTGTTGGATATGTCAATTCACTCACACAGTCGAGAGATGGTAATGGTAACATTATATTCGACAATAAGAGAATCATTGATATAGCAGATCCTCTCGGAGATACTGATGCTGTAAATAAAAGATATGCTAGAGCTATGATCATTAGGAAATCGAACGAGACGCGACAGCAGTTAAACAGGTACTTACCAAAGGAAATCGAGATGCAAATAGGCAAGAAGCTGCTAGACATTACAGCAAATCTGAATAAAACTACGAGTAAAGTGGATACTCTAACAACCTCTACAAAAGACAGAGTGGATTCTGTAATGGACTCTATTAAACAAGTTACCGCAGAGCTTGATAGAGAAAAAACAAATCTTCAGAAACTTTGCAATCAGAAAATTAGTAATTTAGAAAAGTTAGCGATGAAGCGAGTTTCAGATTTAGAGGCTACAGTCAGACAGTTAAAGATAGAGGTTTTGAATACTCTCAAAACTGATTGCTGCAATGATAAACTTAAGAAAGTGGAGGATAATGTAAATATGATGATGGACGCCTACAAAACTAATATGCAGCAAATGACGACTCTAGAAGAATCAGCCAGAAGCCAGTACGCTAATACGGCAATCTTTGCTGAAGCGTTCAAGACACATACACAGGAGCATAAGAAAGAAACCGAGCAACTGAGAACTTCGATAGAGATGTTAGCTAAGGCTATCGACACGTTGAGAATTCAAGCTGGACGCAGACTATAAATTGAAGGTAATCGTCTATTTTCACATCATTTGTAAGATGGATAGTGAAAGCAGAAGACTTAAAGAGTCTATAGCCGAGCATACCAGGGCTGTAAAAGAAAAACTGAGAGCTCTAAAAGGTCTCAGGTTTGAGACTCAGCATGTCATGTCCGAAGCTTTGAAGCCTGTAACCGCCCCCCTCAAGGATATTTTGGACACTCAACGAGGGTTGCCGGTGAAGAACGTCAAGAATGAAGATGGTGATTCTACAAGTATTTCTACTTACCTTCAACACGTTCGCTCAAAAGACAAGGATCGTATTGATACATTGTACGGTGTGAGATATCAGGATGGAAGTTATATGCTTGGAAATAAAGATATTCATTTTATAAATAATCAAATATTGATAGGTGATGAAACGTATGAATCTACCGCCGGTTTGACGGAGCTCATATTTAAGCGAACGCCTCAGATTTCTGCATACACTGGTGAAGACTTGGAGACGTACGCTAAGATTATGAAAAGTACTTTTCTTCATAGAAGTGGTTACAGCAGACACGGTCGCTTGAAATCTGGTAAATCGTATAAATACAAGAATATAATACGACCCTTGCTCAATTCACATTCAGGTCTAGGACTGGCATGGAAGGAGCATAAGCCTGATAAGGAGGTTGACTACGTTTTCTGGAGAAATCCTAACACATTAGTGAATAGACTGAGGTTACTTATTGCTTCGAGGGACGCTGGTAACAATAGTCACACTCGAGAGATTGAGGAAATTATCCAGGAATTGAAAGCATCTAAAATTATAGCATGACCGCCAAACAGAATATCGCCAGAGAGCTTCACGGATCGGCGAGGAGGAACTATTTACGACGCAAAATTATCAGTAAAAGGTATGAATGATTTATTACAAATTGATTTGATTGAAATGATACCATATGCAAGAGTGAACAAAAATTTCAAATACATTCTGATCGCAATCAACTTTTACTCTAAAATGGCATATGCAAAACCCTTAAAGGATAAGGGTGGAGTTAATGTTGCAAAGGCTATGGAGGATATATTACAAGAAATGGACGTCCCTCCCCGGAATATTCAAAGTGACAATGGGAAAGAATTTTATAACAAGTTCTTTAAACGATTAATGTTTAAGTATAATATTAACCACTACAGCACCTATACCAATGTGAAGGCTGCAGCTGTTGAACGTTTAATTCGAACCTTGAAGAATATGATGTACCGAGAGTTTTTAGTCCAAGGCTCATACAAGTGGCTAGATCTTTTACCTAGAATCCTTGTAAAGTACAATGATACTTTTCATTCAACTATCCGCATGAAGCCTAATGAAGTGAAAAACAACGATCTTCTTCTGACTGTGTATAATTATAATCAAGACCGAAGAGAGAAGAAGGCTTCAAGGAAGTTTGGTGTTGGTGATTATGTCAGGATATCTAAACATAAAGGACATTTTGAAAAGGGTTATGTATCTAACTGGAGCGTTGAAATCTTCAAAGTATTTCGTGTGAATCGTACCAAGCCTACAACATACATACTAAAGGATAGGAATGGTGAAATCATAAAAGGTGGCTTTTATGGACATGCACTAAAAAAGACTAACTATCCTAACACATATTTAGTAGAAAAGGTTATACGTAAACGTGGAAACAAAGTTCTTGTAAAGTGGTATGGTTTTGCAGATACTCAATGGATTGATATAAAGGATTTGGTGTAATGTATGAAGACTTAATAAAGACCAGTTGTTATGATTGTAAAGTCAGGAGTATTTTTTATTTTAAAAATCCTTCATATTTTCTCTTTTTTGAGGGAAAATTAATATATAAAAACTCTCATACACACTTTAAATGAATATATACAATGACATCAGAGAGAAAAATTAATATATAAAAACCCTCATACACACTTTAAATGAATATATACAATGACATTATCAGAGGGAAAAATTAATATATAAAAACCCTCATACACACTTTAAATGAATATATACAATGACATTATCAGAGGGAAAAATTAATATATAAAAACCCTCATACACAACTTAAATGAATATATACATTGACATCAGAGGGAAAAATTAATATATAAAAACTCTCATACACACTTTAAATGAATATATACAATTACATCAGAGAGAAAAATTAATATATAAAAACCCTCTTACACACTTTAAATGAATATATACAATGACATTATCAGAGGGAAAAATTAATATATAAAAACCCTCACACACACTTTAAATGAATATATACAATGACATTATCACAGGGAGAAATTAATATATAAAAACTCTCATACACAATTTAAATGAATATTCACAAAATCCAGATTGAAAAAAACAAGATATCTTCAAATATTTACATTATACATATTTACAAGTTTAGGCACTAGCAATCACCAGGTCTAAGGGAATAATGGCCCCACGCTAGAGTCTTATAACTTCCCTCCATCAACTTCCTCTTATCGTCACCCCCCTTCAACGCCAATTTATTTGTCTCAATTGTGTTAATTTTGTGGTGTTTACTCCGAAATGTTTTTTGTACCGAATAAATTTTTAGGCTATGGTCTTTTAAGCATTCAAAATAATGGCCGAAATCTATTTTATCCATGCCTGCCCTGGTGATGCCCTTAGCTTTCTTAATTGTCTGCCCTCCATATCTGTAGGCGTATAGCTTTGCTCTAATACCGACATACTCCTCCATAACCAAGCCGCCCAATTCGTCCTTGAACAACCCAATCTTTTTCCTATTGGCTTGCTTAATGCCATATACATTATCCTTTTCGAAGTTTGAAGTGTCGAAATATTGAGGGTTCTCCCTGATGAACTCATAGATATCAGAACTCGTTTCAAAAATAAACGAGTCTGTATCCATGTAATTCAGCAGCAAGTCTTTTAAATTCGGTTTCATGATATTGTAAAAGAAGTCATACATGATAAATTTTGAAATGTCCAAAATTGCGTGTCCTATGTAAATTGGTTTGTTCATATGTACTTCCTCTCTGCCCAGTTCGATTCCCACAAGATTTTCCTAAAAAATTATGGTTCGTAGGTAAGTGCTGCGTGCTATCAACTTCTTTGCCTGTTCCCATGTTTCAACTATTTTGAAATCAACGTATTTTCTCACATTCTCTATAAATTTTCCATATACGGCGTTATTCATCTTTTTCCACAAGTTTTGGCCGAATTTTGACTTTTCTTGTGCTCTCTTCTCGGTGTTGACGTCGATATATGTCTTCAACCAGTTAGACTGGTCGTAGGACACCACTCTGTGAATATGTCTCACAGTTGGACCTTGCTCGATACACTGCTGCATCACCCTGTAGTGCAAGACATATTTGCTTTTCTGTTCTAATGTTGCAAGCAGTTTCTTGTATTGGCCATTCGGTGGTATCGCGCTCTGTGGGCAGAAAGGAAGTTCGTTATGGGCGTCGTGGATATGGTCGGGGTATTCGATATCTGCTTCTAGCACATATCCAGTCTCTGAATCGTCTTTGATTTCTGCGAAGTTTATGCTGTCAATTTCTTCTCTGGTGAGCCATTTCAGATTTTTGTACGGTAGGGCAGACACCATAGAAGCTCCATATAAGTTGTGTATGTCCCAATAGGACAGGTGTTTAACAGGAACATGCTGGTCAAAGTTGGACATGTACCTATGGTTAGCTTTGGTGTAGCCCTTCACCACTGTGCGCAGTCCGCCTCTAATTCCCGACTCGAAAAATTCCAGCATGCTCTTGTCGGATATTAAGGAAAGTTTCGCATTTGTTATCTTCAACATAGCGTCAAAGGCGAGTCCTGGTAATGTATAAAACCATTCTGGGTCAAGTTTATACATTCCCAGGATGAGATCTCGAAACTTTTCGAAAATATCCGCCAAGAGCAGTATATCTGTTTTCAGGTATAGATCGCTGTATTCTCCGAGATTCCGGATATTAAAGACCTCCCAGACTTTTACAGCATGCCTGTATTCTTCTTCGGTAATGTGGCTGTCAGTGAGAGTACTCTAGAAGGCCTCCTTCGGTGGTAGAGAAGTTTCTTCGAGAACGGCAAGGCTTGAAACATAATCATATGGAAATATTCCCTTGCTCTTTGCCAGCTTAAAATGCTCCTCAACAGGATATTCTGCCCTTGTTATTTTAAAGTCACCCTCTTCCAGCATGTCAGCCAGGCTGGACAGCTTGTCGTCAAGAAACTTAAAGCTATCCAGAAACCTGAAGCTGATGTTCCTGTACCGTTTGCTAAACGCAATATACCTTTCGCCACTTTGAGCGATGCACGATATGGGCTTATTATCATATGCCAGTCGTCTTATCAAGAAGTGGCTGTCATAATTAGATAGACAATGAAAAAAGATCGGTATGAAATCAGGGACCTTTCTATTCAAATTGCATCTATTATGAGCAGCACCCAGATATTCCCCTGTCACATGATCGTGATCCATCACGCGCAAATCGCACACAGTGAAAGCAGCAAGGCATATATGACACTCAGAGGCATTGTCAAAATTCTGTTGCTCTTCAAGGGTTAAATCCATAGGTTTAGGATTGGAATACACGTCGATGACGTCATCAGCAATTGATTTTAATTGTTTGATAAAGTCATCGACGGCATTCGGACCTCTAAAGAGAAAGAATTTTGACATTGACTCGTCATGCCTACATATCACCTTCAAGGCAATAGACATTGCTTCATGCTCTTGAACGGTTCGGGTCCAGCTCGAGCTGCTTGAGGGCGCGCAAGAGTGAACCTTCGCCAGAACAGATTCATTGTCTGCGTATATAACAAATGGTACAGGAACGCTCTTGGAGAATGCTTTAAATTCAAGGTATTCATCCTGTTGAGGCATTTTAAGCAGCTGGCATTTTCCACATCTTAATCGGTGCATTTCCAAGGCCTTTTCATTGGTGCATCTCTTGAGGCAGGCCTCACATGTCCATGTTCTATGTTGGTGTTTCGTTACTTGACTCCTTACAAGTCTAGACAAATCTTTAATTATACAATAGTGGGACTTTTCCCTCTGCTCAATAAATAACAGATTGGTATGATGCTGCTTCTTTTCAGCTGTTTGGTATAGGGGAATAATGTTCTCATTCTCCTCCTCTATACAAAACACTGAAATGGATACTCCATTGTTCTGCTTTTCAAAGCATTCAATTTGATGGAGGGGTGTCGGAAATTCGATACCCTCATAATTGAATGCCTCGAAAAGCAGTTCCTTGGGGTATTTTGTAGTTCTCTGGCCGTCGCGTTTAAGAGGGTATTTAGAGGCAAGCATGCACCATGCAAAGCAGTAATTGTCTTTGTTCTGTATGTTTATGACTGCATGTTTTTTCGCAATTTTCAGTGGCAATTCGATGTATGAACCTGCGTGTAAAGGGTCGTAGTGTGTAAAGCCCATCACCAGGCTGAGTATCTTTGACAAGGACTTTGATGATGCTCCCCCCTCAAATTTAGAAATGTTTTCCAAAATATCCCCCGCAATTGAAGAGAAGATCTGATTGAGATCGCTTGACGGAAGAATCAGTACAGGCTTAGAATTAAAGCCAGTGGAAAGACTCTTCTCTTCATCTGGTTTGCGGATTAAATATTCAAGTTCCATGGAACAATGCATCTTTAATCCACAAATGCTTCTCTGCAAGACGCTTTCCACTTCTTTAATAATAAGCTCCTTGCATTCATCTAAAAAGACTCTGGGCTCGAGTATTTCTAATGTATTTTCTATTCTACTATTAAAAATACGTCCCTTGAACGCCGATTGGATGGTATTGCATTCCAGCCCCTGGCAATTACTAGCACTAACCTTGGCCTTTTTGATTGTAAGCTGCTCGCTCCCGTCCGATGCCTGCCCTCTCTTTCTATTCCTAGGTTCTACATCATCGGATGATGATGAGGAGGTTGACGGTGCAGCGGCTTCATTGTTTGCGCCTGAGGAGGTCGATGGTGCAGCGGTTTCATCGCCTGCGACTGAGGAGGTCGATGGTGCAGCTGGTACAACTTCCTCCAGAATGTCGAATGATGAGGAGGCGGATAGTGCAGCGGTCGAGTCTTCACCAATCTCCGGTGATGTTGACTCCTGTGTTGCCAGATCCATAGGCTGGCTTCCAAGGTCACCCAGATCATTTCCTGGAATAATAATAATATTAATAATAATAACAATAATAATATAGAATGTGTAAAATAAGTTCATAAAATGTGGAAAAAATTCTTACCATTCAATGGTTGCTGCATGTATGGGGCAGGGCCCCTCCACTGCTGATTTGATGGAGGGAATGTGTGTGGTGCAGAGGGCGCGCGATGAACAATACCGCCTCCGAAATAAAGCCCACTTCCTGAAAATAATAATATTAATAATAATATAGAATGTGTAAAAGAAGTTCGTAAAATGCTGATAAATTCTCACCATTCGATGCTTGCTGCATGTATGGGGCAGGGCCGCAACCATGCTGATTTGGTACCAGGTAGGTCTGGAAGCCTGGGGGTGGCGGTGCAGCGGTCGCGAAGCCTGCTGGTGCAACGGTCGCGAAGCCTGGAGCTACCGGTGCAGCGCTCGCATGTTGACCGATGCAGCCTCCGAAATAAAGTCCACTTCCTGGAAATAATAATAACAATATTAATAATAATAATATAGAATGTGTAAAAGAAGTTCGTAAAATGTTGAAAAAAATTCTTACCGTTCGGTGCTTGGTGCATGTACGGGGCAGGGACCCAACCATGCTGATTTGGTACCAGGAAGTTCTGGAAGCCTGGGGGTGGCGGTGCAGCGGTCGCGAAGCCTACTGGTGCAACAGTCGCGAAGCCTGGAACTACCGGTGCAGCGCTCGCATGTTGACCGATACCGCCTCCGAAATAAAGTCCATTTCCTGGAAAAATAAATAATAATAATAGTATAGCATGTTTAAGTACAGAGTTCTTAAGAATCTACACGCTATACGTGAAAAAAATTACATGTTTTAAACACCTGCGTTAAAAATACATAGCATTCTGGGAGACCGAAAGAGTTATGTGACTGCATATGTGTGAGAAACTCCCCTTAAATATATCCTTTTCTCCTTATACAATCCGGAACTCTATGCTGTCGTAGGTAGGTCATCGCGTGCTAGAATCGGCATTGTATGCCTACTATTATGTAATTTTTAGTTACAAATGCTCGAACACCAGTCTGTAAATTCTTACCGTACGATTGTTGCTGTATGTACGGGGCAGAGCCACCTCCATAATGATTTGGTACCAGGAAGGTTTGGAAGTTTGGCGGTGCCTGTGCAGCGGTCGATGGATGGTCGATACCAAAATAAAGTCCACTTCCTGGAAATAATAATAAAGAATATGAACAAGAAGTTAATATGAATTGTTACATTACTTTTTTAAAAACACTGAAGAATGCTTACCATTCGACTGTTCGGGTGCCTGAAGCATTACGGCATTTGATGAGCGATCCTGCAACCGGCGGTGGGTATCCTGCTGGAGCTGGATGTATGCTTCAGCTATGTTAGCAGAACTGATTGCTGAAAACGCAATTAATTTACGCATTAGATTTTTATTTATTAAAGAAAAGATATATTATTAAGTTAATTTACTTTACTGCGAATACCTTATACAGGGAAAATGTCGATGTATTTTAAACACCTGAGAAATTTCTATTACAAAAATAAAGCACGTGTATTTCTCGACACAATCATGGAAAATATCTCTTTAACATGATGGAAACAGGCTGAAAGTTTTTACTAAATAAATGCGAGAGAGGAATGAAACATTCACAGTGAATGTTCGACCAGTGCATGCAAGCATGAAGTCTTCGGCTCGATTACCGTCGGTTACCCCGGAAGAAATTTTTATACAGATCATTTTTTATTCGATTCGCAGGGTTTTCAAGTAATTGTATTTCTCTAGAAAGGAATATAATTCACTCTGTGAAAACACGTATTTAAATACCCGGAATAATAATTACTCAACAATGTGAATACTTAACTAAACTGTTCACATTTTTTGAGAATTCGCGCAGTTAGCTATTAAATGTAGAATAAGCTTGCCTAAAATGAATACTTAACTAAACTATTCACATTTCAGAAAATTCACTTGTCTAGATATTAACAGTAGAAGTTCAAATATTCGCATATAAATGCCATACATTAAAAAACAAGAACGCGAATATAAGTTAAATGTACAGAGAAATAATTTAACTTTTAAAAGTAAATGAAGTGTTTTGTTACAACTTACCAGACATGATGTTCGTTGAAATTTCACTTTGAATGAGAAAAGTTTGCAGAGACCTTAGCTCGTTGATTTCAGCGGAGAAACTGTGAGAATTCCCGATGAAGCAGCCTTTTTATAGTGTTCTTTTGCGATATAAAAAATGCATGAGTGAAAGTTTAAGATATATAATACAGCAATTTTGATTGGCTACTCCAAAAATTCGAGAAGAAGGAGAGGGAAATGCTAGCCTCGCACAGGGGCATTTCGTAAGCAAGTCTAAACCTGTTATGGGGAAATCCTTCGATCACGCCAGCGTTCCTTAAGGGGAATGCTTCTGCGTATGACGCTAGAAAGAATATATTTTATTTTTTACATGTACCACTAAAATTCACTGTTAATTATTGTTACATTACCAAATTAATCACAGAGTGAAAATAATGCATTTTTTCTGTTGATATAATTTTCCTCGAACCAGCGACCTTTCGATTGTGAATAGATACGTCACAGATGTTTAAAAAACGTCTGATGCTATGTGATGGCTTTAGAATTCTATTCTCTATGCATTACCACGGGAAAAACGAATAGCAAGTTACCATTTGAGAAAAGTTAAAAGTATTTGAAAATTTAAACCAATATCAAAAAAATCTGATGTGTTACACTCACATGACTTTCTCTACTCTTGTACAAACTATTTTACAAGCGCTTATTCCCTATATGCTTCATGTTAATCGAGATATCGAGATGTCAATGTTATTGGTAATTTTCATGTCGATGCAAGGTGAATATGATAGGTTTTAAGCGATAGTCAAATATTTTAACGCTGGTTGCTATGTGACGCATTCCATTCTCTTTGCATGTCCAGAACATAAAAACAAGAATAATGAATTTGAGAAAAAGTATAAGTATTGGAAATTTTAAGGGAATAACAAGCAATATCTCGAAAACGATTTACTCAACAACAAGAATGTATATGATATTAATTATGTATTTTAACGCGAACTCCATTTTTTTGTGTAGTAAAATTTTGTCTATCCCTTATGGTTTATCAGTTTTGCAAAAAAAAGTCGTTCAGAATGAAGAATACTTTTGGAGACATTCCCTGAAATTTCGAGATATACATTTCATTTCTCATTACAATATCTTAAACATATAATATTTTTATTCAATATCGTTAGAGTCATTTTTTTGAGAAAATTAAAATTTTCGAAAAAATGTTCCATATAAAGGATAGTCTGGTGTGTGGCATTTTCTTTAAAAACCTTCGTGTCGCATCTCTGGAAGATACTGAACCTAAATACCAAGTTTGGTGTTTTATCCGGCTCATCGTTTCTGAGTTATGCTTCACAGGCACACTCTCAGACAGCCATGCTTTTTTCGGATTCAGAGGGTCTCAAAACATGTATTCCCAGTGAAATCTCGGTATCGATTTTTTTGGGTGGAATACATCACTTCCTCTACTTACTATACGTAGTATAGAAAGTAAAAACTCATTCGCAAATACTTAATATCACACAAATATTACTTGAAATGAATTTTTGTGTGTGTGTGTGTATTAAGTTTATATTAACATGCTGGAATATTCGAAAAATATCTCTCGAATGGACGGGGTATTTAAAATCGTACTCGTCCTATGTTTACTAAGCCCAATCTTTTTAAAAATGGAATAAATTAAGAGTAACGAGGATTGTTTAGGCTAGGCTCCATATTTCATTATTTATTTAGAATTAAACAAATGCTATTAGTCGTAATAATCATGCACAGACGACAGCAAGCAAATGCGCAAGTCAATTCATATACAATTAATTTTTAAAAAATATTTAATTGTTTTCATCGATCAGCGGGAGCCTTATTTATTTTTAATAACGTATGTAATATTCACCGATCTGAATACTTTTTATTCTTCATATTACTCTCGCCAAATCATATTTCTTTGTTTAACATAACGAAAAAAAAATCAGTTTAATTTTTTGATATCATGCATGCAATTCTTGTATGTGAGTATTTAAATAATGACAAGCTTAAAACATGTCTAGACCTGGTTTTCCACGGTTTGTGATGGAATTTCTGCACCGGGGAAGCCATTAAGAACTTCTTTTGTATCATTAATGGCTCTATACAGGACCTTGTTTTACCTTCTTCTGAAGATATTTGTTTTTCAGAGCACTTAGGATGTTTAATGAACTGTAAACGTCTGTCATTGTTCACTAAGGGCTCTATACAGGACCTTGTTTTTACCTTCTTCTGAAGATATTTAATGGTGCGGAAGCGACTGCCATTGTCTGCTAATGTGTCTACATAGCCATTTCTCCCGAGAAGACCATATGCATTCTTCAGGGGTGTACACCATATTTCTTTCAAGCAGTGTACGCAAGTGAATAATTCGTTGAATTTCCTCAAAGTTCGCTACGTCTTTAGAAAGAACATTTAAAACGAATATAAAATTTATATTTGAAGTCTTCGTGCGTGTTAATTTTATATCTACTAAGGAAGGTATGCCTGTTTTGAATTGTAATTATTACTTCTCTCGTGCGAGAAGAGACATAGCAGACTTATATTTTTAACGTCAGTTGGAGCGTACTCCGATGTGATGGATACCCCTAGCCATTAAGAGCAGGTACTGGGGGAAAACCCTGGCGTCCTGGTTTAACCGCTTCTATTAGACGATGCACAGCTGTCGCATTGCGTCTTGTTTTTCGTAAAGGGTTCTCGTGTTAACGTCTCATACTACCTATTTGCAATTTCGTTTTAAGTTGCTTTTTAATTCATCTAAGCAATGTAATATTTTTTATAAACCCTCCGTTCAAAAGAAGAATTAAACAAACGTTATTACTCGTAATAATTATACACGCGCATATACGATAACGAACAGTTGCGCGCGAGTCAAATCATATACAATTAATTAATAAAAAAACTTAATTGTTTTTAATCGATAGACTGCGTCGTTTCATTAGAAGTGAGATATTCATGGTAGATGAATAATGGGTGAGATATCTCTAGGCGCGCAAGTCAATTACATTAATTAATAAAAATATTTAATTGTATTCATCGATCAGCGAGAGTCTTATTTATTTTTTAATATCGTATGTAATATTCACCGTATTTATTTCATAATCAATTACTCCGGAGCCAACATGAACGCACTTTGCATGTTAAACGGAGAGTCTTATTTATTTTTTAATAACGTATGTAATATTCACCGTATTTATTTATTTCATAATCAATTCCTCCGGAGACAACATGAACGCACTTTGCATGTTAAACCAGGATTATTAATTTTTTAATAACGTATGTAATATTCACCGTATTTAATTTATTTCATAATCAATTCCTCCGGAGCCAACATGAACGCACTTCGCATGTTAAACGAGTATTATTTAAATAAAATGTTAATTCGACTTTATTTTTTTTCCGGAATCATATTTCGCAGAATTATATAGAGTTAAGATGCCGTCTTGCGCACACCTCGAGTTTAAATATGGTGAATTCACAACTTTCGGAAATGACCACCAGGGGCGCCGTGAGGAAACATTCGATGGTTCAAAACCTGTTTCACTCATATTACCACCTGGCGCGCTCGTGTTGGTTGCGAACTGAAGCGCTAGTGGAGGGGGTGCGCTAGTCGACTTGCCACTGAAAGTACCGTGAGTCAGTCATTCGAGTGAAACGTCTCGCGGTGGAAGGTTGCGCTCGGGGTTCCAGCGCAATTATCACGCGATAACGACTGTTACGTCAACTCTGTCCTTTCATCTAAGTGTTGTAATATTCTTATAAATCCAAAATATATTTTCCCTCAAAAGTAGAATTAAATAAATGTTATTACTCGTAATAATTATACACATGCTACCACGCATATACGATAACGAACAGTTGCGCGCGAGTCAATTTACATTAATCATTCAAAAAAAATACTTAATTGTATTCATCGACCGACTAGCCGCGTTTCATTGCAATAGTAGTAATATGATGGCGTTTTAGGGGCAGGTGCGCGCGATTCAATCAAAAATACTTAATTGCTCGAAGAACAGCGTTTAATTGCATTAGTAGTATATAAACATTGATTCTTTTTTTTCAATAACACATTACCTAATTGATTGACACAATTATGTACTCAAACGATTTGCCGATGTGCGGCAGGCATCGAGAATCGCATTCCCACGTCGCCAGGGTCACGCACCGAGAACCCCCAACATATACCCCCTCACCCCGAGCGGCACATCCCCTACCCCAAGCCAATCACACGGCAGGGATTTAGACAAGTCACAATGAGGGGGCGGGAATGTAGTCACCGTATAGGAACAATACACACTCTCCCACCTATCCACAGGGAACCAATCAAACCACAAAGGGGGAGGGAGGACACGTGTATGGGGGAGGGAGGGGGGCGGGCCACCGGCACGTGACCAGACCACAGGGGGGAGGGGGAGGACTTGCCGGCACAGAACCAGTCGGCATTAGGTAAGCGCACAAAGGGAAGGGGGCGGAGCTAGCGGCACGCGATCAGGGCGGCAAATAGTAGCGCACAAAGAGGGGGCGTGGCTTGTCGGCATAGATCAAAGAAGCTTATCAGTTTTTCGGCATCTCTCTGTGCGCCAGAGTCGCCCTTTTATTTCTACTTCCGTGGTCTAGGGGTACCATGCTAGCTTCTAGTTACCGAGTTCGCGGGTTCAAACCCACGGAGGGCGATGCATTTTGTCAGGCGTAAAAGTTCCCAAGTTCCCCCAACGCAGGAAGCGCGAACAGTATAAGTGAACTATCCGGGCCATTTTCAACCTCCCCTCCGACTACGTCAGTGCCCCCACTGCGAATGTTACGTCGCATTGTAGAATTATAATGCCTCTTTTAATAAAAATTGCATATGCACCCTTTCATTGATGATTGAAGGAAAATTGTGTATTCATTCAAGAAATCTATTTATTTGAGATGAAAATAGTATTAATCGATTTAAACTGATTCATTCTCATAAAATAAAGATAAATATAATAACGGCGATAAAAGAGATTACTGCTCCTATTGATGTTGAATTTTGTTAAATAAAATATTTCATGAATATGGAAAAGGACAGACGGGCTGGATAAGGAAGTTTTTTTGGCAATAAATACTAAGATGCTATATTGCTTCCTTTTTGTATTCCACCCAAAAATTCGATACCGAGATTTCACCGGAAATATATGTTTTGAGACACCCTGAATCCAAAAAATGCATTTCTGGAAACATGTCCGTCTGTGTGTGTGTCTGTGTGTCTGTGTGCCTGTGAACAGCATAACTCAGAAACGAACAGTCGGATAACACCAAACTTGGTATTTAGGTTCAGTATCTTCCAGAGATGCAACACGAAGGTTTTCAAGAAAATCCCCCCACCCCAGATTACCCTTTACATGGAACATTTTTCGAAAATTTTAATTTTCTCAAAAATGGCTCTAACGATTTTGATTAAAATATCATATCTTTAAGATATTTTCATGACAAATGAAATGTATATCTCGAAATTTTCTGGGAATGTCCCCAAAAGTATTCTTCATTGTGAACGACTTTTGCATAACTGGTAAATCATAAGAGATAGACACAATTTTATTACACAAAAAATGTAGATCGCGTTAAAATACACAATTTATGTCATATACGTTTTTTTTGTTGAGTGAACCATTTTCGAGATATTGCTTGTTATTCCCTTAAATTTTTCAATACTTTCTCAAATGGGAATTCGTTATTCATTTTTACTTTCTCTACTACGTATAGTAAGTAGGGGAAGTATTGCATTCCACCCAAAAATTCGATACCGAGATTTCACCGGAAATACATGTTTTGAGAATCACTGAATCCAAAAAAAGCATTTTTGGAAACATGTCCGTGTGTGTGTCTGTCTGTGTGTCTGTGTGTCTGTGTGTCTGTGTGTCTGTCTGTGTGTCTGTGTGTCTGTGTGTCTGTGAACAGCATAACTCAAAAACGAACAGTCGGATAAACACCAAACTTGGTATTTAGGTTCAGTATCTTCCAGAGATGCGACACGAAGGTTTTCAAGAAAATCCCCCCACCCCAGACTACCCTTTACATGGAACATTTTTCGAAAATTTTAATTTTCTCAAAAACGGCTCTAACGATTTTGATTAAAATATCATATGTTTAAGATATTGTCATGACAAATAAAATGTATATCTCGAATTTTCTGGGAATGTCTCCAAAAATATTCTTCATTGTGAACGACTTTTGCATAACTGGTAAACCATAAGAGATAGACAAAATTTTACTACACAAAAAATGTAGATCGCGTTAAAATACACAACTTATGTCATATACGTTTCTTTTGTTGAGTGAACCGTTTTCGAGATATTGCTTGTTATTTCCTTAAAGTTTCCAATACTTATACTTTTTCTCAAATTCGTTATTCATTTTTTTATGTCCTGAACATGCAAAGAGAATGGAATTCGCCACATAGCAACCAGCGTTAAAATATTTGACTATCGCTTAAAAGCTACCATATTCCCCTTGCATCTACAAGAAAATTACCAATAAGATTGACATCTCGATATCTCGATTAACATGAAGCATATGGAGAATAGGCGTTTGTAAAATTAGATTGTACAAGAGTAGAGAAAGTCATGTGAGTGTAACGCATCAGATTTTTTGTCTTGGATATGCAAAGAATATTAATCTGTGGCAAAGATAATGGTGCTGCACCTAGCAACCAGCTATTAAGAGATATGTATATGCTTAAAGGCTACTGTATTTCTATATTAACCTTGTAAATATATATTCCCCTTAAATCTACAAGAAATTTAGCAATAAGATAGAGTCTGCAAATGTTTATCTCGATTAACATGAAGTAGATGGAGAATAAGCGTTTGTAAAAATAGTTTTACAAGAGTAGAGAGAGTCATGTGAGTGTAACACATCAGATTTTTTTTATGTCCTGGACATACAAAGAGAATGGAATGCGCCACATAGCAACCAGCTCTTAAAATATTTGACTATCGCTTAAAACCTACCAATTCCCCTTGCATCTACAAGAAAATTAGCAATAAGATTAACATCTCGATATCTCAATTAACATGAAGCATACGCAGAATAAGCGTTTGTAAAAATTGTTTGTACAAGAGTAGAGAAAGTCATATGAGTGCAACACATCAGATTGTTTGGTTACAATCGATAGCTAAAACAGACTTAACGACGCTTTACCTAACCTCAACCACCTTAGCAATGGAGAAGCATTTAGATTATAGTATACCATCTATGATATAACAAGTATTAGCTTCAAGTACTTCGCAACCAATTGTCTTCACTATTTTATATATTATTAACATTCTACTTTGACCTGCTGGTTTATCCACAGTGAATTGTGCTTGGTATAAAAACAGTACGGTGGATAGAAGAAACTCATTTTCTTCTTTCTTCATCTTTCGGAAATCGGAGCACTTGCAGACTTTCAAATTCTCCCTAAGCAACCAGGAAGGAACAATTTTTTGGCATTTCGGAATACTATGTATATATTTTACATTTTATCGTCCTTTATCCGGTTAGGACATATCGGACGTTGAAAATGAGCCCGGTTTCCAGGGCTTAAAGTTACCCGAAATTCGTATTTTTTAGGAAAAGGAAAAACCCCAGAAAAAAACCTTATCCGAATAACTCACCCTAACTGAGATTCAAACTCTAGACCTCTTGAATATGAGGCAGAAACGCTACCCCCAAACTAGAGCTGTCAATCGAACGAGTTTTGGGCAGTTTTGTACTATTCATTTCTTCGAACACAAATGAGCTCCTGCATACGAGCGGGTTCACTGTACTGGATTCCGAAGGGTGTCCCTCTCTCAGACCGTTCCATTTGGTACACCGAACGGGCATATGTCTCATTTCCTGTTCGAACGCCCAGATGACCAGACCCAAGAGGAAGGCTCAATCCGTTTACTAAACTAGGGTTGTTGTATGACTCAAGTTCACGTGTTAATAGAGTTGAATGAATACAAATGAATTACAAGAGCGGTCAACGGTCACAGCTGGTATATGAATGCATACATCAGCAATGATTTACTTCAATAATATGCTTAGTCAGCTGTTTTATAATTAGTTTATTTTTCGGTTATTGTATGTAGATTATGAGGTACATTCTTGCTTTGAAGCCATGACAAAATTTCAGCTTTCCTAGAATTTGTATTGGGGATTTTTTCTTTAAGCATTATCCATTACTATCACACACCCTTCTTCCAGTCCTTGAAGGAGATCGGTAAACCATTCCCTAAACACCATATTACTCATTTCATTATGATAATCGCCACCAATTTTTGACTGAAACACTAAATCTGCTCCTTCTATGAAACCATATTTGTCCTATGTGGCATAGCTTATTACTAGATATTACCACATTATGATTCTTTACCTAATAGAATTCATTCACGGCAACATTCATATGTTGGAAGCGAAAATGCTAAAATAAGAATAGGTTATTGTTTTATTATAAGTTATTATTGTGTTATATTCCCCTTCACCTGAAAAAATTGATCATTGTGTTCATTTACAGCAACATTCAGTTGTTAAATTGCTAACACAAAACTAACTGATTACTACTTTATATGTTATTTCACCCGAAAATGTTATGACTTTGTGTTCATTCACAGCAACATTCATTTACCGGAACCGTAAATTGCTAAACGAAACATAAGTTATTATTTTAAGATTCTCATTCCTTAGCTCGAAGCATACGAATTATAGCACGATAATGCATGGTATTTTCACCTGAGTTTCTCATTTAGATTTTGAAAATGAACTGCACAATGTACATATGTAATTAGCCCAGAACTAGGTCTTATATATTCAGCCTGAACATATCTGGAAAACTCTCTAGAAAAGAACTAGAAAAAAAACTATCTTTTACTTTATTTTTATCACATTTCATACTGTACAAAATCAAGTTTCTCTCAAATATCGTCATTTGTCATTACACGAGTTTTCCTCAGCTTTGTTAATTTGTATCTCATTAAAAGTAAACGAAATTTTAAATATAATAAACCTATTTTTTCAGTAGTGGACCTAAGTGTATATATCATTAATGTAAAGCAACAACTTTGAATAATTAACCTGAATTTGCTTAAAGGTTGGTAGTAACATAATTTCCTTTAATGGCAGTTGTTCAATTTATGGACTATAAAGAATAATCATTATTTCATTTGTTGTATTGTAATATAATTTGTAACCTTTATTTACACAGATGAGTGAAATCACAGAAATTCAGAATGAAGTTTTATATTAACCTTGTATGATATTTATTTTGGAACATATTTTCATATATATTTTGCTTGGGGGTAATGATAAAAAAAACCCATGAAAATGGAATTTACGTATCATAATGTAATAAAACAAATCTTGGCCATAACGGTAGGTAGAAACAAAGTAGAAAACGCTGTAACTTGGTATAGGGCTATTGTTATTCCTTTGCCATAAGAACTAAAGCAATACGCCTGACAACATCGCTATGATGTAAACTCTCGAACGAGGAATACCAGAATGGTACCATTTCCCACGAGAAGGCATGTGAACTAGAAGCTCGACCATAGTTCGGTATATTCTCTGAGGCTCTTCGAACGAGTTGGGCTGGGAGAAACAGGCGAATCTCATCATGTACCATATGAAATGAACGGTAAAAACGCATCCTTGACAGTTCTACTCATTATTTTATACACATAACACACACGTATATACATAATTATTTTATTGTATAACACATAAGTTCAATTGGGTTTTATTTATGGACGCTCTTTATCTGCCATGGTTCTTAGCGTCCCATTCTATACTAGGCGTGAAAGACCCACATTTTGCGCAGAGGCCTCTTAATCAGGCTTGAGGTTCTTTTACGTGCCATAAAGCTACGACAGGGGACCGCCGACTTTACTTCCCTTCCGAAGGAAACCCTGGTTTCTTATAAAATAAATTTGTACAAAGCAGACGCTAATAGAAGAAAATTAATAACGTCAGGGGCGTCCATAAATAAATAAATAAAGAATGCAATGGTTCCACTGTTTCTCCCAAAACATAAAACTGGAGGAAGGCAGCGAAACCATGCAGACGCTTAAGAAGGTTTGACTGAGTTAGGGAACCCCGGCCAAGCGAAAAGGGAAGCCCTAACGAGTGCCGGAGGGGAAGAAAAAAAAATAAGATGGAATCCAGAACTCTCAAAAATATACTACTATTGATAAGTTGTTTCCTTTTTTACTTTCTCTACTACGTATAGTAAGTAGGGGAAGTATTTTGTACTTTAATGCTAATAATAAACAAACATTAATAACCAGAACCGTAAAGCAACCTTAAAAGAATAACTGTAAAACAAAGATGACTTAAAATTAAATAAACAAAAACATCAATTGAGTAGAGCAGTAAGGCAAGTTTTAAAAACAGCAAAAATTAAGTAAAACAAAAATTCAACAAACAAGGCCACTATAAACATCACACCAATATTTTATAAACGGGTACCTTTTCTTAAACTGTAAGATACAGTAGAACCTGGAAGCATTACTTGCCCCCTTTTTGTGTGAACGATTTGGTCTCACAAATAGTAATGATGTTTATCTAGTCAAGACCCAAACAGGCTTTTATGAACTTCTAGGAAGAGCAAGCTTCAAAGTCCAGTTGAGCTAGATGTACTTTACAACACAACTGTTTTCAGTTTCTCAAAGTTCAGCATGGTAGGGTTTTTGACTGCAATTATTGCTCCCATAATTAACACAACACAATTTCTGTAACTTCAAACTAACCATGCACTGAAAATCACGTATTAAAAATATAACTCAGCTAGAAGGTCAGTAGTACTTTGTGGTTACAGTTAAATTTTCCCAATTCTTATGATATTTTGAATAAGTTGTATAAAGAATGAATTGATTCTTGCATTTCTTTGCCTTATACACACAAAGAACTTATATTCCAGAATTTCCTGGTATTTTGTTTCCCTGTATTTTATCTCTTTCTCTCTGATACAATGACAAATGATGGATTGAGAGTTTTACTTTAACAGCTAATTAGTTGCCTTATAAGTGAAAGCACTCTTAAACTCCTTAAAGGTGGAGAAGACAATAAGATAGAAGTGTGATGCACTTTCTGGACTCATTTAAACCCAGTATTAAATTTTGACAAACAAAAGAACCAAAAACACACTAAACATATGAACAATTTCAAGAACCAGTCACTTTACGAATTCGTGTCTAAAAAACACATTACGTTTTCCGCCCCAAAATTCACCCACCATTACCAAGATACAAACTGATAACAAAGCCTACCTTTACATAAGGACGATCCACAAAACTATCACAAAAGAAGTTCCTTAAATCAATTCCAAAAAAAAACTTCCACGATCAGAATGACGTGTTGCCGGGCAGAGAGCTAACCCTGCAATGCGACAGAGAACCACCACTCACCGCGTATGCCACGCACGCAAAGCAGAGAGGAGAAAAAAAAAGAACACCAAAGAGTAAGGTAAGCAAGGGGACAAACAAAGAAGTAACGTAAAGTGCCTGGCTGGAGGTATAACACAGTTACAAAACATAATACGAACACATAACAGCACAAGAAGAAGAAGAAGAAGAAGAAGAAGAAGAAGAAGAAGAAGCGAAGGATGTAACTTCGATCTCAAAATGGTGCCAGTTTCCCTTGCACAAATATCACTGAAAAGGGGGTGTGGATCTGTTAGACGATTTTTTTTTTTTTTTTTTTTTTTGGCGGGGGCAACATCTAGTACTAAACTCCTTACTTTTTTATTCTGGATTATTGCGAGTGCACTGTGTTCTAGATTTCTTAAGTATTTTAATATAAAACGTTAGTTCTCATATACGGGATTGCGACATTCCTATGCTAGTGAATAATCCAGAATAAAAGCCATGGGGTTAAATAGTGAAAAAAATCTTGCACAGAATATTCAAATTTTACATACAGATTGTTTAAAAATATGAATTATTTAAAAAAATCTCGTACACCACTATATCGTAAATATTGAATATGATTGCAAAATTAGAAGAAAATAGTTATTTGTCGAACATTTCTACTCGCTCCTTCAAGTATAATGGCTATTTTCACCAGGAGAGAACAACCGTATCATTAAAACGGTTTCGTAATGTTTGGAAGTTATTGCATCAGGTAGTGACTCTTAGGAGGTGAGATTAACTATTCCTCGAAATATGATACCATTGCTTTGCAAACCTGGTGGAAAGAGAAAGGGGGAAAACGCACCACAAGGAAATGCACATGATGCTGAGCTTCGCTCATTTATGTTGTTGACTAAGATCTACTGCTAATCTGCTATTCAATATCCTCTAACAGACACTGTTAATGATACATTTCACGTGAATTTCAGCTGATTAAATACGCTTGTATTCCGTTACTCTCAATTGTTTCGTTTAAAGACTCGTTGAATCAAAACGTTCCATATATACTGCGCTGTCATCGTAGATGTGCACTCCGGCAACGTTGCGGCAGAGGCTCCTCTTTCACCTTTTCGTGATACTGCTTTCTTAGAAGTGCGTCTTTGCTTACTTTGAACTTATGAGACAAGATATATAATATGTATTAGTAACACTATTCATACGTATATGACTGTAGAGTTGGGAGCTGGGAGCGTTTTAAAAAGTTTAATTATTTGTACTTTGGCTGAAGATGTTGGCTACCCTGCAATTACATAGTCAACTGCACGACTAGATGTCCTATAAGAACTTATAATAATTTGAAACTAATAAAAACTGCGATGCAACGCCTTTTATTAATGAACCAGAAAGCACATTGTTGATAAAATAGAGTAAATTTTGCATGCTCTAAAACATTAGAGAAACGTCATTTAGTTGTTGTTTTCATTGTTTGTGTACAGCGCGATAATTTGTTTACCCGTGTGTCATTTGTTGACGAATGTTAATACTGTAAACAGTGGAGGTTAATAGTTCGTTTGATACAGTGTCGGACTTTGTTCTTTATATTGTTTATAGTTTGTTGCTACACTGTGATTACTCTAGATATATGTTTTGACCTAAGAGAAATAATTCGCAGCGTTGGGTTTGAAGAACTTTAATGAAAGAAAACTAAGCAGAGAAACGAGAAGTTTTGTGTTTGTATTTCTAGAAGAAACTTGTGGAACAGTCATGGATTGATATTAGCGCATCAGTAAGGTTAGTCAACTATATTAAGTATTTTAACTTCTAGTGTTTGTGGCAATGATAGCCGTGTCATAAAAGAAAGGTTAGACATTTATCCTTCATTCATCTTTTGCCGAATGGTGAGCATGCGTACTATTTCATGGAGGCAGCGGCGTAGCTAGGGAGGATTTTGGGGGTTAGAAACCGCGCCTTGCTAAAACAAATGTAAAAATAAATAGCAAAAATAGCTTCGTTAAAATAATTTCCAGGTTGGCGGGAATGAGATACTTCCTAATCTTATCACTGGTAGCGCTATATACGCCACATGTCTTAGACAATATTACCAAAGGCGACAGTAACAGAAACTGTGCTGATGTCGTGGGTACAATCGTGTTTTCGTTCCATGCTAAATTTGAATCGTTTCCAAATGAGTGCAATAACTGCCAGAGTTGAACATAACTAGAAACCCTATTTTGTAGTGAAATAAAATGGCCTGCAGCGGTAATATAAAATACTTCACAATGGTTATTAATTCTTATGTCACAGCACATTTTTTGCTTAGAATACGCAAAGCAAACTATTCTAATTCCAATTGCTGCACCTTAATCTATGAATATAAAGTCGATTTATTTAAATACTTCAACTCAGAATTAACTTATATTTATCATTTGAATTTATACAAATTCTTTAAAAAGGGATCACTGTACATAACCCGCCTTAACATTTTGCTGGCTGGTACACTAAATGGAGGTTCTCTCATTCTTTGTGGTTCGTTGGTTCGTTCCCACCAAGAACAAAACTCAGGGATACGTCATTATATAAAATACCATCAATCACCAATCACTTACATGCAACAAATTTAAATCAACTCAGCAGCAAGCAAGTTATTATACAAACGTTTAAAAACTGAATCAATTTAAGACTGATGCAAAAGAAAACTTGTACGCAAATTCTAAATAGGAACCATAAACCCACAGGCATGAGGCGCACAGATCGTATTAGTTTTCAAACACAGTATTTTATTGAACTAAAATCTACACTTACATATTAATACCTGATGCAATTAAATACTTAACAAAATTTCTAGTTTTTCATTCATAATCTCACGTCTCATAGGCATTATACAGAGTGGACCTTTTAAGTTGAGACTACAATATATCCAAAACTAAGCGCTGTAGAAAGAAATGTCTTTATAAAAATTGTCTGATATTATGGGGGAAAGTAAATACCATTAGGAGAACTTTGTGATGGTAACTTTAGGGCCAATTTAATTTTTTTAAATGGTAACCTTCATTGGTGTATAAAAAGCTGTTTATTTTGTGATGATGAATAAGGAAACAAAATAAAAAAGGTTGCTTACCAATTACAAAACGTAACTTGACCCTCAAATGAACATCCATGGATGGTCCAACCATTCATTGCGCTCTTCGTACACAGCCATTCAGAATTTTCGTTGTTATTTACGTTGGTGTAAGAACAACTGCAAACTGCTTTCTGCAAATGTTGTTTAGTTTCTTATGAGGAGTAAGAAAACAAAAAAAGTAAGTTCCCAATTGAAAAATGAAATTGACTCTACAATGACCATCATAACGTGCTCCAAACAAAACACAACTAATGGCATTTACTTTCCTCCATAATAACAAGCAACTTTAATGTAAGACATTTCTTTCTACAAAGCTTAGTTTTGGAGGTATTGTACAGTCTCAACTTAAATGGTCCATCCTGTATATATATACACTTGGTAAATGAAGTATGTTTGCGTATATTCAATGAGAGGAATGAAACTGACATTTTGTGCTGTAAATACAGACATTTGATGTTCTAATTTTGTGTTACCTATAATCAAAATGGACTCCAAATGTCCATCAGTCTCACAGTGGACATACATTTAGATTTGACATGCTTCATTTTTTAATATTATTTACAGATATACATTGATGCGCTTAACAAGGAAGTGTATCACTCGGCAGATAGTTTTAAAACCAAATTAACTTCCTAATATGCACTTCAGTAGTCTATTACACTGTATGTCAATTAAAAATATGAGCACTTAATTTTATTTAATTGTTCGAAAGTAGTAAATAAATGAATCTAATACAGGCACCCCATAACGTTTATTTATATTTCTTGAAGATCGTATAGGCAGACCAAACAAAAGTAGTTCACAGGTCGGGTTCGCTATCCCGTTTCTAGAAGGGCTAGGGTTTATTTCTGATCGTTTACAGTTGCATTAGATAAGTGTGAACCTCCACACTGCTGCTGTTGTTCCTGTAAGCAAAACTTTTATTTCCGAATGTAAATATTAAGTATATGTTATGAAATGAAGGGGGACACCTCGCGCACTGCCACCTACGGGAGATCTATTGTGGCTACCATCTCTCAGGAGGAAGGGATGAAGTGAAGGAACCACAGGAGCCAAAGGCAGACAGGCCACAGAGACGCGGAAGCCCCTAACATTTCCAGGCTCGAAGATAAGTCATACTGATGGAGTTACCTAGAGAGGTTGTTGAACGATCCTTCGAACAAGCAACCCTATAATGTTCGCAGGGAGTATTATTTCCTTTGAGCAATCATCCGCGCCATCTGTCCGGCACCGCCATACGCCACGAAACCTAGAAGCACACATGAAATTAGAGAAGGAAACGAGATGAAAGTGAAATGATGGAAAAGAAATCGTGGTAGATGAGAAACCACCCCGCTATTCGATTACCGACCAGGGAAAACCACGAAAAGTCCAAGGTCAGAGTGGGCAGTCGACGGGATCTCCCAAATGCGAGCCTCTCACGTTACCGGGAGCCATCTCGATCGGTGAGTGTAAGTATTACTCAATAGCAGAATAAACGTATAACGAATATTGCTTTAATTAATAGTTTCCCTGGTTCGATTCCCAGCTGAAGGGAGAGGGCTTTTCTGTAAACAAGACTTCACTGTTCTCTCCAGAGTCTATTAGTATAAATGACAGTGTGAATGTGTATCTCATCTAATGTTCAACATGTCAAAGAAAATCAGAAATCCAATGACAATTGTATATATACCTACCAGTTAGCATCATTGCGATAGGTAAAAGGTTGCCGATATGACCATTGCAGTTAAGGCGGGGTTTAAATGGAACAATAAAAAATGTATAATGCTTTATGCTAACCTACCAATTTTCATCCCTTCATTTAATTCACAGCGTACGATTCAGAGAGAAAAAGTTTTATTTACATGTGACTGCAACTATAGGTGGACAAAGGCTTGTAAAGTAGAAAAATACATATTATCAGTAAGGTTGTTATGGGGGGGGATGTTACAACCTTGCTCTCTGAATAAACGTTTACTTAGTTATTTTCTAAATTAAGCTTGGATTTATTTCTCTAAAGGCTAGCAATGGGTGTGAATATAATAAAAGTGGAATTTGTTTACAACTATTTCATCTCATATTATGAAATTTGGAATACAGTAATTTGTTTAGGGTAATTATGCAGAATTTGCGCTGCTTGAAAAAGGAATATATCTGATGTGTTACATTCACATGGATTTCTCTACCCTCTAGAGTTTATTAGAGTGTATGAAAGCTTATTTCTCTTTCTGATTCACTTTATCCAAACAAATCTTTGCAGAAATAGCTACACTATAGATACACGTCATTATAGATGCCTACAAAGAGAACAGCGATAGTCAAATGTTTAAGAACTGGACGCTAAAATTCCATACTGTTTGCATGCAATCGCGAGAAACAATTGAAAATGCACAGGACTCAGTCTTGAAAGAATGACAAAGTATTGAACAACTCGAACCATTAATAAATATCTCGGAAATTGCTTTTGCCACAAAAATATGTAATTTGAAATAAATTGTGTCCTTAATAAGTTCTACATTTTTTTTTTGTGCAGTACGTTTTCGTCTATAACTTAATGTTTACATGATTCTACAAAATTCCTTCTGAATGAAGAGGACTTCACAGGCTACTCTCAGTAAATTCAAGATATGCATTTTATTTGTCGTGTAAATCTCTTTAATATATGATATTTTTATCAAAATAGTTAGAGCCATTTTTTAGATAATCCATATTTTCGAAAAGTGTTCCATGTAAAGGCTAGTTAAGGTTGGGGAATTTTCTTTGAAATCTTCGTGTCGCATCCTTGGAAAACACTGAACTTAAATACCAAATTTGGTATTTATCCGACTTTTAGTTTTTGAGTTATGCTGTTCATAGTCACGCGCACGCGGACGTTTTTCAAAAAATATTTTTTGTGTGTTCAGGGCTTTAAAACATGTATTTCCGGTGAAATCTCACTATCGAATTTGAGTGTAATTCAATACCTTCACTACCTACTAGGTACGTGGTACAGAAAGTAATACACTTTCGTATGAATAGTTTGTATAGCCACTAATAAACGATAGAGGGTAGAGAAAGTCATGTAAATTTACGTTTTTCTTTGCATCTCTCCACCCATAACCCCCCTATATCCACGTTGGTCCGTTAGAGTGCAAAACTGACCTAATTTGCGGCAGCAAGAGTTCGTGGCCCAATTTCTGCATAATAACCAATTATTTAGTCAGGTCATAATAATTAGATGTTACCTAGCAACATAAAACAAATTGCCCTACGATAACAGTCCCGTAGATATAAAACCTGTTTCCTGTAACTTAATGTCTGTTTTATGGGGTGCCTTAAAATTCAAAGAGTTGGAGCATGGTAACCAACGTAACATACGTAGAAAGCTATTATATCCCTGTGGAAGAAAACTGATTATTGTAATTAAAGTTGGCCTCTTTTGTTTAATTCTATTTTCATCGTTCGCGGTTCCTATAATTATGTTTTATTTGCACAGTGTATTGCGAAAATTATATAGGCCAGAGCTGGTAATCACATTTCTAAGAATAATGTTGGTCCTACTTTCACCAGAGGCAATAAATTGCCTTTTGTTTTTTTTATAATGACTACGCGAAGAGGTGTATCTTAAATTATACATTCTATAGAGAAACATTACATTGCGTATTTGTAACATATCTATTACAAATAATCTTAGATACTCATTAACTTTTAATTGTTTTAACGCACTTGAAAAAAACTGCATGAAAGCTCTTTTAAGCTGTAGTTTACTTTTAGTTTGAGAGACGCGACCGCGCGCGTGCACAAAGGTAGGTATAATTACGTGGGTTGTAAAATCCACTGCCAACATATGCAGTATAGAAAAAAGTCTGATGTGTTATACTCACACGAATTTCTTTACTCTTGAACAAATTATGTTTACAAACGCTTATTCTCCATATGCTTCATGTTAATCGAGATGTTAATCTTATTGCTAATTATCTTGTAGATGCAAGGGGAATATGGTAGACTTTAAGCGATAGTCAAATATTTTAAGAGCTGGTTGCTATGTGGAGCATTCCATTCTCTTTGTATGTCTAGGACATAAAAAAAAAAATCTGATGTGTTACACTCACATGACTTTCTCTACTCTTGTACAATCTATTTTTACAAACGCCTATTCTCCATATGCTTCATGTTAATCGAGATATCGAGATGTCAATCTTATTGGTAATTTTCTTGTAGATGCAAGGGGAATATGGTAGCTTTTAAGCGATGGTCAAATATTTTAACGCTGGTTGCTATGTGGCGCATTCCATTCTCTTTGCATGTCCAGGATATAAAAAAATCTGATGTGTTACACTCACATGACTTTCTCTACTCTTGTACAATCTATTTTTACAAACACCTATTCTCCATATGCTTCATATTAATTGAGATATCGAGATGTCAATCTTATTGCAATTTTCTTGTAGATGCAAGGGGAATATGGTAGCTTTTAAGCGATAGTCAAATATTTTATCGCTGGTTGCTATGTGGCGCATTCCATTCGCTTTGCATGTCCAGGACATAAAAAAATGAATAACGAATTTGAGAAAAAGTATAAGTATTGGAAAATTTAAGGGAATAACAAGCAATATCTCGAAAACGGTTCACTCAACAAAAGAAATGTATATAACATAAGTTGCGTATTTTAACGAGATCTACATTTTTTGTGTAGTAAAATTTTGTCTATCTCTTATGGTTTACCAGTTATGCAAAAGTCGTTCACAATGAAGAATACTTTTGGAGACATTCCCAGAAAATTCGAGATATACATTTCATTTCTCATGACATTATCTTAAACATATGATATTTTAAACAAAATCGTTAGAGCCATTTTTGAGAAAATTAAAATTTTCGAAAAATGTTCCATGTAAAGGGTAGTCTGGGGTGGGGGGATTTTCTTGAAAACCTTCGTGTCGCATCTCTGGAAGATACTGAACCTAAATACCAAGTTTGGTGTTTATCCGACTGTTCGTTTTTGAGTTATGCTGTTCACAGACACACACACACACAGACACACACACACACAGACACACAGACACACACACAGACACACACACGGACATGTTTCCAAAAATGCTTTTTTTGGATTCATGAGGTCTCAAAACATGTATTTCCGGTGAAATCTCGGTATCGAATTTTTGGGTGGAATGCAATACTTCCCCTACTTACTATACGTAGTAGAGAAAGTAAAAATGAATAACGAATTTGAGAAAAAGTATAAGTATTGGAAAATTTAAGGGAATAATAAGCAATATCTCGAAAATGGTTCACTCAAAAAAAAATGTATATGACATAAATTGTGTATTTTAACGCGATCTACATTTTTTGTGTAGTAAAATTTTGTCTCTCTCTTATGATTTACCAGCTATGCAAAAGTCGTTCACAATGAAGAATACTTTTTGAGACATTCCCAGAAAATTCGAGATATACATTTCATTTGTCATGAAAATAGCTTAAACCTATGATATTTTAATCGAAATCGTTAGATCTGTTTTTGAGAAAATTAAAATTTTCGAAAAATGTTCCATGTAAAGGGTAATTTAGGGTGGGGGGATTTTCTTGAAAACCTTCGTGTCGCATCTCTGGAAGATACCAAACCTAAATACCAAGTTTGGTGTTTATCTGACTGTTCGTTTCTGAGTTATGCTGTTCACAGACACACACACGGACTTGTTTCCAAAAAGGCTTTTTTTTTTGCATTCGGAGGGTCTCAAAACGCGTATTTCCACGTGTATCTCGGTTTCGAATTTTTGGGTGGAATATAATGCTTCCCCTATTTACTATACGTAGTAGAGAATGTAAAAGAAGCCATCTTACAAGCCGCTAAACGCCACTCGGGCTGTCAGCCGAGTCAACCCAACATTTGCTGTACCACTTGCGTGTGTTTGGAGATCTTTTGTTTCGTTAGGCGATATCAGTGTGTCCTTAACCTTGATGCGTTTATATTGAACACAGAGATCATGCCTAAGTAATTATTTGATTTTCTCTTAATTCATGCATTGGCTAAATATCTTTGAAAGCTACAACATTTGACTTATTCAGTATTACATGATTGGAATATCCCTTTAACCAAAGATAGCGTAAAATGTGGACCTTTTAAAAATGCATTGCTCAACGATACTGCGACATTAAGGGCATTTTTACTTTATCTCCACGTACATAATAGCTGGAGAAGATATTGCACCTGCAATACAGTTTTGAGGTCCCCTGAATCCTCTCAAAAAGCATTTTAGAAAAAGGTCCGCGTGTATGTGTTTTGTCTGTGAACAGCATAACTCAAAAGCGAAATGTGCTATAAATACCTCACTTGGTATTTAAGTTCAGTATCCTCCAAAAATATGACAGAAGACTTTCAACAAAGTTCCTCCACCTCAACTAACCTTTAAATGGAAGAATTTTCAAAATTTGTCAAGATATGCATTATTGATGGTTCGAATTTTTCAACAGCCTGTCATTCTTTTAAATTTTCAGTTGTTTCTCGCGATCTCATGGAAACAGTATGGAATTTTAAGGCCAGCATATACCGTCCAGTTCTTAAACATTTGACTATCGCCCTTTGTATCTATAGCGAAATGTGTAATGCAGCTATTTCCATAAATGTTTATCTCGATTAAAATGAAGTAGATAGGAAAATAAAGGTTCGTATGAATTATACTCATTAATAAACGAGAGTAAAGAAAGCCACATGAATGTAAGAAACCAGATTAATCATTCTTCTTTTTTCTTGGTTTTCTGTTTCTACGTTTAAAACGTTACGCCTGGGTGAATCAAAGCTTGAAAATCAAAATGCCGTAGTCTGTAGAAGACTTCGAACATATTGTTAATCAAAAACCAAAACAGGTCGAGAACTTGTAAAAAAAGGATTACATTTTTGTAAACCCCTGGCATAGAAAGTTCTCTTCTTTAGGTACAAATTTAAATGCGATAATAGGGGGGATAAGGGAAGCCTTACTCTGAACCTGTCTCGAGCAGACTGAAATCTGATCCACCGAAGATAAACTTCCCACTTTCGCCAACGTAACTCCGAAGCTTAAATCTATTTTATATACTACTATAATAATCAGTTATGCTTTTGTTCGTAGTTACTAGGCAACAAAACCTATACTTTATATTTTAACAAAATACCCTATCAAAACATAAAATACAGGTTCAACAAAACGTAAAATATACTCTGTAAAAAAATCTGATCTGTTACACTCACATGACTTTCTCTACTCTTGTGCAAACTATTTTTACAAACGCTTATTCTCCATATGCTTCATGTTAATCGAGATGTTAATCTTATTGCTAATTTTCTTGTACATGCAAGGGGAATATGGTAGACTTTAAGTGATAGTCAAATATTTTAAGAGCTGGTTGCTATGTGGAGCATTCCATTCTCTTTGTATGTCTAGGACATAAAAAAAAATGAATGACGAATTTGAGAAAAAGTATAAGTATTGGAAAATGTAAGGGAATAACAAGCAATATCTCGAAAATGGTTCACTCAAAAAAAACTGTATATGACATAAATTGTGTATTTTAACGCGATCTACATTTTTTGTGTAGTAAAATTTTGTCTATCTCTTATGATTTACCAGTTATGCAAAAGTCGTTCACAATGAAGAATACTTTTGGAGACTTCCCAGAAAATTCAAGATATACAGTTTATTTGTTATGAAAACATCTTAAATATATGATATTTTAATCAAAATTGTTAGAGCCATTTTTGAGAAAATTAAAATTTTCGAAAAATGTTCCATTTAAAGGGTAATCTGGGGTGGGGGATTTTCTTGAAAACTTTCGTGTCGCATCTCTGGAAGATACTAAACCTAAATACCAAGTTTGGTGTTTATCCGAATGTTCGTTTCTGAGTTATGCTGTTCACAGACACAGACACACACACACACGGACACACACACACACACGGATATGTTTTCAAAAATGCTTTTTTGGATTCAGGGGGTCTCAAAACATGTATTTCCGGTGAAATTTCGGTATCGAATTTTTGGGTGGAATACAATACTTCCCCTTCTTACTATACGTAGTAGAGAAAGTAAAAATGCCTTTAATTTTCCAAACTTACTGATATTATCATTAATCAAAACACTTGATCTCACTATAGAATATTCACTCCAAAGACTCGAAGCTTTAATACTTTTCGACTGCTCATAAAAATACGGGAACAAAGATCTTCATTTACGTCTGCTTCAAGTACAGTCCTTGAATTTCGTATAACAACATAAATAAACTTCCCTTGACTTTTCTGGAACTATATTAGTAGTTGCATCTTGGACTGTTTTTAAATTTATTCCTGATGAACCGTGAAAATCATCTTCTTCGCTCATTTTTACTTTAAATTCACATATGAAACTAGCAACCAAAATTGCAGAATATAACAGCATTGTTTGTTGATTTATCGGGTCTTTTTTTTCCAAAGTGCACATTACTCTTTCTCTAAACATATCGTTTCCGCAATAAATACATTTCATTAAATATACTAAATATACAACATATATTAAAATACTCTGAACGTAGATAAAATATTGTAGACAACACGTTACAAATTAAATTTAGTAACTCCCGGCACTTAGAACAGTCCCTTCGGTCGTGTTCTAACTTGAGCCTCTCGTTACTAAACCTCTACTTTTGTAACTAGTCCTCTAAATAACTTTTGTAATAATTATAATAATACCTAGAAGCTGGAGGCTTATGCCATAAGTACCGTAAACATTTTAACAAAATTGTATAGTTATTGCGGCCTATCAGTAAGCAATGTCATACCAGACGCATTATTGTGTCGCATTGTCGACAGCATTAATGGGTGACTTTGATTATTTCTTTCGGCTGAACCAGCCTTCTCTTTTGGCACGGAACACGCCAGAGAGAGGGGGCTTTGTTTGAAGTTCTCGCCCTGGCTAGACAGGGTTGGGGAGGGAGTGTTATATAGTTAGCGTTACTTGAATATGAGCGTCATTGTTTTGTATTTGAGAGTGTAAGAAGGAAGACGCATGTGGCCACTCCTCGACTCCGAGGCATCTCCCCCCATCCTTTGTTTCCCTAAGTGTAATGTAGAGCTGCCAAGTGTTTTATAAATAAATTACAGGTAATGTGTGTTATGTAATATTTGTGTATTTTGTCAAAAAACCTCACGCCTTCTTCTGAATGTAGACACCAAGGTCCCGGCTTCTCGCCGTTCGTGAGCTACGCTCCCCCATGTGCGTGTTGGGGTGATCAAAATTTAGTAATTTGCTGGGAACCTTTTGACCCTCACCCTAGCATGTAACAAAGCTGGAGGCTTATCCTATAAGTACCGTAAACATTCGAACAAAGTTGTAAAATCATGCAAAGGGTTAAATTTCGCGTGCGTTTGTTTTCGGGCGGAAATTGGTAAAATTTATTATTTGAATAAGAAAAGTATAAAAAATCCTAGATTTAAAGAAGACCCATGTAATAAAGCAGCTTAATTTTGAACCGATTTTAATCCAATTTGAAATATATCGAAACATTCTCTTCACATCCTTAAGGAGAAATCTCAACGATATGTATGAACCAACAAAGGAGTAAGACGAGTAGTAACAGCTGGTGGGCAAGAATGTAAAAAATATGGAGAAGATAGGAATGGGAGATGTATGGAAGCTAGGGGAAAGAAACATGAATGACCTTTGGAAGACAGTAAGAACAGAATGGAATACATAGAAAGACAAGAAATTTGGGAAAAATTAGAACGCAAAAGGTCACTAAGGTTCTATAAGTTAATAAAAGGAGAGTGGGGTATAGAAGGATACCTTAACCAACGTAACAGTCAGGACAGGGAAGTATTAGCGTGGATGTAAGGAGGGGTCAGTTTACTTCAGAGGGTTAAGAGGCAAGGAAAAGGGAATATGTGAATTGTGTGGTGAAAGGGAAAGTATAGGCGCATTGTAAGGAACTAACGATATGGAGAAACAAAGTATGTGAGTAAAATAGGATAAAATGGACGAAAAATAGTAGTTATAAAAATACTGTCAGAAAAAAAGAAAAGAAAAATAGAAATATGGTTATGTTTTGAAGGAATGCAAAAGAAATATTGATTAATATATAGAAGAAAGGAAAGGGAAGAAGGAGAACGGTGAGTACGGGGGAGGGTAGCTAAGCTCGTCAAAGGGCTACTCAGTTGTACGATAAGGCTGGGCCACCAGACAAACTGAGTAGCACATAGGCAGGATACATAGCCAAACCATTTATACATAAGTTAAGCTGGTAACGAGGAAAAAATATTGTAAAAGATGAAGATACTGACGAACAGAGGGGCCCCGAAACCGGGGCAGAGCACCGCATGCAGGCCATTCGGCCTCCTATGCTTGTTTCTACAGTGCCCCTTGAGAGAGAAGGTTAAAGGGAGAGACCCTAAGGGGGACCAGATTCGAATGACAGCGGGCGCAAGCGTGGAAGGGGTCTCAAAGTTTCCAGATTGAACTCATCGATGCCGTCCGGACCCATCCACAACTCCCAAACCTCCGGAGGTACCAAAAGGGAGCGCCTGCCCGAGAGCACCCAGAGGCAGGTCCTAACTGAACTGTCCCTGGAACGATGTCAGGAAGAAACCTCTACAGAGCACACAGCCACCGCCCAGGCGCAACCCGCCGAACAATGTCGCCCAAAATTACCGGTCTTTTACGCCCAATACAGAATGGGACGGTAAGGACCACAGTTAAAGATCGCCCATAAATAAAAACACCTTTTGATTGGGATCGAACCCAGAACCCTCCGAATGCGAATCACACACATTACCTTGGCGCCACCTCGATCGGTAAAAAATGTTGTAATATATGTAAAATAAAAGGTACAAATAAATTCAAACTCTTATATAAAAGTTCAACTCTCTACGTACTCACCTTAAATATTACATTTATAACAGGCAGGCTCTTTCAGTAAAATATGTCCACCGTTTCATAAGTTGTTTCATGCTTACAGACGGATAAAGTGACACGCCATGATACCGACAACTAAATATCGGTATTGAACGTGAGATGGTTTATCTACTGAAGCATGAAGTGCACGATAAAAGTCGCTTTAACGCTTCAACAATTAAGGGATTCTTATTGAAGGACGTTTACTTCAGTTTCTACTCATAATGCCAATACAATGACTTCGATGGTGGTCACTAAATGTGACTCAGTAGCCAGTTCATTGAAAAACTTGCTCTTAATAGCAACTTGCCAGATATAGGCAAGACTTCATTAAACATAAGTCATTAATTAAACAGAGGCGACATCTGGAAACAGCTGATAGCATCTCTACAGGTAGTTGTAAGACTGTCCGCTTGGTGTCACACCTGTACGGGGAACGTTCCTGCGGCAATAGTGTTGCACAAGCTGACTAACGTGCTGAAATCTGTGCGCAGCTATAATGTTACTTTTTGTTTAAAAGCTTGTTAATCATGTTATAAAGCAATTTCTTTGAAATTCACACTAAAAGTACTCGAATAAAATAAACGACTTTGTAAGATTCCAAATCTCTAGCCTCAATAGTTACTAGATATCATTATCAATGTTTTTTATTAGCTGAAATTGTGCAAATCTTGTAAATTTCCCTTGACTTTCACAATAATTACTAGATAAATATTAGGTGTAATTTTTACTTTTCTACCATCTACCAAAAAGTTAAAGATAGAGTGCTGCGAAAGATGGCTCAAGCAACAACGTCTGTGGCCCGAAGGTCATGGGTTCGATTCCCGCTGCCGACCTTCGTACCACGGGCTTTTTCGGGGGTATCACCGGGTCGCTAGGCGAATGTTGGGAAGTTCATGACATCCCCGAATTTCCTGTCCCTCCATTTCACCTGCATTCTCATTACACTTCACCTTTCATCTGTTTGGCTGTTTAAGGATTAGTGTCAGGGGTGTCTCAGCGTTGCATGGCAGGAGAAGAGGATGCTGTATGTAACACTACGTCTCCCAGAATGGGAGCATTCTCCGAGCTCCGGGTCCCCCAGTGAGGGGAGAGGGGAGCCGGTTGTATCAGCTGTCATCCGGGGAGTTTCAATCTGGAAAAAGGTAGGAACCCTGTCCACTGCTCTGTCGTGCCTCCTGGATCGGCCGCCCTCTGTCTCCTCTCACTTCAACCCGTCAGGGTCTTAGGCACAAAGGGTCTTCATAGGTTGAGTTCCTAAATACCCCTCCTCTCCTTGTCATAATACTAGAGGTAGAGGTTGAGGTAGAGGTCATGCAACGGAGGGGGACAACGTGCGCATTGTGACCTACGTAGATCCTCCACCCAGGAGGAAGAGATGATATGAAGGAGCCACAGGCAGACAGACCATAGAGACGCACGGAAGTCCCTAACAACTCCAGGCTCGAAGATCCGTCCCACTGTTGGAGACACCTAGAGATGGGATGAACAACCGTCGACCAAGCAACCCTCTATTGTCCACGAGGAGTACTCTTTCCTTTGAACAAGCATCCACGCCATTTGTCCGTCACCGCCATACGCCACGAAACCTAGAAGCACACCTGATAATGAGAAGCAAACGGAATGAAAGGTAAATGATGGAATGGAAATTGCGGTAGACGAGAAACTATCCCAGTATTCGCCTATCGACCAGGGAAAACCACGAAAAACCCAAAGGTCAGGGTAGGCAGTCGACGGGAATCGAACCCGGACCTCCCGATTGCGAGCCTCACACGTTACCGCGGAAGCATCTCGCTCGCGTATCATTTATTCAGAAAGAGGAAGTATTGCATTCTTCCCAAAAATTCCTAACCGAGATCCAACAGAAAAAACATGTTCTGAGACTTCCTGAAATACAATAATAATAATAATAATAACAATAATAGATTTTATTATTGAGTTTTAGAAAAATGAGCTTAGTATATTTTAACAGCCTAAAAGATGGAACAAAACTATACTACGGGAAATAACATGGTAATGAAGGTATACAATTTGTTACTCTTTTTTTCGTAGGTTTAAGTAATTCCGAAGTATTCGCTGTTTGTAATTTGGAATGTCTCCGCGCTTTAAACATTGTGGTTTAAGATCATATGTGCTCGTTTTATTTCTCATGAGCTCATGCAAAGTAACTTTGTTATGGCTAACATATAATTATTATCGACTCCACTTTTACACAAAGCTTTTTTACCATTTATAACATTAAATTCAATTGAGTTTTATTTATGGACATTCTTTAACTACTATGGTCCTTAGCGCCCCATTCTATATTGGGCGTAAAAGACAGGTAATTTTATTCAGAGGGCTTTTTATCAGGCTTGAGGTTCTTTTACGTGCCGTAAATATACAATACGGGACTACGGCTTTACTTCCCTTCCGAAAGAAGCCATGTTAAAGATTTTTACGCCCGAAAAAAATCCATCGCCCTCCGGAAGGTTTGAACCCGCGACCTCGGAAACTGAAAGCTAGCATGGTAACCGCTTCACTGCGGAGGATGACTTTACCATTTATATGTCCCCTTTAACATCAAAAGACATACTGGAGATTTGTCTTCAGAAACAATTGTTCATCGGCAATAATGTGTAGTCACAGCCCATTCGAGAGGTCTGGAGCTCGATTCTTGTTTGAGGTGAATTATCGGGATAAGGCTTTTATTTTTCTGTTCACGTTATGTTACGATAAATTTTTTATTACAAATGACCTCAAATTATGCAATGTGGACTTGGTTGTATGTGTGATACAGAAAACAAAACACAGTTGTTACGAAAAATAAGAATTGCGCTGAACTGCCACGTGACTTAACTTACGTATTTCAATAAGCTCTAGATCTTCTGCGGCAGTAAGTTTTCGATGGTTTACTAATTATACAAATTTCATTCAGAATAAAACGGACTTCACAAGCTATTTATTCACAAACATTCCAGATATGTATTTTATTAGTCACGTAATTATCTATATGGTATTTTAATAAAAACTGTTGGAACATTTTCCATTAAAGAAAGGTTTAGGATAATGGGACTTTCTTGAAAATCTTCACCTGGCATGCATAAACAGTATTCAAATGTACAATTTGGTACTTATCCGGATGTTACGTTCAAGAGAAAGAGAGAGTTAAGAACGTTATTTAAAAATAATTTTGTCCTTTTTCGTTTAATTCAGGGGTTCTGAAAACGAGTGTCGATACCGAACTTTTGGAAGAAATAAAATACTTCCGCTACCTACATCGAGCGAGGTGGTACCGCGGTAGCGTGTATGACTAGCATTCAGGAGGTCCTGGGTTCGATACCCGGTCACCGTCCACTCCGACACATGGGTTTTTCGTGGTTTCCCCAGGTCGGCAGGCAATAAGGGTTGGTTCATCTTCTACCAAGGCTTTCCTGCCCCTCATTTTGTATACCCATCATCTTCCTTATCACCTGTTTCAGTGTTCTAGGACCAGGCGACGGTATTCGGCAGGTTGCGGCTGGGCGGTGGCTGTGCGTCTGTAGAGGTTTCTTCCCTGGCATCGTAGCGGGACTGCTCAGTTTGGTCCCGTTTCCGAGTGGATACGGTGGCTTGTGGTTAAGCCCGGGTAGAATCGGTTGTGTTCGATCTGGAAACGTTAGGGACACTTACGCCAGTCGTCATCCGTGTCTGGTCGCCCTTCTGGTCTCTCCCCTCATTTCTCCTCTGCCCTGGTTGCGGGGTCCCCTCCGTTCGTCCTTATCTTTATCTGTTTCCTCTACCTACCATTAGAAGCAGCAGAGAGAGTAAAAGCTATGTATGTTACAGGTTCATTACACGTAGTAAATGACAGCAGCTTATAATTAGATTATTTTATTAAGAGGTAAAACTTTATTTTGTGTATTTTCCTTCTCCATTTTCTTACGTCGTATGAGCACTTCAATTCTGGGCTCTTAAAATAACCACAGAGAGGAGGAACAATTTTGGGCGTTGGCTTGAGGTTTTATCAGGCCATCAGTTAAGGTAGTGAAAGGACTAGTGTACCCATAAAAACGTTAAAACATGGTAAAACTCTTACAACAGGTGGTAAAATTATGTAGATATTCTGCGGTTACACTCCAGTCACGTTGTTTTAAATTTCTTAAAGTCGATTTTGACCTCTTGATGGGGTCCTTGTAACAAATAGAGACGTTTATGGCCCAAAAATAGCCATAAAAGAACTTCATGGAGTAGAAAGCGAATTTCATTGTGGAGATAAGACATCTAATGTTCTTTAAAAGGCATTAAAATGTGGCCTGCAGGTCAGCGCTCACCTAATAGGTCAGGATGACCAGTCAGTGCAGTTTTCTTACATAAGGTTTCATTGCTAGATTGTTTACATTCCGTTTTCTTATTATTTTGCCTGCGGATTTTAAAGCACGATTTTAAAATACGTTAATAGCTCCATGTTCTTATACCTACTTTCAACTTTACAGTTGGTACAGTATTCACATATGACTAGCAAAATTAATGTTACAGAATTTGAATGCACCATTAGATTTGGGATAAATTGGAGGGAAGAAATACACTATGTGATCAAACGTATCCGGACACCCCACAAACATACTGTTTTCATCTTAGGTGCATTGTGCTGCCACCAACTGCTTGGTACTTAGTATCCGCGACCTCGGTAGTCATTAGACATCGTGAAACAGCAGAATGGGACGCTCCGTGGACACGGACTTCGAACGTGGTCAGGTGATTGGGTGTCACTTGTGTCAGAAGTCTGTACCCGAGATTTCCACACTCCAAAACATCCCTAGGTCCAACTGTTTCTGATGTGATAGTGAAGTGGAAACGTGAAGGGACATGTACAGCAGAAAAGCGTACAGGCCGACCTCGTCTGTTGACTTACAGAGACCGCCGACATTTGAAAAGGGTCGTAAAGTGGAATAATCAGACATCTATCCAGACCATCACGCAGGAATTCCAAACTGCATCAGGATCCACTCTAAGTACTATGACAGTTAGGCGTGAGGTGAGAAACCTTGCATTCCATGGTCGAGCGGCTGCTCAGAAGCCACACATCACACAGGAAAATGCCAAACGATGCCTCGCTTGGTGTAAGGAGCGTCAACATTACACGAACAGTGGCAAAACGTTGTGTGGAGTGAGGAATCACGGTACACAATGTGGCGATCCGATGGCAGGGTGTGGGTATGCGAATGCTCGGTGAACGCCATCTGCCAGCGAGTGTAGTGCCAACAGTGAATTCGGAGGTGGTTGTGTTATGGTGTGGTCCTGTTTTTCCTGGAGGGGGCTTGCACCCTTTTTGTTTTGCGTGGCACGATCACAGCGCAGACCTACATTGATATGTTAAGCACCTTCTTGCTTCCCACTGTTGAAGATCATTTCGGGGATGGCGATTGCATCTTTCAACACGATCGAGCACCTGTTCATACTGAACGGGCTGTGGCGGAGTGGTTACATGACAGTAACATCCCTGTAATGGACTGGCCTGCACAGAGTCCTGACTTGAAACCCATAGAATACCTTTGGGATGTTTTGGAACGCCGAATTCGTGCCAGGCCTCGCCGGCCCACAGCGATACCTCTCCTCAGTTCCACACTCCGTGAAGAATGAGCTGCCATTCCCCAAGAAATCTTCCAGCACCTGATTGAAAGTATGCCTGCGAGAGCAAACGCTGTCGTCAAGGCTAAGGGTGGGCCAACATCATGTTGACTTCCAGCATTACCGATGGAGGGCGTCACGAACTTGTACGTCATTTTCAGCCAGGTGCCCGGATACTTTTGATCACGTATTGTATATGTACTTCAGCCATCTGGAAAAACTTTTATTTATACACACAGGTGCAAACAAATTTAATAAATTCATGTTCAAAAATGCTTTCCTTACGTGCTAGGGCCCCTGAAATATGGAGGAAGGCGTTGGCAATGCGAATCACAAAAGATAGAAAAGAAGTAAAAAAGAAAACTGGAATACTGTAAATAAACAGATAACTTCTCAGTCAACTACTGAAGGTACTACCAATTTCGATATATTTTGTGTATTGCCTAGTTGCGTGATGGAAAGAGTACAAACTTAAACCGCCCTCCAATATTGGAAACATGGTGTGGGCTAGGAGATGCCTATTGGAGTAATGTTTTTGATGGAGTCGCCAAGTCTGTCTTGCATTCCTTCGGGCTTCCCCGTAGATGAGAAGCATCTTGGTGTACTCTTCATTTGCTTACAAGGTTACCATTGTTCATTCCTACTTGACAATAGCCACAAAAATTAATACTATAAAGTATAAAACTACTAAACAGAATGATACCAAAAACACTACCGTTGCCTGTACGTGCAATATAACCGAGCGAGATGGCTCCGCGGTAACGTGCGAGGCCTGGGTTCTATTCCTGAGGCCGGCCACTCTGACCGTCGGTTTTTTTGTGGTTTTTAGTGGTTGGCAACGCAAATTATTGCTGATTTTTTTTCTACCACGAATTTCCTTTCCCTCATTTGCTGTCATTTCGTTTGCCCTTTCATGTTTCTTGCTTGTGGGCAGTGCAGTGTCGGTAGTATTAGACAGATGGCGCATATGCTTGCTCGTCGGAAAGTTCTCTGCCCCGCTAGATAACGGACTTCTCTGAGTCGTCTTAGAAGAGTCGTATTCTCCCGGCTCCGCCAGAGGGAAGTCTTCTATTAGCAGCCCGCCGCATGACCGGGTCACCAAGCTTGGAATCGTTAGGGACCTCTGTCGGCCTGCTTGCCTGCGGCCTCTAGCCTCCTGAGGTTCCTTTTTCATCCGTTCCTCCTGGGGATGGTAAGCAAAAAAGATCCGCGTTGGGTAGAGATGCGAAGTTCCGTCATACTCACACCCATATGGAGGTATAGTGGGCGTCAGGTAGCAGCTGATACAGTACCAGTGATAAGCGACTCTTAATTAATGACTGTGACGTCTACTGCTTGGAGAGTCTACGGTTTGCATACCTAGAGTCATTCTCCTTCCTGCTTCGGAGGCTCTAGCGCGTAAACAAAGAGTTTCTGGATATGGTACTCATTTACCACGAGCCAAACATATATTATTTTACACACCGGTTAATAAAACTGCTACAAAAATAATTCTGGTAATTATTATAGTTTACTTAAAGTCAAGTGCAAAGAGAGCCAAAACACTACGAACCGACTGCGCGGTGTTTTTCCTGTCCGCGTCCTCGGTGCACGTTGCCGTCTGCCGCTATCATAGAAAGGCACGGATGAAACCATACAACATTTTTAAAACTACTTTTAAAGGCTTTACTTACCAACTTTATGGAGGGCCAATTTTTTTCGAGTCAATAGTTGAAGACCGTGCATACGTGAATACAATTTTACTGCCTGATTTTACAGAATTAACAGCCAGGGAGCGTGATTTTTCCTTTTTCCAACAGAATTCTGCAACAGCTTATACGGCCAATATTTCGATGAGTGTGTTTGAGGACAGAATTATTAGTAGAGATTTATGGCCCCTCGGTCCCCCGACCTAACCCTCTGCGATTTCTCTTCTGGGGTAACTTAAAACATAAAGTGTATAAGACAACCACACACCCTGGAAGAATTAAAACAAAATATCCGCCAGGAAATTGCCAGCATTTCTCAACGTGAACTACGGCGAGTGATGGATAGTTTCCTAAAGAGGTGCCAAAAATGTATGGACAACGACGGTGGCCAGTTTCAGCATCTCCTTTCATAAAGTTGGTAAGTAAAGCCTTTAAAAATAGTTTTAAAAGTGTAGTATGGTTTCATCCACGGCTTTCTATGATAGCGGCAGAGGGCAACGAGCGCCGAGGACGCGGACAGGAAAAACGCCGCGCAGCCGGTTCGTAGTTTTTGTCTCTCTCTGTAGCTGGTGTAACGCATATGACAGCCTAATATTTTAAAACGTTTGTTTGTACGTTTGAAAAAATTGCATTTTCAGACCAGGAAATATCATCAAATCTACGACATGTCTTTAATAAAAGCTGTAATCTTATACATCAGTAGGAAACAATGAGGGCTACTATAATTAAAGAAAGTCAAAATATGAAATATCGTACTCCAAACTAAGAGATATTTTTTTGGAAATTACAGTGTTTGCTCCGGATTCATCTCGCATGAGAAGAAATTTCATATAATTTTGGTAAATCTTCCATATTACTTGAAAGCCTTCACATTACTTCATGCTTTAGTTTCAAAAATGCATTTTTTTTTCATATTTTGTATGATTTTCTTCTTCCTCCGTAACATTTCCATTAGCAACGAATAAGGCTTTTAATATATTGCACCAAGACAATATATTACATTCATCACTACATCAATAAGAAATCCTGAGAGAAGATTTGGCTGGAGTTCTAGGGACATTTGGAAAAATCGTTTCTACCGCAATAGAAGTGATTAACTACTAGAAAAACAGTCAATTACTCTACTCTCTGTCAAGTTAGTAAAGCAGTTTGAAGGCAAGAGCTATGAAATACCGTTACAAACATGTTCACATTACATTATGTGATATGGAGCGATCTCTCTCATCATACAAAACAATACTAACTGGGTTAGGGAATTTTTCTTTACGTAGAATCATTCTCTACCCTCCGCATAATGTAAACACAAATAAGAGTAATAAAGTAAGGGTAGGTTTTAAAAATTTCTAGTACTATACGAGTATAATTTCAAATAAGGATTAGGTGGTTTTTTGAACTTATAAAGTAACCCATTATTTTTGCCAGCAGATGTCTACATAAGGGGTTGTAGACGTAAATTTGTAATGTAGCTTGTAATTTTCATTGCGTATAATTGTAGTATAAGCGTACAAAGTTTCATTTAGATAGGCCAAAGAATGTTGATTTACGAGTCTCGCGCTCTCTCTCTTTCTCTCTTTACTTTCACACAACACACAATACACGGGCCTTTTTCTTAAAAATTCTTATTCAGTTACCTCAAAACATATATTTTCAGTGGAAATTTCGATTTAATTTTTGGGTAGAATACAACAGTTCCTTTATTTACTATAGATAAGTAGTAGAGAAAGTAAAAATCTGATGTGTTACACTCACATGACTTTCCCTACTCTTGTACAAACTATTTTTACAAACTCTTATTCTCCGTCTATTTCATATTAATCGAGATAAACATTTGCAGAAACGATCTTTTGACATGCAAAGAGAATTACATTTTACACATAGCGGCCACTTCTAAAAATATTTGACTATCGCTTAAGGCGTACTATGTTCCCCTTGTTTTGTATTTGCAAGGGCAGTTTAGAAATACAGTAGCCTTTAAGCATCGATATATATCTTAATAGTTGGTTGTTAGGTGCAGCCCCATTCTCTTTGCCACAGATTAATACTCTTTGCATATCCAAGACAAAAAAATGAATAACGAATTCCCATTTGAGAAAATAAGTATTGAAAAGTTTAAGGAAATAACAACAATATCTCGAAAATGGTTGACTAAACAAAAAAAGTGTATATGACATAAATTGTGTATTTTAACGCGATCTACATTTTTTGTGTAGTAAAATTTTGTCTATCTCTTATGGTTTACCAGTTATGCAAAAGTCGTTCACAATGAAGAATACTTTCGGAGACATTCCCAGAAAATTCAAGATATACATTTTATTTTGTCATGAAAATATCTTAAACATATGATGTTTTAATCAAAATCGTTAGAGCCATTTTTGAGAAAATTAAAAATTTCGAAAAATGTTCTATGTAAAGGTTCATCTGGGGTGGGGGGATTTTCTTGAAAACCTTCGTGTCGCATCTCTGGAAGATACTGAACCTAAATACCAAGTTCGGTGTTTATCCGACTGGTCGTTTCTGAGTTATGCTGTTCACAGACACACACACGGACATGTTTCCAAAAATTCTTTTTACTTTCTCTACTACGTATAGTAAGTAGGGGAAGTATTGCATTCCACCCAAAAATTCGATACCGAGATTTCACCGGAAATATATGTTTTGAGACCTCCTGAATCCAAAAAAAGCATTTTTGGAAACATGTCCGTGTGTGTGTCTGTGTGTCTGTGTGTGTGTGTGTCTGTGTGTGTGTCTGTGTGTGTGTGAACAGCATAACTCAAAAACGAACAGTCGGATAAACACCAAACTTGATATTTAGGTTCAGTGTCTTCCAGAGATGCGACACGAAGGTTTTCAAGAAAATCCCCCCACCCCAGACTACCCTTTACATGGAACATTTTTCGAAAATTTTAATTTTCTCAAAAATGGCTCTAACGATTTTGATTAAAATATCATATGTTTAAGATAATGTCATGAGAAATGAAATGTATATCTCGAATTTTCTGGGAATGTCTCCAAAAGTATTCTTCATTGTGAACGACTTTTGCATAACTGGTAAACCATAAGAGATAGACAAAATTTTACTACACAAAAAATGTAGATCGCCTTAAAATACACAACTTATGTCATATACATTTCTTTTGTTGAGTGAACCGTTTTCGAGATATTGCTTGTTATTCCCTTAAATTTTCCAATACTTATACTTTTTCTCAAATTCGTTATTCATTTTTTTATGTCTTGGACTTGCAAAGAGAATGGAATGCGCCGCATAGCAACCAGCGTTAAAATATTTGACTATCGCTTAAAAGCTACCATATGCCCCTTTCATCTACATGAAAATTACCAATAAGATTGACATCTCGATATCTCGATTAACATGAAGCATATGGAGAATAGGCGTTTGTAAAAATAGATTGTACAAGAGTAGAGAAAGTCATGTGAGTGTAACACATCAGATTTTTTTCTAATTCAGGGGGCCTCAAAACATGTATTTCCGGTGAAATCTCGGTATCGAATTTTTGGGTGGAATACAATACTTACCCTACTTACTATACGTAGTAGAGAAAGTAAAAATACATTATGATATACATATATAACACATAATGATATACATTAGTTTACAATTTGTTGTCTACATCTACTGTAGACAGTCTATAAGAATGTGCCGAATGGTTAGAGGTATGTTACAGCTGGTACAGTTTGGATGTTGGTCCTTAGTGAGAAGATAGCAGTGCGTTAGTTTGGAGTGCCCAATTTCAGGCAGTATTTTATATCACAACACTGTAAATGCCAGAGTGATTGTAGTGTAAATTAACATTATTGTATGGCAATGATTTGAGATGTTTGTTAATTATAAGCATTCTTAGGAAATAAGTTTACACGGCCTCACTGAAACTGACAATAGGAGCGGATAACAATGAAGCGAGGAGGTGAGTTGTTTATCAATTAGAAGAGACAAACAAATGACGTCAGAGTAGCGTGCCTTTCTTTAAAAATGGAGGGAATATCTTCCCTAGAGCATATGTGTTCGTAATTTTGATTGGATAAAAAAATAGACGCTAATGTTGGCGCGCTTTATTAACCAATAGCAGCTCTGTTATAATGTTTAGGCATATCGGGGTGAGGGAGTATAAATTCCGAGCCAGAGACGAGTATCGCACAGTTCAACAGAATCATTCACGAGTTACACGTCGCGCAGTTCTACAGAATCAATCACGAGTTACACGTCGTGCAGTTCAACAGAAGCATTCACGAAGTACACGTTACGCAATTCTACAGAATCTCTCGCGTCGTAAAGTTAGTTACAAAATGTGAAATACGCGAATTAATAATGCGCGGCAAATAAGTGATTATAGTTACATTCGAAAATATAACAGTTTCAGTCAGGCGTGTATCAAGAGTAATTATGTGAAATTAATAAAGTGTGACGGCAATAAAAGTGTAAAAACAAATTCTTTTATCAGTTTTATCTTTTAGTAACAACTCCTTTCCGTTTACACACCCTGTTCAAGAGATTTGCTCGACTGAGTAATAATAGCTAGCCGGAGGACAAAGAACCCAAAATTCAAAATAGTAAAACAATAACAGGCGCTCAGCAAATAAGATAACACGAACGGTTACCGCGACAAATTCTAAGCCGGGTGATGACAACTTGATCCCTTCTTTTGAGAGTTCGTTGATGCAGAAAAGGTTGTGCGCAGCCTGAGCGAGCTTCATGGAGTTTGCTGTTGATTGATAGCCGTTTCAATATCTATTTTGGCATGTACATGTGTTTAATTAAACTGCCGACGTCTTGGTGTGGAGAGGATATTGTTCCTCTGCATTGCATGTAATTTGAAGCTACTTCCTGGCAAACATTTAGCGCGAATAACGTAACGTGGATGGAAGAATCACTTTTGACAAGCTCGCCGGATGGAAGGACCTGCCAGGTGCAACATTTTAGAAAGTACGCGTTGGTTTGAAGCCCCCGGCGACACACGAAATGCGCTGTACAGCAAGTAATGTCGAGTGAAAGCAGTTGCATCTAACCGGCCTTCAACTTCCAGCATCCTGGTCTTCTCATAGAGCCGTTATCTCAAGGGCGATCAAAGTCGTGAGTTCTGTTGTTTTTGTACCAGACGCAATGAGAGCTAAGGCGTTTGGATGAAGAAATGGGCGCACATGGAGTCTATTATAAACCCTCACTCCTCATGTAAACATACCTAGCCCGCTTTACCCTGAGTGCCAAAAGCTGTTCGCGCCATAAAGTGGGCATTTCCTAACACGTGGAAACAGTGTAACCAACGGACGACATTGAATTGTGGAACCCGCATTCATACAAATGAAGTGTCGGAAGGATGTAATTGTAAAGTATTATTAAATAGTATTTAATTTATTACGAAGCACCTGCGCGATGTTTTTTCCTGTCCGCGTCCTCTGCGCTCATTGCCGTCTGCCGCTATCATACAAAGGCGCGGATGAAACCATACAACATTTTTATAACTACTTTTAAAGCCTTTACTTACCAACTTTATGAAAGGAGATGCTGTAACTGGCCACCATCGTAGTCCATACATTTTTGGCACCTCTTTAGGCACCTCTATTCATCACTCGCGAATTCCTTTCGAGTCAACAGTTGAAGCCCGTAATATGTGAATACAATTTTGCCCCTCCCCTGTTTTTAGAGAATTAACCGTCAGGAAGCGTGATTTTGCCTTTTTTCAACAAAACTCTGCAACAACTGAGGCAGTATTTTTAGCACTTAAATGATTTCAGTCTAATTGTACAACATATAAATTAAATAACAGCCCGCCTTGAAGCAATATGTGTATATAATAATTTGTAAAATGTATGTAACAGTCATTGCATATGCTTATATTAATGTATCCATGTTTAATAATGTTATGTGAATATATTATGTAATTTAATAATGTACGAAGTGTGAGAATAATAGGTTAGAAGTTGCTAACAATGAGGTAACCTTGAGGCAATAATTAATTAGAAAGTTTAAATGTTACTTGTGATTCTTGGAAGTAATAATGTAATTTTAGTGACAGTTTATAAAAATAGCCCATCAGAGACTAGAAATACAGAAATTTACAAGTTTAGGCGGTTGAAATCAGTTCAGTTGGTTGTAGACAGTGTTTCTAACCAGACGCAAAAAGTGTCCTCAGATTTAATACGTATTCGTGTGAGATGAAATTAGTTTTACGTGTTAAAAAGTGCAAGTAATTAATTAGAGAATCTCACAGCTCTCTATATCAGTGAAGTGTTATTTAAATCGTATCAAGTACTAATAAAAGGAGTGAAGTAAAATTATAATCCGTATAAGCGTACATTCTTAGTCGTACCACAACCCTGCCAAGACATCCATGTCTCTAACAATAATACTGACGCAACCGAGGCAAACATAAATATATAATATTTAAAGAAAACAGTTAAATTACAAAGTTAATATTTTTTTTTTAAACTTGAGGCAAAGGCCACCTGAAAGTACATTTGGGGCGTAGGCTACCGGAAACAGTTTACTATACATGCATATTTCGCATTCATAGACTGAAGCTGGATATGAACCGAGGCGCGTGTCGAGTGACACCGCAGTCATGACAGTAGCTACCGCAAGTACTTACTGGTGGCAATAAAAGAAAATGCTATGTACAAACAGCAAGCAAATGGGAATGTAAACACCTCGCATTTTACAGCTTTTAAGTGACGTGCATGTTTTACAACCTATTAGCTCTGCGTATCTCCAGACAGCAAGCAGTAGGTGTTCCAGTGAAATTAACAGTTCAGGCTTTCTCTGAATCTGCTAGCTGCTACTACTACTACTACTACTACTACTGCTACCTCTACTACACCGCTACCACCACTACTACTACTACCACCACTACTACTACCACTATTACTATAACTACTACTACTACCCCTACCATTACTACTACCAATACTACCACTAACACCACCACTACAGCCACTACCACCACCACTACTACCGCTACTACTACCACTACCATTATTACTACCAATACTAGCACTAACACCACCAGTACCCCCTACTACTACCACTGCCACTACTACTACTACCACCACTACCATTGCTACTACCTCTAACACCACCACTACTGCCACTACCACCGTCACTACTACCGCTACTACTACCAGTACCATTCTACTACCACTACTACTACTACCACCGCCACCTCCGCTACTGCTGCCGCTACTACTACCTCTACTACTTTCACTACCGCCACCACCACCACCACTACTACTACCAGTACTACTACCACCGCCACCTCCGCTACTGCTGCCGCTAACACTACCACCACTACTACTACCACTGCTACTACTTCCACCACTAATACTACCATTATTACTACCACTACTACCACTAACATGACCACTACTAACACTACCGCCACCACTACTACCGCTACTACTACCACTACCATTACTACTACCACTAACATCACTACTGCAATTACCGCCACCACTACTACCACTAACATCACCACTACTGCCACTACCGCCACCACTACTACCGCTATTACTACCACTAACGTTACTATTACCACTACTACTACCACCACGTCCGCTACTGCTGCCTCTACTATTTTCACTACCACTACCACTACTACCACCACTACCACCACCACCACTACTACTACCACTGCTACTACTACCACCACTACTACTACCATTACTACTACCACTACCGCCACCACTACTACCGCTACTACTACCATTACTACTACCACTACCACTAACATCACCACTGCCACTACCGCCACCACTACTACCGCTATTACTACTACCACTAGCATCACCACTCCTGCCACTACCGCCACCACTACTACCGCTACTACTGCCACTACCATTTCTACCACCACTTCTACCACTAACACCACTACTGCCACTACCGCCACCGCTACTACTACCATTACTACTACTACTAACATCACCACTGCTACCACTACCGCCATCACTACTACCGTTACTACTGCTACTACCATTACTACCACCACTACTATCACTAACATCACCACTACTGCCACTACCGCCACCGCTACTACCGCTGCTACTACCATTACGACTACTACTACTACCACTAGCACCACCACAACGACGACGACCACTACCATTACCACTACCACCACTACTATTACTACTACTGCCGCTGCTGCTGCCATTATTACTACTGCTACTACTACTACTACTACTACTACTACTACTACTACTACTACTACTACTACTACTACTAGTGATAATAAATTTTTAGGCATCTGAAACTAAAACTAGAATATTTAACACAAGACACACAAATTTTTATGCCATACATTCTTACCAACTTTGGTTTCAATCGCTTAATAAATCCACTTTATTTGGTTACCTTTACATTTCATTATGTTTTTTTTACACGATTCTCATGGCGGTCGCATTAGCTGTTCACAATTCAAATCGTCATACTTCAATTTATTGCAATGCGTTGTCCAGTTAACCTATTCTTTGTGTTAACCGCCTTGTACTTTCTTTGATCTGAATCATTATTCTTTTATCTTTGGCGGCAGATCGAATATGCATGAAATTGAATTCCAAGAGCCTGACGAAATTCTGGAAGCTGCCGAAAGGATAACACTGGAATTGCTACCAAAACCAATGCAGATAACAATATGAAATAGCATACTGGCGTAAGGTAAGGCTTGCTAGCGAATCAACAAAACATCAAAACATCCACAGTATCGCTGCACAGTGTGTTGATTTGACTTTAAGCGCCTTTTGTCTTAGTTGTGAATATGTCTTGAATATATATTTTATTGTTATTTTACAAATTTCAGGACTGTCTAAAAATAGTGTATGCCACACATGTTAAAATAGAATTCTTACACCTGACTTACGACCTGGTTTTGCAAACATTCCTACTCGAAAAATAAAACTGTACTTTGTACACTTGTATTAAACAAAACCCTTTTATAGCAGTCAGAGTTCATCGAGTCGTCCTCGGCGGTTTATTGGTTACCATGCTAGTCTCCAGTTCCCGAGGTCGCGGATTCAAACCATGGCGGAGGGCGATGGATTTTTTCGGGACTAAAAATCCTTAGCATGGCTTACTTCGGAAGGGAAATAAAACCGTTGGTCCCGTGTCATAGATTTACGGCACGTAAAAGAATCTCAAGCCTGATAAAGAGGCCTCTGAGCAAAATATTCGGTCTTTCAGGCGCAATATAGAATGGGACACTAAGGACCATAGCAGTTAAAGAGCGTCCATAAATAAAACCAGTTTAATTTGTTAGAGTTAATTGAAAATTTTAATCAAGTGCTTTACTCGTTTTAGTGTTTTTGCCGGTTAAACAACTATGTAGAGGAAGATTTAATTGGAAATACATTATTGAAGTCTACTGAAGGAAAAAAAAAATGCGCGCCTGCGTCTATCTGTCTGAAAAAATCTGCCTACTACAATAAGGCACCTTACTTAAGGCGAAGATTTTCAGACTTCCCCAGTGACGCAAGCCTTAAATGGAAAATGCATCGTTTTTTTTTTCTCTAATGATTTTGATTATAATAGATAGATATGCTTTTATTGCTAAAGAGATATACATTTATAGCAAAATCAGAAAACAGCAATAAATATTATGGCCAATCAATATAATTAATTCCTGGACTTCGAAGAGAGGATCATAGGTTAAAACATTTCGTATCTTCCTTTTAAAATAATAAACAAAGTAATCTTTTGAATAATCAAGTACGCTATTAAGTAATTTTACCGATAGAATTAAATAATTATTACTTTCTCTACTACGTATAGTAAGTAGTAATGCGATACCGAGATTTCACCGGATATATATATATATATATATTTTGAGACCCTCTGAATAAAAAAAAAGCATTTTTGGAAACATGTCCGTGTATGTGTCTGTGTGTGTGCGTGTGTGTGTGTCTGTGAACATTATAACTCAGAAAGGAACAGTCGGATAAACACCAAACTTGGTATTTAGGTTCAGTATCTTCCAGAGACGCGACACGAAGGTTTTCAAGAAAATCCCCCTTCACCAGATTACCCTTTACATGGATTATTTTTCGAAAATTTTAATTTTCTCAAAAATGACTCTAACGATTTTGATTAAAATATCATATGTTTGAGATATTTTCATAACAAATAAAATGTATATCTTGGATTTTCTGTGAATGTCTCCAAAAGTATTCTTCATTGTGAACGACTTTTGCATAACTGGTAAACCATAAGAGATAGACAAAATTTTGCTACACAAAAAATGTAGATCGCGTTAAAATACACAGTTTATGTCATATACTTTTTTTTTGTTGAGTGAACCATTTTCAATATATTGCTTGTTATTCCCTTAAATTTTCCAATACTTATACCTTTTCTTCGTTATTCATTTTTACTTTCTCTACTACGTATAGTAAGTAGGGGAAGTATTGCATTCCACCCAAAACTTCGATACCGAGATTTCACCGGAAATACATGTTTTGAGACCTCCTGAATCCAAAAAAAGCATTTTTGGAAACATGTCCGTGTGTGTGCCTGTGTGTGTGTGTGTGTGTGTGTGTGTGTGTGTCTGTGTGTGTGTGTGTGTGTCTGTGTGTCTGTGAACAGCATAACTCAAAAACGAACAGTCGGATAAGCACCAAACTTGTCCGTGTGTGTGCCTGTGTGTGTGTGTGTGTGTGTGTGTGTGTCTGTGTGTGTGTGTGTGTGTGTGTGTCTGTGTGTCTGTGAACAGCATAACTCAAAAACGAACAGTCGGATAAGCACCAAACTTGGTATTTAGGTTCAGTATCTTCCAGAGATGCGACACGAAGGTTTTCAAGAAAATCCCTCCACCCCAGACTACCCTTTACATGGAGGATTTTTCGAAAATTTTAATTTTCTCAAAAATGGCTCTAACGATTTTGATGAAAATTTCATATGTTTAAGATAATGTCATGAGAAATGAAATGTATATCTCGAATTTTCTGGGAATGTCTCCAAAAGTATTCTTCATTGTGAACGACTTTTGCATAACTGGTAAACCATAAGAGATAGACAAAATTTTACTACACAAAAATGTAGATCGCGTTAAAATACACAACTTATGTCATATACATTTCTTTTGTTGAGTGAACCGTTTTCGAGATATTGCTTGTTATTTCCTTAAATTTTCCAATACTTATACTTTTTCTCAAATTCGTTATTCATTTTTTATGTTCTGGACATGCAAAGAGATTGGAATGCGCCACATAGCAACCAGCGTTAAAATATTTGATATCGCTTAAAAGCTACCATATTTCCCTTAACATCTACAAGAAAATTAGCAATAAGATTGACATCTCGATATCTCGATTAACATGAAGCATATAGAGAATAGGCGTTTGTAAAATTAGATTGTACAAGAGTAGAGAAAGTCATGTGAGTGTAACACATCAGATTTTTACTTTCTCTACTACGTATAGTAAGTAGGGGAAGTATTGTATTCCACCCAAAATTTCGATACCGAGATTTCACCGGAAATACATGTTTTGAGACTCACTGAATCCAAAAAAAGCGTTTTTGGAAACATGTCCGTGTGTGTGTCTGTCTGTGTGTCTGTGTGTCTGTCTGTGTGTCTGTGAACAGCATAACTCAAAAACGAACAGTCGGATAAACACCAAGCTTGGTATTTAGGTTCAGTATCTTCCAGAGATGCGACACGAAGGTTTTCAAGAAAATCCCCCCACCCCAGACTACCCTTTACATGGAACATTTTTCGAAAATTTTAATTTTCTCAAAAACGGCTCTAGCGATTTTGATTAAAATATCGTATGTTTAAGATATTGTCATGATAATTAAAATGTATATCTCGAATTTTCTGGGAATGTCTCCAAAAGTATTCTTCATTATGAACGACTTTTTCATAACTGGTAAACCATAAGAGATAGACAAAATTTTACTACACAAAAAATGTAGATCGCGTTAAAATACACAATTTATGTCATATACATTTCTTTTGTTGAGTGAACCGTTTGCGAGTTATTGCTTGTTATTCCCTAAAATTTTCCAATACTTATACTTTTTCTCAAATTCGTTATTCATTTTTTTATGTCCTGGACATGCAAAGAGAATGGAATGCGCCACATAGCAACCAGCGTTAAATTATTTGACTATCGCTTAAAACCTACCATATTCCCCTTGCATCTACAAGAAAATTATCAATAAGATTGACATCTCGATATCTCCATTAACATCAAGCATATGGAGAATAAGCGTTTGTAAAAATAGTTTGTACAAGAGTAGAGAAAGTCATGTGAGTGTAACACATCAGATTTTCTTATGTCCTGGACATGCAAAGAGAATGGAATGCGCCACATAGCAACTAGCGTTTAAAAGATTTGGCTATCGCTTAAATACTACCATATTCCCCTTGCATCTACAAGAAAATTAGCAATAAGATTAACATCTCGATTAACATGAAGTATATGGTTAATAAGTGTTTGTAAAAATAGTTTGTACAAGAGTATAGAAAGCTATGTGAATGTAACCCATCAGATTTTTTGTTTTGGTACACTTACACCTATTCAGGTATAACGATCTGAGGTCCTAGTAGTATAATTATGAATAGAGTTACAGAATGTATGTTTTTCTTCGATGCAAAAGTCAGTTAAAAACGTATACAGGTGGAAGTTGATGCAGTAATTTGTATCACAAATTATTTAAATGTAAAGAACGATTACAGTAGGAATATGCATTTTTATGTGACATTGATTTGAGATGTTTGTTGATTGTAATTATTGTTGAGAAGTAAGTTTATACTGCCTTACTGAAACTGACAATAATAGCGTGCAATAATGCAGCGATGGGGTGAGCTGTTTATCATTATTAGAGACGAGGAAGTTACGTAATGTTGGCGCGTTTTCCTTTAGAATTTGCTGGAACATTATACCTAGAGCATATGTATTCATAATTTTCATTGGATATAAAAATAGACGCTAATGTTGGCGCGTTTTATTGGCCAATTGCAGCTCAGTTATAATCTTTAGGCATATCGGGGTGTAGGAGTATAAAAAGGGCTAGGTTAGAGATAGACCCTGTCAGTTCGTCGAAAACAGTTGTACGTTACACGTCGCCTTCAGTCCAGTACATGTCGGCTATAGATTCGAAGTTACGCGTAGCAGAGTTATGAAAAATCCCAAGTGTTATAAAGTTAATTATACAAAAAGTTGAAGTACGTAAATTAAGAGTGATCAGTAATGAAGTTATTATAACAGTTTCAGTTTGGCGAATGTCAAGATCAAAGTGTAAATGTGATAGTGAATGTGTTCGACAATAAAAAGTGTAAAACAAATTCTTTCATCAGTGTTATATTTGGATAAATGACTCCTTTCCGTTTACACAACCTGTATAAAGAGAAGTGCTCGACCAAAATGATCATAGCTAGCCGGAGGACAGTGAACCAAAATTAAATAAAATAACCATAGCATCCTTTAAAACCAACACTACTACTGCCTCAAATTGCTAACACCAGATGGAGCTAACAAACCTAACAAAGAATCACGTCACAAAATGGCTTCACCACGTGGAGTAAATACAAATAAATAACATTACAAAAGTTAACATCGCAAATTGGCTCCCAAACGTGGGGCTCAACAAATTAAATATAACTTAACAAGTATACCACTTCAAAGTGTAAGAATCCCAACTTCAATAAAGAGCGGTTTAAAATGGTAATTAAGACATCATATGTTTGAGATATTAATGATGGATAAAGTGCACATCTAGAATTTCCGGAAATTAGCCTTTGAAGCCCACTTATTTCTTATTAATTAATTTTTTAACTGGGAAACCGCAAAATATGTCTACATTATACGAGAGGGCAAATGTACATCTGTTTAAAATGCGTAGTTCTGTCAAACAGACACGTCTGGTTGCAAAATATTCGCTACCGGATGATCCTGTATAATTGATACCAGTAGAATTGCAATGAGTAGCGGGCGGATTAGAGTGACCTAGTCCGTGATTTCAAGTTACCGATGCAGAAAGCATAATGTCTTGGCAGTTGTCCCCTGGGTACAAATGATGGGTAAAGAAATATACCGTTATAGGCATGATGTTCCGCTTCGCAAACAGTAAGCAATATATCAGATAGTGCTATAAGCGTATTATTCGTATGCACCTCTTGCAATGTCGAAAGGGGTTTCTTACGATATAGCTTTTGTTTAGGTGAGAGACGGAGAGCGTTCACTTTCGATAATCTCCGCAAGTATTGTCCATTGCAGTGCACAGACTATGTGGTATCTTTAAATATATATAAGCTGTTATGTTCTATGACGGAATAAAAACATTAACAGTCGTTATGTATAGCATAGTATACACATTCTTTTGATACAACCTGCACGAGCACTGCAGACACGCGCCCGTTGTTTACATCTGGACTCACCCTCTCTCCTTCAACATAAACAGAATACGGTACGCAGTAAGTTAATCCCATAAAAACGGGCCGTCTGATCCGCCCTTAGCATTAGGTATAGAAAGTCGCCTGACCGCACACATCAGAACTTTTCCGTGTGTCAAAAGGAAATCAGTAGCTGGGGTGCATTCTGAATAAGAACATAGCACCTGTTTCTAGATAACCACAATGTTTGTACGTAGACTAGTATCGCATACACCATACATCAGGTATTTCAAGCTGGACAGTAGTGATGAACAACAATGAACAAGATAGCTTAGGCGGTAGCGTCTGAGGCTCGCATTCCGTTTTGATTCTCCTTGGACCGGCCTTTTCGTGGGTTTCCCAGGTCGATAGGCAACTGCTATGATGATTAGATCCTACCACCATTGTTCTTATTCCTTGCTTCTTCTCATTTCAGTTCCTTTCATCTTGCGGGAATCAGGGTTAGGCGCGTTGCACAGTGGTATGCGGCGTACGCGGTGGGTGTACTTTGAGGAGAGAACTACTTCTTCCCAGAAATGGAATCTTTTGGCCGAACCTGTCCATGAGCATAAGGGGACCACTGAAGTGACGACAGGAGATGTTCAATCTGGAAACGTTAGGGACCCGCTGCGCTGCAACTGCCGTCATCAGATCTGGACTCTCTCGCCTCATCTTCCTAGAGGTTTAAGGCACGAGAGGCCTAGCCTTGGTCGCACTGATGAACGACTCAGCATGAATATCCGACATCTAGTCCGTGTAATGATATCCTGTAACAAATATGTAACAGAGATAGTTTAACCTAGTGTGTACTGTTTGGAACAAATTGTGACTATATATTAAAATATGAAGAAAATTAATATAACTGAAAGAGAAAACTGGGTACAATTAGAGTGAACTAGATTTTATAGCTATAGCATTAACATGACCTTATTAGGACGCAGGCTATGAAAGTGAACCTACAGTTTATAACTACTTTCTGGTTTTCATAATTTATTGTATTTATGTATTGTTTTATTCCTGAATATGTATTTATACACCAACGGTATGAAAGTGGTGAAATAGCAGCCTGGATAGTTAGAAACTGTCTTATTGTTTCGTTGTTTCTTCTATTTGTGTAAAAATCTAATACTTTCTTATCTATTCACAGTTTTCTTTATGAAGCATATAAAATCTTATTGTATTTACTTACTTATTTTATAAAGACAATCTAAATGTTTAATTATACTTTCCCTTCATTAATAGTTCATAAGCTTCAGTATACTTCGTTATTTATAGTACATATTCTCATCTAATAAACAAAGATAGTAATACGTAATAGACATATATTCTGTATGTCCTCAGAAATATTCCTAGATGTTAATGAAAAGCAATAAATAGAATGCGAGGGAGAGTCGTCACCTTAAGCAGAGCGGGCGGGTAGAGAGAGCGGGATTCATGTGAAGGGCTTTGGTGATACACGGCTAGCAGATAAAGCGGGTGAACCTCCAAACTCAATATGGGGAAGAACAGTTCTCACGGTACTTGATCCCCCTGTTTATATACATAGCAACAATTCGTGAAGAGAGAAATTGATCAGGAAATGTTGGGTGTTTCTAAACACTACATCGTGACGCACCTCATGGTAACACTATAACCTCTTTGATATTCTGCACTCCAAAGAAGACGCCCCGGAAGAAGAGAAAATAATGAGCGGGTAATTTGCTTTCGTTATAGGCCAGTTTCACATGCTTCTTGTGTATTTTATTTTAAAATACCTCTGAAATATGTTGTAGGATAACATATTTATCTCAAGTAATTCCACTAGAGGTTACAAGTTTATCTGATGAATCTCGTAACTTGTAATTGGATTTACTAAGATTATTCCATGAGTATATACATAATAAATATTATCTTGTGTTGTTCAAAATCAAAGCATCATTGCAGATTACAACATACTAAACGAATGAACAATCCAATGTGTTACGGAATATTAAGCAGTGGGAATGAGAAAATAGCTAAGCTCAAAATAAGCTAAAGCTCGGAAGAATAAAGGCACATTTTTCTGCAAGAACGTAATTTATTTGGAAGATGACATTATTTGAATATGAATTGATTAAAAACACAAATGGATTACGTAGCCTATTAATCACTGCGTACTGGCACAATTAAGGCTGATTCACAAAATCCGACGGAAACGAGAATGGGAAGTTAAGACAGCATACAGAATTTTTTGTTCGCATAATCCGGTCGCGGGAATGGAAATCGATAGCATAGATGTCATTTGTTTGCATCTGACCAATGATGTTGTGACTTAGTCCAGTTTTTCAACTGACACTGTCATTAATAGAGCAGCAATAATGTAAATTTTGAGATAGTTTAAAAAATAGCCAATCAACAAACAGAAAAGCTTTAGTTAAATGAAGGTATTCTATTGGACTAGGATTAGCCAATCAGAGACTTTAAATACAGAAATTTACAGGTTGAAATCTACTCAGTTGGTTCCAGACAGCGTTACTAAGCAGACGTAAAACGTGTCATCAAGAAATTTTATACCTATTTTTGTGAGACGAGAATAGTTTACGTGTTAAAAAGTGCACGTTAATCTCACAGCTCTCTATATCAGTGAAGTGCTATTTAGTTGGTGTCAAGGATTAATAAAAAGGAGTGAATTAAAACTTAAAATCTGTGTAAGCCTACATTCTTGTCGCACCAAAACCCTGCTAAGAGAAACGTGTCTCTAACAAATACTCACGCAGCCGAGGCAAACATGAATATATAATATTTAAAGAAACAGTTAAATTACAAAGTTAATATTTTTAAACTTGGGGCAAAGGCCACCTGAAAGTACATTTGGAGCGAAGGCTAACGGAAACTGTTTAATATACGTGCGGTTGCAACTACTACAAGTTCGGCTACCCAACAGTTGAAATATAAATAATTAAAAACCACTTCATATTGGCGTCCATACGCGGAGCTAATAAAACCAACTTTCTCAAATTGGTGCCCAACGTGGGGCTAATAAAACCAACTTTCTCAACTTTTTCACTGGGACTTCACTTCTCTAATACCCCTTCACTAAGGTGAACTAGTGCAATACTCCGTCACTTCACTTCTTTCTGATGTAGCCTCTTCACACCGGACGGTTCAGCTCACTCGGAAGCCGACCACAAGACCTCTTTAACCCATTGCTCCGCAATAGCACTTGCTGCACGTCACAACAGCTGTCACCAGCTCGCTTGTTCGCTAACGCAACTCAACTCGCACTCGACTCGTTCTCAACTGACTCGAATGGCTCTCGCGAGAACGCTCGCTTATATAGTAAGTGGACAGACACACAGACAGCCAGACAGACACACACACGGACATGTTTCCAAAAATGCTTTTCTTGGATTCAGGGGGTCTCAAAAATGTATTTCCGGTGAAATCTCGGTATCGAATTTTTGGGTGGAATACAATACTTCCCCTAGAGAAAGTAAAAAGAGTGCATGTCTTTACTTATATTGTAATCAATTTCGTATGCAGTGCATGCTAAATAATTGTAAAAGGAGAGAAAACTGCTAACATTAGAAATAAGTGAACCGGTATTGTATATTAGCAACTGAAAATATGATTTTTCAGGGTTCTCGCAGATATGAGTCTTCTCGTAAGAGGTTAACTTGGTGAACTGGAATTGTGGAGTCTTCATATTCACCAGCGTCACATCTATTTCGCTGTATACGTTAAGGGTTTCTGCACTCGTATGTAGCTTTTATGTTATTAAATAACTATGGGGCCAAAGAGAAAGTACAAAGGTTGAAGAAGGTATTTCGGTGCGTAATAAATTACGTAAATTACTTTATCTGCCCCGCAAATTGCAGCCAAACTTGAAGTAGTTGTTTTCTTCTACTGTTGATGTTTTACTGTTGTTGGCTACGCTTGGAAGCCAACTTGATGAAGTGTGTTGTTACGTAATATTACTTATGTTTACATAAACTTGAAGAATTGTTTTATGTAATAACAGCTGCTTTATGTAGTTTGTATCACGCTTTGGGCGTCGGTTTGTATTTGATGCTTACGTAATATTACTGTTTGAATTTGCCTCGGCTGCGTCAGTCTTACTTTAGAGTCATGTATCTTAGGTAGGGCGGTATGACAATTATTGTAGACATTACAGAAATAAACTTTTAAATTAACTTATTTTATTTAAATCCTTGCACATATTTATAAACCACTACACTTTTAAAGAACTGCGAGAAACTTGTATACATTTACCTAGCGTGTATACATGTTTTAACTATTCACCCGTAGAGAACATATTTTCCCATCTATACTCTACAAAGTCTCGCCAGCAACTGAGTAACCTCAACGGTCAAAACCCGTAAGCTTCGGTATTGCAAGTCTCTGATTGGCTAATTCTAGTCCAATAGAATTTCTGCATTTAACTTAAAACTTTTCTTTGCTGTTGGTTGGCTGATTTTAAAACTGTCACTGAAACTACGTCATCGTCGATCTAATCATGACCAGTACATTTCAAACTCCAAACACATTATCGCCACAATTACCTCATTATTACTCATTGTTAGCAACTTAAAACTTATTATTCTCACAGTTTTTGCATTATTAGAGTATGTAATGTATTCACATAACATTATTAAAAATATGTTTACAATAAAAATAAGCATTTGAAATGACTGTTACATACAATTTAAATAATTATTAAATACATATTGTTTCAAGACGGGCTGTTATTGAATTTTCTTTTATAAATCACAATTGAAATTATTCGAGTATTAAAATACAGCCTCAAGGTTTAAAACTTTGCCTATTGTAATTATCTAAAAAATTTACCATCCCGAACGAGAATTCTTCCACCACCATAGGGTACTTATTGAGGCAGTATTTTTAACACCTAAATGATTTCAGTGTAATTATATGATATATAAATTGAATAACAGCCCGCCATAAAGCAATATGTGTATGTAGCAATATATATAAAGTGTATATTACAGTCATTGTATATGTTTATATTATTATATACATGTAACAATGTTATCCAAATGTATTACGTAATTTAATAATGTAGCAGTTGTGAGAATAATAGGTTAAAAGTTGCCAACAATGAGGTAACAATGAGGTAACCTTGAGTCAATAATGAGTAGGAAGGTTTAATAAGGCTACTAGTCATTCTTGGAGCAACAATAATATAATTTTTGTGACAGTTTATAAAATATTCAATCAACAAGCAGAAAAATTAAATAAAAGTATTCTATTGGATTATGAATAGCCAATCAGAAAGTGAAATATAGCAAAATTTACAAACCTAGAAGTCAGTTGCTTGTAGACAGTGCTCATAACTGGACACGTTGCTTGAAGACAGTGTTCCTGACGCGAGATGTGTCCTCGAGAAATTTAATATGTACTTTGTGTGAGGAAAAAAATATATTACGTGTTAAAAAGTGCAGGTATTTAATAAAAGAATCTAACAGCTCTCTATATCACTGAAGTGTTATTTAAATCGTGTCAAGCATTAATAAAAGGAGTGAGGTAAAATTATAATCTGTATAAGCCTACAACCCTGCAAAGAGAAACATGTCTCTAACAATAATACTGACGCAGTCGAGGCAAACATAAATATGTAATATTTAAAGAAACACTCAAAATTACAAAGTTAATATGTTTTTTAAACATCTGGGGCAAAGGCCACCGGAAAGTACATTTGGGGCGAAGGCTACCGCAAAGCGGGTACTATACGTGCGGTTGTAACCAACTTCAAGTTCGGCTCCCCAACGTAAGAACTCCTTCAATACAACCTACTTCAAATTGACGCCAAAGTGTGGTCCAAATAATTTAAAAAAATTCTGAAGTATTACACTCACATGACTTTCTCTACTCTTTTACAAACTATTTTTACAAACTCTTATTCTCCATAGGCTTCATGTTAATCGAGATATCGAGATGTTAATCTTATTGCTAATTTTCTTGGAGATGCAAGGGGAATTGGTAGGCTTTAAGCGATAGTCAAATATTTTAAGAGCTGGTTGCTATGTGGAGTATTCCATTTTCTTTGCATTACCAGGACAAAAACAAGCAATATCTCGAAAATGGTTCACTCAACGAAAAAAATGTATATGACATAAATTGTGTATTTTAACGCTATCTACATTTTGTGTGTAGTAAAATTTTGTCTATCTCTTATAGTTTACCAGTTATGCAAAAGTCGTTCACAATGAAGAATACTTTTGGAGACATTCCCAGAAAATTCAAGATATACATTTAATTTATCATAAAAGTATCTTAAATATGTGATATTTTAATCAAAATCGTTAAAATTTTCGAAAACTGTTCCATGCAAAGGGTAATCTGGGGTGGGGGGATTTTCTTGAAAACCTTCGTGTCGCATCTCTGGAAGATACTGAACCTAAATACCAAGTGTCGTGTTTATCCGGCTGTTCGTTTCTGAGTTATGCTGTTCACAGACACACACACGGACATGCTTTTTTTGGATTCAGGGGGTCTCAAAACATATATTTCCGGTGAAATCTCGGTATCGAATTTTTGGGTGGAGTACAATACTTCCCCTACTTACTATACGTGGTAGAGAAAGTAATAACAAAACGAAGCAACTATCTTCTCATTATAGACTATGCAATATTTCTAAAACTTGGAAGACTGTGGGGAAGGTTAACCAAGTCAGACCTTCCGCTGATGCTTCAAATCCTTTTGCGGGAATACCAGGGAATTTGTCAATGTAGTGTCAACAGGTGTCAATGTCAAGCAGATGCTTCAAAACCAAAGTGATGATTAGATGTAAAATGTATAAATAATATTCCATATAATAGGTAATTAAATATGTACATTTTTATGCTATTGTACAGTTCCATAAAGAACGGGGAGAGTTAAATTGAACTAATTCGTCATTCGAATTAACATCAGCTAAACCAGCTAGTTTAATAATAAATTCTAATCTGCGTTTAATGCATTTGCTTGTTTTAAAACTCCATGTACTATACTCTCAACTCCATCCTGTATTACCAATGTACTCTGTGTATTACTCTGGTGATTAAGGACCACCTTCTTTAGTTCTTCTGACAACACTGGAATTAAAAAAGAAAGCTGGTAGCCGTGTTGCAGATAGTGAACATGATTAATATCCAGTGTGTAAGGTGCACAGCTGGTTATGGTCCATGTGAAGACAGAGATAGAGATAAAGGCTTTCACCCTCCCACTTTCTTCTCTAACTGGGAGCGACGTTATGGTATCTTCATCAAAAAGACATCTCGTGCTGCAGCATCACTATCTCTGTATTATTATCTTGGACATAAGTGAAACCCACAGACTTTTATAATTACTGTGACTGTAGTGGTGTGTTTCCTGAGACTAAAGAAGTTCCACCAAACTTACTTAAACGCATACTAACACGCTAACTAACCAAGCTTTAAACTTAAAGGTATTGTCATTATCTGTATTATCAAGACTTTTTTTCGTTGTCTAAGGAAACGGTTTGTAACGAAGCATTTAGACTTAATTGTTGGCACCAACATAATTTGACATAACGGGAATGGATAGCTGAAAAAATATTTTTGACCACTGATAGCGCTTAACTGTAGGTGTGGAATTATACAGAGTGATTTATGAAGAACTGACACATTTCTTTCTTTAATTATTCTGTTCGAAATTCACCCAATGCCCCAATTTTAGCACTAAATTAAGCAGAATGTTCTGGAGTTTCGATTGCCTGCCACTAGATGCGCAGATGTTCATGTTTTATTCGTAATTGTTAGTTTTATTGTCGGCAACTGTTTTTGAGATTTTGTTCTAGTCAACGTGAAAATGGAGTACACTTAAATGAAGAACTCTTCCTTGTAAAGCAATACTGGATTACGAATTCAATTACAGCTACTCAAAGGGCATACCAGAGAGTATTTGGTGTTCGGAATCCTCCCCAAAGAAACAAAATACTGGGACTGGTAAACAAATTGGAAACAACTGGATCTCTGGTGAGTGAAAAAGACAAAACTCGTTCATTTAGGCTTCCCACGGTTGTTGTTGACGTAAGAACACGACTGGATCAGTCACCCAAAAATTCATTATGAAGTTTGTCGCAGGAGGCAGGGTACGAGAGCTGTGAAAAGTGCAGGCCTAAAGCCGTATAGGATTACGGTTGTCCATCAGTTATAGGAACCGGATAAGGATAGACGACTGAATAATTGTCGTTGGTTTCAGGCGTTCATTGTGCAAAATCCTGCTATATTGTCCATCACTGGTTCACAGATGAAGCATGGTTCCATTTATCCGGCTATGTGAATTCAAATAACTGACGCTATTGGGCCAGCGAAAATCCAAAGTTATTCATGAAACACCTATGCACCCGGTTAAATTCGGAGTTTGGTGCGCAATATCCGCACAGAGAATAGTGGGACCAATTTTTTTTTAAACACTGTGAACACTGCGGAGTACCGACGGATTTTCATGGACTTTGCTGAGCAACTAGACGATGAGCTGATATTTTCAGCGGGACGGCGCTACATACCATACATCAAATGAATCCATGTCACTAATTGCAAGTTTCTTTTACGACCGGATAATTTCCAAGAACCTGTGACCACCGAGATATCCGGATTTGACATCGCCGGACTTTTTTCTATGGGGTTACTTAAAAGGCAGGGTTTATGCCACACGTCCCCAGACATTGGACGATCTGAAACACAACATTACACAGGAGATTCAAGCTATTGACAACAAAGTCCTCCAACGAGAGACCAGTAACATGGGACGACGTGTTGAGTCGTGGCTTATGCAGGATGGAGGACATTTTCAATATTTGCTATAGAGATAAATAATCTCCCAAAATTCTTCTGCATTTCAGGTATAATAAGTTGCCGCTAGCATAACTCATTTTGAAACAATTAAAGAAATACATGTGTCAGTTCTTCATTAATCAACTTGTAAAGAGAGCATTCAGAAAGAACTTCTGGGCAGTAGAAGAAGTTTATTTTGTTAACTTTACAAGATGTGCGGAAGATGTGTGTGTGTGTGTGTGTGTGTGTGTGTGTGTGTGTGTGTGTGTTTTCGTTTAATCTAATCACACGAGTTTCATTTCCGAACGTCTTGAAATTTGTTAACATTTTACTTTCAGCCACTTCATCACCATTGCATAAGCACTTAATACCATCGCGACAATGCACACTTAGGTTTGAACAGTATCGTTCGGTAGTCAATGATAAAGTGTCAAAGTATGACAATTTTGGGGCGGGCATAGTTTAGACCAGGCATTCATAATCTTCGGGTCTCACGGAGCCCATCTTAGAATTAATTCCTATGGCGGAAGCCCTTAGGCCTTAGCGGGTAGGGGGAATTGGGGAAATGTAAAGTAAAGAGATATCTAAATATTTGCGCTATGTTTGTGCAATGAAATGTATTTTTAAAAGCTTTGAAATGTTCCACAATACCTCAATTTATTGATATTGACAAAATTTGACCAAACATAAAAGTTCATCCAAAGCTGAATAAATCAAATCTTTTATTTTCAAAATAAATGTTATATGACTGTGGAGAGAATAGATAAATTTCATACAGTAAAATCAGTAATTCCAATTTAATCATTACATCTATTTCAAATGAAACGTATATTCGTTCATTATTCTTCGAAATGTTTATTGATCAGATCTACTCCTGGCCTCATCGTCTTACTGTCTCAAGCTACAATAGAGCTAAAGTTGCGTAGAATATATGGTTAGCTACTTCGGCTTTCAAGACTCCGGAACTGTGGTATAGTTGAACTGCTAAGCATCCTCAACAGAGGATGCAGAAAATTTAATTTGACAAATTTCTGAATGTAATTCATATTAATTCTCTTACTTTCTGCTTCTATTTTTATTTCTTAATTTCATTTATTTGTTTTATTTTCCTGGAGTCGCCATGAAGCACAACTTGGGAAACTCTGGTTTAGAGACAGTTGAACAGATCTTCCTTATACACGTAGGTATATGTATATGATACGAAACTCCCAACATGTCCCTGCTTTAATGCTTCTAAGATTCAATACAGGACTCTTATGCAGAATTTAATTACATGACACATCATCAAGATTCAATAATCAATAATAGGGGATATTATATCGCAATGCTTTCTTATTCCTGCAAGTATTAGCCTAGTATAAGTACTGCAAACTAGCTGAAACGTATAACAGGAAGTCGTGTTCTAGTACTCCTGGAATGGAACGAAAAATTCCGAGTTGTAGCGAAAGAACCCGAGTCAGGCAAATAGCAGTTCCAAGCACTATTTTGCATAAGCAGTAAACACTCTCGGATCGACTTGACTACTATTTTAGAACTGTTGTTTGAAACTTAGTAATCTTTAGAGATGGGAAGGGTCAAAATTGTTACTAAAAAATAATTTTTCCCCTTCTAAAGGACTTTCTTCCAACTTCATTGTTGTACATTTGTATGACGTTTGATTCTGATCAAGTTCTCTTTAGTAAATCGTAATGTAAAATGAAAGTATTTTTTATAATTCAATACTTTTAATCAAAAGATTTGCAAGGTTACTGTTTTGAATTATAATATGAATCCAAAATAGTGAACTGGATTCATCCGGCTTAGTACCAGACCTCAAATTATGCAAAATCACAATGTGAAACAAAGACTGTGACTATGAAACAAATTATTTAGTCTCCAACATTTTTGTCTCGAGAGGTTTAATCTATGACAGTTGCCTAGCGTTTAATTGTCCACAACACAAAATCAGTAATGTGAATATGGCTTATACAATCAACACGGGGTTAGAAAGCGCAACCTCTTTCTCTTCCCAGTACAAACTGCTCCTTCTGCTGTGGAAGACCTTTCTTGTAGAACGTGGACAATTTATTTGTCCCCCACACTACCTATAACGGTCAGAAAACTGCCTTTATGGGCGATCGTGTTTCTTTCGTGAATTTACCATCCATCATGACGTGTCTGAAAAGTCGGCTTTCCAACATTCATTGCAGCCAACCTAACCTATCCTCCTCTTTTGTTGTTTTTGCAGCCTATATCAAGTCAAGCTTTTTATGTTTTTATTATTATAAACATGGAATATAATCGTATCATAGTGAAACTGGCACCATTTCAGTTTTCTTCTGTCCGTGTGTTTTTATTTCCTAATATGCATCTAATTTTCACATTAGCATATCACGCGAAATTGCCAAATGTCGTTCTTCATCTCATTCTTCTCATCTAAACATTTTTTGAATATAGCATTATGTGCTATCGTGTTTTGATTTGGATTTATTAGAAACCAAAGAAGCACACTCTGTTTGCCATGCCTCTTCAATTTCCGATTCAAAATTTTCTGCAATTTTAGCAACTTCTTAATGTTTTCCTAATAACAGGCGAAAGCAGTTGCCACTGAACTTTTGCGACAAGACTCAATCAATCTGGCGTTTATTTAAATAAAGTTGGTTATGGAACAGATATACATGTGCTGTACTTTTAAGGTTGGTACAAGCCAGCCACTTTGATGCTTCAATCTTAGTTATAAGCAACTAAGTAGATAATATTATAATTGATATAATTATCATTAATCGTACAAAACAACTTGCACTGTTTAAGACATTACTTCAGACATCATATTACTTGTCTTTTTTTTTATTAATTTCCAGACGTCAGAGTTAGACATCATCTACCCAGGGGGATGGCTCAGGTGGTTATGTCTGTGACCTGCATTTGGGAAGTCCCGGGATCGATCCTCAGCGACCGCTCACTCTGGCCCATGGGTTTTTCATGGTATCACCGGGTCGCCAGGCGAACGGCGACTCCTTCCTCCCATTTCCTGTACCCATCATCTTCCTTGTCATCTGTTCAGATTGTAGGACAGGCGACGATGTTCGGCGGGTTGCGGCTGGGCGGTGGCTTGCGCTCTGTAAAGTTTTCTTCCCTGCTGTACCGCTTAGCTAGGTCTCTCCTCAGCATGGGGCTCCGCTCTGAGGGACCCTGGAGGTTGGTGGCTTGTGGGCAGGCACCGTGCGGCGGCGGGTGCGTTCTATCTGGAAACATTAGGGACCCCGTCCATGCTTGCGCCCTTCGGCATCCGAGTCTGGTCGCCCTTCGAGTCTCTTCCCTCATCATTCCTTTCCAGGGGTCATGTTTGAAGCACAAGGGCCCGACTGGCCTGCTCGTGGTACTCTGCCCCGGTTCCGGGGGCCCATGCGTGATCTTTAGACCGTATCTACTTTTTTAGCGCAGAAGGCGGAGCGGTTTTTACAGGAGCTATGACTAAGAAATATGCTCACGTCAATGTGCAATTTGAATCCTTTGAGGTAATGCAACCATGTGTGCAGTTCGTCCCATTTTGCATTCACTTAGGGACAATGGAGCTGATGTCATCATATCCAGAGCTACCAACCAAACAGGTAAATGTAAAGAAAACAGCTAATAACTAGTTAATATCGATAAACATTTCCGCTAAAATGTCAAGAGCTGGGGTGGTTGTAGAAATATTTAGACAGTGTTTAAACAATACCTAAGTAAGACCGCTGCACTGCGAAGGCAATGCTTTGTAGTATATAATGTAACCGGTGTTTCAACCTCATAGTGAACATTATTAGCCGAAAATTCAGACACTTGCCTTCCTGGATAACTTTGAAAGAATTAGATTAATTAGAATTTCACAAACACGGAAGGTTTGGATATGGGGGTGCAGCATTTCACAATATAGTGTGTAGAACTAATTGAAGGAAATTAAGCATTAAATTTCATATAAGATTATGTGCAGAAACAAACGTGCATTCAAAGTACCAGCACGAACAACAAATATAAGGTTGTAGTAGGTTATGCGTAATTCTTATTACAGAAAGAATGTTAAATACAAATGTTTGTGGAACTACAGGATGATCTATTTAAAAAGATAGAAAGGATGGGAGTTTTGCATCGCATTGATACTGCATAAGAAACAAAAGAATTTGCTTAAGAATAACTGAAGATACATAAAATACAGTTTACAGAACCAGCTAAACATATATTGTGGTTTCATGCATTTGAAAGTGTAATATTGTGCCACATTTGCAACAGGAAGATAGCCTGGATATCGTGTTCCAACTTAAGGCGCTTGAGATTATCTGAATTATACATTAGACAAACTTTAAAATTGAGTTTCACCAATTATGTGGCCTCAAAATTCGCCAGAACGCGCATCACCCTGTTTCTTCCTCTGGAATATTGTGAAGAATATTGTATATGCATACTGTAGGTATTCATTATTCCAAAGAAATATTTGGAAAAGCTAGAGCTTAGATCATGGATGGGAGAAATTAGTCCCATGTTGTGAATTTGCATCATCTACCTAATGGAGGATAAGGCTGAAGGCTAAAAAAAGAAAGAAAGAAAGAAAGAAAGAAAGAAAGAAAGAAAAAGAAAGTCTCCCATTCTTATAAAATAATTACAAATTGTATTAAAATAAACAAGAGGTATCTTTATATTACAGCATCTGTATATCTTATCAAACTGATCATGGTGTACTTTTAGCTTACATACTAATGTCCTAACATTAATTAGTGGGTTCAATTTATTGTTGATGAAAGTTTGTTATGTTTTGCCACGTTGACTTTCTGTTTTCTAACATATTAATATTGTAATCTTTACTTCAGCATTATGATCCTTACCGTGTCAGGTAATCAGCCTCTTATCTACCTCAACTTGACTTGTTTGCATCAATATAGGATTAGTTTGGTATAAATCATGAAACGTTTAATGAACGACAAACTATGCTGATGTATTGACTTAAAGCAATGTCTAGCTAAACGCTGTTAATGCAACAAACATCTCAGCAACGCTTTACCTAGTCAATGTCTAAAGCTTAATATATTTACTTCTTCTGCAATCTACCACGTTTGTCCAAGACACTCCTCAGCCTGTCGGTCTCTCCAAGGGAAGGGATCCGTGCTGGATGCGATAGCTCGAACTATGTTTAATGATTTGTATTTGCAAAAGTACGTCAAAATGTTACGTTTTTCCATTAAATGTTACATTGATAGTCTTCTCAAGGATTGCTGGTGTAACGACTGTAGTGTTTGTGTCATTCCACTAATATGAAAATTAGTGAAAAATCACAGACCAACAATTGGGAATCAGCAAAGATGTTAAGGCGATTTCCGCTGGCGATTACAGAAATCAGAGGTTCTTTGGAAAAGTGATACAAAAAGCTATAGCCTCAAGTAGATAAGGATAGCTGCAATGCAATAACTTGGATGAAAACATACAATGGTGTAGACTCTATTAAAATAAACAAGGAGAATACTTTTGCAAGTAATATAGAACATCAGAGGGTGGAGAAATGTTGTCGAGGACATATATCTTCAACGAACAATATTCTTTTTGCTATTATTTTGTCTGTACTTTATAATTAAATAAGAATGTTCATGAACTGGTGGATCAGTATGTGGGCAGCTCATTATGTACTCCTTAATTATTATATGCCATATATGTAGTATACCATCTTCATCCAAGTAACAGGGGTAAAATGAAATGGAAAAACGCATCATCTTGGCCTATCTTTCAATGTGATAATGCAAAGACATTACAAAATAACAACAAAGGTTCAAAAAATTAAGTTTTTTTATAAAAATATTATGTTACAATAAAAACGGTCAGTATAAACAATAACGATGTTTTCTTTCGTATACAAAACAATATATAACAGGTTCATCGGATACCTACTATTTACATTACATTTGTAACATAAGAGAGAAAAACACATCTCTTTCTGCAGAAGTACACGAATAAACTCTGTTACAGCACTTGTTGGTTAATACTGTATTTTGTACGCTTTCCAGGAGATATAACGATCCAAAAAGATTGATACCACTAACAATTTGGGTACCACAGTTTTGTTTTGTTTGGACGATTCACGACGTAAGTTAAACTGGCGATGTTTGACAACCCTCTGGCACATTGTTAAAGAAACGCTTTCTCACTTGGTTCAACGTGCCGCAGAAGAGCGGAACGAATCGGCCACGTTGGGATTCTGCCCACTCAGATTTATCATAAGAACGTGTTGTCAACCTGAGTTTCTGTCTCTTACGGAAGCATTAGGCAGTTCATAAAGAAACGTAAATTTGCTTGTCTCGCTACTAAAGCGGTTGTGTTGATCTTCTGTCGTCTCACATAAAAACACTCACTTTGGTAATAAAGCTATTCTAGATGGATGACCATAGACTAGAACCCCTGAACTATTGTTATTTCTGCTGATGGTTAAACTAGGGTAATCCATTTTTGGTTTTACTGATTCAAACTTTTTGTTCCAAAATCAACGAAGTTCTTCACAATCTTTGAAGAGTATCCTCCTGTACGTTTGGAAGTGTAACTTCGGGCTCTTGGTCGGGTTTTAAGGCCGAGCTTCATCAACCTAGGGGAGATCAGGATAAAACTAAATGTGGGGGTGATGCGCCAGGTGAGGTCTTAAAACCTAAACTGATCTATCCTAACAAGGTCATGGTTACTATAAGAATGTTTTCTACTGGTTTTTGAAGCGAACACTAAACTCACTAAATGACGGCCATACATGTTGACAACCAAGCCAATCGACTGAATTAGTTTATAACTTGGAATGGCATTTTAGACTCGTAGAATTTGCATGTCAACGTAAAATTCACATGGATTAGGAAATCGGTCCCTATGGCGAATCCTATTTTCTGAAAAGATACTTATACTTATAGTCCCCACTAACCAGCACAGATGTTACCCCTAGCTTTAAATAGTGGCATGTGAACATCTAACCCTCACGCGGCTATGAGAATACTTAGTAAGAATAATAAAATTGCAAACGTTTTGGATTTTAGCATTTTTCTTTTTCCGTCAGATTTTTCTTCGCGAGTTTTGCACGAGAATGGAAAATTGACAGTTCTTGGGGTAAACATTTGTAAACATGGCATCAGTCTGATTGCATCTTCTTCTGTATCTTTCAGCTTCTCTTATAAAACTGGAGAAACGCCCATTCGTTTCTGAAGCTGCCTAATTCCGACGCCGATTGACGTTTGTTGGACCACGAGGGAGTCATCGATATCCTCGCACGACGTGATGAGATACTACTTGCAGAAAGGGAAAGTTTTTGTTACCGTTGAAGTTAAGTAGAGAGCTGTTACAATACGAAAGATGATCAGTCCCAACCGTGATGGTGATGAGGTTTCTCGATTGGTACCCAGACATTCTCCCACACTGGCTTCCATACTTTCTTCCATTCAGGAACCTGGATTTTCTTCCACACAGGTACTTGGATCTGTTTCCACTCGTCCTTCCATACTTGCTTCTTATCAGTTACCCAGATCTGCTTCTTCTCCGTCCTCCATACTTGTATCCATTCCTCCTTCCAGACTAGTTTCTTGTCTGTCACCCAGATCTGCTTCTTTTCTGTTCTCCAGATCTGCTTCCATTCCTCCTTCCATATGAGTTTCTTATCGGTTACCCAGATTTGTTTCTTCTCAGTTCTCCACACCTTTTTCCAGACTGGTTTCCAAATGAGCTTCTTCTTCCATACGCCGTGGGAGTGGCCCCATTCGTCGTGCTCGGATACCCATACCTTTACCCATTCAGGCACCCAGATCTTTTTCCAGTCTGGCACCTGGATTTCCTTCCATGCTGGAACTTGTATTTCCTTCCATATTGGCTTCCATATCTTCTTCCAATCTGGAACCTGGATTTCCTTCCATGCTGGAACTTGTATTTCCTTCCATATTGGCTTTTGGATCTTCTTCCAGGCAGGCACTTTCACCTCTTTCCAGGCCGGAACTTGTATTTCCTTCCATACAGGCACCTGAATTTTCTTCCATTGCGTTTTCCAGATTAGTTTAGAGTGTGTTTTCCAGACTTTCTTCCATTCTTCTTTCCAAACAAGTTTTTTCTTCCACACACCTTCTGGCTGATGGTGATGGTCTGCTGGGGGTCCATAGCTGTCAGATGGTCCTCCATAGCCTCCCGATGGTCCAGAGACCCCGAAGCCACCTGAGGGTGCTCCGTAACCCGTTGATGGTGCGGGAGCTCCGTAGCTGCCTGAAGGGGCACCATACCCAGTTGAAGGTGCTGGAGCTCCGTAACTATCGGATATTGCCGGGACGCCATAACCTGCAGATGGCGCTGGGGCTCCATATCCGGAAGATGGCGCAGAAGGCTGGTAGCTGTCTGCTGGTGGCCCATAACTGTCTGAAGGAGCGCCGTAGCTTGAAGAAATTCTGCAATGAAACCATCCCACACATTAGTTATCTTCAAATATTTACTTATTTGTTTATTAATTGAATATGCAAATAAAATATTACTTCTTGAAGCTTTTTTAGGGTTGTTGTTGAAAAGTATGCAATAGTATAATTTACCAGAACTGTATACTTGAAATTAATGCCTAGTGTTGTGAAATTTCAAAAGCTTTAAGTAAATGTAAATCAAACCAGCTAGGGTGAAAGAATAACATTTCGATAAAATTTTGTAATGTGATAAAAATCTAACAATGTTTGGAACTCGGCACAAAACCCCCTGTTTAATTTGAATTGAAATGAGATCAGTTTAACCCCACCATCATCCCACAACACTTCTTTTTAAATTGTAAGTGAAGATAATAATTCAGGCATTAAGGGATTAATGACTCTCTCAAATTTGTATTTAAACAACAAGTGAAATAGCAGTTTCTTATGAGGCTTCCTTTAAATGCTATTTGTAGAAAAATACCGAACTGAATATTTCTGTAAAAATGTTCCTTTCATTTTGTTTTCCTTTAAAAGATAAGAATTATATTCTTCTCTACAAAATATTGGATAATCAATTTTGCACTCTTTGTTTATCTTCATTACATATTTTACACCGCTGAATTTAAAAGCGAAATATTGTCAAAGGTTTGTAGTTAATCTAATATATTCAGGTTTATAATTAGTGCGTCATTGTAGCATTTCAGATAAACAGAAGCTATGATTAAAGTGAAATTGATTAATTTACCCAGGATCTAGCTTTTCAGCATTAGGGAAAACCCATAAAAAATCATTATCCGGCAACTCACTGTAACTGAGATTCAAACTCATGTTACTAGGTTGACATTCTACACATTACACCACGGAGATGGTCACACTCTGTACGGATTTACCATAAATCCTGTATATTCTGTTTGCATCAATGCAAATTGAGCAATGTAACGACAGGGAATTTGCAAACGAATCAGTTTTCTTGAGAGTCTCGGGTAAATGCAGGTTTGAAGTAGCACGGAGATTCTATCAGATGCGTATAATTATGTGAAGAATATAAACAGCACTCAACGGCCCATAACCAAAGTTCATTGTGTGGCACTATCATTACTGTTAAGCACCATCCGTTCACGTTCTCCCAGTTTATTACTCAGCAGATTTGTTAAAAAAATACAAAAAAACGCTGAGTAACCAAATTACTGTCCGGCCGCGGTTTCCAAACATTAGAAAAGAAGACATTAGGGCCAGGAACAACTTCCGGATAAATGTAATTATGGAAACGTTGGAAAGGCTACATTGTTTTGTTCCTCCTAATCAACTTTTTGCCTCCTGTTTCCTTGTTAAATAAATAAATATATATAACAAATATCTAAATAGATCATAAATTACCATTCACCACAGTGGAATCCTAGTAAAACAATCTGATGTGTTACACTCACATGACTTTCTTTACTCTGGTACAAACTACTTTTACAAACGTTTATTCTCCATAAGCTTAATCTTAATCGAGATAAACATTTGCAGACTCTCTCTTATTGCTAATTTTCTTGTAGATGCAAGGGGAATATATATTTACAAGGGCAATATAGAAATACATATCTCTTAATAGCTGGTTGCTAGGTGCAGTACCATTCTCTTTGCCACAAATTAATACTCTTTGCATATCCAAGACAAAAAATGAATAACGAATTCCCATTTAGAAAATAAGTATTGAAAAATTTAAGGGAACAACAAGTAATATCTCGAAAATGGTTCACTCAACAACAAAAATGTATATGACATAAACGCGATCTACATTTTTTGTGTAGTAAAATTTTGTCTATCTCTTATGGTTTACCAGTTATACAAAAGTTTTTCACAATGAAGAACACTTTTGGATACATTCCCAGAAAATTCAAGATATACATTTTATTTGTTATGAAAATATCTTAAACATGTGATATTTTAATCAAAATCGTTAGAGGCATTTTTGAGAAAATTAAAATTATCGAAAAATGTTCCATATAAAGGATAATCTGGGGTGGGGGATTTTCTTGAAAACCTTCGAGTCGCATCTCTGGAAGATACTGAACCTAAATACCAAGTTTGGTGTTTATCCGACTGTTCGTTTCTGAGTTTTGCTGTTCACAGACACACACACACGTAAATGTTTCCAAAAATGCTTTTTTGGATTCAGGGGGTCTCAAAACATACTTACGTAGTAGAGAAAGTAACAGTTTAGGTGAACCTTTGTACCTTGTATTTTACTTTTTGCAAGCGTATCTATTCGCGTGGAAATTTTCCGATTGCGTTATGTGATAGGTATGAGATTCCCCAATGCTTTATTTACTTTTAACGGGAACATTACCTGACATCTTAGATGGTTCTAGTTCGCGAGGTCGCGGGTTCAAACCCGGCGGAAGGCGATGGATTTTTCGGGCGTAAAAACCCTTAGCATGGCTTCCTTTAGAAGGGAAGTAAAGCCGACTGCGCGTGTCGTAGATTTACGGCACGTAAAAGAACCTCAAGCATAATAAAGGGGCCTCTGAGCAAAATTTCCGGTCGTTAACACCCAATATAGAATGGGTCGCTAAGAACCACAGGAGCTAAAGAGCGTCCATAAATAAAAACTCAATTTCAATTTGGGCTCTCTTAATATACCTGAGCGCATTCTCAATTCATCTTAATAAATGTAAAGTAGAAAGAGTAATAAAATATCGTGAAAATACAAATAACCCTTAAGGACTAATCAGGAGAAAAGAAATTATAATTTATAGTGGGGTATCGAACCACAAACACGACTATTTTAGCTATTACACATTGATCCCTCTCCCCCATCAAATTGAAGTCCATTATGCATATATTTGATCGTATCGTATATTACTTTTGGCTAACCAGCATTCCAAATATTACTGAAACTTTCGGTTGCTTTGCTTCTGAAACACTCGGAATTTAAATTAGATTTTAATAATTAAATCCCAATAATTTACAGTTTTTAGGATTTGTTGGAAAATCAGGAACACAAAGCCAAAATAAGCCAAAGACTTTTATATGCTTCAGTGGAACGCCGTAATTAAAAAGCAGAAAAATCTCCATAGAAATACACCGGGCGAATTAAGTATTAAGTATTATTCCCATCAATTTTTTTCATCATCAGATAAAACAAGAAGTATCATATAATATACACAAAAGGTGACGAACTTATTTTTCACATAACAGTAGTTATTCAAGTACAAAAAATCTTGATGTGTATTGCGGAAAAATCCGCACAGAGCAGTTAAAAAAATCTGATATGTTACACTCACATGACTTTCTCTACTCTTGTAGAATCTATTTTTACAAACGCTTATTCTCCATATGCAACATGTGAATCGAGATGTTAATCTTATTGCTAATTTTCTTGTAGATGCAAGGGGAATTGGTAGGCTTTAAGCGACACTCAAATGTTTTAAGAGCTGGTTGCCATGTGGCGCATTCCATTCTCTTTGTATGTCTAGGACATAAAAAAAAAAAATGAATAACGAATTCCCATTTGAGAAAAAGTATAAGTATTGGAAAATTTAACGGAATAACAAGCAATATCTCGAAAATGGTTCACTCAATAAAAAAAATGTATATGACATAAATTGTGTATTTTAACGCGCTCTACATTTTTTGTGTAGTAAAATTTTGTCTATCTCTTATGGGTTACCAGTTATGCAAAAGTCGCTCACAATGAAGAATACTTTTGGAGACATTCCCAGAAAATTCAAGATAAACATTTTATTTGTCATGAAAGTATCTTAAATATATGACATTTTTATCAAAATCGTTAGAGCCATTTCTGAGAAAATTAAAATTTTCGAAAAATGTTCCATGTAAAGGGTAATTTGGGGTGGTTTTTTTTTAAAACCTTCGTGTCGCATCTCTGGAAGATACTGAACCTAAATACCAAGTTTGGTGTTTATCCGACTGTTCGTTTCTGAGTTATGCTGTTCACAGACTCACACACGGATCTGTTTCCAAAAATGCCTTTTTTTGGATTCAGGGGGTCTCAAAACATGTATTTCCGGTGAAATTTCGGTATCGAATTTTTGGGTGGAATACAATACTTCCCCTACTTACTATACGTAGTAGAGAAAGTAAAATGGAATGAATGAATGAGATATGCCAGAGTAGAAGCAGGAAGAAGAAAAGAATAACAAGAAGAAAATAAAGCCTGTTGAAAGATACGCAAATAACGAAAGGTACACAATATCAATAAGGATCTGAGAAAAAGAAGAAGCTAGCCATTAGAAACTAATTCAATTTGGAATGATCTTTAATATCGAGAACATCACGTGCTGAAAATTCACTTAGTGAAAGGATTATAAAGTGACAGAAAAAAAAGTGTGAAGACAGCTTTCCTCGTTAAAGCTTTTTTTATTTTTTTTTCAGACTCTGAATACCGCAAAATTTATGTCATTAAACTCTTGTGTGTGAGTTACAGAGAGACAGACATACACAGAGAAAACGGCATGATTAACAAGTTAAAGAGTTGAAGAAATACCTTATTTCGTATTTTGGGCTTCTTTAAAGAATGAATGCTAAGCAAACAGTTCCTTGCATGAAAAAATTTTTTAAATGGTTATAGCGATTTTTGTTAACATATCATATATTTTGACGTATGTAAACAACATGTAAATCTCCCATTGTTTGTAAATATCCAACGAAGTTTTACTCATCTTTGATTGAGTGCAAAGCCACATGAAATAAACTGTTATTATGCTCCGCGTATGCATGCCAATTTAAAAAGGAAGTATTTCAGGAGTTGTATCGTATTTCAACTGTTGGGGAGCCGAACTTGTAGTAGTTGTAACCGCACGTATAGTACCCGGTTTCCGGTAGCCTTCGCCCCAAGTTTAAAAATATTTAGCTTTGTAATTTGACTGTTTCTTTAGATATTATATTTATGTTTGCCTCGGCTGCGTCAGTATTTGTTAGAGACACGTTTCTCTTGGCAGGGTTTTGGTACCACTAAGAATGTAGGCTTACACAGATTTTAAGTTTTAATTCACTCCTTTTTATTAATCCTTGACACAAATTAAATAGCACTTCACTCATATCGAGAGCTGTGAGATTCTTTTATTTAACACTTGCACTTTTTTAACGCGTATACTATTTTCGTCTCACTCAAAATACGTATAAAATATCTGGAGGACGCATCACGCATCCGGTTACAATCACTGTCTGCAGGCAACACGTCTGGTTATGACCACTGTTTGGAGGAAACTAAATTGATTTCAACCGTCTAAACTTGTAAATTTCTGTATTTCAAGTCTCTGATTGGCTAATGCTAGTCCAATAGAATACCTTCATTTAACTAAAGCTTTTTCTGGTTGTTGATTGGCTATTTTATAAACTTTCACTAAAATACATTATTGTTACTCCAAGAATCACAAGTAGTACTGTTAAACTTTCTTACTCATTATTGCCTCAAGGTTACCTGATTATCACCTCATTGTTAGCAACTTTTGACCTATTTCTCACAGCTCCTACATTATTAAATTACGTAATGCATTCACATAATATTATTGAACATGTTTACAATAATATAAACATATGCAATGACTGTTATATACATTTTACAAATTATTACATACACATATTGCTTCAAGGTGGGCTGTTATTGAATTTATATATTATATAATTTGACTGAAATCATTTAAGTGTTAATAATACTGCCTCAAAACCAAAAAGAAAGAAGAAAAATTAAAAATTGCAGAGCTCATTAGAACATACAATTTATAATAAGCATTTTTATAGGATTTGACGTTTCTCAAATATTTACTGTTGTAGACTACCTATACATTTTTTTCCACGCTGAATGATACTGTTAACACGTTTAAAGCAAATGGTCACTGGAAAAGGTGAAACATTCATGAGAAATCATACTTTCTCAGTTTTATTTTAAAAATAATTTTAGATGTTAGCTTTTATTGAACGTCTCGTTTATTTTTGCCCTCCTGTTATTTAAAGTTACAAATACTTAAAAGTTTTACAATATAGTTTGTTTCACTCTCTGTTTTATCAGAATTCAAATTTTCAGCAGTTTACGTTCGCTGAAATTTCAGTTTGAGAAATGTTATAAAGCATTTAATTTGAATTTGCTCCAGATCTTTAGAAAAGAATAATGTTCTTACCTATTATTTGTAATTTTACAAAATGTCTATTGAACTTTTGATCTCAATTAAAGGTTTCGAAAAAAATCTAGAATGAAACATTTAAGAATAATTTCAATATAGTTGCAATTAGAAAGTATTAACAGAGAAGTGACAAATTGATTTTAGTGGTGAGTCGAAATAATCACATCCTTTGACTATCATGATGTACGTGAAGGTTTTTAACATTTTTCACTCATAATTAAAATTCATTTAATGATAAATTACTTCATCAGGATTGAGCAATCACAATTAAAAACACATTCGTGATATTCTAATAGGTAAACGTTTGCTTAACATTTTTGTCACAATAACCATTTTATAGAACAGTAAACTAATTAAACTATTTCAGTTAATCAAAAATAAAATTTTAGACATTTGTAATATAGGAATATGAATCAGATAGAGAATGGAAAGAGCAACCCTGTGGATATATATGTTTACAATTACATAGAGACATGAAGTTAAACACGTTAATTTTTACAGCTGTTGCATTAGTGGCACCTCCAAAGCATGAATTCGGTTTATCATTTCAACAAAATTGACTCAACTATAATATGAAAATTAATACACAAAAAGCAAAAATAATGGCTTTGCATGGAAAATACCCTGTGCATAGTAAAATTTGCTTAGATTAAAAATATTTCATTCACCTATCTTGGATATGCATTAAAATATTTGGATGAAATAGGCATATCAAACAAAATTATTAAGTTTAGTAAAACCATGGGAATAATAAACACAACAATGAAATCTTCATTAGTGCAGAGAGATACAAGAGCAAGCAAAACCTACAATGTGCTATGACAGCGATGTATGGACTTTACAGACAAGAGAGGAAAGCAAGTGAAATGAGGTTCGTGAGATACACAGCAGGGATTACAATCGCAATGATGATGTGATGAAGGAACTACACTTAAAACCAGCCATCAAGAAACATTCAAGAATAACAGAATAAAGGTACAGGTACCGGCCCTCACAACCAGGACAAGGGACCACACGAAGGCTCCAGGCCTACCACCGTGAAGGGCGATCAGATGCGGATGACGACGTGCGCAAGCTTGGACGGGGTCCCTAACGGTTCTAGTTCGAACGCCGCCCAACTCCACTCACAAGCCCCTTACCCCCGGTGGTCCGCCGAGAGGCTCACGTCGGAGGCGGGCCCTGACGTAGCAGTTCTGACCACTGGTCAGGAAAAAATCTTCACAAAGCGTACATCCACAGCCCACCGCAACACGCTGGTCCTAGAATCCGGAAGCAGATACAATGAAGGAAACGATGGGTATGGAAATGAGACCTGGGAAAACCGCGAAAAACCCATGGGTCAGTGGCCGCTCGCCGGGAACGAGTCTCTCACTTTACCGCGGAGCCATCCTGTTCGGTAGTACCTGAATAACTGGATGAATCATTTGCGATGAATGAGTTCCCAAAGTGATGCCTCATTATCGTCCAACCGGGAAGATATTTCTGGGCCGTCCAAGGAAGTGCTGGACACAAAACTCGTAACACACCATTAAGTCTAAGACTTGTACGGAAGAAGAAGTAACGTGTGCCCAATTTTTAAAAAATTTGGTACACATGCTTTTAAAGAATATAAGTTTTAGCAATGCCTTGCCTTAAACTGTGCAGTTCTTTCTTTTCTTCCGCCTGATCTCATTTGTAACAAACTTGTATACCAACAGATGGCTGTTGTTTTCCCATACATATAAGAAAGTTGTTCCCTTTGAAAGCATTGCTAAGAAACTATTTTGTTATTTTATTCTCTTCGTGGTGAAAAGAGAGCAGGAATTTTCGAATTAATTAATTGAGTTTTATTTATGGACGCTCTTTAACTACTATGGTCCTTAGCGTCCCATTCTATATTGGGTGTAAAAGGCCGGTAATATTGCTCAGAGGCATCTTTATCAGGCTTGAGGTTCTTTTACGTGCCATAAATCTACGACACGGGACCACCGACTTTACTTCCCTTCCGAAGGATGCTAAGGATTTTTACGCCCGAAAAACTCCATCCGCGACCTCGGGAACTAGAGGCTGTCATGGTAACCACTACACCACGGAGCACGGCGCGAATCTTCGATCTTATTAAATATGTTATATCTGGGTACCTTAAGCGAATAAATGCCATAAAGAGGCCATATTGCATGGGTTTGAACGCAAACCACGTATATTGCTACAGAATTACATAACCGCAATTTATTGTATTTTATGACGAAGTTATTCATTTTTTGATCTTACATTTCAAACATAGAAGCACATGGAACTAGTAGGTTAGAAATAGAAAAATAATAAGTGAAGGAAGAAAAACATTTGAAATGTTGAACTCGATATTATTGAGCGGAAACATTTTAAATAACATTAAAAATCTCATTTATAATTCAATAGTTCAAGGTATATTACTGTATGGAGTAGAAACGTAGACACTAAATAGACAACACGAGAGAAAATTATTAACAACACAGATGGATTTTTGGCGGAGGGCTTCTCGAATCTCAAGAAGGGATAAAATTTGAAAGACAGAATTTAGGAAAATGGATGTAAAAAGAATGTATTGGAAGTAATAGAACACAGAAGATAAAATGGTGCGGACATGTGAAAAGAATCGGAAACGATATAATATTAAGAATGATGCTAGATTGGGAAGCTCAAGGAAGCAAAGGATGGGGAAGACCAAGAAAACAATGGATGGATTGGGTTTGAAGAAGTATGCCGTTTACAAAACTAATAGGTGAGGATGCAGACGATAGGGATTTACGGAGAAATAAAATTATGAATGGGTTTTAGGAAAACTAGTGTATGGTAATTAATTCTTAAATAAAAAAAATCTGATGTGTTACACTCACATGACTTTCTCTACTCTTGTAAAAACTATTTTTACAAGCGCTTATTCTCCATATGCTTCATGTTAATTGAGATGTTAATCTTACTGCTAATTTTCTTGTAGATGCAAGGGGAATTGGTAGGCTTTAAGCGATAGTCAAATATTTTAAAAGCTGGTTTCTATGTGGAGTATTCCATTCTCTTGGCATTACCAGGACAAATAAAAATGAATAACGAATTTGAGAAAAAGTATAAGTATTGGAAAATTTAAAGGAATAACAATGAATATCTCGAAAATGTATGACATAAATTGTGTATTTTAACGCGATCTACAGTTTTTGTGTAGTAAAATTTTGTCTATCTCTTATGGTTTACCAGTTTTGCAAAAGACGTTCACAATGAAGAATACCTTTGGAGACATTCCCAGAAAATTCGAGATGTGCATTTCATTCGTCATAAAAATATCTTAAACATATGATATTTTAATCAAAATCGTTAGAACCATTTTTGAGAACATTATAATTTTCTAAAAATGTTCCATGTAAAGGGTAATCTGCGGTGGGGGGATTTTCTTGAAAACCTTCGTGTCGCATCTCTGGAAGATACTGAACCTAAATACCAAGTTTGGTATTTATCCGACTGTTCGTTTCTGAATTATGCTGTTCACAGATAGACACACGCACGCAGACACATAGACACACACACGGACATGTTTCCAAAAATGCTTTTTTTTATTCAGGGGGTCTCAAAACATGTATTTCCATTGAAATCTCGGTAACGAATTTTTGGGTGGAATACAATACTTCCACTACTTACTATACGTAGTAGAGAAAGTAAAAATACATAAAAATTTATACAGGGTTGCATTATATTGCTAGAATCTAGTTCAGTACGCCTCTGTGGTGCAGGTTACCGTATCAGCCTCCCATTTAAGAGGTCCCGAGTTCGCTCGGTTAGGGTGAGTTACCCAAATAACTCTTTTCGCGTTTTTCCCTTATTCTGAGAAGACGAATGTCGGGTAACTTTAAGCTCTATGGACCCCGGGCTCATTTGAGCATATTTTCACCCATTTCAATCATTAATCGTCTGATATGACCTAACTGGCTAAAAGATCCTAAAAAAAACAATAATAAGAGTAGAGATTCTGATGAGCGTATTAACTTGAAGCAGCTGTGGAACAGTTGTCACTTTGCGGTTCTGGTTTCTGTTCTTTGTGGCTTAGTTTTGATGGTGTAGTGCGGTTACACTATGGTTACCATGTTACTCCCACAAATATACAAGTGAAATTGACATGTACAATAACATGCATTAATGCTGTCCCTTCCTGTCCCGTTTTACTATCCTTCACATTAAGAAAGTTTTGGTACATCTTTTGGTGCATGAGAAACAAGCATACCAGTGAAACACAAGCGTTCCCCTCATTCTGCGTATATAAACCCCCTGTAAAATCAGCTAACATATGCTCTGAAAAAAATTCTGATGTGTTACATTCACATAACTTTCTCTACACACTATTATTTATTTTTATATAGTTACTACAAACTATTCCTTTAAAAACAACTTTATATATATATATATATATATATATATAGGTTCATCGAGTAAACCTTTACAAAAATGGTTTCATTGCATTTTTCGTTTTAAGTAAAAACCCTTTAAATTCACACGCTTTCAATGAAATCGCGCAAAACAACTGAATAGCAACAGCACTTAAAATGAAATGACAAAGTATTGAACAATTCAAACCAGTAACGGATATCTCATAAATGACTGATGCCACAAACATTCGATGTCGAGCTTTCACCGGAAATACATGTTTTGAAGCCCCCTGTATAAAAATGTGTATGTCAAATAACTCAAAAACGAAAAATCGGATAAATAACAAACTTTTATTTTTGTTTTCTCAAAAATGGCTCTAAAGATTTTGATTAAATACTACTACATGACAAATAAATGTATATCTTAAATTTTCGGGAATAGATTGAGAAGTATTCTTCATTTAGAAGGAATTTTATATAATTTTGTATAACGAGTAAAAAATAAGAGACAGAGAAAATTTACTACAAAAAATGTAGTGCTCTTTAAAGAACACAATTTATTTCAAATAACTTCTTTTGTGGCATCAACCATTTCCGAGTTATCTGCTATTACCCATTGTTTTGAAATTTTCAATACTTCGTCATTATGTTTAAGTGCTGCAGCTTTTCAGTTGTTCCTCCGGATGTCATGGAAAGACCATGGTAACTTTAAGGCCAGTATATAGCGGTCCGCTTTTAAACATTGGACTATTAATTCTGTTTCTTGTATTCCCCTTATACCTAAGAAGAAATGTGAAATGAAGCTAATTCTGCGAAGGTGTATCTCGATTAACATGAAATAGATGGAAAAATAAGCTTTCGGAAGAATATTTTATAGAAGCTACATAAAAATTAACGATAGTAGCTAGAGAAAGACGTGAACAATGTAACATACCAATCTTTTTTCTTTCTTTATCTTTAAAGGTTGTAAGAAAGCTTATAATTTTCGCAGACTTCTATAGCTCCTGCACAAATTAGTGATCCGTTGTCCAAGTTATGTATTTAAGGGGTTGATCAAATGAGATGGTACTTTTAACATTTTAAAATAAGTCCATTGTAGTGGAATGTTCAAAGTAGTGGCATGTTAAATTTGGGCTCAATCGAATTATTAATGTGAACACAATTGAGCTCCTAAGTTGTATGTGGCCTTTGTAAAAAATGTACTGTTTATGGAATTTTACAAAACTTTTACGCCCTATAGCCACACTTGTAAATGGAAAAATGCGACTTTCAGACTTTATGGCGTCCGCACTGAAAGTACTACAAAACATTTTCAAATTTCTAGAATATATGGTGTGGCGTGTGCATTTCAGACGCGCCAACATCTTCCGATTATATATAAATTTGGCATGTGGTAGAAAAACGTAACAAAAGTAATATATTTTGTGCTTAATCCAACCAAAAATTTTAAAAGTAAAGTAATTAAATATGCAACCTTTATAAACCATCAAAGTCTATTTTGGTAAGCAATGCAATCACGTATATATTCGTACTTAAGCAGTTTCAGCCATACAGATAACTTGTTGAAAGAGAAGATAAGAGAGAAGTAGGTTAAAGAACTTCGTTGTTATTCCGTGCCCCAAAACTGAACGCCCGCATTTCCAGAGCGGAAACGAGTGATGCACCGTATTTTGTTTGTAGCGGTGAAAGCGGAAGAAGATAATGGTAAAGTTCTCATACACCGTATATGGAAAGTTCTCTTCTGTTTTTTATTTTAACTTCCTTTGTAGAATTATGTTATATTTGAAGAGTTATGTTGTCTAGGAGAACGAGGTGTACCTAACGTTGAGTGACGTGGGATAGCTAATAAAAAAACTGATGCGTTACATTCACATTACTTTCTCTACCAACTCTTCTAAAAGTATTTTACAGAAGTTCGTACTTCTATCTACTTATTGTTAATTGAGAGATAAGCTTTATTACACATTTTGAGTAGGTATAAGAATAATATGGTAGGCTTTTTGATGAATTTGAATTCCATGTTCTTTGCATGACCACGAGAAAAAACGAATAGCGGCTTATTACCTGAGAAAGGCATTTTAAAATCTAGAAATCGTTAACGCCACAAAATCTGTAATTGACTTAAATCACTGGTTATTTCCAGAAAATTTATATATATATATATATATATATATATATATATACAGGGTGAATCACCTAAAACTTGCACCGCAAATATTTCGGAAAGGGAAAGTGCTATTGAAGTGAAGTTTTCACAGCATTGATTGGTAGTCAGGGACTCAGGAGCCTATAAACAGATCTTAATAATACTGAGAGAGTGTATTTTTGTGAGCAAACATACAATTTTTAAATGGAACAATGCCTAGTTACATCAACACGATAAAGGTAGGGTAAATTAGAATGTCAATTGCCTTTGTTGCAGGATTCTAGTGCAAGTGGTTTATACTTTTTATTTTTCATTACATATATATTAAACATAATTATGGTGTTTTAATAAAAATCGTTAGAATTATTTTGAGAAATTAAAAAATAACGAAAATTTCTAATTGTTAAGGGGAAGTTTGGTTTGGGGGAATTTTCTTCAAAATCTTCGTGTCGCATCCTTGGAAGATGTTGAACTTAAATACCAAGTTTGATATCTTTCGAGCTGTGATGCTCACAGACACACCCATACAGGGATCGTTTTCTAAAAATGCGTTTTTAAGATTCAGGGAGCCTATAAAAGCGTATTTCTGAAATCTCGGTATAGAATTTTTGAGTGGAATGCAATAATTTCTCTTATTACTATAGGTAAGTAGTAGGGCAGTTAGTAGTTTAAAATTTAATATTTCCAAAACTGTTTATTAATGTTTATACATAAATAGCAAACGTTTATAGAACAAAAAAACTGTTGAAGTACGTAAAACGAATTGAAAAAATCTGATGTGTTACACTCACTTGACTTTCTCTACTCTTGTACAAACTATTTTTACAAACGCTTATTCTCCATATGCTTCATGTTAATCGAGATATCGAGAAGTTAATCTTATTGCTAATTTTCTTGTAGATGCATGGGGAATTGGTAGGCTTTAAGCGATAGTCAAATATTTTAAGAGTTGGTTGCTATGTGGCGCATTCCATTCTCTTTGCATTACCAGGACAAAAAAAAAAAGAATAACGAATTTGACAAAGGTATAAATATTGGAAAATTCAAGGGAATAACAAGCAATATCTCGAAAATGCTTCACTCAACAAAATAAGTATATGACATAAATGGTGTATTTTAACGCGATCTGCATTTTTGTGTAGTAAAATTTTGTCTATCTCTTATGGTTTACCAGTTATGCAAAAGTCGTTCACAATGAAGAATGCTTTTGGAGACATTCCCAGAAAATTCAAAATATACATTTCATTTGTCATGAAAATATCTTAAATATATGATATTTTAATCAAAATCGTTAAAGCCATTTTTGAGAAAATTAAAATTATCGAAAAATGTTCCATGTAAATGGTAATCTGGGGTTGGGGAATTTTCTTGAAAACCTTCGTGTTGCATCTCTGGAAGATACTGAACCTAAATACCAAGTTTGGTGTTTATCCGACTGTTCGTCTCTGAGTTATGCTGTTCACAGATACAGAGACACACACACGGACATGTTTCTAAAAATGCTTTTTTGGATTCAGGGGGTCTCAAAGCACGTATTTCCGGTGAAATCTCGGTATCGAAGTTTTGGGTGGAATACAATACTTCCCCTACTTACTATACGTAGTATAGTATCTGAAAATCTGTATAAGGAACAGACATGGGCAATGTCACCATCATTGTCTACTAAAGAAAACAAACAATGAATATCCTCATACTTGACAACTCTAAAGACACTTTTAAAACTCTCAACACCACTTTCGCACATATGTATGAGTATGTTAATCTTACAGCTGTCTTTTGCCAAGCATTTAACAGCTAAGTTTGAACTTTGGTTGTATTAGAGTATGTGAATGTTGTTATGTTCCAATCTGGTTACCGTTGTTCAGATTTCGTGACACTGTTGATGGGTAATGTTTCAATATAATCGCAATAAATATGAATATTTTTATTACTTTCTTTACTACGTATAGTAAGTAGGGGAAGTATTGTATTCCACCCAAAAATTCGATACCGAGATTTCACCGGAAATACATGTTTTGAGGCCCCTGAATCCAAAAAAAGCATTTTTGAAAACATGTCCCTATGTGTGTCTGTGTGTCTTGTGTGTGTGTGTGTGTGTGTGTGTGGGTGTGTGTGTCTGTGAACAGCATAACTCAGAAACGAACAGTCGGATAAACAACAAACTTGGTATTTATGTTCAGTATCTTCCAGAAATGCGACACGAAGGTTTTCAAGGAATTCCCCCAAACCCAGACTACCCTTTACATGGAACATTTTTCGACAATTTTAATTTTCTCAAAAATTAAAATATCATATGTTTAAGATATTTTCATGACAAATGAAATGCATATCTCGAATTTTCTGGGAATGTCTCCAAAATTGTTCTTCATTGTGAACGACTTTTGCATAACTAGTAAACCATAAGAGACAGAAAAAATGTTACTACACAAAAAGTGTAGATAACGTTAAAATACACAATTTATGTTATATACATTTTTTTAAGTGAACCATTTTCGAGATATTGCTTGTTATTCCCTTAAATTTCCCAATACTTATACTTTTTCTCAAACTCGTTATTCATTTTTTTGTCCTGGTAATACAAAGCGAATGGAATGCGTCACATAGCAACCAGCTCTTAAAATATTTGACTATCGCTTATAACCTACCATATTCCCCTTGCATCTACAAGAAAATTAGCAATAAGATTAACATCTCAATATCTCGATTAACATGAAGCATATGGAGAATAGGCGTTTGTAAAAATAGTTTGTACAAGAGTAGAGAAAGTCATGTGAGTGTAACACATCAGACGTTTTTATGTCCTGGACATACAAATAGAATGGAATGCTCCATATAGCAACCAGCTGTTAAAATATTTGACTATCGCTTAAAGCCTACCATATTCCCCTTGCACCTACAAGAAAATTAGCAATATGTTTAACATCTCGATTAACATGAAGCATATGGAGAATAAGCGTTTATAAAAATAGTTTGTACAAGAGTAGAGAAAGTCATATGAGTGTAACACATCAGGTTTTTCCTATTATATGCCACTCATATGATGTAAGAATGATATGTACCAATCAGTCGCTGCTTGATTGTAGGTTAGCTGAGGAGAAACGTTGTATTCAGCGAGAGCTTTACAGCAAGAAGGGATTAAGTAGTAATAGGAGTTGATACAGCCATCTACATAGCAAAAGTAGAGATGTTTGGGAGCAGAAAATTAAGTAAATTAGGATACTCTGGAAGCAATGAAGAAGTAATGAATGAATATTTGTTATGTTAGCAGTTTTTTACTTGTTATTGGAGACATTGAGATGTATCCTTGCAGGAAGGGCTGGTGATGGAAATAATAATTAAATATTAGCATAATGTCAGTTACATGTCAGAGGAAATTATATTAAAATGTTGCCTTAGATACCAAGAAAAACATTTGAGCTATGCCAAGTGGCTGAAAAAAGCTTAAGGATGGGCCAGAGAAGAATGGTATAAGTGTGATATTTGCATACAAAAGACATGCATTGGTGAGGGGATTTTGGAATGATTTACGTTCCAGATATGGGGATATTAATACACAGATATTATTTTACGCTGCAACGAATGAGAGGAGTTATTTCACTTTTTATAAAATTATGTTAAGACAGAATTAAATGGAGATAAGTATGTATGAGACGTATGTAATAAAAAGAAGAAAGAGGGCATTGCATAGTTTAGACTAGGAGTGTAGAAACTAGCAGGTTTTTTATGTAGTATTATACAGAACATGTGCCGCATCTGTGGGGTATAATGAAGAGGGGTCCATATTTTGATGGAATGTAGTGGAACTGATACATGGAGGAGAAAATGGCTTAGAAGTAATAGAAGCGTAGTGATTAAGAAAATATTTAGTGATCAGTCTCGTTAAGAAGGCTAGAGAAATTTCTTTGGAATGTTAAAATGAAATGGAAATACAGTTTTAGATCACAATTTGTATGAATGGATGCTTTTGGGACAGGTAGCCAGGGCCAGATCCCACATATTTCATTATGTATGCGTTTAGCAATATTTGTAAGCATTTGTTTTCAATTGCAGAGATTCAAAACAAAATGACAAGTTTATAATTTGGTCAGACATAATGTATTCAACTAGTTTACTTTAAAAAAGAAATAGGTGCTGTTCTTTGCGTCTTTGTATTTTTAATGTGTTAGTGTTACATTTGCCCTTTGTTGTTTGAGGTTAGGTTTGTGGTTTAAGCGTTTTTCATATTTTACTCCATGATACTAATAGCATAATATGCAATGTTATAGTGATTAGTTTTTAAATAGAGCGCAAGCAGGAATTACTTTTATTGTGTATATTTTATAATAATACCGCCATTATTTATCTCGATTTTATTCGAAGTTTTGAGCTCAAACAGATTAGCTCAAACACTCGCGAACTTTCAATAATTTCAAAATTTCTTGTGATATTGCTATGGTAGTTTGCTTCTTTGCGTTACCCAATTTCTTGTCTTAGAGATGAAACAGATGAACATTCAAATATCTCTTGTGATAATGCACAAAGTCTGTATGGAAAAGACTCAAGACCAATGCTTTTGTAGTGAATGATTTGTATTTCAAGCACATTTTCTTGTGGTTCTGAGGGTTCTTTGTCAAGTGCACATTTTGTTAGGAATGAATATTGTATAAACCGAAAGAGATAGACAAAACCTTACAACGCAAAACATGCAGATCTCATTAAAATACACAATGTTTGTCAAATGCCCTTTTTGTTCCTATAACCATTTGCGAGATATTCTTTATGATTTCTTTGAATTGTCAAATATTTTATATTCTTTCCCAATTGCAGTTACCTGCTGTAATTAGTATGTTCCAAAATGTCCTGTTATCGAAAAGGGGGTTATTGGGATCGTATTCCATGGACAAGGTAGTTATGAGCATTCTTGACCATGCATGTCACCACGTGTCAAGCGACCCCCACCCCTCCCTTTCTCGTTGCAACATACAATTAATCTTCTGATGCAGTGAAAGAACACTGCTTAACGCAATTACAAGATATATTCCACAAGAATTGGTAGGATATTTAGGAAAGAATGGGCTCTTTCATATTTTATAGCATACAAAGTTGCTGCAATGTACCGTGTAAATATATAATTGTGTGTTTTAAAGAGCTCTACACTTTTTGTGTAGTTGGTTTTTGTCTATCGCATAACGTTTACCAGTTATAAAAGATCATAGAAAATTCCCTCCGAATGAAGAGAACTTCACAGGCTATTCCCAGAAAATTCAAGATTCACATTTTATTTGTCATCTAAATATCTTTAATATATGGTATTTTAATCCAAATCCTTAGAGCCATGTTTTTAGAAAATAAAAAACTTCGAAAAATTTTACATATAAAGAGAAGTTTGGGATGGTGAATTTTCTAATCTCCATGTCGAATCTTTGGAAGGTACTAAGCTTAAATACTAAGTTTAGTAATTATACGAGATTTCGTTTTTGAGTTATGCTGTTCACAGACACATACACGGACATTTTTTACTTTCTCTACTACGTATAGTAAGTAGGGGAAGTATTCCATTCCAATCAAAAATTCGATACCGAGATTTCACCGGATATACATGTTTTGAGGCCTCCTGAATCCAAAAAAAAGTATTTTTGTAAACATGCCCGTGTGTGTGTCTGTGAACAGCATAAATCAGAAACGAGCAATCGGATAAACACCAAACTTGGTATTTAGGTTCAGTATCTTCCAGAGATACGACACGAAGGTTTTCAAAAAAATCCCCCCCGCCCAAGATAACCCTTTACATGAAACATTTTTCGAAAATTTTAATTTTATCAAAAATGGCTCTAACGATTTTGAATAAAATACCATAAGTTTAAGACATTTTTATGGCAAATGAATTGTATATCTCGAATTTTCTGGGAATGTCTCCAAAAGTATTCTTCATTGTGAATGACTTTTGTAGAACTGGTAAACCATAAGAGATAGACAAAATTTAACTACACAAGAAATGTAGATCGCGTTAAAATACACAATTTATGTCATATACATTTTTTTGTTGAGTGAACCATTTTCGAGATATTGTTTGTTATTCCCTTAAATTTTCCAATACTTATACTTTTTCTCAAATGGAATTCGTTATTCATTTTTTTGTCCTGGTAATGCAAGAGAATGGAATACTCCACATAGCAACCAGCTCTTAATATATTTGAATATCGCTTAAAGCCTACCAATTCCCCTTGCATCTACAAGAAAATTAGCAATAAGATTAACATCTCGATATCTCGATTAACATGAAGCATATGCAGAATAAGCGTTTGTAAAAATAGTTTGTACAAGAGTAAAGAAGTGAGTGTAACACATCAGATTTTTTAAAATGATTTTCTTTATTCAGGGGGTCTCAAAGGTTGTATTTCCGGTAAAATCTCGGTATCAAATTTTTGGATGGAATGCAATACCTTCTCTAACTGCTAGGTACGTGGTAGAGGAGGTAAAAAGCAAGGGCTAGTATCCCTGGCCCTAATTAGTAAATCAATAACTTCAATTGAGAAATATATTTATTTACTGTATAACTGTAAGTATTGAGTGTTGTTTGTTCATTTTTGTGCAACTTTATGAGCGATATTATATTTATTTGTTACGTTTGATAACAAGTATGAAATATTTTCAGTTTCAAACCTTTATTATATGAATAGTAATGAATAAAGCACCAGATTTTGCTTTGTCATTTGATGCATAATAAATAGGCATTTCTAGCTTCTCAAAATTAAGAATCGTATTACCCACTCGGGTAGAGGGATAGCTACGTTACGTCACAGGACCCCTCCCTCTTAGATGTGACATGCGCTCGTCCATACCATGTTTATCATAAAACATATCAGCATAAAATATCTATTATTATATGGATGAAGAGTGTTTATGAACCTTCTTTATACAGCGAAAGTGTTTCGAGATTGTTCATTAACTATTTTATGTACTGAACGTAATGGTCCTCAACACCTAGCATTGAAAATTATTTTCTTTTTCAAAACCCTTGAACCAAACCTAACATAATTCATTTCAGTAAACATGGTCTTTGCTTTGAAATTTCATTGGCTAACTTGGTCACTTCATAAGTATAGGAAACTTCCTTAACATTTTTAACTTATAAATCTGCAATTTCAACTATGTGCATCTAAATTATAAAGCAGTAATTATACGAATTTCACGTAGAAAGCTTAACTGGTTTCAAACTTGATTTTAAATGTTAATGCAGTTACTGTATTGCAAAATTATAAACGAAAAAACAAAAGGTTCATATACATAAATATAGTAATATGAAGAAAATATCACTTTTTTCTCCAATACCTTTTCTTCTAAAAGTACATTATAATATTTTATGCTGCAATTTTAAAATCAACCTGAATTTGAAAATAAATATAATGCAGATAACCAATGGTATAGGAAGCTACAGTCTCTTTCGTTTTCTTGCATTTTTAAAAAGCTGAGTAAAACGTTTAAAGGAATGTCTTAAACCCCGTACTTCGGAGTTATATAAACATTATGGATGTTAAAGCAATTGTTATAGATTTTAAAGTAGAAAGTTAAGATTATTGTATACTGAAAAGAAACACTAATAGTGGTCAGTCGGAGATGTCTTAAAGAAGAATGATCTATAAACTGAAGGCTATTTGTGATCTAATGGTGTTTATGGAAACAGTTCCTAACTGTACCCGAGTTCTCTAAATTAATACACAGTTCAACTGACTTACTTATCCAACGAAAAGTTGGATAAATATGAAACCTCGTATTTAAGGATGCGGCATGAATACTTACAGGAAAATACACCCACCCCGAACTACCTTTTATATAGAAAATGTTTTTTGTTGTATCAATACTTTGTTAATTTTTCAGCTTTCACCATTCAGTGGTTTCTCGCGATGTCATGGTAAGAGTATGGAAATAAAAAAACAGCATATTGCAACCCACTTTTTGAAGATCTGACTATCGCTTCAGCTTCATGTAACCTTTTTGTACCTACAACGGGTTTAATGGATCATTTCTGCAAATTGATCTCGATTAACATAAAGTAGGTAAATCTTTTTGTGAGCATATTTGTGGAATCTATATACGAATAAACGATAGTGGGCAGTGAAAGACTTTTACGTATGTAAAAGATTCTTTTGTTATATTATTTTTAAATGGTGTTATAGTCTTTTTACTTTCTCTACTACGTATAGTAAGTAGGGGAAGTATTGCATTCCACTCAAAAATTCGATACCGAGATTTCACCGGAAATACATGTTTTGAGACCTCCTGAATCCAAAAAAAGCATTTTTGGAAACATGTCCGTGTGTGTGTCTGTGTGTGTGTGTGTCTGTGTGTGTGTGTGTGTCTGTGTGTGTGTCTGTGTGTGTGTCTGTGTGTGTGTCTGTGAACAGCATAACTCAAAAACGAACAGTCGGAGACGCACCAAACTTGGTATTTAGGTTCAGTATCTTCCAGAGATGCGACACGAAGGTTTTCAAGAAAATCCCCCCACCCCAGACTACCCTTTACATGGAAGATTTTTCGAAAATTTTAATTTTCTCAAAAATGGCTCTAACGATTTTGATGAAAATATCATATGTTTAAGATAATGTCATGAGAAATGAAATGTATATCTCCAATTTTCTGGGAATGTCTCCAAAAGTATTCTTCATTGTGAACGACTTTTGCATAACTGGTAAACCATAAGAGATAGACAAAATTTTACTACACAAAAAATGTAGATCGCGTTAAAATACACAACTTATGTCATATACATTTCTTTTGTTGAGTGAACCGTTTTCGAGATATTGCTTGTTATTTCCTTAAATTTTCCAATACTTATACTTTTTCTCAAATACGTTATTCATTTTTTTATGTCCTGACATGCAAAGAGAATGGAATGCGCTACATAGCAACCAGCGTTAAAATATTTGACTATCGCTTAAAAGCTACCATATTCCCCTTGCATCTACAAGAAAATTAGCAATAAGATTGACATCTCGATATCTCGATTAACATGAAGCATATGGAGAATAGGCGTTTGTAAAAATAGATTGTACAAGAGTAGAGAAAGTCATGTGAGTGTAACATATCAGATTTTTTATAAAATGTTCGTGCTATTTCTTATTAGAATTCTGTTTACACTAAGCCATATCCTAGTTTATGCCCAGAGGATACTTTTATCATTTTATAAATAACTCGATATTATGGAGCATATATAAATGGAAATAAAAAGCTTGTTTATAGATTAATAATACAAAGTATATTACTCCATAAAGTAGAAACCTGGGTAGTGAATAGGCAAGAAGAAAGAAAATTATTAACCAAAGAGATGGATTTTTGGCGGAGAACTTCTCAAATCTCAAGAATGGTTCAAATTAGAAATACAAAAATTGGGGAATTACTGGACGTAAAAAAGAATGTATTGGAAATTATAGAGGAGGGAAGATTCAAACGGTTCCGCCATGTAAAAGAATGCGAATTGATAGAATAGTAAGAATGGTGCTTGAATGAAAACAGTGGACGGTGAAGACCAATAGAAAAATGGATGGATAGGATCTCAAGAAGCATGGCGTCTAGAGGACTAACAGATGAAGATGCAGAGGATAGGGATGTATGGAGAAATAAAATTATGAATAAGTTGTAAGAAAACTACTGTATGGTAGATAATCCCTAAATAAAAAAATAAAAAAATAACTATGTTTCTGATTGCACATTATGTTAATGCAACACGTTTAATACTTACTCCTTCTTCTCCCGGACTGGATTGCTGCGTACAGGAGCTGCTAGCAGCACTCCCAGGAGTACCTGAAGAAAACCAACATAGTGTAAAATCACAGTATATCTTAAAATAACGTTTATATAATTGAAATTTTCGTTTACGTGAAAGAAACGTTTGAGAATTCCAGACCCTCAGAAATCCATGGTAACTTGAGTATGTGATCTCAACTGCCACTGGGAGCTTCATTGGCTACAACACTGAAAGCCTTAACCTAGGTCTGGGCCTGAAGGCCACGTATAAAGAGATCGTTACATATCTAATATCTGTCTGCGATCTCCAAATTAACTTGACAGTTACAACAAACAACATGACGCATTTGTACTCTTAGACAGAATGCTATTTTCAGTCATTGGTTGTTAGATTACATATAACACCAATGAAGAATTTGAATTTTCATAATAGTAAATGCTTATATTTTTAATGAAGTCTTCTTCAGTTTTCAATAACATTTTAGAATACGAATTTAATTAAAGAACAGTAAAATTTCACTAAAAGAAGTAGTTTTGTCAAAACTGTAATGGGTAAAAGCTTAAATTGGAAGTATTTTGACACGAAGCACTTCTGAGGGTCCGAAAATCGTCACACACAAAACACTGTCACAACTTAAACACAGAAACACACTAACCAGTAGCATCCACGTCTTCAGCATCATGAAGACGTCCCTTCCAACACTTGTCGACGCACTAAGATGTACTGCCTCCACCAGCTGATCCAGTGCCCATTATATACACGTGCCCCAAACTTTGTGTTACACACAGGGGGCCTTGCATCAGTACCCCCTCCACATTACTACGGTGCGCTACCTTTTACTGCCTCCTCGAGAGGGGGAAGGGAGAATGCCTGCCAACTTTCTTTGTACACACTTCTCTGTATCATTGCGGAATGTGGCCGGGTTCTAGTATATATTTCCTATACTAAACACTTTCTTTCATTTTTTTTAACATCGCAAACGTTGGTGTGGGTTACGCGAGGTCGCATACCTTTCACCTTATTAAGAAATGCTGTTACTGCTTCCATAATAACGTATCTTATGATCGTTCTTTCAAAATTATACTGTAAATGCACTTCTGAAAGTGTTACACAATCGCTGTGTATGGGAGAGAATGTGTACTGACAACCTAATAGGTTTAGTCTCATAAAAATCGTTGACATTCTCTACCCACTGTCTTTTATATTTATTAAGCTTCTATAAACTTTACGAGAGCTTATTATTTTATTATTTTTCGTGTAATCGAGATAAACGTTTGCACCAATAGCTTCATTATATATTTCGTTGAAAGTGCAAGTAGCATAGAGGATTTCGAATCAATTGTCAGATGTTTAAAAACCGGGTCGCTATATCTGCCGTAGAAATTCCATGCTCTTTCCATGTCACTGCGAGAAACAACAAACAGTTTTAAAACACTCCACATCAAGATTTCACCGGAAATACACGTTTTGAGGCTCAAATCTGTAAACAGCATAACTCAACAACGAAACGTCGATGAAGTACCAAACGTAGTATTTAAGATCAGCATCTTCGAAGGACGCAAATGAAGATTTTTTTTTAAAAAAATGCCTTTATCTTAGATAATCTTTTACATGGAAAAAAATTATGATTTTCTCAAAATGCCCCTGCCATATATTTAAGATATTTACATGGAAAATTAAGTGTATATCTAGCAATTTCTGAGAATAGCCTGTGAAGTCTCTTCATTTGGAAGGGATTTTATATAATTTTGTACAACGTGTAAACCATAATAGATACACAAGAAATATCTGATATGATACCTTTACTTGACTTTCTCTACACTCCATCGTTTATTAGTGGTATACAAACTATTCTTGCTAAACCTTATTTTTCTGCCTACTACGTTTTAATCCAAATAAATCTTTGCAGAAATAGCCACAGTACACATTTCGTTACGATATAAGGAGAACACTATAGCCAAGCCTTAGAAGTGGACGCAATATGCTGGCCTTAAAATTCCATACTGTTTCCATAAAATTGCAAGAAACAGCTGAAAATCGATTGGAAATATTGAAAAAAATCGAACCATTAATAACGGATGTCTTGAAAATTAGCGATGCTCCAAAAAGTTATTTAAAATAGAGTGTGTATTTTAAAGAGATCCACATGTTTTGTGTGGTACGTTTTGTCTGTCGCTTAACGTTTCAGTTATACAAGAATATAGAAAATTCCATTCGAATAAAAGGACTTCTGAGGCTATTTCCAGAAAAATCACGATTTGCATTTTATTTATCATGTAAATATATTTCATATATGGCATTTTAATCAAAATCGTTAAAGCCATTTTTTATAAAATAAAAAAAAATCTTCTATGTAAAGGTTAGTTGGGTGGGGATATTTTCTTGAAAATCTTTGTGTCGCATCTTTGAAAGATACTGAACCTAAATATCAAATTTGATATTTATTCGACTTTTCGTTTTTGAGTTATGCTGTTCACTTATGTGTTCACAGACACGCAGACACATTGACTCACAGACACAACGGACCTTTTTCTAAAACTTTTTTTTTAATTCTAGGGGACAGAAACATGTAATTCTGGTGAAATCTCGGTATTAAATTTTTGGGTGGAATGCAATAGTTCCCCTACTTACTATACGTAGAAAAGAAAGAAAAAATTAGATGTCTTTAAAGCACACGATATGATTAAAATAAATTTTTGTGGCTTCAACCGTTTCGGTGATATCCGATATTATTGGTTTGGTTTTCTTTATGCTTTGTCATTTTTTAAATTGTCAGCTGCTGCTCATTTGTTTTTCGCGTTGTTATGGAAAGGGTACAGAATTTTAGGACTATAACGTGGCGATTTTAAACATCTGTCTTTCGATTCCGTTTCCTCTATCCCTTTTGCACCTATAAGAATTCCACATTATTGTGCTTATGTCGGCTAAAATGAAGTAGATAGAAAAATAAGCTTTTGTAAGAATAGTTTAGAGAGGAAATATAAAATAAACGGTAGTAGGTACAGAGAGTCATGCATTCAAATCAGGAACAAAATGAAATAATAGTGTGCTAAGTGAGGGCTGTGTGGTGGATGGTCCATGGTCTGACCTTCAGGGCAAACAGATACTCAGTTGTTAGTTTTTCTGTATGCGACGATGCGTTGTCATGATGTAACATTATTTTTTCTTCCGGGCGTTTTTCACGAACTTTTTCAAAAATTTGCGGTAAACAGACATTTGGTATAATTAGCAGTAACGGTATGTCTATCTTCTAATGTTATAGTAGCAATATGGCCCGTTTTAGAAAAAAAAACCAACAGCTATCTTCTTACCAGCTTTGAGAATTAGTCGGACTTTTGTAGGCTTAGCTTCACTGAGCCGATTAACTTTTCTTTTCAGGATCATAACAATAAATCCAAGAATCATCTCCAGTAATAATATTCCAAACCAAATTTGAACTTGGAATTTTCCTATACTTTTTTTTTGCGTTGTTTTTGATCGGCTGTCAGTTTATGTGGAATCCAGCGGCAACAAAATTTTCTGACGTCTAACTGTTGGCGTAAAATGTTTTGGATTTGACCCATATTAATACCCAATGTGCCCAAATAAACTCATAAGATGTCCTTCGATCTTCTTCAGGCATTGCTCGAACAGCGACAACATTTTCATCAGTAATAGCAGTTCTTGGGCGTCCTTCACGAAATTCATCACTAAGAAAAAACGGATCTGTTTTGAATTCGCTGTACCGATTATAAAGTGTAGCCTTAGATGAGGCCTTTTCATCAAATGCATTTCTAAACATTGTTAAGCGTTAGTGACGATTTAAAATCGTAAAAAATCATAATCTGGAAATGTTCTCTAGTCAAATTTATTTTTGGGTGAGCACAAAATTTTTAAATGATGATAATTAACAAACTGTTAAAGGAAATCGAACAAAATACAAGGAAATCAACTCCCAAAACATTAGAAAGTAGCTTTCAAATATAAAGAGGTTTCATTTGTGTTTAGAAACATGGCACTCTACAAATTTTCAGTATCGCCCTCGTATTCGCTTTTGATCCAGTCAGCGGTCACGGCTCCCATCCTGCAGATAATTTTTTTCATGTCCAGCATTTGTCTCTAAATACGGAACATACCTTCACTTGAACTATCCAGAGCTTAGGTGATTCTGCAAAACATGTCGCGTACTTTACTGACGGATTTCGTTTTCACGGCCTCGGTTAAGCTCTGTGATCCACTTAGAAATTGTTGAAAATGATGTGCAGAGTCCCCTAGAGACCTCTTAGAGTTTTTGGCGTATCATTATGAATTTCTGTTGCATCCATACCGTTCCTTACGAAGTACTTATGCACAATGTTCAATATTTGTCATGTCACCCGTATACACGCGTCTGCACTGTAACATACAGCTATGCCTACAATAAAATTAATCTTAAAATATCTCTGTTGTTGCCAAATGTTTCCATTGAAGAATGGAGGGTTTTGAAATGCTGCTGGAATCTGTGGTTCTTCCGCAAAAATTTTAAATGCCCCTCAATTTAAAAATATTTCCAATCCAAATAAAATTTTATTTAGTTTTAATTGCAAATTAAATTTAAATTTGAGAGAGAGATTTAAACCTTTTACCTTACCATCCTCGCCTCACCATTCAAGTGTTAATGATTTAGCATTTTTAGAAAAAGGTCCGTCTGTGTGTCTGTGTGTGCTTGTGTACATCATAACTCCAAAACGAAAAGTCAGATGAATACCAAACTTGGTATTTAGATTCAGTACCTTCCAAAGATGCGATACGAGGATTTTCAAAACAATCCCCCACCCCAACTATCCTTTACATGGAACATTTTTCGAAAATTTTGATTTTCTAAAAAAATGGCCCTAACGATTCTGACTAAAATACCATATATATTGAATATATTTACATGATAAAATGTATATCTTGAATTTTCTGGGAATAGTCTTGAAGTCCTCTTCATTCGGAAGAAATTGTGTACAGTCTTGTATAACTGCTAAACGTTAAGCGATAGCCGAAAACGTACTACACAAAAAATGTACACGTCTTTAAAACGCGCAATTTATTCAAATAAGCTTTTTTATGGTATAAGCCATTTCTGAGATATCCGTTATTAATGGTTCGAATTGTTCATCTTGATCATTTCTTAAAGTCGTTTCAACATTCAGTCGTTTCTTCCGATTGCATGGAAATAGTATGGGATTTTAAGGCCGCATATGGTGTCCGGTTCTAAAAAACGTTTGACTGTCGCTGTGCTCTTTGTATCCTAACGAAATGTACAATGTAGCTATTTCTGCAAGGGTTTATTTATATAAAAATGTGTGTATAGAAAAATAAGATTTAGTAAGAATAGTTTGCATAACCGGTAATAAATATAGTGGGTAGAGAAAGTCATGTGAAAGTACCACATCAGATATTTTTCTATCGTAGCATGGAAATGTCGAAACATTTTACGTTGAACGAATAGTTAATCATTTGGTTCTAAGTTTAAATCACAATTAATTTTACGTAATTTAATACTCGTATATTAATTTAATGAATTATTTTTATTACGTTAAATGCTAAAAATGTACTGTTATTTTGGCTACAATAATTACAGCATCTTTCAAAAATCTTAGATAATATTTTTGAGAGTTTACTGAATAATCCACATGTCTGGGGTAATCTATTTCTCAGTCGTTGGATATTCTCAGGTGCAGGGGAGTAAACTGCTGTTTTCTCTTTCTCTTGATTTTAAAATAATTTTGTGCCTAAACTCATCAATTGCATTAAGTGCACCCATGTCTTCACTTCAACTAAAAATAATAGTCCGGATTTTCAGGCAATTAACAATTGAAATCGAAACGTGTAGGAAAATGAATTAAATATATAAACAATCAACGTTGAATACTCTTTTAAATGTAGCTATCGAGTGCCTTATGAAATTTTAAGGAGAGACTGTTGGGGTTTGACGTTATGGTGAAATTTAAAATGGAAAAAGAAATGTTTTAATACTTCTCATCAGTATCTAAAATGATTATTTGTTTAAATTATATTAAAAATTTTTGAAAAACGAAAGCTCTATTTGTCGAAATTTTCCAGAGATACGAGTTCTAAGCCCAGCTAAACCTTCCTCTCCAAAATGCACGGCTTCAGACGTGTATCTGAAAGCAGCATGACTAAACAATAAGAATGGTTGATATTTAGGTCAAGCGTCTTTAGTAATGCATTTTGAAGATTTTTAGGGGAAACGATTCAAAGGAATAATATACATCTCGTGTATGACAAAGTTAAAAAAATCTGATGTGTCACACTCACATGACTTTCTCTACTCTTGTACAAACTATTTTTACAAACGCTTATTCTCCATATGCTTCATGTTAATCGAGATATTGAGATGTTAACCTTATTGCTAATTTTCTTGTAGATGTAAGGGAATTGGTAGGCTTTAAACTATAGTCCAATATTTTAAGAGCTGGTTGCTATGTGGAGTATTCCATTTTCTTTGCATTACCAGGCAAAAAAAATTGAATAACGAATTTGAGAAAAAGTATAAGTATTGGGAAATTTAAGGGAATAACAAGCAATATCTCGAAAATGGTTCACTCAACAAAAAAAGTATAGGACATAAATTGTGTATTTTAACGCGATCTACATTTTTTGTGTAGTAAAATTTTGTTTACCAGTTATGCAAAAGTCGCTCACAATGAAGAATACTTTTGGATACATTCCAGAAAATTCGAGATATACATTTCATTCGTCATGAAAATATCTTAAACATGTGATATTTTAATCAAAATCGTTAGAGCCAGTTTTGAGAAAATTAAAATTTTCGAAAAATGTTCCATGTAAAGGGTCGTCTGGGGTGGGGGAATTTTCTTTAAAACCTTCGTGTCGCATCTCTGGAAGATACTAAACCTAAATACCAAGTTTGGTGTTTATTCGACTGTTCGTTTCTGAGTTATGCTGTTCACAGACACACACACACGGATATGTTTCCAAACATGCTTTTTTGGATTCAGGGGGTCTCAAAATATATATTTCCGGTGAAATCTCGGTATCGAATTTTTGGGTGGAATACAACACTTCCCCTACTTACTATACGTAGTAGAGAAAGTAATAAGCGGTTCTTAAATATTTTGGTAGGACTTTATATAAACAAGAATTCGTATTACCTGACGTCAAGCAATATTAAGTTAAGCGGAAAGAATGGGATTTTATACGCATATGGGGGTGTTTATGAATTGTTGATGCAGAAGGAAATGCGTGTAATACCATAATATTTTATTTTATCTTTGAGTTGCAATCATTCCGTTAAAGCAACAAGACATTTCTTTAATGGACATGAACAAAATAATCTATCTTGAGGAATTTGGTGTAATAACCACATTACCTCAAATTATTAAAAGCTGTAGTACGCTGGGTATAAGGATAATGCTGAAGTGGGTCAGATTTTGCTGATCTAGTTTAACTTTCCTGTATAGCCGTCGTTTTAACGTGAAGCAGTTATCTAAAGTGTTTATACAATCTAGAGGCCGTCCTCTGTGGTCTAGTTCCCGAGGTCGCGGGTCCAAACCCGGGAAGGGCGATGGATTTTTTTGGTCGTAAAAATCCTTAGCATGCAGCTTTCGGAAGGGAAGTAAAGCCGGTGGTCCCGTGTCGTAGATTTACGGCACGTAAAAGAATCTCAAACATTATGAAGGGGCCTCTGATCAAATTTTTGGTCTTTCACGCTCAGACCTCCATAAATAAAACTCAATTTCATTTTACAACCTAGAGTGGTAGCACAGGATGCCTTTGGTCCCAGGTATCTGAAAGTGTGAATATTGCTCATCAGGTCTATCACCATGGCCTTGCCAAACAACAAACCATAGGCAGCAGATTACAGCACCAATTCCCAGTAAAGATACTCTTGACGCGACAGAACAACTTTCGCCTCCTTGCGTGGTAAAGGCGTAACGGAAATTAATTGCAGCCTCCCGTTGTAGCAGATGGCTCATCTTCGTGCTGCCCATGTCACAGGGTGCCCATAAACAAAGACTGTCAGCAGAGATTGCTGCTAGGATGGCTGTATTAACCACACGATGCTCGCTTTTCTCAAAATTGATCACGGTTGTTTAATTGAACGTTAAGGGGAGATGTAAGCGAAATGTTTTACAAATACAACGTTTTTACTTTCTCCACTACGTATAGTAAGTAGTGGAAGTATTGTATTCCACCCAAAAATTCGATACCATGATTTCACTGGAAATACATGTTTTGAGGCCCCCTGAATGCAAAAAAAGAGGATTTTTGGAAACATGTCCGTGTGTGTCTGTGTGTCTGTGAACAGCATAACTCAGAAACGAACAGTCGGTTAAACACCAAACTTGGTATTTAGGTTCAGTATCTTCCAGAGATGCGACACGAAGGTTTACAAGAAAATCCCCTACTCCAGATTACCCTTTACATGGAACATTTTTCGAAAATTGTAATTTTGTAACGATTTTGATTATAATATCATATGTTTAATATATTTTCATGACAAATGAAATGTATATCTCGAATTTTCTGGGAATGTCTCCAAAAGTATTCTTCATTTTGAACGACTGTTGAGTGAACCATTTTCAAGATATTGCTTGTTATTCCCTTAAATTTTCCAATACTTTTTCTCAAATGGGAATTCGTTATTCATTGTGTTTATGTCCTGGACATACAAAGAGAATGGAATACTCCACATAGCAACCAGCTCTTAAAATATTTGACTATCGCTTAAAGCCTACCAATTCCCCTTGCATCTACAAGAAAATTAGCAATAAGATTAACATCTCGATATCTCGATTAACATGAAACATATGGAGAATAAGCGTTTGTAAAAATAGTTTGTACAAGAGTAGAGAAAGTCATGTGAGTGTAACGCATCAGATTTTTTTCATTTCTGAACACAAATGTTATCTGGACAATTGTGCAGAGCTGTATTGTCTTTTGGTACTGTATCACAATATCTCATATTAATACCTTATTTTTACAGGTCAACAAAACTATTTAATTGCATAAGACTAACCTACCTATTCATTTTCCATATTGAGAAGGTGAGCATTTTAAATGCTACATTAACTTATAACTCACGGACCATTTTCGAGTACTCAGTTGTGTATACGCGCAAAAAGATGGAAGCAACCTGGTAAAAATCTACAGTCTTCTACCATAAGAATTCCTCTATTTCACATTCGAAAATACGCTGTTGGTGAGTTGTAGCGAGGCTTGCCTAGGTTAGTAGATGGTGTACCATGCTAGCCTCTAGTTCCCGAGATGTGGGTCTAAACCCGGCGAGGGCGATGGCTTTTTCGGGCGTATAAATCCTTAGCATGGCTTCCTTCAGAAGGGAAGTAAAGCCGGTGGTGAAAGTAGGATATTGCTGGATGATAAGGGGGTGGGTAAAAGCATCCGATATGATACCTGTTTATATCTCTTATAAATGTATTATAGTTACTTTTGAAATAAACTTTTAGTTTAGATTTAAACTCTTTTCTTAAAGTCATACTTTTTAAAAGCAAAGTACTTTTAGGAATGGCTCAGTCGGTTACGTCTGTGGCTTATTCAGAAGGTCCCAGGATCGATTCCCGGTGACCGTACGCTCTGGCCCATGGTTTATTAATTTTTTATCTTTATTTTTTGGGGAGGGGATCGCCAGGAAAATGCTGGGGTGGTTAATCTTCTACCATGACTCTTCTTCCTCTCATTTCCTGCACCATCATCTTCCTTGTCATCCGTTTCAGGATGTACGTCGGTGTTCGGTAGGTTGCGGCTGGACGGTGGCTTGCGCTCTGTAAACGTTTCTTCCCTGGTGTCGCTGATGTACCGCTCAGTTGGGTCTCTCCTCAGCGTGAGGTTCACTCCGGGGGATTTTGCAGGTTGGTGGCTTGTGGGCAGGGACCGGCATCTGCGTCGGATGCGTTATATCTGGAAACGTTAGGGATCCCGTCAATGCTTGAGCCCGTCGGCATCCGGATCTGGTCACCTTTCGGGTCTCTCCCCTCACGTTGGAAGCAAAAGCGGCCGACTGGCCTGGATGCGGTGCTCTGCCTCTGTTCCGGGGACCCCTCCGTGATACGTACCTTCCCTTTAAGGTGATTTTTCTCAAATCGAGGCAAGTTAAATTGAGTTAAACTTTATAAGCACCTACATGTTTTTAATTATAGGAGTTTGTTGTAGGCACTCATTGCATTTTGACACTGAAGGAAAGGCAAACCTTTTATGCTTTACTTCGAGGTTGTAATTCAAAATGTAAAGATCATGATTAAGCAAAACCCCTGCACAGATACATATATGGAATATTTCTCTTAAGAAACATACCCAATTTAATTGAAAAAGGGGGAAAAATTAAGGTGTCGGTCTAAAACTAACGATTAAGCTTTAGTTTTAATTACGAAAGATTACTGTATTGTAAAAAATTGCAAAAATAAATAAATAAAAACTTATAACAAATATATGAAATATGACCAATTTGTTAATATAGTTAATTTGACGTACAGCTTTACTTATTTTCATATTTAATTTTATAATGAATTAAAAGTGAAATCGCTGTTGATGTCAATTTTTATATATAAAAAGACTTCACAGAGTCTACTCTAAAGCGATTGTCTAAGGGAAGTAAGAATATTTGCCCGTAAACCTGTCAGGTAGAATTTTGTACACAAACTTAAAAATAACTTTAAAACGTTTGTATTCGCCTAAAAATCCGACTTTGGTGACTTCTCTGGGATTAGGTGTAAACTCCATAAACATTTTGAGTTTAATAATCTCGAAACCCATTCACAGTCTTCGCTTTTTGCTTTCTTTAAAGCCTACTTATAGTAGGTAGAGGAAGTATTGCATTCCCCCCAAAAACTGGATTTGAAATTTCACCAGAAAGAATGTTTCTGAATAAATACAAAGAATAATAATAAAAGCATTTGTAGGAAAAGGCCCGCGCCCGCTTGCTCATATGAACAGCATAACTCAAAAACGAAAATTTGGATAAATACCAAATTTCGTATTTAAGATTAATATCTATCAAGATTTTCAAAAACATTTCCACACACCAAGGTATTCTTTACAAAAATTAAATTGTTTTTGATTTGCTCAAAACAGATTTAGCGCTTTTAATTAAAATACCATGTTTAAGATTTTACATGACTAATAGAATGTGTAACAAATAATTTTTCAGCGAATAGCACGTGAAACTCATTATGAATGAATTTTTTATTAATTAGTATGACTGATAAACCATAAAAATTATACAAAAACACGTAGACCTCTTTAAAATACACAACTGATTGCAAATGACTTTTATTTTGGCATCGCCGTTCCCAAGACATTTATTGTTATTGTCTTGTAGTTTTCAATAGATTGTCATTCTTTGAAGTGCAGTTTATATTCAATTGTTTCTCATGGAAAAAGCATGTTATTTCAAAACAAGCTTATAGCGACCGGCTTTTTAAACATTTGACTTTCCTTCAACCTGCTGTATCCCGGTCGTACCTACAACGAAATGTTGTGAAACTATTTTTTTTCAAACGTTTATGTTGAAATAGAAAAACAAGGTTGTGTAAGAAGTGTTTGTGGAAGAGGTATAAAAAGGAACGGCAGTAGCTAGAGAAAGTCATGTGAATGCAGCATCAGATTTGTTGAATTATTTTTTAGAAACTGCTTTAATTACACAAATTGTGATATATAGATAGATATTTCATTTCACTTCGTTAGTTACATAAATTAATTCTCATATAAGTTCTCATACATAATTTTATCTCTACACATAACCCTTTACATATCATTTTCTCTTTCACTAAGTTGCTGCATTACTAAGGGCCCGCAAACATCCAACAACATGGTTGTCGAGTTATTGGGTCCTATTTAATTTTATGATTCAACAATCTACATTTTCTTTCTATTCCCTATTTCTAATTTTTTTTAGCCATTTATTTCTCACTACACCTAAATATTTTCCTATTTCAATTAAACTTTCCTTGGATTTAACTCTTAACATCATTTTACCTATAATTTCATTTGGTAATCTAGACCAATTGTTTCTTTGCAATTTTTTCCTCATATTCATTGTTCCTTCACATTCTAACATTAAATGTCAATAATTATTAAAATTGCTATTACATAATGGGCATTTGTCTTCATTTTCTCCTTCTCCAATGCCTTTTAACCTCACCGTCCCTGACCTAGACCATGCAAAGCCCTCTCTTGCTATTTTATTACAAACATCAGCATAGTTTTCTCTTTCCCATGTGCTTTTAATCTGTGTATATACATATAATGACCTTTTTGAATTCAAACTACCAATTATTTCCTGTCTTTCCGTATCTTCAATCCTCAATCTAACTCTTTTCCAACATCCCTTCTCACGTGATTGTCTATATCTCCAAATATCCCTACAACCTATATATATATATATATATATATATATATATATATATATAATACAAAGGGAGATTTTTTTTATTAGCGCCCGGTTTCTAATGCTGAAAGCTGTACCAAACGCCTCTAAAAGTAGAAAGTTTGTATACTACACGTAATCTTCATCAGTGACATGAATGCCTGCATAAGACAGTAACTTTAGAATCAAATATTAACATAAATAAAACCGGGATTCGTGCTTCGAGCGTTTCTCCTTAGTTTTGTGTTGGATTTAAGCATTCACTGTGTAATTAAAAGTATTAAAAATAAACAAGACCAAAAGGAACGGATTCAAATTACAGCTCGTAGTACCTTCATGTAACAAACGGAAGTAAAACGGAAAGGAAGCTACCGCTTGAGGGATATGAATAGCGGAAAGGAGCGATGGTCATGTCGGTAATAAATCAGTGTTTGTGTAACTGGCCCGCTCACGATTCGCCTGTTATCTCGGCGTGATGGTTAGTTAGGTTCCGTAGTTGGGTTCCGCGCTCACTTGCACGAGATCCATAAGAAATGTGTTATTCATGAGATAATCTGCGAAACTTTCCTTGCTGGCCATTAGGTAAGACAGGAATATCGTAGGGGACGGTTTGAAGGACAAGGAAATGCAACGTGAATGCTAAAATAAAAGACAAAAGTTAAAAATTATGATCATTATTCTTGCAATTATGGCTATGGTGGTAGTGAAAGTGGTGAGTAGAAAGAGAGAAGAAGGTAAGTTAAACGTAAAAATGTACAAGTAGATGAAAAAGTGACTAGAATTAAAGCAGCAATGCAAGAATCTGGGTACTGTGAGTATAACTTAATCTAACTTACATACAAGTCTCCAGGAGGAAAGATGAAAAGAAGCATTCAAAGATCTCTAGGCAGCAACAGTTTGTAGACCAGTCCCTAATAGTCACGCCTGGTGGCTATATAGTCTACATAGTGTCTACACTGTCGTTTGTGAAAATTACAACACCAAGAAGGAAACGTGTGAATTAAATGAATTTAATATCACAGATTAAGTACATGACAAGTAACAAATGATCAACTTTTCAAATCTATACATGACTTTTGAGCCCTAATATTCAGTATTTGGTGTGGTCTCCATACGCTGTATTTAGAGCCGTGGCATTGAATCAAACTGCTTCTGAATAAGTTCCTGAGGGATTCCAGCCCACAAATCCGTGATACTGGTTACTAGAGGACCGTGGCGCACCAGGTGCCAACCAACAATATCCCAGACAAGTTCGATGGGTGACATGTCAGGAGAACGTGGCTGCCAGGGAAGCAATGGTACCCGTCGCTCTTCGAAGAAGGTTTGTACATTCCTCTCAATTTGTGGCCGGCCATTGTCCTGTTGAAATGCCTGAAGCAGAGGGAGTACCTCAGGCTCTACAATCACCGTTAGGTATCGGTTGCGTTCAAAGTGCCTCAATTCGTAGGAGGCGACACCTGGTGTTTGTCGCTATGCTGCTCAAAAATGCAGCCCTTCAGGTTGCGCTCACCACGGTACCGCCGGACATTATGCTGCCATCACTGTAGAACACGTTGAAGCAGACTCGTCCGAAAAGACTACATTTTGCCACTCAGCACCCCAGTGACGGTGTTCACGTGCCCATTGCAGTCGGAGGAGCCTGTGGTTTCTGGACAATGGAAGCCGACGTAATGACATGCATGCAACCAGTCCACCTGGAGCAGACGGCGACGAACCGTTGATGCAGACAAGTTCACACCTGTTGCAGTGCTCCAGCGTCGAGCCAACACTGTGGATGAAGCTGTACGGTCCGTTATGGCCATGCTGACAAGATGAGGTCATCCCGTGCTGTGGTCATGTTCCATGGTCCAGTACCCGCTCTTCGCTAAGTACGACCTTCATCTATCCACTGCTTCCACACACGCATCAGTCCTAGCAGCATGCCCTGTACGAGCGGAAATGTCACGGTATGACAAACCCGCTTCCCGGAGACCGTTCATTCTGCCCCATTCGAACTCACATGCCGATATGGCTCCCTTTTGACGTCGACGAGGCATACTTACACTCACTTTATTGTTTCCACCTTGTTTGACAGATCTGCACTGACTACACGGGGCGCAACACTGGCCTTGTCGTACCCTCACGAGAGGGCTCTGCTCGGCTACGTATACCCCATCTCTCTGCAAACCTAATCACTTGCTTGCACACTCTTCTACACTTCCACCAAGTTTGGAGTTATTCGGGAAATTCTTTCTTGGTGTTGCAATTTCCACAAACGCAGTGTATATAATTATCATGCAATTTCTGCCACCCCACCGTGCTATAGAATAAATATTTGTGTAAATGTGTGATTCCTGCGTGATATCTGAAGGATTAAAAAGAGAAAAAATTAAAGGATGCGGGAGCATAAAAAAATAACTTAGTATTATGATGCAAAAAGTGATTATTTGTAATTAAAAAACCCGCATATATTAATTTCTTGATGTTTGTACTGCATAAACCTCACTTCTGCAGCACTCTGCCTGTTCAGGCTCGTAAGAATACTTACTCCGCTCGCTTTGCTCGCCAAGCAACAATCGGTGCTAGTCCACTTGCTGCGTACCGCAGAAATATGAGTATGAAGGGTGGCGATTATAATTTATGTATTTGGTGAGTGGGAGATGGAGGGTTTGCGCTCTTCAACGACTGTCAGGTTACGGTGCAACGGTCCTTAACTGAACCTCTGGTGGATTTTGTAGTGCAAAGCTACACTTACTGATATCCGTCTCTGAGGTTCGAGAAGTCTATCCTCTTCGAAGCTCCCTTTTCTAGATGACGACGGTTGGCCGTAACATGAGGCGGATACTCCAGCCGTCTTATCATCACAGTGGACTACACGTTACAATTTTTCACATATGACATTTCATTTACCTCGGTAATAACGCTTCTGCTAGTGGTATAAAATATGGATTTTATCAAATGGAAATACACTGACAATAATATACTTTTTTAAAGAAGACAAGAGAAGCACTAGTTTCTTATAGCAGCTTTGACTTGCAGCTTTAACGAATTGGGTCTTTTATTACAGAATTGTTAAATTTTATTCAAGAAATACAAAAAAAACATTCATGTATTTTAAATAACCTTTACAAAAATGTGAACAGCGAGGGTGCAAAGAGATAGCATTGAAGAAACTTAAAAAAAAAAAAAAAATGAAAAGAATACCAGAACCAAAATAGAAATTATGAAACCATTTTATTATGGACGCTCTTTAAAGGCTGGTTCACAACCGTCCGAAAATGGTAACCAGAACGGAAACGAGAACGGGAAGCAATACACCATATAAGATATTGGTTCACAACAGCCCGGTAACGAGAACGGGAATGCATATCGATCACAAAGTGAAAGTCGATTTTGCGTATTGGTATTTCATTTGTTTTTAACCGGCCAATGATATTTTTTCACCTATTTTCAATTCAGCCAACGTCAAAATTGGATAGAATAAACATTATCTAAATACATATCCATTACATTCCCGATCCCTCTACTTATGCCAAGCTTTCATTCCTTTATTTAATGGCATACATTAAAGTTGTTTATTGTTCTTCTTTCATTTCCACCGGTTTTAGCTGTTCTTTGTAGTTTTTGCCATAGTTTTTTTTAGGTAACAGCCAGTTTTGAGTTGCGTATAAACAAACTACAAATGACCCCTTCACCAGAGGAACCAACGCTCATTGGATTTGCGGGTGTCGGAATGTGATTAGGAAGCACATTTACTACTAATTTCTTCCAGGTTCATGTTTCCAGCTTACGACTATAGAGAGCACTAGTGGCTGTTTCATGTCACGGCCGCCTAGAAAAACCTCTAGAGTGAAGAGGCTAATATGCACAACATGGATGTAATATGCCGTGCCCGGGAACGAGAACGAGAAAGTTAAAAGTTGGGCAACTCTTCTTTACCGTTCCCGTGGCCCGAGAAGGCTTCCCGTCGATTGTGAACACTCCCATTTGCATGTATTTCAACTTTCTCGTGCTCGTTCTGGTTACCGTTCTTGTTGGTTGTGAACCAGCTTTAACTGCTATGGTTCTTAGCGCCCCATTCGATATTAGGCGTGAAAGACCGGTAATTATGCTCAGAGGCCTCTTTATCAGGCTTGAGGTTCTTTAACGTGCCGTAAATCTACGACAAGGGACCATCGATTTTACTTCCCTTCCGATGGAAGCCATCCTAAGGATTTTTACGCCCGAAAAAATCCATCGCCCTCCGCCGAGTTTGAACCCGCGACCTCGGGAACTAGAAGCTAGCATGTTTACTCTAGATCACAGAGGATGACTCCAAAATAGAGAAGAAGGAAAAAATCGATGAGAAAAAATGACTATATGAAGAAATTAGGAAGGCTGATAAAAGTGGAAATTGAAGAAATTTAAATGTTGAAATAACAAAATCCCGAGGAAGAAAATAAAATGACAAAAATATAAGGGCAGGAACGTGAGGCAAAACATTTTGAGTAGGTGGTAAGCACGAAGAGAATATTTTTCTTTCTACTCCCTGTTTATCATAAACCTTAACTAGACACGGTTTCAAATGAACTGTGGTAATGTACACTTTATAGGCAGAGGCGAAAGGCAGTTATGCACAAGTTAATTATACTTAGCCATATATTACGTAGTCTTGCATGAGAGCGATCATTTAATAGTTAAAAGTATAATGTTTAAAGCTTCAAACGAATAACAGCAAATACTATGGAAACCGCTAATGCTAACAATTTATATGACATTAAATATACAGCTTAACCAAATTTACAACTTTTCCTGTACTAGAGTTTATTTAACTCTTAAGGTTTTGCAGGTATGTGATATCTAGGGAGAGTGCAAAGGACTTCAAAGAATACTTGCAGAGCATTCAAATATTGTATTAAGGATTTTAATATTTAAAAATACAATATCTTAATTAAAGTCGTTATAGCCATCTTTGTGTGTGTGAGAGAGAGAGGGAGAGAGAGAGAGTGAGAGTGAGAAGGAGAGAGAGATGGGGCAGAGGGAATCAATGCAAAATCCTCTTTGGTGTGCAAGAGTTTCTGAAAATCTTCACCTTGCTTCCCACAAACGTACACCACATAATTTATGAAATAACGTATTACCTAACCGAGCGGGATGGCTTAGACGACGTCTGTGACCCGCATTCGGAAGGTCCTAGGTTTGATTCGCGGTGACTACCCACTCTGACCATGAGGTCCTTCGTGGTTTTCTCCTGGTCTCCAAGGCGAATGCCGGGGTGGTGTATTCTACCGATCTCTCCTTTCCCCCATTTCCTCTCTTTTATCGTCATTTCACGTTTCAGTCGTCCTCCGTGGTGTAGTGGTTACCATGCTCGCCTCTAGTTCCCGAGGTCGCGGGTTCAAATCCGACAGAGGGCGATGGATTTTTTCGGGCGTAAAAATCCTTAGCATGGCTTCCTTCGGAAGGGAAGTAAAGCCGGTGCTCCCGTGTCATAGATTTACGGCACGTAAAAGAACCTCAAGCCTGATAAAGTGGTCCCTGAGAAAAATTTCCTGTCTTTCACGTCCAATATAGAATGAGATACTAAGGACCATAGTAGTTAACGAGCCTCCATAAAAAAAGAAGAAAAAACTGTGTCTCTTATGCAACAAAATTGATATCTATGATAATGTCTAAAAACCACAAGACGTATATTTTACCAACAACTTTAAAATAATAACCTTTCATAATCCCTGCATTTCTAGAACTTTTGTACGTTTCCTGACGAAAGCTCTAATTTTCTGCAGCAACAAACCATCACGAGATCGTCTTTCACAATGATGAACAAAGGCAGAAGATTAAAACATTTCATCTTTAATAATCCTCAGGTCCAGTGCGCAGGGTAATTGTGCATGCCGGAAAGACGCAACAATGTGTTTTCTCAAACATAAGCGGGACCTTGGATAATTAGACTTTATAATGTATTCCATGACCAACAGAAATTGTTGCCTTCTGACATCCACTGCTGTCTGGCAGAAAGGAAGCATAGCTAAAAACGTGATGCAATATTATGCAAATATATAAATGCTTTATCTTAATAAAGTTCTCTCAGCCTTTGTTTTGCTTTGTCTAAGGCCTCTAATGGATTTTAACACCTATTTAATCATGCGCATGAGTCATTTATGAAAATAAGGATTATATCTGCATATATAATAATAATAGTAATAACAATGATAATAATAAAGTCATCAAGTGAAGGCTAAGGTTGGAAGATTGAAATTCATTGCCAGGTTTGTCATTTATTGATAAGTACTTAAAAATGACCTTCCATATTGTATTTCGTTTTAGGTAGATACGCACTGCACTTATTAGCATCTGTCATGGTAGTAGGACCAGGCGACAGTGTTCAGTGCGTTGCGGCTGGGCGGTGGCTTGCGCTTTGTAAAGGTTTCCTCACTGGATCGCTGTGGTACCGCTCATTTAGCTCTCTCCTTGAGGAAGTTGTTTTGCTTCACGTATGGAAAGCCAATTTGAAGTATGAGTTGTATTGTAGTTCAACTGTTGGGGAGCCGAACTTGAAGTAGTTGCAACCGCACGTATGGTAAAAAGTTTCCGGTAGCCTTCACCCCAAATGTACTTTCCGGTGGCCTTTGCCCCAAAAATGTTTAAAAAGTATTAACTTTGTAATTTTTTACTATTTCTTTAAATATTATATATTTATGTTTGCCTCGGCTGCGTCAGTATTAATTTTAGAGACATTAATTTCTTAACAGGGCGTGATGTGGCAGAAGAATGTAGGCTTACACAGATTATAATTTTTTAATTAACTCCTTTTCTTTATTAATTCTTGACGCGATTTAAATAACACTTCACTGATATAGAGAGCTGTGAGATTCTTTTATTAATTACTTGCACTTTTTAAATACGTTAACTATTTTCTCACACAAAATACGTATTAAATTTCTCGAGGACGCATCTCGCGTCCGATTAGTAACACTGTCTGCTAGCAACTGACAAGATTTCTAGCGCCTAAATTTGTAAATTCCTGTATTTCAAGTCTCTGATTGGCTAATCCTAGTCCAATAGAAGAGCTCCATTTAACTAAAGCTTTTTTTGGTTGTTGATTGGCTATTTTATAAACTGTCACAAAAATTACATTATTGATTCCAAGAATCACAAGTAGTATTGTTAAAATTTCAAATTCATTATTGCCTCAAGGTTATCTCATTGTTAGCAACTTTTAACCTATTATTCTCACAGCTCCTACATTATTAAATTACGTAATACATTCACGTAACATTATTTAACATGTACATATAATATAAACATATGCAATGACTATAATAAACAGTTTTTATATATTGTTACATACACATATTGCTTTAAGGCGTGTTGTTATTGAATTTACATATTATATAATTAGACTGAAATTATTTAAGTGTTAAAAATACTGCCTCATCCTCAACGTGGGGCTCCGCTCCGGGGGTTCCTGGAGGTTGGTGGCTATGGGCAGGGACTGTGTGGCGTAGGATGCGTTCTATCTGGAAACGTTAAGGACCCCGCCCACGCTTGTGTTCGTCGGCATCTGGGTGCCCTTCGGGTGTTTCCCTTCAGCCTTCCCTCCCCGGGGTCACGTTGGAAGCAGAAGGGGCCTGCGTGCGGTGCTCTGCCTCGGTTCCGGGGGCCCCAACATGATACGTATCTTTACTTTTACCTTTACTTATTAGCATCGCTTTGCATGTCCGTCCGTATGTATGAAACAACTCGCCCATCACAGCAAGTATGGAGAAGAAATTTAAATATAAAAACTTGAAGGAAACTTATCGATATATTTTATATTTTCTTCAAATCGCTACAAAATTAAGGGTAGTTAAAGTAGAGAGACTCCTAAAATTGTTCAGCTTTTAGGTGAACCACTGCATTACTTGAAATTTTATGCAAAAGTGTTTGAACAAAATTGGTCAGTATACTTCAAATTGGATTTCAATCGGTACAAATTAAGGGTAATCAGGTAGGGAGACTCCTAAAATTGTTCAGCTTTTAGACAAACCACAGCACTACTTAAAGTTTTATACAAAAGAGTGTGAGCAAAATTTATCAACATATTTCAAATTTGATTGAAATCGTTACAAAATTAAGAGTACTTTAAATAAAGAATCTACAAAACAGATGACATAGTTTTTTACTTATATAGCCGAACTCTTCTGAATTAAGGTTGCTGACAAAGTTTTCCAAATTTAAAATGTTAAATTAATTAAAAACACTTTCAATATTGCAAGTAATCTTTGATATATTGAATATTCGAGATCACTTCGAAGGTTGTCGTTCTCCGTGGTATAGGGGTACCTCTAGTTGCCGAGGTCGCAGGTTCAAACCCGGCGGAGGGCGATGGATTTTTTTCGGGCATAAAAATCCTTAGCATGGCTTCCTTCGAAAGGGAAGTAAAGCCGGTGGTCCCGTGTCGTAGAGTGGCGTAAAAGAACTTCAAGCGTGATAAAGAAACCTCGGAGTAACTTGTCCTGTCTTTCAGGCCCATGGGACGCTAAGAATCATAGTAGTTAAAGAGCGCCCATAAATAAAACTCGAAGGTTCAACCGGTTAATTGAATCAGATGAGTGTGCCGGAGTATTCTGTCATGGTACCTCAAACTATAATAGCATTGGCACGGACAGATCCGTGTTTCGAGTACTCGCCGTGGCATTGGATTTCTCGTGTTATTCAGATTCCCAATTCATTCTCTTTGTTTTTGGTTTCAAAGTTAAAATAGCTTTTCCAGGTTTACATACTTTCATTAAACGTCAACCTTTTGCAGCTGTCTTAAGATTAATAGTAAAAGCTAATATAATTTCGTATTGCTTTCCGAAATCACCGCATATTCTACTGTAGACCACCCGTCATCTGTGTCTCAAACGCGCAATTCTCAATCACGTCTAATGGAAAGCGCGCTGTTGCCAAACGTTCATGCCTTCAAAAATATTTTTCTAATATCTATCGAGAGAGAAGAAAAGTACTTATAAAGTTTGTAAGTGAACTTGGGTGCAGTGCGTATCACTTGCGAAATAACTCAGTATCTCAGAAAGCAGGATATTGTACACACATCGCTCATCATCCACGTTGATCTAGCTCACTAACTGCTGATGTCATTCTCTTGCGTCGCCTGCCAGCAAGTGTCCAAGATAATCAGAGAAATCTTCCCTGGTTATCATTTCAGTTACCCCAAATCACTGAGGACAACCTTAGAAATGTGTCGTGATTTTAATTAATCTAAATATTATATCAGTTATTGAGTGTTAATATTATCGATAGGAGTGGTCAGCATTCTGGCTTAGCAACCAGAGCTCAACCCAGGAATACCGATTGGGTCGGGTATTCCTTACCCTCCGCAGTGTCTGGAGAGAACCAGAGAAATCTTGCCTGGATTTCAGTTAGCCCAAATCACTGATGACAAAATTAGAACTGTGTGGCGATTTTAATTAATCCAAATATTATATCAGTTATTGAGTGTTAATATTATCGATAGGAGTGGTCAGCATTCTGGCTTATCAACCAGAGCTCAAGCCAGGAATACCGATTGGGTCGGGTATTCCTTACCCTCCGCAGTGTCTGCAGGTATGGATGTGGGAGTGAATGTGAGTAATTTTTACTTTCTCTATACTGCGGCGATCACCTCCTCATCCGTTGCTGTTAGGCTTACCTTGATGCTTCTCCCGTTGCTTCCAGAAGTTCTCAGTGGGTTGGTTCTCTTCAATTTATCCTCGGCTAGCTGCAGTAATTTTTCTTAAACTATATGGGAGCATGGACTTATCCTCGGTAAAGGAAAACGTAGATCTCGGGTGGTGATATAGGAAGACATAGACTTGCTTTGTTTATGAAAAGATGACACTGCCGTTTCTTTTTATTTAATTAACACTCGTAGTATACAAAACTGGTATTGCCGCTGTAAAATACTGTCCACCGCTGTTAAACTATGGCGTGGATATGGCACGAAATATAACTATTCTTATTGTCGCTTTCAGAGTAGCGGATCTTAGGTGTGTTGCTAAAACTATTTTGATTCCCTGTTTTGGCGCGATATCTCACACATCCTGCAGCATCTCTCCCTGACCACACATGACATAAACTGTCTAATAAAATGCAATGCTAACTTGACATGACAAAGCTGACTTGATTCCCTTTTTGGCGCGATATCTCACCACTCCTGCAGCATCTCTCCCTGACCACACATGACATAAACTGTCCCGAATTTTCCCCAAACAGATCCATTTATAGTCTCAGGCTTCTGAGGCTGCTTCCTTTCCTATTGGTCCATTTTTAGCGCGACTCGACGCGTCTAACTATTTCGAATAAACTTTCAGGGATCTCATTGGTCCAATTTTAATATAAATCGCGGCTTTTCCTCCATGTACCGTTAGATTGTCCTTCTCACTCACTTGGTCACGGCGAATTATCAAATAATGGGACAAAGGCTCTACACCCTCGCTGTAGGAATAATAGCACTGCGACCGGAGAGAGGTAATAAAACTAGGTTTTCTGCCTTCGAAAGCACTATTCCTGTAGCTAAAACATTCCATCGTGGACAGTATTTTAACATAGCGCTTAAATTATTTACATTAAACCATTTATAACTCTACTAATATTAGTAACCTAGATAGATACATAACGTTAAATCACCCTTCTTAAAATATACAAGCAGTATGAGATAAAGATATTTACATAGTACGATTTAACATCAATAAAAGTTAATTAATAAATTATCTGTAATTACAGTTCTTGGGCTCGGCCTAGAGTTGCCGTTTCAATACGTATAGTAAGTACATTTCTTTTGTTGAGTGAACCATTTTCGAGATATTGCTTGTTATTGCCTTAAAATTTCCAATACTTATGCTTTTTCTCAAATTCGTTATTCATGTTTACACTCTCTACTACGTATAGTAAGTAGGGGAAGTATTCCATTCCACCCAAAAATTCGTTACCGAGATTTCACCGAAAATACATGTTTTGAGATCCCCTGAATCCAAAAAAAACATTTTTGGAAACATGTCGGTGTGTGAGTCTGTGTGTGTGTGTCTGTGAACAGCATAACTCAGAAACGAACAGTCGAATAAACATCAAAGTTGGTATTTAGGTTCAGTATCTTCCAGAGATGCGACACGAAGGTTTTCAAGAAACTCCCCCAACCCCAAATTACCCTTTACATGGAACATTTTTCGAAAATTTCAATTTTCTCAAAAATGGCTCTAACGATTTTGATTAAAATATCATATGTTTAAAATATTTTCATGACAAATGAAATGTATATCTCGAATTTTCTGGGAATGTCTCCAAAAGTGTTCTTCATTGTGAACGACTTTTGCATAACTGGTAAACCATAAGAGATAGACAAAATTTTACTACACGAAAAATGTAGATCGCGTTAAAATACACAATTTATGTCATATACATTTTGTTGTTGTTGGGTGAAACGTTTTCGAGATATTGCTTGTTATTCCCTTAAATTTTCCATTGCTTATACTTTTTCTCAAATTCGTTATTGATTTTTTTTTGTCCTGGTAATGCAAAGAGAAGGAATACTCCACTTAGCAACCAGCTCTTAAAATATTTGACTATCGCTTATAACCTACCATATTCCCCTTGCATCTACAAGAAAATTAGCAATAAGATTAACATCTCCATATCTCGATTAACATGAAGCATATGGAGAATGAGCTTTTGTATAAATAGTTTGTACAAGAGTAGAGAAAGGCATGTGAGTGTAACACATCAGATTTTTTAAATTCGGAAGTCGCTATGTCTTTTTTCATGGCCGTGCAGAGAGCATGTATTGCGATCCGCTTTTTAAAAATTTGACTATCGCTTTTGTCTACTCCATTTCGTCTTACACTGTAACGGAATGTGTGATTCAAGGAGATGGAAGGAGATGGAAGAATAAGCTTATGTAAGAATAGTTTATAGAAGAGTGAGTAGGGAAAGTGATGTGTATGCAACACATCAAAGTTTTAAAAGTCATTACTTTGCTGTTCAGGGATTCTTCAAACATGTATTCCGATGAAACCGTGATATTGAATTTTTGTGGGATGGAATACAATAATTCTTCTACCTTAGGTATCTAAACGGCAGTGTAAATAGAGGCCTTTACACGCAGTAAGTCCTATCAAACAACTCGGTCCATATAGCTAAGAAGCGCGCACGCATGTCGTTTGGTTCGCTTTATGCAAACACAGTACTAATTACCTATGTGCCATTAGCATTCTTGCACCAGCTGCGGTGAAAGGCACATCATACTGTTCCTATACTTGAGATACTGCCGCGGGCCATCTTCCTGGACCACCATCCGGAAATGTTAAAGGTGAAGGTATAGGGGTTCGATTTCCGATCGGCTCCAAGACGAGCTGCTAGAGATTTTTTGTTTTCTTTTTTTATATTACGCTTGTAGAGAAGGTTAGCTTATTGCTTCCTGGAGGTAGTGTTTATAGCCTCATTTCGCGCTGCCTTCCGGAAATGGGCCTACCAACTGTCAGAATGAAAAGAAAACAAGTTCAACAGAGATAATAAATCAAGAAGAAGATAATAAATGGGTAGAGGTTTACACAGAAGCCAAAGTTAAAAGGACCGAAGGGAAAAAAAAGAAGAAAACCTGAAGATGATGTAACGCGTGAGCAAAAAGGCTACGAACCGGCTGCGCGGTGTTTTTCCTGTCCGCGTCCTCGGCGCTCGCTGCCGTCTGCAAAGGCGAGGATGAAACCATACAACATTTTTAAAACTACTTTTAAAGGCTTTACTTACCAACTTTATGAAAGGAGATGCTGAAACTGGCCACCGTCATTGTCCATACATTTCTGGCACCTCTTTAGGAAACTATCCATCACTCGCCAATTTTTTTCGAGTCAACAATTGAAGCCCGTACGTATGTGAATGCAATTTTGCCCCCTGTTTTAGAGAATTAAAAGCCAGGGAGCGTGATTTTGCCTTTTTCAACAAGACTCTGCAACAGCTTATACGGCCAATATTTCGACGAGAAAAATGGAAAGTGTGTTTGAGGACAGAATTATTAGTACAGATTTGTGGCCCCCTCGGTCCCCCGACCTAACCCCCTGTGATTTCTATCTCTGGGGTAACTTAAAACAAAGTATTCAAGACAAACTCACACACAATGGAAGAATTAAAACAAAATATCCTCCAGGAAATTGCCAGCATTTCTCAACGACGGTGGCCAGCTTCAGCATCTCCTTTTATAAGGTTGGTAAGTAAAGCCTTTAAAAGTAGTTATAAAAATGTTATATGATTTCAATCGCGCCTTTCTATGATAGCGCAGACGGTAACGAACGCCGAGGACGCGGACAGAAAAAACACCGCGCAGGCGGTTCGTAGTTTTTTTGGCTCTCCCTGTATATTAATAGTTATTTTGAAACTATAGTGTTTTTGATCCACTATCTGTTCATGCTGCTATGGTAGAAAGCTAAATTTCCTGGATTCAGTGCTGTAACCTAACGTACCTGCGTATTCTGTCTGCTTTGCTGCACGTATGTGCATGAACTGTCTAAATCTCCATAGTTGTTATATTTTTATTATTGTAGACATGTAATATAATCATATCAGCTGAATTTACCATTTAAATCTTAACTGGATCTTTACTTCCTTTCTACACGTTAATATTCATGCAGCATCAATGTATGAGCTGTAAGTTACTGATTCATCAAGGTCAATAACCTCGCGTGGTTAATCGATCGCCAGTTCTCCACTAAGGTTAATGTTGGTGACCTTGCTATTGGAACCAGCAGGTTCAGCAGAGGTTCGGAATTAATACCACGCGTAAGTATACAAATCACATGAAGTAATTGCGATATAAAGTAGTGCGTTTTAAGATTTATTGTGTTCTTTGCTTTTCATCCTTAAGGGATGACCGATTTACGTAGAAGCTTTGATATTTATTCGACGTTTTATTTCTGAAACTTGCTATTCAGACATTTGCGTGCGCGAGTGCACGCAAACAAACACACACACACACACACACACACACACACACACACACACACAAACTCTAAGAAGAAATAAAACTAAGTAGTGTATATGTAAAAAGAAAGAAAGGAAAAAAATCTGATGTGTTACACTCACATGACTTTCTCTACTCTTGTACAAACAATTTTTACAAACGCTTACTCTCCATATGCTTCATGTTAATCGAGATATCGAGATGTTAATCTTATTGCTAATTTTCTTGTAGATGCAAGGGGAATTGCAAGGCTTTAAGCGATAGTCAAATATTTTAAGAGGTGGTTGCTATGTGGAGTATTCCATTCTCTTTGCATTACCAAGACAAAAAAATGAATAACGAATTTGAGAAAAAGTATAAGCATTGGAAAAATTAAGGGAATAACAAGCAATATCTAAAATGGTTCACCCAACAAAAATAATGTATATGACATAAATTGTGTAATTTAATCCGATCTACATTTTTTTTACCAGTTATGCAAAAGTCGTTCACAACGAAGAATACTTTTGGAGACATTCCCATAAAATTCGAGATTACATTTCATTTCTCATGAAAATATCTTAAACATATGATATTTTAATCAAAATTAATTTGAGAAAATTAAAATTTTCGAAAAATGTTCCATGTAAAGGGTATCCTGGGGTGGGGGATTTTCTTGAAAACCTTCGTGTCGCATCTCTGGAAGATACTGTTCCTAGATACCAAGTTTGGTGTTTATCCGACTGTTCGTTTTTGAGTTATGCTGTTCACAGACACAGATATACAGACACACACAGACACACACACACACACACACACACACACACACACACACACGGACATGTTTCCAAAAATGCTTTTTCTGGATTCAGGGATTTCAAAACGTGTATTTCCGGTGAAATCTCGGTATCGAATTTTTGGGTGGAATACAATACATCCCCTACTTACTATACGTAGTAGAGAAAGTAAAAATCAGAACAAGATTCAGAGGCAAATAATAAAGGCAATAATAACAAAGCAAGCGACGTAGAGAAAGGAGGATCGCAAACAAGGAGGATGGAAGGGAAATCACGAAGCAAAGAGGAAGAAAACATAAAACTAAATGCACATAAAGGTTCTATTTGCGTCCATCCAGCTGCCCAGAAGCCAAAGGAAAGTGAAAGTAATGACCAGTCATGTTCTTCTCACATATCAGAAGGCCGTGAAATAAGTGACATACGCGTGGTTTAATTAAACCTTCATTCATAAACTTGTTACTTTCTCCGGTCATACGCACTTTCCCATGTTATTGTTGTTATGTAAATAACATTGTTGCGTGACCTGTACTCCCACATTATTCCGCTTATGGTTGTGTTACAGATTGAGAGAATGTTGTGAATCCAACGAGCGAAAAGGAATTCGACGAAAAACAGCTCTTCGTAGCGGAATCTGGTCCAGTGATGACGATGACATAATGGTGTTATCTGATCAAAAGTTGTTTACAGTTTCATCTGGCATCTAGCCACAGGCTTTTAGGAGTATTTCCCTCTCTCTTCTTACATACAGGAAATATGAGAAAATGTGCAGGTCAGTTTATTGCCTGCTTTTCTCACCTCAAAAGGACAAATATTTTTCGATTAATTTCAAGTGTATCGAACCCATTGATATGAAGAGTTAGGGAACTGATATTCTGAGACGTTGAAATCATTAATAAATATTGCACACCTTTATTCCACAAATAAAATGCCTATATTTTAACTATTCCCTTTTGAACTTTCGAAAATTGCAGTTGCTGTTATTTTCTACAGCAACAAATTAAACCAAAAGCTGTGTAAGGTATTATGAATTATTATTATTATTATTATTATTATTATTATTATAATTATTACTTTCTCTACTACGTATAGTAAGTAGGGGAAGTATTGTATTCCACCCAAAAATTCAATACCGAGATTTCACCGAAAATACATGTTTGGAGACCCCCTGAATCCAAAAAAATCATTTTTGGAAACATGTCCGTGTCTGTGTTTGTGTGTGTCTGTCTGTGAACAGCAAAACTCAGAAACGAACAGTCGGATAAACACCAAACATGGTATTTAGGTTCAATATCTTCCAGAGATGCGACACGAAGGTTTTCAAGAAAATCCCCCCACCCCAGGAGACCCTTTACATGGAAGAGTTTTCGAAAATTTTAATTTTCTCAAAAACGGCCCTAATAATTTTGATTAAAATATCATATGTTTAAGATATTTTCATGACAAATAAAATCTATATGTTGAATTTTCTGGAAATTTTGTGAACGACTTTTGCATAACTGGTAAACCATAAGAGATAGACAAAATTTTACTGCACAAAAAATGTAGATCGCGTTAAAATACACAATTTATGTCATATACATTTTTTTTGTTGAGTGAACCATTTTCGAGATATTGCTTGTTATTCTCTTAAATTTTTCAATACTTATTTTCTCAAATGGGAATTCGTTATTCATTTTTTTTGTCTTGGATATGCAAAGAGTATTAATCTGTGGCAAAGGGAATGGTGCTGCACCTAGCAACCAGCTATTAAGAGATATGTATGTGCTTAAAGGCTACTGTATTTCTATTTTGCCCTTGTAAATATATATTCCCCTTACATCTACAAGAAAATTAGCAATAAGATAGAGTCGGCAAATGTTTCTCTCGATTAACATGAAGTAGATGGAGAATAAGCGTTTGTAAAAATAGTTTTTCCAAGAGTAGAGAAAGTCTTGTGAGCGTAACACATCAGAATTTTATTAAGAAATTTCTATAGATGTAGATTGCCAGAACAAAGAAGTATACCAATAGTGTATCATTAATATAGTATACATATTTGCTATGATTGCAGATTGTCTTGGTTAACAAAGAATACTTTTACATTTTGGAATGAAGGCCAAAAGATTACAGAAAAAGGAATTAATTTAGATCACCCCAACACGCACATGTGGGTGGCGTAACTCGCTGGCAGCGAAAGTCTGGGGCCTTGGTGTGGAATTAAGGGGAAGGCGTGGGTTGTGTACTACACTGAAAAATTACATAACACACATTACCTTTATATACCTGAGATTTATTTACAACTTGTCTGGCGACTCTACATATTGAACAAAGGAAAAAAAGGATGGATGCAGATGCCTCTAAACCGTAGACTGGCCACACACACGTCTGGCTCCAACGAACACTTCCACTAGAGTGACGCTATCTTACCCCCACCAACCGTGTCTAGCCGAAGCCAGATATGGTTGACGTCATACCAGAAAACTTCAAAAACATCTTTCCCTTTGGCGTGGTCCACGCCGAAAGGAAACACCGTTACGCCTAAATATTTCGAAAGAAACACAACAATGCTACGTCTGGAGCAACAATACAGCACAATGTTCGTCTGGTAATGACAATAAAATTAATAATATGCCATAATAATTACCATTAACTATTAAGAACCTTAAAAATTAAAACTGGCGTAGATGCAAATTATATAAATGGTTTATAATTAAAATAATGGAGCCCTTAATAGCTAAAACAGTTAGTCTATAAATATTTAGGTTCTAATAAGATCAAAGATAAACTATTGAAAGTATGCTATATTTACCTTGAATGGTATATTATGGGATAAAGAGATCTCAAAAAAAATAAAACTACAATTTTTAAAATAATAGAAATATTATAACCTATGGCTACGAGTGCCGACTCTAAACTATGAGTTAAAAAGAAAATTTTTGGCAACAGAAATGGATTATTGGCGATGTGCTAGTATATCTAAAAAGAAAAAAAATGGAAATTAAATTATGAAAGAAAATATGAATGTTCTTAATACAATTTTAGATTTTATTCAACAGAAACAATTAGAATAGTATGGGTCATGCCCGTACCCAGAAAGAAATTTCGGGGAGGGTTTTCCACAAGTAAATCTAAACTTAACAGTACCCCCACACAGTTACCATGTACCTACTCCGTAGTATATAGACGTTACATGGATAAGAAAATTGCTTGGAGACATTATGTAGACAAGAAAAACTCACCAGAATGAGGATATTCCACCTTAGAGCACAAAACATGGAGACTGCTTTGAAAACCGGAATGTTGGTCGCCTTACGTATGTAAGGCGACAATATTAAGTTTCCCTAATAGCAATAGACCTGCTGTTATCTAACGACATTTTCCCATATTGGTTTGCTATGAATTTAAATAAATAAAATTGTCTGAACTTTCGGAGGGGTTTGAACCCTAAGAACCCGCCTCTAAATACGGTCCTGGTATGGGCATGCTAAAAGAATGGAAGATAGAAGATTTCCCAAAAGAATAATGGAGTGGTCGCCACCAGGAAGGAGAAAAGGAAGATCGCATAGCACGTGGAGCCAAGGAATTAAAGGAACAATGATGGACTGGAAAATTGAGGAAGATTTATGGTCCAATAGGCAAGAATGGAGAAAAGTGATAAGAAGATTTTAAAAAATGTAGTCTTGGGTGCCGGAAAAATATCTGTATATTGTAAAACAAACATCATATACACAAATAATGTGCGGTGCTAAGTCCTTATGAAACTGTGTAGCTTATTTATGTATTTAACGAAAAGGAGTACCTCATCTTTGTTTGTTTTAAAATTTCCTATCTAAACTGCCGTTTGTGAAAATTGCATCACCAAGAAGGAAACGCATGATTTCAATGAATTTAATACCACAGCTTAGACACATTGGCAAGTAAAAAATTATAAACTTTTCAAATCTATACATGACCTTTGAGCCCTAATATTCAGTATTTGGTGCGGCCTCATGCGCTGCAATTAGAGCTGCTATACGCCGTGGTTCTGAATAAGTTCCTGAGGGACTTCCCTCCACGCAGTTTGTATTCGAGCCCACAAATCCTTGACACTTGATTATTGGAGGACCGTAACGCACCAGGTGCCGACTAACCATATCCCAGACATGTTCGATGGGCGACTTGTCAGGCGAACGTGCAGGCCAGAGAAGCAATGGTACCCGTCGCTCTTCGAAGAAGGCTCGTACATTCCTCGCAATATGTGGCCGGGCAATGTCCTGTTGAAATGTGGCCTGTGGAGATGCCTGAAGAAGGGGGAGTACTTCAAACTCTACAACCACCGTTAGGTACCGGTGCTGTTCAAAGTGCCTAAATTCGTAGGAGGCGAGATCGGTTGTTGTAACCAATGGCACCCCAAACCATCACATCTGGTGTTTGTCCGCTATATCGCTCAACAATGCAGCCCTCCAGGTTGCGCTCACCACGGTACCGCCGGACACGTGTATGGCCATCACTGTAGGACACATTGAAGCGGGACTCGTCCGAAAAGACTACATTTTGCCACTCAGCACCCCAGTGACGGTGTTCACGTGCCCATTGCAGTCGGAGGAGCTTGTGGTTTCTGGACAATGGAAGCCGACGTAATGGCATGCATGCAACCACTTCAACCTGGAGCAGACGGCGACGAACCGTTGATGCAGACAAGTTCACACCTGTTGCAGTGCTCCAGCGTCGACCCAACACTGTGGATGAAGCTGTACGTTTCGTTATGGACATGCGGACAAGATGAGGTCATCCAGTGCTGTGGCCATGTTCCGTGGTCCAGCACCCGCTCTTTGCTGCGTACGACCTTCATCTATCCACTGCTTCCACGCACGCATCACTGTCGTAGCAGCATGCCCTGCACGAGCCGAAATGTCACGGTATGACAAACCCGCTTCCCGGAGACCGATCATTCTGCCCCATTCGAACTCACATGCCGATATGGCTCCCTTTGACGTCGATGAGGCATACTGGACTACTTTATTGTTTCCACCTTGTTTGACAGCTCTGCACTGAGTACACTGGACGCAACACTGACCTTGTCGGACCGACACGAGAGGGCTCTGCTCGGCTACGTATACCCCATCTCTCTGCAAACCTAATCACTTGCTTGCACACACTTCTACACTTCCACCAAGTTTGGAGTTATTCGGGAAATTCTTTCTTGGTGTTGCAATTTTCACAAACGGCAGTGTATTAATTTTTGTGTTCTCTTTTAAAACATGTGGACAATTTAAAAAAAGAAATTTGAGACAATCTTACTGCAACACAAGACATATTGCATGACTAAATAATATAGTAGCACTCGGGCCAAGGCTAGGTCTTTTGCGCCTACTAAACCTCGGGAAGGAAGGGAAGAGACGGGTGAGTATAGGAATGGTGGTCAGATGTGACCTGGCAAGCGTAGCAGGGTCCTTTAACGCTTCCGAGTTAAACATTCCTGGCCGCCCCTTGGACGCCTGCCACTTTACGTTAGGTACATATCACGAAAGAAAAACGTTATCTCCTCAAAGCGAACCCCGCATACGTCGCAAACCACCGATCATCGCGCTAAACCCTGCAACCCTGCAGGGTGAAAGGAAATGAAATGAGAGGAAATGAGGAATAGAACAAGTCGTGCTAGTATGTAATCCACCCCAGTATTTACCTACCGGCTTGGAAAAATCACGAAAAAAACCCAGGTCAGGTTGGCCCGACTAACGGGAATCAAACCCGGGACCTCTCGAATGGGAGCCTTAGATGCAATTTCGCTCGGTTAGTGCTAAGGTTATAAACTATTATAATTTATTCATGTATGCAATAAAATAAATTGATTATATTGTTATTAAACAAATATTTATGGTTACACAACTGTGCACAGCATATTTATACGTTTTAGGTACAGCATAAACTATTCCATAAAGTATTTAATTTAAGAATCAAGTAACTATTTATTGATAAAACTATTCTAATTTAAACTAATTTAAGTACAATTGAATGTATTTAAATCGCTGGTGGAATACGCCATAATTTGATTGCCGTCACTTAGAGCTGAATGTGTTTGAATAAAGGCTAAGGCATTGAAATTCATAAATGTACTAAACAGCTGCTAGTATATTGAATTCCCCAATTATTGCAGAATATCCTTCGATGGCGACTGCTATGGGCTGAACTGCGCTAAAGGAGTCACTAGCAAGCCTATTTTATACGGAAGCATACACACATGGACTTTTTCTATTTTGTTATTGAAGGAGATAGTTTCTTTACGTTATTTGCACCACGCTTTGGGCGTCAATTTGAAGAAGTGTATTGAAGGAGTTGTATTATATTTCAACTGTTGGGGAGCCGAACTTGTAGTAGTTGCAACCGCACGTATAGTAAACAGTTTCCGGTAGCCTTTACCACAAATGTATTTTTCGGTGGCCTTTGCCCCAAGTTTTAAAAAATATTAACTTTGTAATTTGACTGTTTCTTTGAATATTATATATTTATGTTTGCCTCGGCTGCGTCAGTATTAATTTTAGAGACATGGATGTGTTGGCAGGGTTGTGATGCGACAAGAATGTAGGCTTACACAGATCATAATTTTACTTCATTCCTTTTTATTAATGTTTGACACGATTTAGATAACACTTCACTGATAGAGCTGTGAGATTCTTTTATGAATTACTTGCATTTTTTTAACACGTAAACTATTTTCGTCCCACACGAATACGTATTATACTTCTCGAGGACGTGTCTCGCATCCGGTTACAAACACTGTCTGCAGGCAACTGAACTCTAAATTTGTAAAATTTTCTCCTTTTCGGTTTCTGATTGGCGAATCCTACTCCAATAGAATACCTTCATTTAACTAAAGTTTTTTCTGGTTATTGATTGGCTATTTTATAAACTGTCACTAAAATTACATTATTGCTTCCAAGAATCAGAAGTAGTATGGTTAAACTTTCAAAGTCATTGCCGCAAGGTTACCTCATTGTTACCTCATTGTTAGCAACGTTTAACCTATTATTCTCACAGCTCCTACATTATTAAATTACGTAATACATTCACGTAACATTATTAAACATGTATACAATAATATAAACATTTACAATGACTAATATACACTTTTTATATATAGTTACATTCACATATTGCTTTAAGGCGGGCTGTTATTGAATTATATATTATATAATTAGACTGAAATCATTTAAGTGTTAAAATACTGCCTCATTATTTAGTGCACTTCAAAACGCGTATTTCCGGTGAAATCTCGATATCGATTTCTCAGGTAGAATGCAGCATGTCCTGTTACTTATATAGGTAAGTTGTAGACAACATAAAAACACTAAGTACAAAACCATACAACCCCTGATAATTAAATCAAGTAGCTCAAAATTAAAACAAATCGCAAATGCCCAATAGGGTGTATCGGTGACGGGTAACGTCGACTGTAATGAGTGATACTGAAGTACGAGATGTCACCAAGAAATTTGCTTCTCTTCTTTTTCTTCTTGTCATCGTTGTTGCTGCCCTAAATTATCTATATTTGCCAAGCTACTGTTATCTCAAGTCGGGTACGAGAGATGAATAACGCCACATGCTACTGCTTGTCTGACTTTATTCCAGTTAAACAGCAATAATTAAGCTGCTAGCTGGTTAGATATTATACTTATCCGGGCCACATTGCAAATTCCGAATTATATGTTATTTCCCGTAAACCCCCTGCTACCTCGTCAAGATGTAAGTTGTACCTACATCTAAATTCACGCTTTTACCACCCGCACAGACCTACATGAAGTGAACCTCTTGAAGATCAGAATAGGAAGAAGGTTTCTCGGAATCGCCCACCTTTTATGCTTTGCCAGACAGACGCTCATTTTCCCTGTAATATATAACGTGCTTTTATATTGGCTAAGGTGATTGGCGTCTTATGAAAATAAAACCACAGTTTTCTCTGGCAAAAAATGACTACTTTTGGAATTCCCAGCTATTTCTATCTCTTTCTAATACTACCTATCCCGCTCGCTGCAGTCACTGTTTATTCCAATATCTGTGCTCTTTGATCGCTTATTTAATCTACTTCCTGTGATGGGTTTTTCTGAGTTATCCTGTGGGCTCTGTTGTTAGCCATATTCCTGCACAAATTTTAACCTTTACATTATTCAGCTCTGCATGCATAGCTAATATTCTTATATTACTTATGTATATATTACTTATTTACATACTGAAGTTGTAATATCCGCCGATCAAATATAAAAAAAACGATAGCGAACATATTAAGAAGAATAAAAAGGGAAACGAAACGCTAAATAAGTATAAGAAGAGAAAGAAACAAAGCAAGGTAAGAAAATTGTAATAAAAGGGGAACTTAATAAAAGAGAAGAAATCTTTACGTTCTATAAGCAGCGGTGGGAAGAAGAAAGGTAGGATGTATTATTGAAGCAATATTCAGCTGGAGATCGGAAGTGGCTGCCAGTGAATAGCTATCTATATAGGTAGCCAAGACAAAAGAATGAAGGCGTGAAAAATGTACAGGCCAGACTCGCGGAACAATAAGGAGGGAAAACCAGATGTTTAAAAATCAGCTAAGCCCACAGAAAATGTAATCAGACGAGAATGCGGTAGCTGAAGATGCAAAAAGCAAGGACTTTCTAAAATAGGATAACCAATAAATGTGTGTTAATATTTATCACGTGAGCCAATAAAGTTAACCAAAAACCACTGACTAGAAAAGAAACCCGATAAAACTAGAAACTGGGCGTGAAAAAGTAATTTGGAATTTAGTTTCGAACGTGCGTACATCGGTACAGTTTGTGTAAATCGTCATGGCAGTCCCCCACTCCTGAAGCATATATGCGCAGTAGCACTGACCAGTGCACTTGCACAATAAGAGAGGTGGGGGTCAGTGTTCCAACTGCTGCGAACTCAAATGCAAGGTAACCTTACACATTTGTTTACAATGCGCTGTGTATGTGACTGCCTCTGAGTTCTGATATCACTTGCTCCCCACCACCCTCACCACTACTCCTCATTTCTCCTCTCTTGCGCTTATGGAGTGTCACGACATTTTACACAAGTTGTACTTCGTGTTATAGCGTTGCCATGATGGGTCATAACTCCGTGTCTTAGCGTTGCTGAGAAACATAAGTCGGTGTATTAATTCGTAAAATGTAAGTGGCGAACTTAATCGCTGATAAAATTTAAATATAGGCTAAACGGTTAGGATATGGGGATCAAAGTCCAGAGAGTTTAAAGGATAGGAAAGAGAAATAACTTCCATAATTTTGTTTGATCGTGGGACGTAGCTAAATATTGTATAACAGGAACAGGGAAAACAGTTTTTCTTTAATGTAGAACAACATAAAGGGGCAGTGATGGAGTAAACGAGTTCTCATTTATATGCTCATAAAAATCACCTACCCTACTGCAGTCAGCCAACCATTTCCTTGTTATCTCCCCCACATAAGTAAAACCAGCCAAGAATCACACATTAATACTTATTTACTTTTCCTATCTGCTTTTTCATTCTCCTGTCTTTCCTGTCTCTCCTTCATTTTATTAATATTGCTACTTTGGTATGTTTTGAGGCAGTATTTTTAACACTTAAATGATTTCAGTCTAATTATATATAACAGACCACCTATGTGCATGTAACAATATATAAAAAGTGTATATTACAGCCATTGTAAATGTTTATATTATTGTATACATGTTCAATAATGTTATGTGAATGTATTATGTAATTTAATAATGTAGGAGCTGTGAGAATAATAGGTTAAAAGTTGCTAACAATGAGGTAACATTGCGGTAACCTGAGGCAATAATGAATTTGAAAGTTTAAATGTTACTAGTCATTATTGGAGGAACAATAATGTAATTTTAGTGACAATTTATAAAAATAGACAATCAACAACCAGAAAAAGCTTTAGTTAAATGAAGGTATTCTATTGGAGTAGGATTAGCCAATCAGAGATTTGAAATACAGAAATTTACAAATTTAGTCCGAAGAAATCAAGTCAGTTGCTTGTAGACAGTACTCATAACTGGACGTGTTGGTTGTAGACAGTGTTCCTGACGCGAGATGCGTCCTCGAGAAGTATAATACGTATTCATGTGAGACGAAAATAATTTACGTGTTAAAAAGTGCAAGTAATTAATTAAAAAAATCTCACAGCTCTCTCTATATAGTGAGGTGTTATTTAAATCGTGTCAAGCATGAATAAAAGGAGTGAAGTAAAATTATAATCTGTGTAAACCAACATTCTTCAGTCGCACCACAACCCTGTAAAGAGAAACATGTCCCTAACAATAATACTGACGCAGCCGAGGCAAACATAAATATATAATATTTAAAGAAACAATCAAATTACAAAGTTAATATTTTTAAACATTTTGGGGGGGGGCAAAGGCCATCGGAAAGTACATTTGGGGCGAAGGCTACCGGAAAGCGGGTACTATACGTGGGGTTGCAACGAACTTCAAGTTCGGCTCGCAACAGTTGAAATACAATATAAATCTTTAATACAACCTATTTCAAATTGGCTCCCAAAGCGTGGTACTAAAAATGACGTAAAGATACTATCTACTTCAGTTTCTTCCTATAGTTATTAATTCCTCTAAAATTTTCCCTCCTATAACTTCCTTATATTTTACGTGAGGTAGTTGCTCCCTCTACAAGTATTCTTCAGCTTTATTAACACCCCCCCGCACCTTAAGGGTAAAATATGCAGTGTTTACAATAAAATCCACAGTAACCTAAAAGAAGTAATTACAGCACAGTTAATTAGAGTGGAAAAACAAAACAGGAACGTAGAAATAGGATGGGTCCAAGCACACACAGGGGTACAAGGCAATAAAATCGCAGACCAGCGACAAAGAAAGCAACCGTAAGTGAAGGAGAATACTGCTATAATAGAATTCCGAAGAGCACAACCAAGAAAATATTAAAACAAGAAAGCTCAACAATTGGTAAAATCAATCGCAAAAAACAATTAAAGGCCAGGAGGCAAAGAAATATTTCCCTACTGTTTAAGAAAGAATGAAATTAAGAATTATTCTAACCACAAACCTTACGACAATGCTGACAGTACATGGAATGCTAAAGACATACTATTACAGACTTCACACTACAGAAGACTCAAACTGCCCCTGTAATGGAGAAGGAAAAACAACAGACCACATATTCTTTGACTGTAGCAATTTTGAAGAAGAAAGGAAAATATTCAGAAGAAAAATAATGCAAAGAAGAGGAAAATGGCCACCACCTAAAGCGGAAATTGCCAACGGTTATTTTAAAGAATATGTTGAGGCAGTGTTAACACTTAAATGATTTTCAGTCAAATTATATAATGTGTAAATTCAATAACAGCCCGCCTTGAAGCACTATGTGTATGTAATCATTTGTAAAATGTATGTAACAGTCATTGCATATGCTTATATTATTGTAAACATGATCAATAATGTTATGTGAATGCATTACGTAATTTAAGAATGTAGGAGCTGTGAGAATAATAAGTTAAACGTTGCTAACAATGAGGTAACAATGAGGTAACCTTGAGGCAATAATGAGTTTGAGAGTTTAAATCTTATTTGTGATTCTTGGAAGCATTAATGTAATTTTAATGACAGTTTATAAAAATAGCCAACCAACAACCAGAAAAAAGCTTTAGTTAAATGCAGCTATTCTATTGGAGTAAAAATAGCCAATCAGAGACTTGAAATACAGAAATTTACAAGTTTAGACAGTTGAAATCTAGTCAGTTGCCTACGCACAGTGATTGTAACCGAATGCAAGATGCGTCCTCGAGAGATTAATATGTATTCGTGTGAGACGAAAAATAAGTTTACGTGTTAAAAAAGTGCAAGTATTAAATAAAAGTATCTCACAGCTATATCAGTGAAGTGTTATTTAATTTGTGTCAAGGATTAATAAAAAAGAGTGAATTAAAACTTAAAATCTGCGTAAGCCTACATTCTTGTCGCATCACGCCCTGCCAAGACTTCCATGTCTCTTAACAATAATACTGACGCAGCCGAGGCAACATAAATATTTAATACTTAAATAAACAGTTTAATTACAAAGTTAATATTCTTTTTAAACTTGGGGCGAAGGCTACCGAAACCGGGTACTATATGTGCGATTGCAACGAATTTCAAGTTCGGCTCCCCAACAGTTGAAATATAATACAACTTCTTTAATACAGCATCTACAAACTGACTTTTCATACGTAGCAGCAAACAACGTAAAGAACAATACGACCTACTTCAAATTGACGCCCAAAGCGTGGTACAAACTCCTACAATAAATACTACTAACAAATTGGAATATTTGAAGATTAAGCTACTTTATAAAGATCAATAGCTTAGAAAATCCAACCAAACATGTAGTATTACACAATGTAATGGAATACATGGATCAGCAAAAGGATTAAAAAGAACAAAAAAAAACATACAGTGTCTACATATAAGTGAATGCAAGCTTATATATTTTTTCACTAGCTTGTGTTATTTATGGTCTATTGAATGTGTCTTAAAGAACTAGTATGTAAGTTTAATTTAGTACTATATATTGTATGCCACTATTATCCAATTGTATACATTATTTAAAACTATGGTATGACATCTATAGTCTTTTAAGCGGTTAATTAGGGCTATTTAAGTACTTTCTCGCTGGTCATCTATCTTGGCATTTCTAAACCGTGCGATGAAAATGGTGCCGTTTTCCTGCATGCTTCTTTACTACATCTCAATAAAAATGTGAAGGGAGCACCCGGGATTGAACCGAGGACCTCTCGATCTGCAGTCGAATGCTCTACCACTGAGCTATGCTCCCAATCTGACTATTGTCTTTGTCAGTTGCCAGTTAAGCAATAATCCATACAAATTTCCTCGGACTTAGGCCCTTAAAAACTAAATTTTAGGCATTTAAAAGTATAGTTTCCACAAACTCAACCTTTAAATTTATGAATCCTAAATGCATTACCACTTTCTAAAATTATAATAACTTTAAAAATGCAAAGTGAGCATTTACATGGCAACAAAAACGATGAATTTGATAACTGATTAGACTATAAAGATTTTTATTATTTTTTCAACTATTAATTTATATTTCCGAATACGTAATTTGAGCTTATAAAAACATATCACTCAGTGGAAATGCATCATTCTCTATCGACATATTCTGACTTAAATTCATATCAGTTGATAGGAATTCACCCCCTCCCCAAAAAGAAATTATATTTGCAAAACACAATAAATTGTTAAGAAAAGCAATGTAAATTAACTGTTTGAAATGCAGTTTAAAAATCGACAGGGTCTTAAAGAAAAGCTCGCGAACATGTGCATAAAGATCAACAGTTTTGCAGTTGAAGAGGCGAGATTAGTTTGCTGAGAAACTCAGACAAGAATGAAGATTAACCTGAAAAATGATAATGAAGAGGACGAGGTATGCGAATCAGGAAATGACGAGAATTTCTCCGCTGACCCTTTGGAAGGGGTCCCTGTCTGGAAGGGATTTCTGTCGTACTGCAGTCACTAGCCTATACTAATGAAGACAGCTAGAGAGGGCAAGTCAACAGCATAAAGTATTATAGCTGTAGCACAGATGGCCCACATTCAGGAAATCCCGCGTTCTAACCCCGGTGACCACCCACTCTGATCCATGGGTTTTTTTTTCGTGGGGGTTCACGGCCCGTCAAGCGAATGCTGGAGTGATTTATTTTATCACCCAAATTTCCTGTCCCTCCATTTCGTTCATCGTTCATCCCGTTCTATTTCAGGGCTGGAGGTGTCGGCGTTGGTGTTTCGGTGCAGCGTGCTCTCTGTGAACATTCGTCGGCCTTTGGCTGGTTTCCGGGATGTAAGGACCGCCCCTTGGGGGCAGGCATTAGACCCGGTCTGCTTGTCCGACTACCTATCATTGCTGTGCCGTCACTCCTGGTTCCGGCCGGCCGTTGTCTCCCTTCGCCTTATGTCTCCCTCCCGGGGTTCGGCTCAATGTCCTCATTCCTGGATCGGTGCCGAATCCTCTCCGCTTCACAATCCAATCCAATACCATTATTGCGGAGAGAACATAGCAAACCTTTTATCTAGAAGGGAAAGGACCTTTCATTCCACTCGTAGAGTTTATGACACCAAACAAAAGTTGTTTTGGTGCCAAACGCCACCATGCTTATCTAACAATAATCAGGATATTTTATTTAGGCCCATTTGTAACCCATTCTCAGAAGTAATACAAATAGTTACCCCACTCTAAATGTGACACAAGGAATGTTGCAGACATTGTAGTTTGTTTCAGAGTAAACAGTTCTTTTATTATTAGTTAGAATAATAATACTAGTAATAATAATACATTTCATAAATGTTTTTTATCTTACCGTTGCTCATCAGTTATTTACTCATCGAAAACTAGCACAAAAATGTTAATATAAGTAGGTTATTATTGTTATTACTATTATTATTCTAACGTTTATTATTATATCCATGCACTTCAAACATATAATGAAATATAAATGTGTTACATTAATCAACAATATCAGAAAATTCCCGAAAACAGTTAGTTGGTATTGGCCAAGGGGATCCTCGCACCTCGCGGGTCCCTTTTGCTTATCACGGATTAGATAAGGTGAAGGAAGCGCAGGCCGACAGAGACGCGTAGAGATGCCTAAGGTTTTAAAGATTGACTATCGGTCACATGTGCGGACTACTCACATAAGGCTTCCCTCTGGCGGAATCCTGAAGAATTCGATCCATCTCAGGTGGCTCAGAGAATGCTGCTATCTTTAGCAAGCATCTGCGTCATCTGTTCGATACCGACCGACATTGCACTGCCCTTAGCCTATCTGAAACATGCAAGAGGAAGCGAAATGATAGGAAACATTGACTATTTAGAACAGTTGAGAACAAGAAAAGACGTAGCAGCTCTGTTAAGACACACATTATAATCCTTGTTGTTGTGACCAGGGGAATGTGAAATGAGTTGCCAATGTATAGGTCCCGGGATCGATTCCCAGTGACCACCCACTCTGATCCATGGAGTTTTATCAGAGATTTTTCTGGGTCTTTATGCGAATGCAGGAGTGGTTTCTTTCAGCCTCCGAATTCCCTGTCCCTCCTTTCGTTCCGTTCATCATTTCATTCTTCCTTCACTCCGTTAGGTCTGTTTCTGAACTTTCTCCGTACCTTGGCTTTCGGCTGGTTGCCGGGGCTAAACGGATCGCCCCTTCGGAGTGGTGTGTTGGACTCTTTAAAGGGCGTGAGTCCCCGATCTACCTGTAGGAATGTCGTGGCGTCTCAATCTGGAGTCTGTAGCGAACCTGCCATTGCTATGCTATCACTTCTGGTTCCGGCTGCCCGGTGTCTCCTCTCAGCTCCATCTTGGGAGCGCTCCCTTGCAGGGCACAGCATCCTCACTGGAGTCGTGCCAAGTCTCCTCTGATAATCAGGAAATAAAGACAATCCTATTCCAGGATTTGCGTATGCTATAACCGAATTATTATAAATGTTTAAACTAAACGAAACTCTTCACACTCAAAACTTGAATTTTATTGCAGCGTGAAAAACATTAATCAAGCAACACAATTGCTACATAGCTGATGTTAAGCTTGAAAACCTTAAAATATATTCCAAAGGTCAAAATAGACATTTTAGGCTTCACAAAACCCCTTTCACATAGCGTGAAGAAATTAAATTAACTTTAGTCTACTCGTGCTACACTAGTGTGTATACAAATTATTCTTACGAAAGTTTATTTTCCTACCTGAAACATTTTAATCCAAATAAACCTTTACAGAAATAGCTATTTTACGCATTTCGTTGTAGATACAAAGGGAACAGCAACAGTCAAATGTTTAAGAACTGGACGCGATGCGCTGGTCTTAAAATGACATGATCTTTGCATGCAATCGCGAGAAACAACTGAATATCAAAAGGACTTTAAAAGAATGACAAAAGCATTGAACAATTCTAACCATTAATAACGGATATCTCGGAAATGGCTTATGCCACAAAACACTTATTTGAAATAAAGTATGTTTTAAAGAGAGTTTCGTCTATCGCTTAACGTTTACCATACATACAAGATTATACAAAATTCCTTCCCAATGAAAAGGATTCAAAGACTATTCTCAGAAAATTCATGATATAAATTTTATTTGTGGTATAAATATCTATAATATATGGTATTTTAATAAAAATCTTTGGATCCATTTTCTAGAAAATCAAATTTTCGTAAAACGTTCCATGTAAAGGGTAGTTGGGTTTGGGGGATTTTTTTTTGAAAATCTTCGTGTCGCATATCCTTGGAAATTACTTAGGTACCAAGTTTGGTACTTATCCGACTTTTATTTTTGAGTTATGCTGTTCCCAGACACAGACAGACACACACGCACGCGCGCACGCGGACCTTTTTCTAAAAATGCTTCTTTTGGATTCAGAGGGGCTGAAAAACATATATTTCCAGGGAAATTTCTACATCGAATTGGGTGGAATACAATACTTCTCTTACTTACTATACTTAGTGACTCTGTTTTACTTATATGCCTTTAAGCAAAAGTGACAAAAATAGAGCGAAAAACGGAGGGAAGAAAATGACTAACTAGTCATACAAAGTAATACTGTGATTGAAATTACATGGTGTACAAAGTAGTTCACTTTAGGATTGGTTTGGATTGACTACGGAGGGGACTCGGCCCCGATCCAGAGTGAATACTGTACCTACGTCCCATGAGGAGGAGTTCCCGGGAGGAAAGATGAGGCGAGCCAGATACAGGAGCGACGGCACAGCAATGACAGGGTTCCTAAGTTTCCAATAGAGGTACCCCAGCAGACGGACAGGCAGACTGGGCACATCACCCCAAACAGAGGGGGTCCAATGCCCCTCAAGGGGGTTGGAACACCCCGGCAGCCAGCCGAAAGCTGAGGGACGGAGAGAGTCACAGAGTCCTTTTTCCCTGCCACGCTGCACCGAAACACCACCGTCGACACTTCCGACCCTGAAATAGACCAATGGGATGAAAGATGATTGAAATGAAGAATGGAACGAAATGTAGGGACAGCATTCGTCTGACGACACGGGAAAACCCATGGGTAAGAGTGGGCGGTCGCCGGGATCGATCCCGGGACCTCCCGAATGCGGGCCACAGACGTAACGAAGTGAGCCATCCCGCTCGGTTAATTCACGTTAGAAGCAACTGGAACTCAAACCTATGTACTATGTCTCGGTAAAATTAGGACGGGGGCACCCAGGTGTGAACCGGGGAGCACTCGATTTGCAATCGAATGCCCTACCACACACAAACACCCAACTCTGTGACTGCGAAGTGTTTCTCTTATCTGTCCCCTTTAGCAACCGCAATCAAAGCAAACGTGAAAAATCTTATGTGTTACATTCACATTGATTTCTCTAGCCACTATCGTTTATTTTTATAAACTTCTACAAACTATTCTTGCAAAAGCTTCATTCTTCTACCTGCTTCAAGTTAGTTGCCATAAACGTTTGCATGAATAATTTGATTACATTTTTGAGAAAATAACCAATTTACGAAAAAGGATCCATATAAACAGTAGTTTGGATTGGAGTATTTTCTCGAAAATCTTTCTATCCGAACTTAAATACCAAGTTTGGTATCTATCGTACATTTCGTTTTTGAGTTATGGTGTTCTCATACTCATTAACACAAACAAACACACTATTCTAAGAATGTTTACTACTACTACTACTACTACTACTATTCAATGGGCCTCAAAGCATCTTCACATCGCATTTTTTGTTGGAATGTAGTATTTATTTTCTCTACCTATATGTCTTGCAGAGAGAGTACAAATAGGTTGCTGTTACCGTTGTAATTGAAGTTACATGGTCACAACTTAGTAAATGAAATAACTAGCTGCATCTAACGGTGAAATGGCTTTTATTATCCGTCAATAAAATTACGAAGGGGGCACCCGGGCTTGAACCGGGGACCTCTCGATCTGCAGTCGAATGCTCTACCACTGAGCTATACCCCCTGGTTCTTGGTGTTATCTTTATCTACATCTTAAGGAGTCTCCATAGTTGCAGATAAGAGTCTATGCAAACTCTGCACACAATCATAAGTTAGCCAAGGAAACCAATTTAAAATTGCCTCCTGGCACCTAGCATCATTTTTATTTAATTGTTTTGACTTTGTTGATGAAACTTCTTTAACTTTTTGGAATATTAACTCCTGTTGCTGCGCATGTGTAGAAGAGATAAAACTAGTAGTGACAACGAGACTGGGAATATTAATGTTCCAAAGTAATTCACATTCTGTGATAGCTTCTTAAAAAAAGACAAGATAAGGATGCCAAAGCATAGGTAAGCGTTATTGTCTTTTATCTTGATATACGTTTTAACATATGATTCCGGTGTGGAGAGGACTTGAACAAACTGATTATGATTTAACATTCCTAATTAGCTTGGTTAATCAACAGTATTTGTCAACTTCAACGTGTACTCACGCAATACACAGAGTGTGAAAATATGTCATAAGAAACTCTTTGTTTAGCCGCGGGAAAGGGAGATGCCTGTAGGGATAGGATAGCATAGCACTAGAAGCTGACGCCCACATAGTACCTCGATCTACGCAGATCTTTTGTAGGTTCTTGTCGGGGCGCCTCCAGGAGGGAGGGATGAGGTGAGAGGAGACGGAAGGCGTCTGGACTAGGAGGCACGACAGGCATAGGACAAGGTCCCTACCGTTTACAAATTTGAACTCCACGGGTAATGAATGACTGGTGCAGCCGGCTCCCCTCTCCCCTGTGGGCTTACACATCGCTTGGGAAGGGGGCGGGACTCTGAGGCTGCTCGCTGTCCGGGCGACGAAGATTTCCTCAGGGCATCCTTTTCTCCTGCCATGCACACGCCGATATCTCCCGTCGACGCTTGCAACCCTAAAAATAGCCAAGCAGATGAAAGGTGAAGTGAAATGAGAATGGAGATGGAATGGAGGAACAGGAAATTCGGAGGATGTAATGATCCTTCCCATAAGTCAGGAAGGTGGACCATGGGAATCGAACTCAAGATCTCCCAAATGGGGCCACAGATGTTACCGCCTGAGCCTTCCCGCTCGGTGACAGTGGGTAAACAAACCGTAGATTCCGTAACAAGCAGTAGACCTCATATTCATCAGATAAAAGCTGTTTACCAATGGTATTGCATCAGCTGTTACGTGAAGTAACCTTACCACAGCCAATGTAGTATTTGTTAGTTGTTGCTTCATGGTTTTCGTGGTAGTTTTAGTAGTGCGAGCTGTCATCAAATGGCGGGCTGGTACGCAAATGCAGTATACAAATACTTCTGATCTACAGGAAAACCCCAAGGAATGCAAGAGTGGCTTGCCGGTTCCATCAATAAAGTCACTGCAACAGGCTTCACCCAGCCCACACCATGTTCCCAATATTGTCGAGGCCTTTAAGTGCAACAAACAGGCAATTTAAGTTTTAACAATGAACCCTGAGGACGTCCACGGACACGCCGTACACCAGAGTTTGAACTATTTTCAAGAGTTCGTCTTCATTAAAAACCAGGCGATGCACAAAATGTATGGAAGTTGGCAGCCGTTTTGAGCACCTTTAGTACTTGATTAAAATGTTATTTGCTTACTTACAGTGTTTTAATTTTCTCTTTTTCTTTTTTACTTTATGACCCGCACTGTCTTCATCCTTCTCCGTATTTCAGAGCCCCTAGCACGTTTATTATTAAAATATCATATGGTATCCATATACCCACTACCAAGCTTTATAACAGTTATTTATTTATTTATTTATTTACGGGCTGTATATGCTTCCCGCTGGAAAGCATTTAAGAGGCATGACTAATAATCCAAGGCGGTGAAAAGATTACTAATAAACACGCGCGCGCGCGCGCGCGCACACACACACACACACACACGTACAAATTAAAATTTGTGTTTTTGTTTATGGGGTAGCGTACTGTACATGTCAATATTAGTTATTTATCCATAATTGAAAATTACCAGAAACATTTCACTTGCAGTTCTATTAGTTTTTTAATAGTTTCCTTTGTATGCCACCCTTTATAGATATAGGTATAGGTTATACAAAGGACCTACATAGATCTATTGTGGCTACCACCTCCCCAGGGCGAAGGAATGAAGTGAAGGAACCACAAGAGGCTACAGGCTGCAGGTAGACAGGCCACAGAGACGCACGAAAATCCCTAACAGTTTCAGGTTCGAAGACCCGTCCCACTGCTGGAGCTGTCTAGAGAGGGCGATGAACGACCTTTAGGACAAGCAGCCTCTAGTCTCTACAGGGAATACTCTTTCCTCTAAGCAAGCAGTTGCGCCACCTGTCCGCCACCGCCCTGAAAATTAGAAGCACACTGAAAGATGCGAAGGAAATGGAATTGAAATCTGGTAGATGAGAAACCATCCTAGCATTCGCCTACCGACCAGGAAAAACCTCGAAAAACCCAGTCAGATTACAGGTCAAAGGAAATCGAACCTAGGATCCTCCGAATGGAAGCTTCAAAGTCACCACGCAGCCATCTGGCTCGGCATAGCCCGTTTTAACTTCTATGCTCATATCAGGGCATTTGACTTGTGAAACACCTAGTTTACTGTGGGTTCTTTTAGCATTAGGTTTTAATAATTATTTGAATCACACCCTATGCACACTTTCGAAGCATTCTAATTAAAGAATTTGCGCACCCCAGCTGGATAATTGAACCCAGGATATATGGGTAGAGAAACCAGAATGCAGTGTTATTAAATGTATGCATAAATATTTTCCTAATCACTTGCGCGTTACAAAATGAAAACTGCAGTCGTATTAACCAACCCAAACCGTTTCTCTGAAAAAAATTAGATAGAAAATCTGAGAGAAAAATTACTTAGACGAGTCCTTTGTCAAATCTGTATGAACGCTAATAGGTAGTGAAAGTCATGTGATTATTTCGTATTAGACTTTTTGTTCCCTTTTTGCGTGGTAGAACTCCATAAGAATACAATAAGTGCTGGTCGTTACATGCTTGCTTTTTCCCTGTATAAAATTAGCCACGGTGTTTACGTTATTGCGTTGCCGGGTAATAGGTTGACAAACCCGCGGAAGTTAGCGCCACTGAATTCTTAGCACTTCATTTGTTCCTAATAGTTTTACCGCTGTAAGAGAAAGATCCGTTATGTAACATTTCGTAACGTTACGAACAAATTAGTGTGTTTTTACTCCATTACTACCAATTATATTGTTACGTGGCTACTTTCTTTCTTTCTGGAGGTGTTAAGAGATCATTAGTGAACTTCACGGCAGAAATCTTGATGTAGTTATAAAAGCATATTAAGCTACCGTGGAAAATATAGCTGTTGTGCTGGGTATATTTCCAGCGCTTCTTTTCCGCATATTTTCAACAGATGTTACTATGAAGACATACGAGGAGCATTGAGGGTTTTCAATAAAATTCGAAAAATAATCACTTTTATAATTTTTTCTTGAAAAAATCCCTAAACCTTGTAGAATCAGAATTCAATTGCAGTTTAGCGTTTCTGGTAACTTAAATGCCCAAACGCCCGTGAAATTTTTAAATTTAATTTTCTCCTAATCTTGTTTACCTACGTGTTTGCCGCTTTAAAGTCCTCCTCATGTTTGTACCTTCAGAGAGGTTCTTTGATACGTAAAGGGCTTTTTTTAATATCAAGTGCACTTTTGGATGTAGGATTTTAATAATTTAATACAGGATTAATTTTTAGAAAATGAAAAGTGTTACATATTTTATTATTTTTTCGAAGAGCGTGAAAAGTTATAATATTTTAGAAAACTTATTCTTTAAATTTAAAGATCTACACGTAAATTTAAAAATTCAAACTTTCCAAATTTTCATTTTCATCACGTGGAGCATTTCTCATGATACACACCATTAAACTTTTTGAAAATCATTTTCTTGGATAGATAGGACAATGAAAATTGAATTTATGTTATGATTATGCTGAACAAATCTGCGATAAAATTTCAGCTATATTTACAGCAATTTTGTAAATCAGAATTTCAGTTCCCAGTGCTTTTAATAAAGGAATAATCAGCATCATTAACATTATTTTAATTTTGTATTTTTAAAAATATATGAACCAAACAAATATTTGAATAGATAATATTTACAGGAGACAACAGAGTCTGACAGTGTAGATTTTTATGAAAATAGAAAGGGAAGAATGGAGGAGGCTGTCACGTCTTGATTAGAAAACTGAGATTGATTGATTTTTATTTTTTCGGAAATTACTCCAACAATTTCTTCAAATATTATCAGTTTTAAGGTGATAACAGAACCAAACGTGTGTATTAAAGTTGTTCTTAATACCCCATTAGGTACTTTTAATTTTTTCGAATTTTGTGAGCTGAGAGAGTACGAAACTATTAACAATTTAAAAATGTAAATATCATTAACCTTTATGCAATTTATGCACGTTTTGCTGTTTGCAATTATCCATTTTCGAAATATATGCATCTATACGTTAACGGAGGTTTTAAATGGTAAAACATTATGTAAAACATGCATTTTCTCTTGTTTTTACATTTTATTAATTTAAATTATTTTTTATTTACTTGCATATAAGCTTATATGCTTTGTTGTAGTTCAACAACTTATAAAAAAAAAACTTGGGAGGAGTAACCCACCTGGTTATGTATTCCCCTTCTCTTAACTGCCTTGGGGTGACATGCCTCTTCTACTCTGTCTCTGAGTCGCTACGTAAGCACCACACGCCATAATTTCCCCTAGCCCTGTTTTATTTCATTTTATTCTCACAAAATCATTTATCACTTAATCACACCACTGTTGTAACTATCCAACTGTAGAGGAAGGACTAAAGACACAAGAGCATTGCAACAAAAATGCTGCGTTTGTAGATTGCTATCACAAGGCACGCAAAGAGCAAGGTACACCGGGTGTAAAAGCAAATGTTTGTATATAACTAGCGATAGCATTTCACATACATGTGATATTATCAAAGGAATGTCTTCCAAAAGTTAATTCATACTTTTTAGGGTATTTGATAGCCTTCAAGCCCCATCTAATTCTTCAAGGAAAAAAGTTCTTCTTTGATTGATTTTTATAATATAAATTATTTCAATTGAAGCTTTACAAAGAAAACTAGCGGCTTTAATTTTCTTACAGAGAGGCCAATCTCATATTATCGTTATCTCGAAACTCTTTAACCTACCTGTTACAGAGCTGGAATAAGGATTTTAGTTTTTTATTTATCAGATGTAAACAAGATTCTATTAAATTTTTCTACACTGCTGTGTTCACAATAGTGACGTGACACTTGTTTCCCGTGTATCAGCCCACTTCCTCTTTAAGACACCTCATTGGATAACTCAGTAGCTAACGGCAAAAGACAAGTAGAGTGGAGGCGATTTATCCCTCCTGAATACTCGCGCAGTCCGTAGATCGAGGTGTTTTACTAAATTGTTATACTATAGAAGCACATATTCTTCTCATGTTTATAATTACATTACTGCCAGCTTTATGAATTAGCTTTTCTTTGCAACTGTCCAGTTAAAATTTGTTCGCTGGAAGTTATTTACATAGAAGCTTTAAAATATATTGAAACTTTATTGCAGATCTTATTGACAGCATTTTCTTTATGATAAGTTGTTTCTTGCTACCTAAATCTCCATTATTAACAAAGTCTCCTTTTAGTTATCTGAAGTAATTTTTCAAATACTGATATAAGTTACAGTTTCAAGTACTGAATAAGTTTCCGAGCAAGACTGCCATTATTGAAAAAAACAATCCATTTTCTGGTTAAACGTTGACGCAGACACGCTATGTCCTCCAACCACTGAAGCAATACCTTTGCCTCACAATTGCTGTTTTTCTCCTCCTAGTTGGTTTTTTTTATTTTGCCATGGCTGCTCGATCATGCGATCTTAATCACTAGGTATGCGTAAGTGTATGTACATAGAAACACGAACGCTTTCTTGGAACACTTTTATTTACCATTAAAATAAGACTTAAGATTTGCCGATAATTTTTAAATTCTTATGATGTTACTGTGTCTTTTCCAAGACCGAAGATTATCAATTACAGCTGAACGTTCGATCCTCTTGCAAGTTAACACCCAGAGAATATTGTTCCGCACCGAGAGTGTGTCCTCACCACACGAGCGTCCCAGCGAGAATGTTCTCACCACACGCGGGACACAAGGAAAAATCTCTTAACTTTCCCTCTCTCCCCTGAAACATTTCGCACAAAAACTGAGCGTCATGAAGCTTCTAGTGACCTTCACTTCCTGGCCAGTGCAACTGCACCCATTAATTCCAAGACAAATTGGCTTCAGCGGATTTAGCCTTTATACCTGGGACTGTGCCTATCTGGCCTTTCTGTCGCTTTTAACAGTCAACAATTTTCCCAATGCTTCACCTTTTAATACATGCACTGATTTTAAATAGTTTATTATTTATTTTATTTCGCTATCCTTCCCAGATTATTATGATAATTATTGACTTTATAATTTCGGCTTCAATGTTAACTGTAAAACTTTGAGCGTTTTTATAGTTAACTGCGGCCACTCTGCTGATAATTTGGATCTATTGTATATCGGATAAAATTGTAATATGAGCAAACATGTAAAAGTGTTTAACATTTTTAATTATATCTCATCTGGCAAAACAATAACTTACACTAATGGATGTACAGGAAGAAATGCATGTAGCATCAGTGTAAAAAATATCATTGTGAAGTCTTGATTAGTTCCAAAGATGTAATGAAGTTGGTAAATTTACGAATGGTGAGATGTTTGTCTCCACTTAAAATTTCTCTTTCAGATTCAAGTGGCAGGTATTTTTTTTAATTTTTATTTTGAGCATATTACCAACCTTTTACATGCAAATAAAACGTAATCTTGTTTGGAAGCTACAGGTTTTGCAACGCTGGCTGCATTTCCTTATGGCTCAAAAAGTGCAGATCCTCAGTTGTTTATGTCACATTTAAATCTCACCACTTAGAACGAGCTTGTCATAAACCGGTGGCCATAGCTACACATCACACTATCTCATTGGCTCTCATTGCCTGTCATATCACGCCCCGCGATATGTGGCGTTGTCACCAAAGCCAAATAAGGCTCTTAATTTCGCTCCAAAATGACGTATGGCCAGTTTTTGTTGATAGTTAATTCTAAGGCTATTAAATGCCACATTAGTATTTATCTTTGTAGCTAGCTCGTTAAACCTGATACTATTAAATGTGCTATTATCGCTGTGGCGTATCAAATCGCTTTTGGGAGGTATAGATGGAGATATCTACTGTTAATCAATGTAAACGACTCTGACCGTGTCAGATGTAAGATCTAAATTTTCCTGTCTATAACGCTACCATTCTATCCGTAGAAGTACGTAGCAGTTGTTGGCGCTGAAACAAAGGGATTATTTGAATTATTTCACTGAAAATGCCAGGGGCAGTTACTGGTGAAACATCTGACAAGAAAGAAGTACCAGACGACCCCGATATTATAGCCCCGAAGAGTTGTGTTCTTAATCAGCATGAAGATACTGGATCTGGCGATTTCATCGGAAATATACGTTTTGAGTTATGTGCAAATATACAGGATGGACCATTTAAGTTGAGACTGTACAATATCTCCAAAATCATGCGTTGTAGAAAGAAATGTCTTTAATAAAAGTTGCTTGGATTATAGGGTAAAGTAAATGCCATTAATCGTGTTTTGTTTGGAGGACGTTATGATAATCGTTTTAGGATCAATTTAATTTTTACTTTCTCTACTACGTATAGTAATTAGGGAAAGTATTGCATTGCACCCAAAAATTAGATACTGAGATTTCACGTAAATACATGTTTTGAGGCCCCCGAATACAAAAAAAAGCATTTTTAGAAAAAGGTCCGTGTGTGTGTCTGTGTGCGTACCTGTGAACAGCATAAATCAAAAACGAAAGGCCGGATAAATACCAAACTTGGTATTTAGATTTAGTATCTTTCAAAATGCACACGATGGTTTTCAAGAAAACCTCCACCTCAGACTACTCTTTACATGGAACATTTTTCGAAAATTTTGATTTTCTCAAAAATGGCTCTAACAAGTTTTATTAAAATAGCATATGTTTAAGATATTTTCATGCCAAACGAAATGTCTATCATGAATTTTCTGGGAATGTCTCAAAAAGTCCTCTTCATTCTGAATGACTTTGCATAGCTGGTAAACCGTAATAGATAGACAAAATTGTACTACACAAATATATATATATATATATATATATATATATATCGTTAAAACACCTAATTTATGTCATACACATTTATTTTCTTGTCGAGCGAACTCTTTACGAGATTCTCCTTGTTATTTGGTTGTATTCTTCAATGAATACTTTTTATCATATGGGAGTTCGTTATTTTTTTTTTTATAACCTGGATATTGCGGCGATCACCTCCTCATCCGTTGCTGTAGCTTACCTTGATGCTTCTCCCGTTGCTTCCAGAAGTTCTCAGCGTGTTGGTTCTCCAATTTATCCTCGGCTAGCTGCAGTAATTTTCCTTAAATTATATGGGAGCATGGACTTATCCTCGGTAAAGGAAAACGTAGATCTCGGGTGGTGATATAGGAAGACATAGACTTGCTTTGTTTATGAAAAGATGACACTGCCGTTTCTTTTTATTTAATTTAACACTCGTAGTATACAAAACTGGTACTGCCGCTGTAAAATACTGTCCACCGCTGTTAGACTATGGCGTGGATATGTCACGAAATATAACTATTCTTATTGTCGCTTTCAGAGTAGCGGATCTTAGGTGTGTTGCTAAAACTATTTTGATTCCCTGTTTTGGCGCGATATCTCACACATCCTGCAGCATCTCTCCCTGACCACACATTACGAAAACTCTCGAATAAAATGCAATACTAAGCTGACATGACAAATTTGACTTGATTCCCTTTTTGGCGCGATATCTCACACATCCTGCAGCATCTCTCCCTGACCACACATGACATAAACTGCCCCGAATTTTCCCCAAACAGATCCATTTATAGTCTCAGGCTCCTGAGGCTGCTTCCTTTCCTATTGGTCCATTTTTAGCGCGACTCGACGCGTCTAACTATTTCGAATAAACTTTCAGGGATCTCATTGGTCCAATTTTAATATAAATCGCGGCTTTTCCTACATTTACCGTTAAGGTTGTCTTTCTCACTCACTTGGTCACGGCGAATTATCAAATAATGGGACAAAAGCTCTACACCCTCGCTGTAGGAATAATAGCACAGCGACCGGAGAGAGGTAATAAAACTAGGTTTTCTGCCTTCGAAAGCACTATTCCTGTAGCTAAAACTTTCCCTCGTGGACAGTATTTTAACATAGCGCTTAAATTATTTACATTAAACCATTTATAACTCTACTAATATTAATAACCTAGATAGATACATAATGTCAAATCACCCTTCTTAAAATATACAAGCAGTATGAGAAAAAGATATTTACATAATACGATTTAACATCACTAAAAGTTAATTAATAAGTTATCTGTAATTATAGTTCTTGGGCTCGGCCTAGAGTTGCCGTTTCAAATTGCCCTGTTCTGGAAAAGAATAAATTTTTCAACACTTGATACAATTTTCTTTTACAGAATAATTCCTCTGATTATGGCCTTTGTTCGTTTGTTTTGTTGACAGAGACCCTTCGCTATACCTGCTCCTTCACAAGGGCTCTGACAAACCGGTGATGTTTATATTTGGGTCATTCACTCTACACTCTCCCTTTAAAAACAGGTTTCCGAGAGACATTCTTATACACAATACATTTCCCGCACACGAATAACTTGTGACGCATACAAATACTCTAATACCCAAATTAAGTTCTAAAATTAAATCTATTTACATACATGTTGGTACATAATAATTATTATGCATTTATTTATTTCCTTATGTCCTTATTTATCGGGTGTATTACCTTTACTATTTGTAGGGTTGCTACCTAATTCTGAGTAAAACTAACCTGATTGTTTTCATTACATTCTTCACCCTTCTCATTCTCTAAACATTTGTATGGTTTGAGCAACTGTTTATGATATCTCCCTAGGATCTTGGAATTCTTTATTTCTTGTAACTCAAATGTAAATCACCCTGTATGGACCTTTAAATAAATTTTCCCTTCTATGATACCTCTTTTTTTTTTTATAATTAATAAAACTAATTTATATGTTTAAAGAAAACTGTCAGCATATTGCTAGCATACCAACCAATTAATAATTTACAAATATTGCTAAATATCAAAAAAAAATATAATAAATATTCTGACAATAAAAGCTGTTTCAACCTTAAGACAAACTTATTCAAGCAGAAAGAAACTGAAACATATTAATGGCAAAGGTGTTTCTTGTTCTTCTTCACTATCACTAATGAGCATTTAATACTCAAGTCTCTTTAGTAATGCAAAAAAAAATGTTCTGCACAACTGCTTACGATAATTCATTAATTCACATGTGAAAGCTCTCCTTTCCAGGCACTGTAGAGTCAGGATCAATGATATTATGTCTTTCTTTTCTTTTTTTTTTTTTTTAATTTGAATGCTGGATTTTTTTTTTTATACCCATACTAATTCTCCAAGTTCGATCAACCCTTTCTTTCGCTTCCTTGTTTTAAATTCCTGCTTTCTTTTCTGCGCCTTTTTTAACATTCTTTCAAAAGCTTTCTTTAACGTCTCTTCTCCCGTTAGTGTTTTCGGCTCTTTAGTTTCTAGTATCTGTAGTAATTTCCCTTCAAGTGTTTCTATTAGCTTCCCCTTCATCAGCTCAACTAATTTCCCCTCTACATTCTTATCTTGTTCACTTAAGTTTCTTTCTAAGTCCTGACCCTGCTTACTTAATTTCCCTTCGAAATCCTTTTGTTCGCTCAGTTTTCTTTCTAAGTCCTTACTCTGCTCATTTACGATTCTTTCTAAGGTCCTACTCTGCTCATTTGATTTCCCTTCTACATTCTTATCTTGTTCCCTTACGATTCTTTCTAAGCCCTTACTCTGCTTATTTACGATTCTTTCTAAGTTCCTACTCTGCTCATTTGCGATTCTTTCTAAGTCCTTATTATGCTCATCTGATTTCCCTTCTAGATTCTTATCTGGTTCACTTACGATTCTTTCTAAGTCATTACTCTGCTTACTTACGACTCTTTCTAAGTCCTTATTATGCTCATTTGATTCACCTTCTACATTCTTATCTTGTCCACTTACGATTCTTTCTAAGCCCTTACTCTGCTTACTTACGATTCTTTCTACGTCCTTATTATGCCCATTTGATTCCCCTTCTAAATTCTTATCTAGTTGACTTCCGATTCTTTCTACGTTCTTACTATATTCACTTAAGATCTTACCCCGTTCATCTATTATGCTTTCTAACTTTTTACTATGTTCATTGAAGATCTTACCCCGTTCATCTATTATTGCGCTCAACTGTTGAAGCAATATTAGCAGCTGGTTTTGACCTGCGTCAATGACCTGCTTATTCGGTGATTGCCTTTCTAGCCTAACTTCTACTTCTGCTGCGCCCATATTTTCTCCATCTGTTGTTATGCTGACAATAGCCTCCCCATTCAATTCTTTCAAATCTTCCCTTGACCTACTCATGGTTCCGTTAGCAAGTTCTACCTCCCTAGTAATGACTTTACCCCCTCTCAATAGCATGTGTTCACCAAAACTGAGTCACTACTCTGCATGCCTTTTTGTTTGTTTTTGAATAAATGTTCTAACCTGTATTTTTTTTATGTTAACTGATGCGTTCCGGGTTCGAATCCTGGTGAAGTTCTAGAAGCGATGCTCTCAGCTGTTTTGTTGTCCCACGTAGGTAGACTAGAAGTTCGCGTTGTAATTTTGTTCTGCTGTGCCCCTTTCCTCTGAAGATTCTTCGTCTGTTCGTTGTTTCCTAGTCCTCCGTTTGTGTCGTTCTTCCCTTCGAGCTCCACGTTATGGCGCCAGTTTGCGGCGATCTTAACGTTTGTTAGCCCCACGTTTGGGAGCCAGTTTGCGGCGATCACCTCCTCATCCGTTGCTGTAGCTTACCTTGATGCTTCTCCCGTTGCTTCCAGAAGTTCTCAGCGTGTTGGTTCTCCAATTTATCCTCGGCTAGCTGCAGTAATTTTCCTTAAATTATATGGGAGCATGGACTTATCCTCGGTAAAGGAAAACGTAGATCTCGGGTGGTGATATAGGAAGACATAGACTTGCTTTGTTTATGAAAAGATGACACTGCCGTTTCTTTTTATTTAATTTAACACTCGTAGTATACAAAACTGGTACTGCCGCTGTAAAATACTGTCCACCGCTGTTAGACTATGGCGTGGATATGTCACGAAATATAACTATTCTTATTGTCGCTTTCAGAGTAGCGGATCTTAGGTGTGTTGCTAAAACTATTTTGATTCCCTGTTTTGGCGCGATATCTCACACATCCTGCAGCATCTCTCCCTGACCACACATTACGAAAACTCTCGAATAAAATGCAATACTAAGCTGACATGACAAATTTGACTTGATTCCCTTTTTGGCGCGATATCTCACACATCCTGCAGCATCTCTCCCTGACCACACATGACATAAACTGCCCCGAATTTTCCCCAAACAGATCCATTTATAGTCTCAGGCTCCTGAGGCTGCTTCCTTTCCTATTGGTCCATTTTTAGCGCGACTCGACGCGTCTAACTATTTCGAATAAACTTTCAGGGATCTCATTGGTCCAATTTTAATATAAATCGCGGCTTTTCCTACATTTACCGTTAAGGTTGTCTTTCTCACTCACTTGGTCACGGCGAATTATCAAATAATGGGACAAAAGCTCTACACCCTCGCTGTAGGAATAATAGCACAGCGACCGGAGAGAGGTAATAAAACTAGGTTTTCTGCCTTCGAAAGCACTATTCCTGTAGCTAAAACTTTCCCTCGTGGACAGTATTTTAACATAGCGCTTAAATTATTTACATTAAACCATTTATAACTCTACTAATATTAATAACCTAGATAGATACATAATGTCAAATCACCCTTCTTAAAATATACAAGCAGTATGAGAAAAAGATATTTACATAATACGATTTAACATCACTAAAAGTTAATTAATAAGTTATCTGTAATTATAGTTCTTGGGCTCGGCCTAGAGTTGCCGTTTCAATATGCAAAGAGAATGGAATGCTCTACATAGCAACCAGCCCTTAAAAGATTCGACTATCGCTTAAAGCCTACCATATTCCCCTTGCACCTACAAGAAAATTAGCAATAAGATAGTTTCTGCAAATGTTTATCTCGATTAGTATACTCTGTACAAGAGTACAGAAAGTCATGTGAGTGTAACACAACATATTTTTTAATGGGAACCTACAATTAGTATCAAATTAAATTGACCCAAAAATGACCACCACAACGTCCTGCAAATAAAACATGACTAATGGCGTTTACTTTCTCCCATAATATCAAGCAAATTTTATTCAGGACATTTCTTTCTACAACGCTTAGTTTTGCAGATGTTGTACAGTCTCAACTTCAATGGTCAACCCTGTATATTATATCATATTGAGTTGAGTCCGAAATCGAACACAAGTGATTGAAGAGCGTAATCCAAACACCACACTTAATGCTGGCCACCTTTTAGTATGCCAAAGATTTTCAGGACTTTCCCCAACACTATACACCACTTTCCATGGAAATACAATGAACCTCTGTTATCCGATAAACGTTTTACCGAAATAGCGTTTAAACGAAACGACCCGAAAAAATACATATTACTTTCTCTACTACGTATAGTAAGTAGGGAAAGAATTGTATTCCACCCAAAAATTCGATACCGAGATTTCATCGGAAATACATGTTTTGAGACCCCCTGAATCCAAAAAAAAACATTTATGGAAACATATCCGTGTGTGTGTCTATGTGTCTGTGAACAGCATAACTCAGAAACGAACAGTCGGATAAACACCAAACTTGGTATTTAGGTTCAGTATCTTCCAGAGATGCGACACGAAGGTTTCAAGAAAATCCCCCACCCCAGATTACCCTTTACATGGAACATTTTACGAAAATTTTAATTTTCTCAAAAATGGCTCTAACGATTTTGATTAAAATATCATTTTAATATATCATATTTTCATGACAAATGAAATGTATATCTCGAATTTTCTGGGATGTCTCCAAAAATGTTCTTTGTGAATGACTTTTGCATAACTGGTAAACCATAAGAGATAGACAAAATTTTACTACCCAAAAAATGTAGATCGCGTTAAAATACACAATTTATGTCATATATTTTTTTGTTGTTGAGTGAACCATTTTCGAGATATTGTTTGTTATTCCCTTAAATTTTCCAATACTTATACTTTTTCTCAAATGGGAATTCGTTATTCACTTTTTTTGTCCTGATAATGGAAAGAGAATGGAATACTCCACATAGCAAGCAGCTCTTAAAATATTTGACTATCGCTTAAAGCCTACCAATTCCCCTTGCATCTACAACAAAATTAGCAATAAGATTGACATCTTGATATCTCGATTAACATGAAGCATATGGAGAATAAGCGTTTGTAAAAATAGTTTGTACAAGAGTAGAGAAAGTCATGTGAGTGTAACACACATTTTTTAGTAAAACGAATTGAAGAAATATCGTTTCTTAAGCTGTGTTAGGAATGATAAAGGAATGCGTTGAATCTGACCTCGACTGATTCCATCCGTTCCCTATTGAGAGTTGTTTAGGCTCTTTCGTTAATGGCAGGCTGGCTCTTTCTTTTGCCAGCTGTCAGTCATTTATGTCACAGTCACAGCGGCGGACTGTCAGCTTAAGTATTCGCGGTGGGGAACATGGTATTGTGGACAGCGAGATACAGAACATTCCGGCACTTTTTCATGGAAGGGATTTCCCATTTGCCGTCAAGTACCTAAACCAATGAGAAGGAAGTGTATCTACATTTCTTTTGTAAAAATCCTTGCCAAGTAAAATCTCACACACTCTTTCATTGATTGTAATGCGCCAGTAATGTCCGTGCAGTGTATATGTATTGTCTTCATTTATTTTCACCTAAAACTTAAAAAAAAAAACGTTTCTTAACGCCTAACATTGCCATTTTAATTTTTATCCGAAATTTTGGTTATCTGAAATGTTTCAAAATAACTCTTAACGATGTTGATTAAAACATGTTAGCGATATTGGAATGATGAATTTTCTGTAAATAGTATTTGAAGTCCTCTTCCTTCTCACCAAGTTTAATGTGACTATGATGTAGTGCCTTGCGAGGTGGAGAATGAGTATATTCAGGAACTGTACAAGTCCTTTTAAGATATAAGCACAATTTATGTCATATCAAATGTTGTGGCATTAACCCCTTCTTAAACGTTCACTGTTTGAATTTTTTTCACATTCCAAAAGTTACCTACACGTTGAAATGTTAAGTGGTGCTTCTTTACGATGCACCTAGTAGGTGGAGACAGTATTGCACTCCATCTAAAAATTACATGTCAAAATTTCACCAAAAATACTTATTCAGACTGCCTGTATAAAAAAGCATTTAAAAAAGAAAAGAATCGTGCCCATGCGTGTGTGTGTGTGTGTGTGTGTGTGTGTGTGTGTGTGTGTGTGTGTGTGTGTGTGTGGGAGCAAGGATTTTCGATAAATAGAAAACTTGGTATTTAAGTTCATTATGTTTCAAAGACGCGACACGAACATTTTCAAGAAAATTCCTCCATCCCAAACTACTCTTTATATTGGTAAATGTTAGATACTTTTTATTTTCTCAAAAATGCATCTAACAATTTTGATTAAAATACCATGCATGTATCATACTAAGATGAAAAATAAAATGTGTATCTTTAACCCTTTGAGAATAACTGTTAAGTCCTGTTCATTCAGAAGGAATTTTGTGTAATTCTGTAAACCATAAGAGAGAGACAGAAGCGAACTGCAGAAAATATGCACATCTATTTAAAACACAATTTATTTCAAATAACGCTTTTGTGGTAACAGCCATTTCCGAGATAATAATTGGTTTAAAATTTTCAATACTCTGTCATTTATAAAAGTGCTGTCGCTATTCAACAGTTTCTTGCGAGGCGTGTATAAGAGTATGGAATTACAAGGCCGGTATACAACGACCGGTTTTTAAGCATTGGTTATACTTTATACATTAATTAAATTACTGTACTGCATATTATGTTGGACATGCACGTAGTCATGTTTCCTATGCTCATTGCAGGACCAACACAGCTGAAGGGATGTTGGTGTTGGAATACGGAAAATAACTCAACGAACAAATTCAATTTGACGTATTGGTTTAGAGACGAAAAACATGAAATTCAGGATAATATGAAACAATACTAGATTATGATACAAGGGATAAAAGTAGGGCTTTATTTTGCGAGGGCCAGTTTCGTAACCCTGCGTGCAAAATAAGATCACTTTTAACACGTGTAGTATATACTATTTTTTTAGACGCGCACGAATTTGTAAAATATCAATACTATTACATTGATTCCTGAAATTAACGTACATCACGTTTAAAACGCGGCTCTTGAAACAAGAGGAATGACGTTAACAAATCTTATGTGTTACACTCACATGACTTTCTCTACTCTTGTACAAACTATTTATACAAACGCTTATTCTCCATCTACTTCATGTTAATCGAGCTAAACATTTGCAGACTCTATCTTATTGCTAATTTTCTTGTAGATGTAGGGGCAATATAGAAATACAATAGCATTTTAAGCATAGACATTACTCTTAATAGCTGGTTGCTATGTGCAGCACCATTCTATTTGCCACAGATTAATACTCTTTGCATATCCAAGACAAAAAAAATGAATAACGAATTCCCATTTGAGAAAATAAGTATTGAAAAATTTAAGGGAATATCAAGCAATATCTCTAAAATGGTTCACTCAACAAAAACAATGTATATGACATAAATTGTGTATTTTAACGCAATCTACATTTTTTGTGTAGTAAAATTTTGTCCATCTCTTATGGTTTACCAGTTATGTAAAAGTCATTCACAATGAAGAATACTTTTGGAGACATTCAAGAAAATTCAAGATATACATTTTATTTGTCATGAAAATATGTTAAACATATGATATTTTAATCAAAATCGTTGGAACCATTTTTTAGAAAATTAAAATTTTCGAAAAATGTTCCATGTAAAGGGTGATCTGGGGTAGGGGGAATTTTCTTGAAAACCTTCGTGTGGCATCTCTGGAAGATACTGAATCTAAATACCAAGTTTGGTGTTTATCCGACTGTTCGTTTTTGAGTTATGCTGTTCACAGACACACACACGGACATGTTTCCAAAAATGCCTTTTTCTGGATTCAGGGGGTATCAAAACATATATATTTCCTTTGAAATCTCGGTATCGAATTTTTGGGTGGAATATACTACTTCCCCTACTTACTATACCTAGTAGAGAAAGTAAAAAGCGAGATTTCAGATGTTTTGATGTTTGGTTGAACAGTCATTTTCAGTGAAATTATTTTTGTTTGTTTTGCCTTACACCAGCCAATGAAGCTATTAAATGTTATATCATATTGCTCTCTGGATTTTTTGGGTAAGTACTTTTAGTCTTATTGTTTCTGCTGCTTCTGTAATTTCATCTGGCCCTTGCATTTCTGTTTCTTCTGATTTCATAATTTCCGCCATGTAATCTAATGTAGGTTAGATAAATAAGTAACGCTTTATATCAAAGAAGGCTGCCATTATAACGTATAAGGTAACTCTACTACAACGAATTGCGATAAATTGAAGCATCACGATTTGTATTGTGAACAGATAATGCGAGTGCCATGAGAAATTACGAGGGCAGATGTATAAGTCTGACTTTGACGAGATATAGCGTTCTAATCACAGGTTTCTTGTTTGCACTCAAGTCTTACGTCTATTCTGGGTATAATCGCAGAAATTCGTCATTGTGTCTTCGAACATTGTTGAGAGCGTCTAAAATAAGCAGATATGTGTTACTTCGTAGAAAATGAAGAAAAGCGAATTTCGTGTTCTGATAAAGCACTATTTTTTGCGGGGTAAGACGGTGAAGGAAACGGAAGAAAAACTGAACAAGTATTATGGGGACTGCTCCATCACAAGTGGTTCACAGAATTTCGATGTGGCCGTTCGAACACAAGAGATGCCATGCCCACAGGACGGTCGGTTGAGGTCACAACAGAAGAAATGGTGAACAAAGTTCTCGATATTGTGTTGGAAGACCGCCGAGTGAATTGGATATGAGAAAGCTGTCAGCAAGATGGGTGCCGCGACTACTCACAGTTGAGAACAAGTGGAATCGTGTGACCATTTCACGGGGAAGTTTGAATATGTTCCAGCGAACCCAAATGAATTTTTACGACGTTATATCACGGTTGGTGAAACTAGGATCCATTACTATCTATTTACCTGAAACCAAGCGACAATCAATGCAGTGGATTTCCTTCGGGATCCTGCCCCAAAGAAAACGAAAACCATTCCGTCGTCAGGAAAACTCATGGCAGCTGTCTTTTGGGATCAGTTTCACAAGGAATTCTTAAAGAAACCACCCCATTTGGTGAAGAAAAGGGTTCTCTTTCATCAGGATAATGCACCCTCACACAAGTCAGCCATTGCCATCGCAAAATTTGTGGAATTGGGCTACGAAATTAAATTGAGTTTTCTTTACGGATGCTCTTTAACTGCTGTGGTCCTTAGCGTCCCATTCTATATTGGGCGCGAAAGGCCAGTAGTTTTGCTCAGAGGCCTCTTTATCAGGCTTGAGGTTCTTTTACACCCGAAAAAATCCATCGCCCTCCGCCGGGTTTGAACCCGCAACCTCGGAACTAGAGGCTAGCATGGTAACCGCTACACCACGGAGGACGACATTGGGCTACGACCTGCTACTTCACCCACCATATTCTCCAGATTTGGCTCCGAGCGACTTCTTCCTCTTCGCAAACCTGAAAAATTGGGAAGAAATTCACGTCCAGTGAACACATCATGGTAGATACAGCCTCATATTTTGTAGATTTCGAAAAATCATATTTTTTGGGTTAAAATAATTGAAGAAACGTTGGACAAAGTGTATTGAATTGAAAGAAGACTAAGTTGAGAAATAAAATTGATTTTTTGGAAACATTTGTTACTTTCTTTAAAAAGTCACTGACTTATCAATCCGCCCTCGTCATCGTGTAAAAAAGACATAATAAAAAGTAAAACCTAATCAAACCAAGTAACGTTATTAAACTAGTGCAAATACCAAGGGTAATTGTCATGTGATTGGACTTGAAAACAAAGTTTATTACACTGAAGATTGTTGCACTAGTGCGATACTCTAAAGCTTATAACTCATGTGCACTATGTTAGAAGTTTTACTTTTGAGGCACAATGTCCAAAAAGGCTAGTTTTTCGCCTATCGTGTATTTTGATGTACTTCCCGTACGTGCTTACATGTTAGAAGGTTGAACTTCCTGCATCATTGCTGGTGTTTTGCCCATTTCGTCGCACGAGTGCATGAACTATATTAAATCCTCAAACTTTTGATATATTTATTATTACATTTACGGAATATAATCATCTTTGATAGTTGAATTTTGGCATTTAAATCTTACCCGCATATTTACTTCCTTTATATGTGTTAATATTTACTTAGGATTTAATTCATGCACGAGCTAAGTACTCGCATGAGCTGCAAGGTTTTATATTAAGGGCAACAACAGGCACAGGTAGTCGATAGTCATTTCGCCACCAAGTTCACTAACAATGTTTAACAGTTAATAGTAATTAATTTTATTTTCGCACAAGTACTATTTCTATTCTTCACTATCGCCGAAAATAATAGCATGCATTATATACTGTGATTATGAAGAACTGACACATTTATTTCTTTAATTATTATGTTCGAAATTCACTCATTGTCCCAGTTTTAGCACAAAATTAAGCAGAATCTTCCAGAGTTTCGATTGCCTTTCACTAGATGCACAAATGTTCATGTTTTATTCGTAATTGTTAGTTTTATTGTCGGCAACTATTTTTGAGATTTTGTTTTAGTCAACGTGAAAATGGAGTACACATTAAATGAACGACTCTTCCTTGTAAAGCAATACTGGATTACGAATTCAATTACAGCTACTTAAAGGGCACACCAGAGAGAATTTGGTGTTCGGAATTCTCCCCAAAGGAACGCAATACTGGGACTGGTAAACAAATTGGAAAGAACTGGATCCCTGGTGAGTGAAAAAGGCAAAACTCGTTCATCTAGGCTTCCCACGGTTGTTGACGTAAGAGCACGATTGGATTAGTCACTCAAAAAAATAATTAAGACGTTTGTCGCAGGAGACAGGGTACAGCTTCTCAATGTGTCAGAGAGCTGGGGAAAGTGCAGGCCTAAAACCGTATAGGATTACGGTTGTCCATCAGTTACAGGAACCAGATAAGGATAGACGACTGAATTATTGTCGTTGGTTTCAGGCGTTCATTGTGCAAACTCCTGCCATATTGTCCACCACATGGTTCAAAGATGAAGATGGTTCCATTTATCCAGCTATGTGAACTCAAGCAACTCACGCTATTGAGTCAGTGAAAATCCACATGTTATTCATGAAGCACCTATGCATTCGGTTAAAATCGGAGTTTGGTGCGCAAAATCCGCACAGAGAATAGTGGGACCAATTTTGTTTTAAAACAATATGAACACTGCGGAGTACCGACGGATTTTCATGGAGTTTGCTGAGCAACTAGACGATGTAGAGCTGAGTCAAGGATATTTTCAGCAGGACGGCGCTACATGCCATACATCAAATGAATCCATGGCACTAATTGCAAGTTTCTTTGATGACCGGATAATTTCCAAGAACCTGTGGCCACCGAGATCTCCAGATTTGACATCGCCGGACTTCTTTCTATGGGATTACTTAAAAGACAGGGTTTATGCCACACGTCCCCAGACATCGGACGATCTGAAGCACAACATTACACAGGAGATTCAAGCTATTGGCAACAGAGATCTCCCACGAGTGACCAATAACATGGAACGACGTGTTGAGTTGTGCCTTATGCAGAATGGAGGACATTTTCAACACTTGCTATAGAGGTAAATAATATCCCAAAATACCCCTGCATTTCAGGTATAATAAGTTGTCGCTAGCATAACTCGTTTTGAAACAATTACAGAAATAAATGTGTCAGTTCTTCATAAATCATCCTGTACAATTAACATGCGTTAAGTGCATTATTGGAGAATCTCTGAAATGGAAAGTACTTGACTTCGTCTCGCGTTTTCAAACTTTTCCTCGTTTTCCACACTTGTATCGCGTTATACTACTTACTATTGTAGCAACGTACTACTTTACGTTTTGGTTTTGTTATTTATAACCAATGAGGAATGCGGCAAATAGTATACAATGGATAAAATCATATGATATGTCCATATGAATCAATCAAGTCATTGGTGGGATTTGCAGTTATTTCACTAATGGTTCTTTTGCATAAGCAGGCTTTTTATCATCTTTTGACTTCAACTATTGTCTCTATTTAATCGTTTTCAGTCTCTGACATCACTTATTAAAATATATTTTGAATTTTATGGACCACGTAGAAACCAAATCTTTTCGAAACATCTACAGTTCCTGTCATATATTTAACAGACTGCCACAACGGATTTTTTGTATTAAAGATAGCTTTAAATGTAATTTGAAAGCTGGATGTGCATTGCTCGTTCGTTGTACTTGTCTCTCATTGACAGAGGGCTTAAAATACACGGCAAGACAGCTCACCGGAAAGAAAGCTACTACAGAAGTGTAATTCGCGTCATATAGTAATAAATAATTGCAATAAAGAGTAGTATACAAAGAGAAAGATACAAAAGGTGCCACTGTAAATAAATTATAGGCCTTTTCCGCCCTTTTATCATTGGAAATAATGTGCAGGAAGAAGAACAATTATTATTATTTTCTCTTTAGTTACTCACTTGGACAGCGGACAGGGGTCAGCCCAGATAGGTATGTAGGTACCTCCCTCCCTCCCAAAAAGAGACATAGAAAGTTGCTTTACCTGAGGCTTTTAGCACAGCAACATTGTACCGTTTTCATTTTCTTTCTTTGGACATTCAGCATTGTTTTACAGGCAGAAACCTGTGTTCTGAATCTTTAGAGTATGCTAGCAATGCTTATTTAATAAATGAAACCTAAAAGCTCACCCTTATGACATTCTAATATGTTAGTGCGTGTACTAATGCAGAGTTAACGAATTTAATTACGTGAAACGTATCACTTTCGTGTGACGTAACACTGTTGTGGGATCCTTTGGCAAGGGATACGGAGGGAAAGAAAATACAGATTTTGTGCCTTACAAGCAGTTAGGTAAAAGTACAACATACATTAACTTCTCCCCTTAGGTCATTTCCTCCGGTGACCATTAGTTATTTTCCAGATTGAGATGTATGGAGCGAGGTAATAATTTCTGTTTTGTTGAAACGACTTTTCATTGTTATGTTTAAACAGAGACCGACTCATGTCTGGAAGTTTGTAATTATCCAACTTCTCGTGGACCTTTTCCTACAAATGTTTCATAATATTTATTCAAAACGTGTATTTTTGGTGAAATCTTGGAACCTAATTATTGGGGAGAGGGGGGCAGGTTGGCTACAGGGCCAAGTTGGCACATGGCTCTTATTTCGGCCCTTAGTCAACACATTGCAGTAGAATGCAGACATACTGTTCCTCGTTTCCAAATACACGTCCCACGAAAGCGACAATCCTTTGTGACAAGTTGTCGTGGAAGGAAGCCATGAAATTGTTTTTCCCGCGAGGTTAGTGAATATTCACTTCATGGGGAAATTTTTTTTCCTGGGTACATATCCAATATTAAATGGCTTCTAAATGTTTTGTTTGAAAGTGCTTTTAAATAGCTTTATTCGTTGGTGTTTTAAGTATTTTAATTCCTTATTCTTGATTGGTATACAGAGCTTCCATTAAAACAAGTCGACAAGGGGCAAATGGCACAACAAAAACGGGGCGGATTGGCACAGTGATAGCAACAGGCGTTTGTGTGTTTAAATGATTTTCGATTAATTTGAGTCGAGTATTTCATTTTATTATTGCCATTTTAGTGTTTAAATTAGCTTTGGACGTTATATCTTACTATAAGGACCTGTTGATGTGTTTGAAAAACGTTACCCTGTGTTACATGTTTTTACTATGATGAATCTGTAATTATATATCTGAAGTGTTCTTAATAACTTTATCATGATATTTGTTTTTAATAAATTATTTAAAACGCATATTTTCCATTTAAATAACACGTAGCCAACTTACCCTACATGCTGTGCCAACCTACCTCCCGGTGGGTGTGTTAACTCACTACGCAATGGTTTGAAAAGTTGAAAAATTTAACTTTAAGTGGCTGTAAAATAATGATTAAATTATTAATAGATACTGTTAAAGAAATTTATAGTACTGTACCATATCAGGATTAGCTGAAATGTTGCTATAATAAAAATAAAAAAATAAAAGTTATAATTTTTGTCAATTTGCCCTCGACTCCCTTACTTCCTCTACTTATCTAAGTAGTAGGGAGAAAAACTAGGTAATTATCATATAGATTTTTATTTTATAGCTTTCTATCGGGTTGCTTATGTTAATTAAAGAAAAAAAATCTGATGTGTTACACTCACATGACTTTCTCTACTCTTGAACAAACTATTTTTACAAACGCTTATTCTCCTCTACTTCATGTTAATCGAGATAAACATTTGCAGACTCTATCTTATTGCTAATTTTCTTGTAGATGTAAGGGGAATATATATTTACAAGGGCAATATAGAAATACAGTAGCCTTTAAGCATATACATATCTCTTAATAGCTGGTTGCTAGGTGCAGCACCATTCTCTTTGCCACAGATTAATACTCTTTGCATATCCAAGACAAAAAAATGAATAACGAATTCCCATTTGAGAAAATAAGTATTGAAAAATTTAAGGGAATAACAAGCAATATATCGAAAATGGTTCACCCAACAACAAAAATGTATATGACATAAATTGTGTATTTTAACGCGATCTACATTTTGTGTGTAGTAAAAGTTTGTCTATCTCTTATGGTTTACCAGTTATGCAAAAGTCGTTCACAATGAAGAATACTTTTGGAGACATTCCCAGAAAATTCGAGATATACATTTCATTTGTCATGAAAATATCTTAAACATATAATATTTTAATCAAAGTCGTTAGAGCCATTTTTGAGAAAATTAAAATTTTCGAAAAATGTTCCATGTAAAGGGTAATCTGGGGTGGAGGGATTTTCTTAAAAACCTTCGTGTCGCATCTCTGGAAGATACTGAAACTAAATGCCAAGTTTGGTGTTTATCCGACTGTTCATTTCTGAGTTATGCTGTTCACAGAACCACACACGGACATGTTTCCAAAAATGCTTTTTTTTTTATTCAGGGGTTCTCAAAACATATAGTTACGGTGAAATCTCGGTATTGAATTTTTATGTGGAATACAATACTTCCCCTGCTTACTATACGTAGTAGAGAAAGTAAAAATACTGTGGTATCAATAACACTGATTATATTCAAACAGTCTTGTGTATTATTTGCTACATACATATACGAGGGCAGTCCCTGAAGTGCCCAACCTGATGTATAGATAGTGGTTGTTTCAAACAAATGACCGTGGTAGAAAGTACCAACCTTATAAAGCTTAAGTCTGAAGTTTGATGATGCTACATCGTTTACTAATTGTTTAGCAGCCATCAATAGTGAACGCTCTCAGAAAATTTGTAAACATGGATAAAAGTGGTCATCGTTGTGTGCTACATTAATTTCATTTGAAAGGTTTTAGTCCAACTAATATTAAAGCTGAGCTAGATTCTACTCTGGGGGAGTCTGCTCCTTCGTTTACAACAGTAAAATATTGGGTGGCAGAGTTTATGCGAGGACGTACGAGCTGCCAAGACGAACATCGCAGTGGTCAACCAAATGAGGTGACCACGCCAGAAATTGTGAAGAAAATACACAAAATGGTATTGGATGACCGTCGACTGAAATTGTGCGAGCTAGCAACATCGTAGGCATTTAAAAAGTGCTGTACCTCTCACACTAACTGAAAATTTAGACATGAGAAAGCTATGCGCAAGATGGGTGCCGCGTTTACTCACAATGGAACAAAAGCAGCGTCGTGAGGATGTTTTAGGCGAGTGTTTGGGGGTATTTCGCTGCAATAAAGCCGAGTTTTTGTGTCGACTCATAACCATGGATGAAACATGGGTCTATCACTTCACACCTGAGACGAAGGAACAGTCACAACAGTGGATTCAAAGGGAGAATTGGCTCCAACGAAGGTGAGACTGTTCCATTTGCAGGCAAGGTCATGGCGCCATATTTTTGGAATTTGTGTGGAATATTTTTCATTGATTGTCTTCAAAAAGGAAAAGCAATCTATGGGGAGTATTATGCAAACTTATTTCAGTATTTGAATGATGAAATCAAGCAAAACGGCCGGATTTAATGAAAAAGGAGCTTTTGTTTCTTCAAGACGATGCACTAGTTCACACATCCATTATCGCCATGGCTAAAATCAATGACTTAAAGTTCGAATTGCTTCCTCATTCCCCTATTCGCCAGATTTAGCCCGCTCTGATTAGTTTCCATGTTTAAAGTTGGAGAAATGGCTTGGTGGTAAAAGATTTGCCAACAATGAAGAGGTAGAGGTGATGGCTATTTTGCAGAACTGGACGGTTCTCACTATAAACAGGATATCGAAGCTATTGAACATTGCTGGGAAAAGTGTATCGAGCTGAAAGGAGACTATGTAGAGAAATAAAGATTTTTTTTCCTAAAATTTTTGCTTCCTTTGTTAGGTCGGGTACCTCTGGGAGAGCCCTCGTTCGTATTTACTGTAAAAGATGGGAAGTACTAAATTTTGAATGTTTATAGAAACCGGTACTGCATGCATTTGTAAATCCGCCACTGCTAATGCATATCTCATAATTCACTATCAATCTCGTGAGGTGCAAACACTCGTATATCGTAACTCGAAGATAGTAACTAGACAATAAAGTTGTTAATCGTGTGCCTGGGCAATAACAGTGCTGCGGCACGAAACAATACAGCAGTACCAGAGAAAGTTGTGACTGACTGGACATTACAGTGGTAATAATGGACCAGTGTGGAAGATAAATTGGTCCATTTCAAGGAGAAACCGTGGTGCTGCTGCTTCCAGTTGTATCCTTCCGCACTAGGTCTTCGACCTCCCTCTTCATGCACTGCAAAAAGTGATGTAACGGTCTTGTTACTTTGCCAAACATTTGAAATGCACTTTCGTCGGGTAATCAAGTAACACCTTCTAGAACTGGTCTTAAATTAATAGTACTTGTGTAATTCCGCTAAGATAAACGTTTTTGTTTACACCTATGGTTTGCAAGCCATAAACAGATGTGTGTACATTATTTTTATTAAACATTTAACAAAGTTGCATAATATTCCACCTAAAAATTTGATACCGAGATTTCACCGGAATTACATGTTTTGAGGTGCCCTGAATTCAAATAAGATATATTTAGAAACCTGTGTCGGAAAAGTTGGATAAATACCAAACTTGGTATTTGAGTTTAGTAACTTTCAAGAATGCGACAAGAGATTTTCAAGAAAATTCCCCCACCCCACACTACTATATACATGGAATATTTTTTAAAACTTTAGATTTTCTCAAAAATGGCTCTAACGATTTTGATTAAAATATCATATGTTTAAGATAATTTCATAGCAAATTAAATGTATATCTTGAATTTTCTGGAAATATCCCCAAAATTCCTCTTCATTCTGAGTGACTTTCGGATAACTGGTAAACCGCAAGATATAGACAAAATTTTACTACACAAAAAATGTAGTTCTCGTCAAAACACATACATTAGTCATATACAGTTTTTTTTGTCGAATGAACCATTTCCGAGATATTCCTTGTTATTTGTTTGAATTTTTCAACACTTATACTTTTTCTCAAATGGGATTTAGTTCTTCGTTTTTTACTTTCTCTACTACATATAGTAAGTAGGGGAAGTATTGTATTCCACCCAAAAAGTAAAAATGTATAAAGACAACATGAAAGGCAGCATTTCTTAAAGAAGAATAACATTGTAGACGATAACCCAGTTGACTCTGGCTGTTAAATACGATCAATTATCAATTTGGTACAGATATCCTCTCTAAACTTCTGTCAAATTCATCCGATATTACACCTGAGCCATGGAAGACGAGCATTTTTAATCAGCTTGGGAACGGTTCTAGAAAATCCTGCACAGTGCATGGACATCCTTCATGGCAATTTAGACTAACAAGCAAGCTGCATTATTCCACTTTCTACTGCATTTTTCACAACACACAATGAAATGTTATACTTCTGCAGAGGCATGTTTATGTAAAAGAGTAAAGGTCCATTACATTGTTTGACATCGGATGTATGCAGTAGTCGTCTGTTTTGTTACTATTGATAGCAAGTTTCTAATACACCTTTATAGTGACACACGAGAGACATATTTCTCTTGCAGTTTAGGATTATCTTTATCTGCATATATTTTCTGATAGAAAGCATTGAGTTAGTAAAATTTAATTTTCTTGAATCGGGTGAAATAACCGAAAAACTACGTTCAATGTAGGCTCAGAATATTTGAATACGTCATTCATCTTTAAACATTTTCATATCTCATTAAAACTGTTACATTAAACTATTTTCTTTTGGAATAGAAAGTTTATCCCAGAAACGATGCATAGAGTTACTTGGTTATTATGATTTTAATTTATAAATCAAGTTACATAAAAACTGCTCAAAATATTCTTCTTGAATTTTATTGACTGTTTCCCAACCTTTCATTTTATTCTCCTTTAAGTTTAACTCGTGGACGCAGCGGGTCACGCTGTTTCTGATTTAAATTTTTTGTTTACGGGGGGGGGGTGGAGGAAAGGTCTTTATCTGGTGAGCTTATGTCCGAACTGCAAGCTGGGCGAAGGAGTGTTTCCAATAATCGGTCAAAACAGTGTTGTACCGGCTCGCTGACATCAGTATATCATTCTCTTGTTAAAATATAATTCGAATTCGCTACAATTATAGCCAATCTCTACACGAATCATCCTTAAGTCTTTTAAAACACTGACAACGATGGACTATACGGATGGTATTCTCGAGCGTGATGGCTGCGTGTGACTCGCATTCGGTAGGTCAAGGGTTTGCTTCCAGTCGGACCGGTCATTCTCACCAGGAATTTTCCGTGGTTTCTCCTGGTCGATAGCCGAATCCTGCAGTGGTTTCCCTTCTACCGCGAATTTCCTTCCCATCATTTCCTATCATCTGTTTCAGGTTTGAAGGAACAGACGACGGCGTTCGATGTGTTGCGGCTTGGCAATGTACGTGCGCTTTGGGAAGGTTTCTCCCTAGCGTCGATTGGACTGCTGACAGATCGGTCTTCTGGAGCGGTATCCCTGGGCTTTAAGGGCCCACAGAGGGCTCGGGTTAGTGACCAGGGCTGACTGGCGTCGGATGCGTTATATCTGGAATCATTAGGGGGCCCGTCCATGCTTGTGCATATAATCGCTCGGATCTGGTAGCCCTTCGGGTCTCCCCCCCTCATCCCTCCCACCCAAGGGTCTTGTTAGAAGCACAAAGAACCATACTGGTCTAGTGCGGTGCTCTGCCCTAGTTCCCATGACTTTGATTTTATTTTAAAAATATTTGTATAGCGACCTACTCTAGAGTATACCACATACCTCTTTAAGTAAATAAATTTCTCTCGGCTTGCATTCTTTCAATTTTAATAAAATATTTTTCATTGCCTAACGTGACCTGAAGAATTTGGGTCGTCCACTTCTAGACCTTAGACCAGAGTTGCCATTAGAGGGGACACGAGGTTTACCCCATCCCCGTATTTTGTTCTTCGGTTTGCCTACCATCCAAGGAGTTCTATAATCTATTTGATTAGTACTATGTCGCCGTAAAGGCGACCACCCCCGAAACGCCAACTAACTTGGAGGAAAAAGGAAAAGGACGACGCCGAGTGTCACAAAATGACATGCATGTTGTAGACAAAGAGGTTTTTAAGTTAGATAACAGCCATACATCTGCATGGTGGCGGAACCAAAATGTGCAGTAATTCTAAGGTCCCTCTGGTGTATTTCCGCGCTCAAGCTGATAATCTCAACTGTTTAATATTATGCCAATCTATTTAAACTTTACTTTCGTTCTCTGTGTGTATATCTGTTAATCTTGAGATTAACTAGATAGATTGTTTGTTGCTTTTACGATTCTAGAAAACTTTTTTGGAGGAAGGTAGTTTCTATAAATTTCAGTTATCCGTGCATACAATATTCAGTTGTACCAGGACTGCTGTTACTTTTTTGGTAATTGAATTCAGGTTAACGTATGCTTGCTATCACGATAATTTATTTCAAAGCCGTGGTCTAGAAATAATTATGTAATGTCAACAAGCATGAGTATGAAAACTCAATTAAATTGCCTAAGAATAATTAAGATAATTACAAGGCGAGAACGATGCCATTTTCTGTACTTCTCGTATAACCAGTTAATCACGAAAGTAATTTCATTCGGCTCAAAACTCTGCAAATTGATTGCATATCACCACTTTATTTCTTTTTACTTTCTCTACTACGTATAGTAAGTAGGGGAAGTATTGAGACCTCCTGAATCCAAAAAAAGCATTTTTGAAAACATGTCCGTGTGCGTGTCTGCCTGTGAACAGCATAACTCAGAAACGAACAGTCGGATAAACACCAAACTTGGTATTTAGGTTCAGTATCTTCCGGAGATGCGACACGAAGGTTTACAAAGAAATCCCCCCACCCCAGATTACCCTTTACATGGAACATTTTTTTAAAATTTTAATTTTCTCAAAAACGGCTCTAACGATTTTTATTAAAATGTCATATATTTAAGATATTTTCATGAAAAATGAAATGTATATCTCTATTTTTTGGGAATGTATCCAAAAGTATTCTTCATTGTGAACGGCTTTTTCATAACTGGTAAACCATAAGAGATAGACAAAATTTTACTACACAAAAAATGTAGATCGCGTTAAAATACACAATTTATGTCAAATACATTTTTTATCGAGTGAACCATTTTCGAGATATTGCTTGTTATTCCCTTAAATTTTCCTTATACTTTTTGTCAAATTCGTTATTCATTTTTTTTGTCTTGGTAATGCAAAGAGAATGGAATACGCCACATAGCAACCTGCTCTTAAAATATTTGACTATCGCTTTAATACTACCATATTCCCCTTGCATCTACAAGAAAATTAGCAATAAGATTGACATCTCGATTAAGATGAAGCATATGTAGAATAAGCTTTTGTAAAAATAGTTTGTACAAGAGTAGAGAAAGTCATGTGAGTGTAACATCAGATTTTTTCAGTTGCATCAACTGCCAATAGTGAAGACGAAAATGCATGAGAATAGGCTTCCTAGATTCCTAGTCGAATCGAAGAAGATATTATAGGAATAAAAAATGAACGTAGGGAAAAAAAAGTATTAGTTATTAGATTTTGAGCACCATGCTTTAAAACTATCGATTAAGTTCGATTCTGTTTGTCGAATAAAGCATCAATGAGACCGTACTTTTACTGAAGGGCGCATGTAATTATTGAAGGGAGTGAAGCTGCCGTAATAAATGCCAAGAAAAAGCCAAATTGGAATAAGAAGAACCATTGCGATAAATGCAAGAAACAAGGGAAGACGAAACAACTGCATTGCTATAGCCATAATTGTAAACACTGACAAGTCGATCGCACTAAGGGATCTATATTCCGACCCAAAAACATATTACTAAATCTTTGCGCTTGGCTTGTTCATATTCCTGTTTAACATACCGCAAGCTGAATGTGTTTACATTAACCCAGATTGAAAGTGGTAGATCTGACAACGCTGCATTCATCTACACCGCCGTATTGTATGTTATGCACACGTTCAATTGTTTGTCTTCGATTCCAAAGCCTCGTGCACACGGCCGTGACCCTGTATTTCGCCGCAAGGACGCTCACGTCACGGTCTCCTGGATACTGAAACAAACCGCTCGCCGTAATAAATCGTCGTTAGGCGGTCATGGGCCACAGGAAGAGAATTTTTTTCTTACTTTCCTTTCTCTTTGTTTAGTGAACTCGTGCACTACATCTAGGGCATTCTCTTCACATTGACAAAAGCCCAGTTTCTCACAGAGCATTTTTATTTTGGTTAGAGAAGTTTGAAAGACTTTGTTGTGTTCACGTGATTCAGTAAATGCAAATGCGTTATCTCAGAGTCAGCTGGAGAGTGTACAGGTTTTCAAATTAAAATCCTTACTCTGTAATTTAATGGAGGTAAGATAACATATATTAAAGTGTGAACCCCTAAGTAATTAATTTCGTGCCTGAGTGTTTTGAACTCCTTTTAATTGCCCCGAGGAAAAGTCTTTAACCAAAAAATTTCACTTAGGTATCGTGTTCAAAACAATACAACCTAGCACTGTATTTTAAATTTCTATTTATAGGGCACCTTTTAAAACATGCGAAAATTTTCGAGCAATCCCTCCCAATATATATATAGTAAATAACAGTTTAATAACTTTTCGTTAATACCGAACTTTATATATCTGGCTAAACATAATTGACAAAAACTATCGCAAGAAATATGTACATCGTTTTAAAACACAATTTATGTAAAATATTTTTATAGAATTAACCATTTCCGGTTTTCTGTTTGGTTTTATGAGCCTATACTTAGTAATTTGGCGAGTTGTTTTATTAATAATTGAATAATCGCAATCTAATGTGCATAACAATGTTTGTGAGAATTTTGTAGGGAATTGATCGTATAAAAGTTATTAACGAGCGGGATGGCTCAGGCGGTAACGGTTGAGGCCGCATTCAGGAGGTCGTTGGTTCCACTCCCGTGGCCGACCTTCCTGGCCTAAAGGTTTCTTTCGGGGGTTTTCCCGCGTCGCCAGACGAACGCTGAGAAGGATTGTTGCATCCCCCGAATTTCCTGTCCCTTCATTTCATCTCCATTCTCGTTTCACTTCACGCTCCATCTGCTTGGTTCTTTCAGGGTTACAAATGTCGGCGGGAGGTCTCGGCAGGGGAAAAGGATACTCTGAGGAAGCTTTCGTCCTCCGGACTGCGAGCGGTCCCCGGATCCCGGTTCCCCCAGGGGATGTTTAAGACCACAGAGGAAGGGGGATTCGGCTGCACCCTGCCCTCTCCTGTTCCGGCCACCTTCTGTCTCTCTCACTTCATCCCTCCTTCCCGAGGGAGTCCCATCAGGGGCATAGGCACAAAAGATGTGCGTAGGTCGTAGTGCTAAGTCCCCCTATATTCCTTATTGAAAGTTAAGTTTTGGTGTTTCGCGCCTGCGTACTTTTACCGATGAAACCCTATGAAACTACTTGCAGTGATTTACTTAACTCAGCTATAGGTGCGCAGCGTGTCAGCCAGGGAGGAGATTAAGTATAAGCAAACCGATTTTTGCAAAGCACAGATTGCACTACGAATCTTTTAAAGCCATTAAGTATGGTAGAATGCAATTTTCATGTTCAAGGGCTGTTATGGAGTATATCTCGTAACTTTTTACAAGTTGTATACAATAAAAAAATAAAAATAGAATGAAACTCTTCTGACAAGTGAAGCTAGCAATGCCGAACTACGTAAATAAAAACATTTCCATATACACCTTTATCGTAGTTAGTGCGAAGCGGATAGAAAAATAGTTCCTAGTATTAAAAGTTTTGTTTTCTACAAGTACCATGAAATGGTAATAAGTGTAGCAAACCATGTGGCCTTTGCACATTGGATTTTAAACTTCCATTAATTGTTCTAGTATTCCTCATCATGTCTCGTTTTCAGAGTTATCGTAAGTAATGTAAGCGGTGATTTTGAAAGTACCGTTAAATTCGTCAGATTTGCATTCGTACATCACATTTTGTTAAGATTCTTTCACGAATAAAATAAAATTAACGAGATAAATAACACATATTATTGTCAAATGCAGTATTAACATTTATAGTTTTAAACAACATTTCTTTTGTTTAAAATACCACATAGAAGTTTTGTTATTCAAAACTTTTAAAAGTAAAGAGTTAATACCGACAGAAAGAAATCAACTAATAATTTATAAGCTTCCAAGAATGGTGTACAAGCTTGCCCTACCTTGTATAACCATCATCTAAAAGCAATTGAAGAAAAACGTTCTCTATACCGATTGCAGCTAAAGAAAGGAGGGTAGTATTTTTTTTTAAATCATACCTGCCTACTTTTACGGTTTACACGTAAAATGTAGGAGCGGAGGCGTTTTTACGACTTTACGGCAAAGGGTGCATTTTTACGGCTTTGTGGGCAGACTCAAAGTGTCACAGATTTTCACCACAGACATGACAAAGCATTAAATACTATTGCATTATATTGTAACTGAAGATTGCAGACTGAACGTACTGCGCTGATTGGTATACAGTGCTATGACAGGCCAGAGTTTGTATGTCTATTCTTTATCACGGTCTGGTCCCTCTTCACTGGCTGCAACAAAATGTATAGCGTGCGGATTTAAAATTTGCCTGCACAACTAGTGATCTCTAGTAACCAGCAGTAAATGGTCGTGAACATTCAGTAATGGATGACGGAACTGCAAAGTCAATTCCCACACGTGAAGGTGTTTTGTTATTTTGTTGTATTGTTATTTGCCCGATGTTTTTGGGCGCCAATTTGAAGATGTATCATTGTTGTTACATATGGAAAGTCAGTTTGAAGATGTATTATATTTCGACTGCTGGGGAGCCGAACCTGAGGTAGTTGCAACCGCACGTATGGTACCCGGTAGCCTTCGTCCCAAATTTAAAAATATTAACTTTGTAATTTCACTGTTTCTTTAAATATTATATTTATGTTTGCCGCGGCTGCGTCAGTATTTATTTGTTAGAGACATGTTTCTCTTTGCAGGGTTGTGGTGGGACTGAAGAATGCAGGCTTACACAGATTATAATTTTACTTCACTCCTTTTATTGATGCTTGACACTATTTAAATAACACTTCACTGATATATAGAGAGAGAGCTGTGAGAGTTTTTTTATTAATTACATGCACTTTTTAACACGTAAACTATTTTCGTCTCATACGAATACGTATTAACTTTCTCGAGGACGCATCTCACGTCAGGAACACTGTCTACACCAACGCGTCCAGTTATGAGCACTGTATACAAGCAACTGACTTGATTCCTTGCGCCTAAATTTGTAAATTTCTGTATTTCAAGTCTCTGATTGGCTAACCTTCAGTTAAATAAAGCTTTTTCTGGTTGTTGATTAGCTATTTTATAAACTGTCACAAAAATTACATTATTGCTTCCAAGAATTATAAGTAGTATTGTTAAACTTTCAAATTCATTATTGCCTCAAGGTTACCTCATTTTTACCTCATTGTTAGCAACTTTTAACCTATTATTCTCACAGCTTCTACATTATTAAATTACGTAATACATTCACATAACATTATTACACATGTATACAATAATATAAACATATATAATGTCTGCAATATACACTTTTTATATATTGATACATATACATATTGTTTTAAGGCGGGCTGTTAGTATATTTTATATTATATAATTTGACTGAAATCATTTAAATGTTAAAATGCTGCCTCACACGTAAATTGTTTATTTTATTACTGCGGGGCATATTTCCCATTGATGATGACTTCTTTGTATGTTTACCATGCGTTCTTGCCTCTTACGGCACCACAGGCGGTGTACACTTATGATGCATGAAATGGAATGATTATTAGGAAAGGACATTTGAGAAGAATCGTTCCAGTCTATCTCCTCGGCATTTGTAGAACTTATGAAGGCTCAGGAGAACCTGCAAATAGTTCAATTTATGAAAATGTGTTCGTTACGGTTCACCTATAACCAAATGAAGCGTTATAGCAGAGGGTTAAGAGACTATGTGCAGGCGCTGCAGTTCGTTTCCGGCTTCTAACACTGTGGAAAACAAACGCAGGAAATGCAAGAAGACAATTGTGAATGCTTTTAACAAATTCTATGAAAAGTCCCCACTAACCTTTAATCGACAATGAGTACAGTTGATCTTTGTTTAGCAATAATTGAACTTCTTTGTTAGTGATGCAGAATTGTTGCTCGGATAGCTTGGGTCGCGTTTGTTTTCTATTGTGTTTTAACCAATAATGCTAATCGTTATTTAACTTGTTGACTCACAGCAAAGGTTAAAGCAGAGGTGGTATACTGATATTAGTCATTAAATGAATGATTTTTAAAGCCTGAAGTTAACAACAGTTTCATCCAGCACCTTTAATCTGATGAAAGATTTATTTTAGAAGGAGTTGTATTGTATTTCAACTACCCGGTTTCCGGTAGCCTTCTCCCCAAGTGTACTCTCAGGTGGCCTTGCCCCAAGTTTAAAAAATATTATTACTGTTTCTTAAAATATTATATATTTTGCCTCGGCTACGTCAGTATTTCTTAGAGACACGTTTCTCTTGGGCAGGGTTGTGATGCGACAAGAATGTAGACTTACACAGATTATAATTTTTACTTCACTCCTTTTATTAATACTTGATACGATTTAAATAGCACTTCACTGATATAGAGAGCTGTGAGACTCTTTTTATTAATTAATTGCACTTTTTAACACGTAAACTTATTTTTCGTCTCACACGAATACGTATTAAATCTCTCGAGGACGCACAAGCAACGCATCCAGTTATGAGCACTGTCTGCAGGCAACTGAATTGATTTCAGCCGACTAAACTTGTAAATTTCTGTATTTTAAGTCTGATTGGCTATTCCTAATCCAGTAGAATACCTTCTTTTAACTAAAGTTTTTTCTGGTTGTTGATTGGCTATTTTATAAACTGTCACTAAAATTACATCATTGTTACTCCAAGAATCACAAATAGTAGATACTGTTAAACTTTCTTACTCATTATTGGCTCAAGGTTACCTCATTGTTAGCAACTTTTAACTTATTTCTCACAGCTCCTACATTATTAAATTACGTAATATATTCACACAACACTATTGAACATGTTTACAATAATATACAATGACTGTTACATTCATTTTAAAAATTATTACATACACATATTGCTCAAGGCGGGCTGTTATTGAGTTTACATGTTAAGTAATTAGAGTGAAATTATTTAAGTGTTAAAATACTGCCTGAAATCACAGATGCCGAAATGTTCAGGTACAACTTTTATTTGTGTAGTCCTAGTATTGTGTGTGTCAGAAGTTTAGGGTGTAAGGAAAAATATAGAAATAAGACATACAATGTTTAAAAGCTAATGATCCCCAAGCTGCATAATATACTGTATTCGCATTCTGTCTGAAGACCTCTTACGGATCTTAGTTCCCGTAATCTTTCACGTGGTGCTGCCACGTGCTCGGCGGAGTGATACATTTAAGTTTTGTTTACTTCTCCTTCCAGCTTATAGTGAAAAAGGATAAATGTTTGGAGGCTTTTCGGAAACATTCTTGTTAATTTCTCTGTTGGAAAGATTGTTGTTAATTTCATGCTTGATTATGTACTATTTGCACAAAGTAAGTGAAGAAGAACGTTGAAGAGTCATTATAGGTACTCCACCAACTGAAGTGATGACGTAAAGTGCTTCAGAAGGCGAGGATGAACTGGTGAAAGTAACGAGGAGGGTGAATCATTTTGTTCAGAGAGGTCACATTTCGAGGGTGCCATACACTTTCACAAAAAGCTTACATAACCGTATTGTAGACCAGACCGGCGCTAGTGGGCGGTAGATCATCCATATCTCTTGGAAAAGAGCCTCGCGGCGTTACCTTCACGTCAGGATTTCCCCCTTCCGCAATGCTATTTTCTTTGCATCATCAGGTCAACTGGACTGAACTTAACCTCTGCACAACACCTGGAAACTTACGTACTAACAGGTGTTTTTATTGTAGTGTATTCTCTCTAGGTAAACAGTAGCTCGAATGGGAAGTTCTTGATCTGAACTTCCTGGGGGTTCAGTGAACACACATTTTCCTGAGCATCGTGATAAACCATCAAAAGCATTTGAGTTATCTTTCTGTGGAGTTTAAAGTTTATCTCTGCTAGACTTTTGTGATAAATATAAATATCTATGAGAGAAAAAGTCTCACGACTTTCTCTTCCATTACCAGCTAAATTATATTGCCTGTAGTATTATACAATACGTACAAAAGTGGTACTTCCATCAAAGTTACGTTAGCAAATGTTTGTCTAAAATGGTTTCATATTAAGCATATTAAGTTATATAAATTGCAACTATACACACGTCACGTCTTCACATAAAAATTAATCCTTCCATTCACACTAAATTAAGCATTTTATTGGTTCTACAAATATCTTAAACATATGAAACTTTAATAAAAAGTTTAGGAAATTTAAAAAATAAATAAGCGACGAAATGTGGCAAAGGCGCATTTTATCCTAAATCTTCATGTCATTTTCACGGAATATTCCAAACTTAAATACCCACGAACACACACATTCACACACACACACACACACACACACACACACACACACACACACACACCCCTCACCTGGAGCTTTGTAATCTTTCTCTATCCCCCAAACACATATTTGTTATAGGCAGAGAAAGTATTGCATTCAATCCAAAAATTTGTTACGGACATTGTTTTAAGGTCCCCTAAATAAAAATATCTGATGTGTTACACTCACATGACTTTCTCTACTCTTGTACAAACTAATTTTACAAACTCTTATTCTCCATCTATTTCATATTGATCGAGATAAACATTTGCAGAAACAATCTTTTGACATGCAAAGAGAATTACATTTTACACATAGCGACCAGTTCTAAAAATATTTGGCTATCGCTTAAGGCGTACTATGTTCCCCTTGTTTTGTATTTGCAAGGGCAATATAGAAATACAGTAGCCTTTAAGCATATACATATCTCTTAATAGCTGGTTACTGGGTGCATCACCATTCTCTTTGCCACAGATTATTACTCTTTGCATATCCAAGACAAACAAAATCTGATGTGTTACACTCACATTGGTTTCTCTACTCTTGTACAAAGTATTGTTACAAACGCTTATTCTCCATATGCTTCATGTTAAACCAAATGTTAATCTTATTGCTAATTTTCTTGTAGATGCAAGGGGAATACGGTAAGTTTTAAGCGATAGTCAAATCTTTTAAGCGCTGGTTGCTATGTGGCGCATTCCATTCTCTTTGCATGTCCAGGACATAAAAAATGAATAACGAATTTGAGAAAAAGTATAAGTATTGGAAAATTTAAGGGAATGACAAGCAATATCTCGAAAATGGTTCACTCAACAGAAAAAATCTACATGACATAAATTATGTATTTTAACGCGATCTACATCTTTTGTGTAGTATCGAATTTTTGGGTGGAATACAATACTTCCCCTACTTACTATACGTAGTAGAGAAAGTAAAAAGGTTAGAAACGATCCGTGTATATGTATAAACAGCATAACTGAAAAAATCCTCATGTGATACATTCACATGACTTTCTCTACCCTACATCGTTTATTGGTAGGTATACAAACTAGTCTTACTAAAGCTTATTTTTATATGTACTTTATTTTAATCCAAATAAACCTTTGCAGAAATGGCTACATTACACATTCCCTTATAGATGCAAAGGGAACAGCGATAGTCACAGATTTAAGAACTGGACGCTATACTCTAGCCTTAAAATGCCATAGTGTTTCATTTGAATCGTCAGAAACTACTGAATATTAACAAGACTTTAAAAGAATGACTATTGAACAATTTGAACAATTAATAATGGATATCTCGGCAATGGCTGATGCAACAATAAACGTAATTTGAAATAAATTGTGTGTTTTAAGGAGGTTTGCATTTTTGTTTTCGTCTATCGCTTAACGTTTACAGGTTACACAAGATTATACAAACTCCTTCCGAATGAAGAGGACTACACAGGCTATTCTCAGAAAATTCAAGATATACATTTCATTTGTCATGTAAATGTATTTCACATGTGGTATTTTAATCAAAATCGTTACAGCCATTTTTTAGAAAATTAAAAGTTTCCAAAAATATTCCATGTAAAGTGTGGTTGGGGTGCGGAGATTTTGTTGAAAATCTTCGTGTCACATCTTTGGAAGATACTAAACTCAAATAAGTACCGAGTTTTGTATTTATCCGACATTTCGTTTTTGAGTTATGCCGTTCTAGATACAGACACACACACACACACACACACGGGCATGTTTCCAAAATGCTCTATTTGGATTCGGGGGCCTTAAAACAGGTATTTCCCGTGAAATCTTGGTATCGAAATTTTGGGTGGAATACAATACTTCCCCTACTTACTATACGTAGTAGAGAAAGTAAAACTATTTTGAGCGAGAGGTAAATGGGACGCCCTGTATACTGGGCGGATCAACAATGACTTATGAGTGCTGACAGCATTGTTGGCTATTTCGTGGTTGAACCATGATCAATGACATTATACTTGCGGAAAACAACATGTAAGTATGAAGTTGCATGACTTAGAGAAATCACATTTTTGAAAGGTTAAATGTGAGGCGTGTTAGAAGTTAGATAGGAAGCAGAGCGATGATGCACGTAACCTGGCGCCGAGCCGTGGTCTGGCTCCCTGCCACCCTGAACCAGGAAGACCATGACGTCGCAGCTTATAGAAACAGATTATCTACACAATTTCCATTTCTTTGGCATGCGGAGCAAAAACTGGACTGACTGTATATTGAAAACTTATTGTGTAACAGGCAACACATGACAAATTCTATCTGTGGCACTTGCTGCAGCCGTTCGCAGTTATATCCTGTTTATCCTATGCCACTATGTATTAAGCATAGATATTACCGTCATTTTTAAACTTCAAACTAATAATGCTACCTTTTTTTAACCTTTTCTGCTGCGTACTTACAACAAGTAGAGGAAGCACTATATTCCACACTAAAATTGGATGTCGAGATTTCACTGGAAATAAATTTTGTTGTTGTTGTTGAGGTGAACCATTTCCGAGACTTTTTTGTTATTTGCTTGAATGTTCTAATACTTACACTTTTTCTCAAATGGGAATTTGTTAATTTTCTGTTATGTCCTGGACAAGCAAAGGGAATGGAATCCTCCACATATCAACCAGCCCTTAAAAGACTTGACTATCACTTAATCATATTCCCCTTGCACCTACAAGAAAATTAGCAATAAGATTAACATCTCGATTAACATGAAGCATATGGAGAATAAGCGTTTGTAAAAATAGTTTGTACAAGAGTAGAGAAAGTCATGTGAGTGTAACATATTAGATTTTTATTTATTGTACCTCTGTGAACTTGTATGGTGAGTTTTATTTGTCCATCAAAAAAATCTGCTCGGAAAGGAGCAGCATTTTATAGGAAGAAAAATGTTGAAAATATCAATAACTGAAAAAATCGAGAACAGATTTGAATGCATAAGATCTACAAAGTTGGTAGGTCGAGTCCTCAATTTTCCCCCTTTCCTCTGCTGCTGCTTTTCTTCTGCAGAACTTCACTTCTTACTTTGCATGATGCGATTCAGATCGCCTTGTATCTAATGAAATTTTATTTGCTACATTTAAACATGCAATAAGGCGTTTAAAAATGGCACCCGAGAGCCAATTATGCGTTTGTTTTTAGATTCGAGAATGTTTAAAGTATTTTTTAGTATTAAAAACAAAAGAATTTTTTCGGCAATTTTCGTTTCTTGGAATTTTAGTTACAGGTATCCAACCTTCCTTCCAGGCTTTAGGCTTATGTGTTCATGGCTTTTAATTTCTTCTAATCTGTTGGTGTTGAGAATTCGCAGAAGTATCTGGAGAACTCCACAGCACAGCTCACTGGATCTAATGTGTGCAGACTGTGGTTCGAATCCCAACCATGAGTTCAAGTTGATTAAATTTTCCAGCGGTCACTTTGAAAGTGTAGACACAAGTTTTGCAGTACTTTAATGCTGGCGCTGCTGTCTGTGGCTCGCATTCGTGAGGTCGTGGGTTAAAACCAACCTAACGGCCAACTGACTGGGATTTTTCGAGGTTCTCCTCAGACACCAGTAAACACTGGACTGTATATTCAATATCACGACCAGTTCTGCTTACAGAGCAAAATAAATAATCGATTACATAGGAAGCTGAATACGCAACTAAGGTCATTTATCAACAAGTTGGTACAGATGATACAGAAATGTGACTAACAACTAAGGCATGTGTTAGACCTTAGGTGCCTAATGTGATAAGGTGGATGTGACAAGTTTTGCTTCCTTACTAATCACAATACCAAAGGGATGGCGAGGGGTAGCGTCGGATGCTCGCATTTGGGAGGTCCCGGGTTCGATTTCTGCTAAACCTGCCAGCCTGACATTTGGATGCTTTTTCTTGGTTTTACACAGTTTGCTTGAGGAATGATGGGATGTGTTATATACTATTACCACGAGTTCTCCTGTACCTCATTTATTTTCATTTCGTTTCCTTTCATGCTGCAAAGTAGCAGGGTTAGGCGGTGGACAGAGTTATGCGGTATATGCGGTGAATGAGAGAACTTTCTCCTTGACATGCAATCTTCTGTCCATTAGGGGACATCGAAAAAATAGCTGGGGATTCTCACTGGAAATATTAAGGACCCTATGTGTTGCCCCTGCCGCTATCGGGCCGCCCTTCGTATTCTCTCGCCTCGTCGAAGGTTTGTAGGCGCAATAAGTCTAGCCTTGGCCGCAGTGCTGAAATTCCCCTCCTATCCTAATTCATACTCCATACAGCCCACATTACACATCGCAAATATCTGCACATCGTGGGAATCTGTTAGATACGAGCTTAAAAGAGCATATAAATTCATCCTAATTGTAGGTTCTCATTTTAAAAAAAATTAAATTGACCCTAAAATGGCCGTCATAACCTCTCCAAACAAAACACAGCCAATGGCACTTACTTTCTCCCATAATATCAAGCAACTTTTATAAAGGACATTTCTTTCTACAAAGCTTAGATTTGGAGATATTGTACAGTCTCAACTTAATTGGTCCACCCCGTATACTTATGTGTGGGAGAGAGAGAGAGAGAGAGAGAGAGAGAGAGAGAGAGAGCAGATTTGCAGCGTTTACACCATCTAGATATCTAACTCTAGGATCATTGTTCTTAGACCTAGAGGATATTAAGAGGGCCAAACTCAAAGACATTGTACCCTTCTTAAGAAATTCGACCTGGAGCAGACTACGGTGTAATTTAAATAACATTGAGACTTCTGACACTTCTTGGAGGAGCAGTTTCCATGGCAACGTCCCTCCGTTATTGCTCTAGCCAGTAAGTGCCTCCACCCTCCTTTACCTTCGCCTACAAACTGAACTTTGCGGGGTAACACGTTGCCATGTTGGCGTGGTTTACTACTGCTCACTAGCCTGACGTGTCGTCCATCCATGGTCTAGGGCTAGCCTCTACTTCCTAAGGTCGTGGGTTAAAACCCGACGGAGGGCGATGGCTAAAAATCCTTAACATGGCTTAATTCGGAAGGGGAGTGGTTGCGTGTCATAGGTTTACGGCACGTAAAAGAGCTTCAAGCCTGATAAAGAGGCCTCTGAGAAAGATTCCCGGTCCTTCACGCCCAATATAGAATGGAACGCTAAGAACCAAGAAGTTAAAAAGCATCCATAAATAAAACTCAATTAATTATTTATCTAATAGCATTGCATCCCAGCGAGCTGTTTGCTGTTCGGCGCGCTGTTAAACAGCTAATACATGTTCTAACATAACTTGGCGACGCAGTTATTCCATTTCTCCGCTTAGAGTGAAATGTCACGAGTCTTAGTTTGTTTAAATGGCACTGTGGATTAATGTTTAAAGGCACCCCAAACTGGTCCCACCCACCTAGTGGCATATACCCAATGAGAATTTCCACTCCAGACTTAGGATATAAATTGCCAACAGCACAGAAATTATAAGCAATTATTTTCCTCACAAGGAAGCAGGATTCTTATAGTTTAATTTTTATGCACTCTGAAAGAAATTCCCTACTCTTCTAAATGCTGAGGGAATGTGTCAAAACCTATCCAAACATAAGCTTTTAATATACAAATTTATAGGATTTGCATTTTATTTTTCATAAACCTGTAGAGCTAAATAAAACCGTTGTTTTAAAAATTGTATACGTAAATATCCAAAATCTAAGAAATAAGTTTGAAGACCTACAAATCCTCTTACAACGAATCAATAAGCTGGATGTTATACTTATAATTTAGTAAGTAATTTTAATAGTAAGTAATTTATTGTGATACTACATGCACACATTCTTGATACAAACAGAATAATAATATCAACATAAACCATAAACAAACTTTACAATTTAATTATACATTTAACCTTCTTTCCTCTACAATGAGTTGTTGTACCTTCCACATACTTAGAGCTTTTAATATGCACTACTTCTTAAAATCAGACTTTTAATATTTCTATTTTATGTAAAACCAATGAATCCTCTGGCACATTCCTTGTTTATTATAAATATGTATGGGAGGATGAATGAATGAAATCGATGAAATGGCTTATAGTGACTTGACATTCGTTCCCTCCGGACAAGGGAAACTTCTTAACCAGCGCCTCACCCCAACCGAGGTTCGAACTCCGGTTCTGAAGAAATTAAATAGACACGGTATCACACAACAAGAGATGGGTAGGGAGATCATTGTTTCACTTTAAACATGCTGCTAAAAGCAGTCAACGAGATAAAACACACTCACTCCACGTCATAGTTTATTGATTCTACGCGGGCTAAAGTTTGGCATCGGTTGTTAGAAATTGGACGCAATTCAGACCTCAACAATAAATCTATGTAGCTTTCACTGAGACGCGGACGTTTTAAATTCTGCGTTTGTTACTTCTGTTTGCAAATTGTGTATTTTACTGCATTTCATTGCCAGTTTCTGTCCATTTTGGACCCACCATGTAGACTGCATACAAATGTGTAGAATGGTTGAACAGATAGGAGGTTATGAAGTTCTGAGAGCTAGAGAGTTCAGCTTTTAAAACACTTTATTGTCTAGCACATCTTTCGCCGAATAAGGCTCACATTCGTAAGGTCCAGGGTTCGACTCCAGTTGGATTGGTCGCCCTGACCTTGGTTTTTTTCGTGGTTTACCGAGGTCGGTAGGTGAATACTGGTGTGGTTTCTCTTCTGCCACCTGTCGTGATCATTTCCTTCCATTTATTTCAGCTTCGTATTTTTTAGGGTTGCAGGACCGGGCGACGGCGTTTTGTGCGTGACGGCGAAACGGTGGAGTTTGCGCTGAGTAAAGGATTTCTCACTTTCGCTTGAATGGCCGGCTGGTACCCTTTCTGGTGGTTCGTTCCCGGAACCCCAGGATTGATGGCGCAGGCAGCTGGAATCGTTAGAGACCCCATCTTTGCTAGCGCTCAACGTCGCCCCGAGCTGGACGCTCTTCGCGTCTCCCCTTCATCCCTTCCTCCTAGAAGTCCATAAGACACAATGCGCCTACTGAATGGCCTACGTGCGGTGCTAAAATCCAGTGGCTGTAGGCCCCTCTTTCGTATCACATGCACTTATAAATATCCAGCAATAAAGCTCCATAACTCACTGAATTTCGTAAAAGTTTATATATTTAACATATGCCAATACGTTTGAGAAAACCGATCGGTACACCAAGCCACGGTATCACCTAACAGATCCGTCACATTGTGACCAGGTAGTTAAAGCGACGTAATATAAACAGAGAAAAAATTCTGTTATGAGTTATGCTGTTCACAGATTGGCGCATGCGTGCAAACACACGCATAAACCACACAGACACATTTTTCAAAACATTCAGTTTTAGATTCAGGGAACCTCAAAACTCATATTTATGGTGAACTCTCCGTTCCGAATTTTTGGGTGGAATACAATACTTTCTCTACTTACTGTAAGTAAGTAATATAAGTGCTGAAACAAGGTTTTAAGAAAGCAGATGAAGGTAAAACATCTAATGTAAAAAATGTAAATCGGCTGTTATCATATACCTGAAAGTGATGTCTTACTCGTTTCTGAATTATAACATTAAAAGAACTCAAACCCCTTTTCTGCTGAAATAAATCACCGAAGTCTAAAATGTGCTCCGTGGTGTAGTGGTTACCAAGCTAGCCTCTAGTTCCCGAGTTTGCCTTCTGAGGGCGAGGATTTTTTCGGGCGCAAAAATCCTTAGCATAGCTTCCTTCGGAAGGGGAGTAAAGCCGATGGTCCCGTGTCATAGATTTACGGAACGTAAAAGAACCTCAAGCCTGATAAAGAGCCTCTGAGAAAAATTTCCGGTCTTTCACGGCCAATATAGAATGGGACGCTAAGAACCATAACAGTTAAAGAGCGTCCATAAATAAAACTCCATTTTTTAAGGTCTGAAATAGTATCATTCATCTTTTGTACCTCTTCCACTCGATATTAGTGTTATAAGCAGTTATCAAGAAACATCCACGTCTTTATATTGCGAGTAACAAATGATTACTGGAACACAAAGGTAACCCAATACCTAACCCGTGAAGATGAAAAAGAAGATGATAGTGATAAAATGTTCTGTATTATCTCGGAAATACAAGATGCCTACATTTGGCAGTGGTTTGTTTCCCTAAACTCATAAAAAGCATAAATTAACTTGACTAAAATTCTTACAGTACAAATCTAACCCAGATCCCGTGAAAAAAACTCTATTATACATTAAGGGATATAAACAGATGATTTTCCACGAGGTAAATAAGTGGAGCCTGAGGGGTTTATCCCGTGGGCAAAAAATGTACTGAGGGGAAAATATGTTCAGATCGAGTGGTATATATACTATTGTTTTCCGACCAGAACTAAATTGTTTATTTTATTTATTTTTATTGACTTACGCTGGAACTATTTCATTGAGATACTTTGGACTTATTGGCAAGGAATAAGGGCAATTATAACTAATATAATTTTCCGGGCTGTTATGCCGTGGTCTGCTGAAGAAAGATTTCCCAGACGTTTCGTCCACAACTGCGGTGGACATCTTCAGTGGCGCGGACGAAGTCTTCTCGGTGAAAGTATCGCAGCGTCTGATGCGTTGAGCCAGGAGCCAGGAGCAAGAACAGGTCGCCCGAGTTTACTCGGGCGGAAGGTTAATCGCCACGGTACCTATCCGTTTAGTTACGGATTTACCCGTGCGGTGATAAAGATTGGTCAAATAGCAAGCGTCTTTGTCGATGTATACATGATGATGGCGGTTGCTGGCCCCTTGTGTTGCTATTGGCTCGGGTCGGTGATACCGCCTGGGCGGACAAGCGACCAGACGGTGACCGAGCTCGATGCTGCTTAACTTGGCGGCCGCTTGCTGGACCGTCAGTTATGCAGTGCCATCTAGCGGGGGCCGATGGGAATGGGTATTTTGGTGTGAGGGTACCAAGGAAAGCAGTTGAGTGGTGCGGCTGAGTGGTCACCCAACCAGCCGTGGCCCGTCTCAATGCTGCTTAACTTGGGGTGCGTGCAGTCGATAGGATGAAGTGGCAGTTATGGGCCAAGGGCATCCTTGGGGAGGCGGTAGCTTCTTCGTCGCCTCGGTTGGCGTTGGTCATATTGGCCAAGCACATTAACCAGTCGGTTGGGATGAGGTGCAAGCTTTGTGTAAATTGTACGAGCTCTTTCTCGTACAACATCCACAATGTAGGGGAGTCCTGATTGGGAGTGAAGGATGTGTGACGGGAATCTGCGATCTGTGCCGTAGATCATCCGTAGTGCCCTGTTCTGCACGGTCTGGAGTCTGCGCATAGTGGACGGAGCCACCGAGCCCCAGACCTCGCAGCCGTACAGAATTAGTGGCGGAATAATCGCCCGATACAGACGCAGTTTAAGGTGTGTAGGCATTGTTGAGTGGAAGATGGGGTACAACTGCCGAAGGGCGGCGTGACCTAGGCTGGCCTTAGCCTTGACATGAGGAGTGAATGTGAGGCCGCGGTCGAGCAGAACCCCTAGGTATTTGGCGGATCGGACCCAAGGGATCCTTCTCCGCCTCAACCGCAGGGATCTCTCGGGCCGCCAGCCATGAACCTTAGCGAGCAGGAGAGCTGAGCTCTTCTGCGGGCTAATGGCCATTCTCCACTTTTCACTCCATCTGCCGATGGCCTGGAGCTGTCTCTGTAGTGGAGGGAAGCAGTAACGGACATTCTTGTTCTGTGCCAATATGAGGACGTCGTCGGCATATTGGCACGTAACAGTGCTGGGTTCCATGGGGAAGTCAGACATGTAGGCAGCGAAGAGTAACGGCGACAGTACACTGCCTTCCGGAACCCCGGCCGCTATGGGTCTGACTGAGGATAGCCGCCCCTCCACCCGCACCCTGAAAGTGCGATCCCGTAGGAAGCTGCCAATCAGGGTGAGGTAGGGGGGAGGGATGTTTGCTTCCTTGAGCTTGTACAATAGCCCCTGGTGCCACGTTGTGGAGAAGGCCTTTTCCACGTCTAACAGCACTGCCATGGTTTTGAAGTTTTCCTGGAAGCCCAGGGCAGCCTTCTCGGCCAATCGCAGTAGCTGCAGGGTCGTGGAATGTCCCCGACGAAAACCGAACTGATGATCCGGGAGGAGATGCCTATCCTCGAAAAGAGGTGTAAGGCGGGGGAGGAGCAATCGCTCAAAAACTTTTGAGACGATCGGGAGCAAGCTGATGGAGCGGTAGTTGGAAGGGAAAACCGGATCCTTGCCGGGCTTCAGAATGCAGACCACCCTCGCCTCCTTCCAACTAGTTGGAAAGTGACGGAGGTGTAGGCATGCATTATAAATCCGCGTCAAATGGATGACGGCCTTCTTGGGAAGGTGCTGCAGCATGGACGCCGTGACGCCGTCATGCCCAGGGGATTTGTTAGGGTTTAGGTTTTGGATTTGGGAGGCCATGATGCGTTGACCGTTAGTGCCGCTCTCTTTATAGTGTGGACGCTCTCTGCTGATTGGCCCGCTGGTATGAGGGGGCTGGCGCCGGCTGTGTTGTTGCTCTCTTCTGATTGGCTCGCAGTGTTTTTCGGTTTTGTATGACCTTTCTTGTTTTTGATGACTAGATGCCAGTTACTGTTGAGTTTCAATGCTTCTTCTTTCCTATTGAAATTATTGGGATGTTTGTAAATCTCTATTGCTTCGCGTTGTAGCCGGGTATGGTAATGTTTTATGGAGGAAAGAATGTTGGTGTCCTGAAATCTAATAATGTGTTCGCCCTCGGCTTCAATGGCATGTTCGGCGACTGCGGGCCAATCAGCAGAGAGCGTCCACACTATAAAGAAAGCGGCACTAACGGCCAACGCATCAGACGCTGCGATACTTTCACCGAGAAGACTTCGTCCGCGCCACTGAAGATGTCCACCGCAGTTGTGGACGAAACGTCTGGGAAATCTTTCTTCAGCAGACCACGGCATAACAGCCCGGAAAATTATATTAGTTATAATTGTGACACCGGCCGTGAAAGCCTACGTTCTTACAAGGAATAAGGGCCTTTGGAATGATTGAAAGCATATCGTAGCAACGTTGTTGTTTATATCGATTGCATTGTTTACATTGTGTATTTGAATGCAAAATCAATAATTTTGTAGAAATCCAAAAGATTATACGACAGAGCGTACACTCGTCTGTAAAAATAAAGAACAAACAAATGTATTCAGAAAATAAACGTCTTGTTGGTTTATCTTACGGAAATAATGAAGGAATACAATTCTTCTACTATATGGCCACAATGTTCTATGTTAAGAATTTGTTTAATGGTAAATGATAACATTGATATTAGCAAATATGGAAGACTTTTCCATTGTTAAAGAGGAATTCAATTGGATATCGTCAAACAAACAAAATCTAAAGTATTTTCGAGGGATGATGTTAACGTTAGATCGCTGTAAAGGATTTTTCCCTTGTTTATTTAATGTCGCTTTAAATACATGGTCATATCGCAACGGATCTGTTAGGATACACCTCGCGGCTCGTGTAGCGGACAGTAAGTAGTCTTCTAGAACTCATCCCTGTACCATACTATCTTACTCGTCGCCTCATTAGTGCTAGGCAACTATACCGCTGCTTCTGTGACGGATAGGTGATAGCTTCGACACGTGTACAAAGGTCTTGGTGCTAGGCAAGTATCTCTGCTTTTATTATCTGTGGATAGATGACAGAGCATTCGCTATTACCATCTATTTTCGTTTGTACTATTGTTTTAGACTTAAGGTGGCACTTTGGGTTCTGATATTAAACATCTAATCCGGTATTTGCCTTCGCGACTGATGGAAACTAGAAAATATCTCACGAAATTTGAGCCCGGGATCATCCGAATGCGTGTACAACATTTGTTTTTATTGTTAGCTAATATTTCACTCCTTTAGGGAAGGAGGGAATTTCTCTCCAAGCTTTAGTAACCTTGAAGCCGAATGTGGGAAAAACCAATAATTCCAATTACGGGAAACAAGTTTTGTTTAGGACAGAGATGCCTGCTGGAGCTGAGTCTCTCCCTGCTGTGAAGGTTGTTGCAAGTCCAGATTCTTGACGCTTGTTTCGAATTCCATCTCGTCTGAATTTCGTAATAATGCGTCTGGAATTGATTCACGACAATTGGCTCACCACCAAAACCGATTTACCAACAGCCTCGCGGCATCGCTTTCTCTGGGCAAATGGGCATTCTTATCTTCCTGACAGATCTATGAGAGGAATATGCATATGGAATAACGTTGACTGTTCGTTTCAACCAAACACGGTAAATATGATACTGAATGACATTAAAATCATAAGAGCTGCAAGGTTAAGAAGTGCTTTTTCTCAAATTTTTGCAGTATTAATTCTTTTGGAGAGTTTGAGTGTTGAATCCTAAACAACCACAACTTCTACTTCTCTATCAGCTACCTAAGGCAGTAGAGGAAGTATTTATTGTATTACACTCAAATATTCGATATTGAGATTTGGCCGGAAATGCATGGTTTGAAGTGCCACCCTTCCCAACGCCTGTTTAGAAAAAGGTCCGTGTGTGCGTATCTGTGAACAGCGTAGGATATCTGGTATTTAAGTTTGTTATTTTCGAAATTTGTGACACAAGCATTTTTTAAGAAAATCCTCTCTATACACAGAAAAACTTTCATTTTTTATTTCCTCAAAAAAGGCTTAGATTACCTCTGTGTTCTGGTGATAAGCATACTAGCCTTCAAACTCGGAGGTCACAGGTTCGATGTCCGGCTGGAAGGTAATAATTTTTCTTTTGCCAAGATTATACTCCACTCTCTTGGAAGTCGTCCTCTGTGATATAGTGGTTACCGTGCTAGTTCCCGAGATCGCGGTCTCAAACCCGGCGGAGAGCGATGGATTTTTTCGGTAGTAAAAATCCTTAGCATGGCTTCCTTGAAAGGGAAGTAAAGCCGGTGGTTCCGTGTCGTATAAGAACCTCAAGCCTGATAAAGAGGCCTCTGAGCAAAATTACGAGTCTTTTACGCCCAATAGAATGGGACGCTAAGGACTATAGTAGTTAAAGAGCGTCTATAAATAAAAAAAATTAATTAAAAAAACCCTCTTGGAAAATGAATCAGAGTGTGAATGTGTGCATTGTATGCAAATACCCAAAATAATGCTACCCAATTGTAAACCAGTGAACGTCATTACTGATGAGCAATTGCTCCAGAACTAAAGAGCCTCCAAATGGCCCGAGATGTTAAAGGCGATATAAAAATGGAACAGAAAAAAAATCTGATGTGTTATATTCACATAACTTTCTCTACCCTTTGTCTTTATTAGTGGATATATAAATTATTCTTACATAAGTTTATATTTCTATCTAATTCATTTTAATGAAGGCAAACCCTTGCAGAAATTGGTATATTACACATTTCGTTAGGGCATAAAGGGAACAGGGATAGTCAAATGTTTAAGACCTGGACGCTGTATGCTGCCTAAAATTCCATACTGTTTCTATGCAATCGCGAGAAACAATTGAAAAAATCTGATGTGTTACACTCACATGATTTTCTCTACTCTTGTACAAACTATTTATACAAACGCTTATTCTCCATCTACTTCATGTTAATCGAGATAAACATTTGCAGAGTCTATCTTATTGCTAATTTTCTTGTAGATGTAAGGAGAATGTATATTTACAAGGGCAATTTGGAAATACAGTAGCCTTTAAGCACATACATATCTCCTAATAGCTGGTTGCTAGGTGCAGCACCATTCCCTTTCCCACAAATTAATACTCTTTGATATCCAAGACAAAAAAATCTGATGTGTTACAATCACATGACTTTCTCTACTCTTGTACAAACTATTTCTACAAACGCTTATTCTCCATATGCTTCATGTTAATCGAGATATCGATATGTCAATCTTATTGCTAATTTTCTTGTAGGTGCAAGGGGAATATGGTAGGTTTTAAGCGATAGTCAAATATTTTAAGAGATGGTTGCTATGTGGAGTATTCCATTCTCTTTGCATGTCCAGGACATAAAAAAATGAATAACGAATTTGAGAAAAAGTATAAGTATTGGAAAATTTAAGGGAATAACAAGCAATATCTCGAAAACGGTTCACTCAACAAAAAATATGCATATAACATAAACTGTTATGTTACATTTTTTGTGTAGTAAAATTTTGTCTATCTCTTATGGTTTACCAGTTATGCAAAAGTCGTTCAGAATGAAGAACACTTTTGGAGACATTCCCAGAAAATTCGAGATATACATTTCATTTGTCATGAAAACATCTTAAACATATGATATTTTAATCAAAATCGTTAGAGCCATTTTTGAGAAAATTAAAATTTTCGAAAAATGTTCCATGTAAAGGGTATCCTGGGATGGGGGGATTTTCTTGAAAACCTTCGTGTCGCATCCTTGGAAAATACTGAACCTAAATACCAAGTTTGGTGTTTATCCGACTGTTCGTTTCTGAGTTATGCTGTTCACAGACACACAGACACACACACACACACACACACACACACACACACACACACACACACACACAGACACACACGGACATGTTTCCAAAAATGCTTTTTTTGGATTCAGGGAGTCTCAAAACATATATTTCCGGTGAAATCTCGGTATCGAATTTTTGGGTGGAATACAATACTTCCCCTACTTAATATACGTAGTAGAGAAAGTAAAAAGTATTGAACAAATCGAAGCATTAATAACGGATATCTTGGGAATAGCTGATGTGACAAGAAAGGTATTTGAAATAAATTGTGTGTTTTAAAGAGATGCACCTTTTACTTTCACTATTACGTATAGCAAGTAGGGGAAGTATTGTATTCCAACCAAAAATTCGTTACCGAGATTTCACCGGAAATACATGTTTTGAGCCCCCCTGAGTCCAAAAAAAGCATTTTAGGAAAAATGTCCGTGGTGTGTGTGTGTGTCTGTCTGTGAACAGCATAACTCAGAAACGAACAGTCGGATAAACACCAAACTTGGCATTTAGGTTCAGTATCTTCCAGAGATACGACACGAAGGTTTTCAAGAATATCCCTAATGCCAGATTACCCTTTACATGGAAAATGTTTCGAAACTTTTAATTTTCTCAATAATGGCTCTAACGATTTTGATTAAAATATCATATGTTTAAGATATTTTCATGACAAATGAAATGTATATCTCGAATTTTCTGGGAATGTCTCCAAAAATCTTCTTCATTGTGAACAACTTTTGCATAACTGGTAAACCATAAGAGATAGACAAACTTTTACTACACAAAAAATGTAGATCGCGTTAAAATACACAATTTATGTCATATACATTTTTTTTGTTGGGTAAACCATTTTCGAGATTTTGCTTGTTATTCCCTTAAATTTTCCAATACTTATATACTTTTTCTCAAATTCTTTATTCATTTTTTTTTGTTCTGGTAGTGCAAAGAGAATGGAATACTCCACATAGTAACCACCTCTTAAAATATTTGACTATCGCTTAAAGCCTACCAATTCCCCTTGCATCTACAAGAAAAGTAGCAATAAGATTAACATCTCGATTAACATGAAGCATATGGAGAATAATCGTTTGTAAAAATAGTTTGTAAAGGAATAGAGAAAGTGATGTGAGTGTAACACATCAGATTTTTTTTATTACGTTTTCGTCTATCGTTTAAAGTTTACTAGTTATACAAGATGGTACAAAATATCTTCTGACTGAAGCGGACTTCACAAGATATTCCCAGAAATTCAAGATATACATTTTATTTATCATGTAAATATCATTAATATATGATATTTTAGTCAAAACTGTTGAATCATTTTTAGAAGATAAAAAATTTCGAAAAATTTTCCAGTAAAAGGTAGTAGAGGGAGTAGAGGGATTCTCTTACCGTTTCCATACAATCGCGATGAACAACCGAATATCGAAAGGACTTTAAAGGAATGACAAAAGTATTGTAGAAACGAATATCCCGGAAATGGCTAATGGCACAAAAAGCATATTTGAAATAAATGGTGTGTTTTAAAGAGATCAACATTTTTATAGTACGTTTTAGTAGTAGTTACGTTGTATCGCTGCACGTTTACCAGTTATACAAGATTATACAAAATTCATTCCGAATGAACTGGGCTTCACAGGCTTTCCCAGAAAATTCAAGATATGTATACATTTTGTTTATAATGTAAATATCTTTAATTTGTGATATTTTATTCAAAATCGTTGGAGCCATTTTTGAGAAGATAAAATATTTTGAAAAATGTTCCATGTAAAGGGTAGTTTTGGGTGGGGGATTTTCTTTAAAACCTTAGAGTCGCACGTTTGGAAAGTATGAACTTAAATACCAAGTTTGGTGTTTATCCTAATTTTCGTTTTTGAGTTATGCTGTTCACAGACACACTGACATACAGACGGACACACACAAACGTACCTTTTTCTAAAAATGCTTTTTTTTTTATTCAGGGACCTGAAAATATGTATTTCCGGTGAAATCTCGGATTGTAATTTTTGGGTGGAATGCAATATTTTGTCTACCTACTACGTACGGCTCTTAACCATTTTGATTAACAAATAAATGCACGAGAAATAAAATTTTCCTACGTTTTGAATTCTGTGTGAATTACCTGTGCAACCCTCTTTATTTCATTCACTGTTGTATAACTTTGTATAACTTGTAAAATGCATGAAATAGGCAAAAGTTTGCTGCAGGAGAAATGAGGAGCTGATTAAAGTACACAACGTGCGTCAAGTAATTTTTTTCATGGTGTTGGTTGTTTCCATGTTTTTCCTTTTCCTCCTTCCCAAGTGTGAATTCATCTAATGGAAATACTTGCAAGTTTGCTATTCTTGTTTTTTTCTTTTTCTTTCCATCTCAAGAGCGTGTTACCACAGCTAAACACTGGAAAGCTCTTTCAGTTAGGTTTTACGTAACTAAGCACCTCTTGCTTAATTGGAAATCATTCCTGCGCAGAAGTATATGGTGTTGGAACGTAACCTCAGTGGATCAATTAGTTTTTATATGAATACTGTAATATGTAACGGCAGATGTGAATTTATTTACTAGGTGTTACAGGAATAGAAGATAACTTTACCCAGTGCTATCTAACTGGAAATAATAAATTTTATTAATACTATTATTTTTTGCAGAGTATCAGGTCCTAGTAGCAAAAATAGAGGATGACCTATAAGAAAATGTTATATGAGCACGAGGCGTGTTTTTAAAGTAAGTGCCGATATTTTTTTTTAAATAACACATTATTTTCCAAATACTTTATCATTCATTACCTTACACTACTTCTTCACCTAGTCACCGCCATTATTCAGACACTTGTAACGAGAAATCAGTTTTTGCATGACTTCTTCAGTGAATGATGCCACCTGTAATGAAAACCAATCTGAACTTTTTGTTTCACATCATCGTCGTTGAAATGTTTTGCATCAAGAAATTTTTTCAGAAAATCGCTTGGTGCCAAATCCGGACTCTAGGGATGGTGGTCGAATTGTTCCCAAACAAATGATGTGATCAGATCTTGAGTTTGGCTGTGGGTTGAGAAAGTTATTTTATTGTTTCAGCCCCACGTATGGAAGTCAATTTGAAGTAGTTATTATATCTTTACGTTATTTGCACCACGCTTTGGGCGCCAAATTTGAAGAAGTTTGTATTGAAGGAGTTGTATTATATTTCAATTGTTGGGGAGCCGAACTTGAAATTCGTTGCAATCGCACGTATGGTAAATAGTTTCCGGTAACTTTGGCCCCAAGTTTAAAGATATTAGCTTTGTAATTTGACTGTTTCTTTAGATATTATATATTTATGTTTGCCTCGACTGCGTCAGTATTATTGTTAGAGACATGGAAGTCTTGGCAGGATTGTGATACGACTAAGAATATAGGCTTACACAGATTTTAATTTTTAATTCACTCCTTTTTATTAATCCTTAACACAAATTAAATAGCACTTCAGTGATATAGAGAGCTGTGAGATTCTTTTTTGTTAATTAATTACACTTTTTACACGTAAACTTAATTTTCGTCTCACACGAATACGTATTAAATCTCTCGAGGACGCACAAGCAACGCATCCAGTAAGGAGCACTGTCTGCAGGCAACACTTATGGTTATGAGCACTGTTTGGAGGCAACTTGCTTGATTTCAACCGTCTAAACTTGTAAATTTCTGTATTTCAAGTCTCTGATTGTCTAATCCTACTCCAATAGAATACCTGCATTTAACTAAAGCTTTTTCTGGTTGTTGATAGGCTATTTTTATAAACTGTCACTAAAATTACATTATTGCTGCTCTAATAATGACTAGTATCATTTAAACTTCCTTACTCATTATTGCCTCAAGGTTACCTCATTGTTAGCAACTTTTAACTTATTTCTCACAGCTCCTACATTATTAAATTACGTAATGCATTCATATAACGTTATTGAACATGTTTACAATAATATAAGCATATGCAATGACTGTTATATACATTTTACAAATTATTACATACACATTTTGCTTCAGGGCGGGCTGTTATTGAATTTACATATTATATACTTTGGCTGAAATCGTTTAAGTGTTAAAAATACTGCCTCAGTGTCTAACCCATTTCCTCACCATTACATCACTTATTATTGTCTTCTCATAAACCTTATACAATTGGAGATGAATTCAAAAAACGCATTCAAAAAACGAATCACTGATCTGACTTTACAGTCGGTGGGTAATTCGATTATTTTGAATTTTTCGAAATCTTCTAACAACAGGAAAACACAAAGTGACGATCGCTCACAACTACGTCTGGCTTCGATGCTCAAAATCTCGACTGCGGCTGCAAGATATTAAAACGGTACCTTAAAACACGCCTCGTATTAGACTACTATAATATAGAAATTTCAAGTGAGAAAACAAATGTTATGACGATGGAAAAAAGTCAATAGAAGTGCCAAAATAGTAATAAACAACATATTTTTAGACCAGGTAAGCCACTTTAGATATCTGGATGTGAATACTCCATAAACAAGATGAACGAATACCTAGACAGTAATTTACACTGTTGGATATGAAGATATTTCTGGAAATCAACGAATAGTAAAATAAAGGTAACTACATAATGTTGTCAACTCCAAGAGTACAAGAGTATGTTTTGCTCGCCGTAGCTCAGTCGGTAGAGCACCTGCCTGTTGTGCTAGGGGTCCCGGGACCGATTCCTGTTGTGGGTGGAATTTTTCTCTAGCCAAGATTATTCCTTATACTCCCCAGAGCCTGGAAGTATGAATGAGAGTGTGAATGTGTGTATGATCTAATGATTAAAAACCAAAGTGTATGAGACCGAAAGACCCCCCCCCAAAAAAAAGAATACGTTTTGTTTACATCTGACACGCCAGAAACATGATTTACAACCAGAGACGGACTTAATGTTGATGCTTGTAGTGCAGTATAAAAGCCTTTCGACCCCTTATTCCTGTCTTCAAAATACTTACTTTGTTATTGCCTTTTTGCTCTAATATTTTCTGCATATTGTTTTTCCGCAATCAGTATACTTAGGGATAGCAAACGTATCCTCCTTTGTCCTTTCTGATGTCGGTATGATTACACTCCGCCTTCTAGAATATGCTTCTGATGCTCAACACCATGTTGGCGTAACATTTGAGAAAAGTTATTTTACGCGTTGTATCGTATTTCGACTGTTGGGGAGCCGAACTTGAAGTATGGTACAAAGTTCCGGTAGCCTTCGCCCCAAGTTTAAAAATATTAACTTTGTAATTTTTACTGTTTCTTTAAATATTATATTCATGTTTGCCTCGGCTGCGTCAGTATTATTGTTAGAGACACGTTTCTCTTTGCAGGATTGTGGTGCGACTGAAGAATTTAGCCTTACACAGATTATAATTTTTACTTCACTCCTTTTATTAATTCTTGACACAATTTAAATAACACTTCACTGATATAGAGAGCTGTGAGATTCTTTTATTAATTACTTGCACTTTGTAAACTATTTTCGTCTCACACGAATACGTATTAAATTTATCGAGGACACATCTCGCGTCTAATTAGTAACATTGTCTGCTAGCAACGCGTCCAGTTATGAGCACTGTCTACAAGCAACTGACTTGATTTCTTCCGCCTAAATTTGTAAATTTCTGTATTTCAAGTCTCTGATTGGTTATTCCTAACCCAATAGAATACTTTTATTTAACTTAAGTTTTTTTCTGGTTGTTGATTGGCTATTTTATAAAGTGTCTCAAAATTTACATTATTGTTGCTCCAATAATGACTAGTAGCAATATTAAACATTCTTACTCATTATTGTCTCTAAGTTATCTCATTGTTACCTCATTGTTAGCAACTTTTAACCTATTATTCTCACAGCTCCTACATTATTAAATTACGTAATTCATTCAGATAACATTATTGAACAAGTATACAATAATATAAACATATACAATGACTGTAATATAAACTTTTTATATATTGTTACATACACATATTGCTTTAAGGCGGGCTGTTATTATATTTTTTATTATATAATTTGACTAAAATCATTTAAGTATTAAAAACACTGCCTCAAATACTAGTCTTAGAACGCTAAATTACGGAAGTTGCCAAATCACCATGGCATTAAAATAATAATTTTATTTAATGCTTGTGCGATGTGCTGTTTTTGTCGCACTAAAATGTGTAAGTGGTACTAAAGTTTTTGACAAAGTGTGATAATTGAGTTAGAAAAAGGAATCTTTGAGCCCCCAGTTCTTTTAGAGTACTGCCGCCGTATCTTGTCAAGAAGATTGTAGTGGACTTGGCAGAATCTTATTACCAGATCCGAATTATGCACATTTTTACTTTCTCTAATACGTATAGTAAGTAGGGGAAGTATTGTACTCCACCCAAAAATTCAATACCGAGATTTCACCGGAAATATATGTTTTGAGACCCCCTGAATCCAAAAAAAGCATTTTTGGAAACATGTCCGTGTGTGTGCTTGTGTGTCTGTCTGTATGCCTGTCTGTGAACAGCATAACTCAGAAACGAACAGTCGAATAAACACCAAACTTGGTATTTAGGTTCACTATCCTCCAGAGATGCGACACGAAGATTTTCAAGAAAATCCCCCCACCCCAGGATACCCTTTACATGGAACATTTTTCGAAAATATTAATTTTCTTAAAAATGGCTATAACGATTTTGATTAAAATATCATATGTTTACGATATTTTCATGACAAATAAAATGTATATCTTGAATTTTCTGGGAATGTCTCCAAAAGTATTCTTCATTGTGAACGACTTTTGTATAACTGGTAAACCATAAGAGATAGACAAAATTTTACTACACAAAAAATGTAGATCGCGTTAAAATACACAATTTATGTCATATACATTTTTTTTGTTTAGTGAACCATTTTCGAGATATTTTTTTATTCCCTTAAATTTTTCAATACTTATTTTCTCAAATGGGAATTCGTTATTCATTTTTTTGTCTTGGATATGCAAAGAGTATTAATCTGTGGCAAAGGGAATGGTGCTGCACCTAGCAACCAGCTATTAAGAGATATGTGTGTGTGTTTAAAGGCTACTGTATTTCCATATTGCCCTTGTAAATATATATTCCCCTTACATCTACAAGAAAATTAGCAATAAGATAGAGTCTGCAAATGTTTATCTCGATTAACATGAAGTAGATGGAGAATAAGCGTTTGTAAAAATAGTTTGTACGAGAGTAGAGAAAGTCACGTGAGTGTAACACATCAGAGTTTTCTTTGAACATGTGTATAATTGACTACATTTTATTAACATTTGCAAAGTATGGCAAACAATGATTTACTTATATTAACGACCTATTAAAGAACCTAATGCAGTACTCCGGTCCGGAAACCACACTGCACCGCTGGCTCTCATATGGGCGAACTTCACAGAGGTACCACCATTGTAAATAGCCAAACTTTCATTGTTGGATGAATGTAACAATGTAACAAAAGCCTGGCAACGTTCGGCCTATTACTTGCAGAAATCTCAAGTGTTAATGATGTCACACAAGAGAACCGTGACTCAGCGAATTCTCTTAGTGACGTTCCCTAACCTCACTTTCTATCATGGTGATTGTTATGTAGCGCTGGGCCAGCAAGTGAAGGTTAGTTTGGTAAATATGGCAACTTGTGACCTCACGCATCTTTCTAGATAACATTCCTTATATAACAATGGCATTGTGTTCGAGCCCTGCCTCAAGCATTGCTATAAAAGTAAAGGTTGTCCCATAGTGAACGCAATTTTTACTTTCTCTACTACGTATAGTAAGTAGGGGAAGTATTCTATTCAACCCAACAATTCGATACCAAGATTTCACCGGAAATACATTTTTTGAGTCTGTCTGTGAACCGCATAACACAAAAACAAGTCGGATAAATACCAAACTTGGTATTTACGTTTAGTACCTTTCAAGGATGCGACACGAAGATTTTCAAGAAAATCCTTTCAATCCAGACTACCCTTTACATGGAACATTTTTCGAAAATTTTGATTTTTTTCAAAAATGACTATAACGATTTTGATTAAAATATCATGTGTTTAAGATATTTTTATGGCAAATGAAATGTGTGTCTTGAATTTCCTGGGAACGTTCCCCGAAAGTCTTTCATTCTGAATGACTTTCGCATAACTGGTAAACCGTAAGAGATACATAAAATTTGAGTACACAAAAATTAGATCTCGTTAAAACGCACAACTTATATCATATACATTTTTTGTCGAGTGACCCATTTCCGAAATATTCCTTGTTATTTGTTTGAATTTTCCATTGCTTATAATTTTTCTAAAATGGGAATTCGCTATACGTTTTCTTATGTCCTGGACATGCAAAGAGAATGGAATGCTCCACATAGCAACCAACTCTTAAAAGATTTGACTATCGCTTAAAGCTTACCGTATTCCCCTTGTATCTACAAGAAAATTAGCAATAAGATAGTTTCTGCAAATGTTTATCTCGATTAACATGAAGCATATGGAGAATAAGCGTTTGTAAAAATACTTTGTACAAGAGTAGAGAAAGACATGTGAGAGCAACACATCAGATTTTTAAATTGAACATCTCTGCCAGCTTGTTAGGTTATAGTTCCTCTACGAAAGGAAAATGGTACAAGCAGTTTAAGTATTTAATTAATAACGTTTGAACAAATCATATTTCAATCTACATCTGTGTCTAGTGATTAGCACGCTGGGCTTTAACACAGGGAATCTAGCTGAGATTCTTCCTAGGGCATTTTTTCTGTTAGTAACATCATGCTTCCCTAGGATACAGGATGGGAGCGTGAATACGTGTTTCGCTTTATAATAAAAAAATAATAAATTCATCGCTCACTTAGGCGTACGCAATACTACACTTTCATCAAAAGTTGAGAAAAGATTACTTTTTTTAACATTTTCGCAGAAAAAGCCCCAAGCATTGTAGAATCAGGATGAAATCGCGGTTTTGACATTTTTGGTCACGTAAATGCACAAAATTAAGGTTTAAATGGACTTGTGTAGCTTTGTGCAAATACCGCGTGAAATTTGGAAACCTGATTTTCTCAAAGGCTTGTATTTTTATCGCTTTTGCCATTTTAAAATCCTCCCCATTTAATACCTTCGTTTAATCTCTTTTTGATATTCAATAGGTGTTCTTTGAAGATTGATGAAGAGCTGTAAAGACACTTTCTTTCGGATCTAGAGTTTTTATAATTTAATTTTTGATTGTAAATAACTATTTGAGGAATAATAAAAAAAATTAAAAGTTTAAAGTTTTCATATTTTAGCTCGATTTTTATTTTTTGAAAATTAATTGTGTTACCTATAATTATGTTGAAAAATCTGCAATGAGTTTAAACTTGTGGAAGTTAACAATACACTAAAATAAATCAAGAACAGCAGCGACTGTTTTTATAGTCAAAACCGCTGAGACGATCATGTGTACTAGATGCTGCTGGAATTACAGGGTAAATCAAAAGCAACTAGCTGCTGGTATGGTTGCGAAGAAAATTTTGTTGGATATATGGTGCTGAAACACTTGTCTATGTCTGCACTATTTACCAATATATTTTACAAACTCAGCATAGAATATTAACAGAGAAAATCCTAAGTGATCCCTTTTAGAAGTAACTGAACAGGAGGAACGTATAGGAGAAGATATGTCAGAGGGAAGTATAATATGGAGAGGAATACCGCAGGGAAAATTCTTGTTCCCGCTTGTAGAAACTGGAAGAATTACCTCCGGAATAAAGGCAGGGTTATAAAGGGAATAAGACAATTGAAATAAATAAGATTTGCTGATGATATGTCACTGGTAGTAGAAGAGGACAATATTTCCAAGAAACATGGAGATAAACGACAATGTTAAGAGGTACGGGACAAAGATAAATGCAAAGTAGACAAAGATTATGGTTATCGGAAGGAAACCCGACACACTTGCTGATTCAAGATGAGGTAGTGGAGCAAATATTCAGATGAGACTAGTTTTTGGGTGAGGACCAGCCCGAGTGATCTTTCTCTTCTGCCTACCTTTAAAGTTCTTACCGCTTAAGATGGATTAAAAGTTGGGGTGCCGGTTGTATTTCAGGTATGATACCGTAATCATTGTCGGAAAGATATAAATAATTGCATAAAGAAACGATAATAAGATAAAGAAATAATTTCAATAAATAATTTCGGCGTAATAAGTGGTGTAATAAGTCTAGGTCGAAAGATATGTCCGGAGGAAAAGGTCATTAGCGAGTCATGTTAAACAAAGTCATTAGTAACAGCCGACTAGCGATTGCGTTCGTATAATAGTTCCTAGAATGCAGTTAAGATTGGGTTCAGTACGTTTGCAAAGTCGCGTAGGCAAGAATTCTGTAAATTAGAAAGGGTATGAAATTCTGAGATTCGGGGAGATTCCCATAGAAACAGCGTAGATGTGCATACTTAAAATTTTAAGATTGGTCCACAAGAGAAGGGTCGTTAGTAGGGGTATTAATATGTGGGCGGAGCTTAAGTTAAGAAAAGTTCGTGCATTCTAATCAGAGATACATTGGTGACACATTCACATTCGTGCTTACATTCGTGACTCTCCTGAGATTCTTGACTCAGAAATAGAATACGTTAGAAATCTTATTTAGCTGCTATTGGGAGGGATCTTTCCGAGCAACATTTCTGCGACAACTGATGCTTCGCTTAGTTATTGTTATAGAAGTAATTAATTCGTAAATTCGATAGTCGACGACTCTTCTCAACTGAACATTTTAGTCAACATTAAAATTTCTCAGCTAACTAAACTGGCGTTATCCTTTCAAAATACACTCACGCAACCTGAGATAAAGTACTCATAGCTATACCAATAGAGCAGCTGGTGCACGAGATAACGCAGAACGAGCCACGAGATGACATCGTAAAACTGTTCAACAGAGCAGTAACGTTAAATGTTATCTTAGTTAATGTAACCACGAGATAGTAATGGCACCAAGATTTCTTATAGTCTTGGTACCTTAGCTACAGTTTTCCAGGCTGAGGTTTATGCAATCCTAGCCAGTGTCATGGAAAGCATTAAAAGGAGATATGAGAATAGAAGTGTTCTTTTCCTCTCAGACAGTCAAGCTGCTCTTAAAGCACTTGAATCACCATCAATAAAATCAAAGTTCGTCTCAGAATGCCGGGAATCCTTAATGACACTGGCTGAACACAATAAGGTTCAACTTATGTGGGTGCCAGGACACATAGGTATACCAGGCAATGAGAAAGCAGATGAAGCAGCCAAGATTGGCAGTGAAATCCCATTTTTTGGTCCGGAGCCTGTACTGGGAGTGTCCTATAGACCAGTGAAACAGGCTATTAAGTGCTGGGCTGAGGCAGAACACAAGAACTACTGGAACTCCATTGAGGGTTGCAGACATTCCAAGTTGTTCATTACAGACCTGGATAACAGCCGGGCAAAATACTTGCGCGGCCTTAGTAGAAGAAGACTTGCATGGGCAACAGGATTCATTACAGGACAATGTGCCCTAAAGTTTAATCTATACAGAATGGGATTGTTTAACAACCCTATCTGTAGTAGATGTCTAGAAGGAGATGAGACTGTTACTCATCTGCTATGTGATTGCCCTGCTCTTGCGAATCAAAGAGCAAGTATTTTTGGCAATCACTTTCCAAAGATAGATGAACTATCGAAAGCCTCAGTTAGCAGTCTGGTTAAGTTCATATCGAGCAACAGACTACTTAACTGATGAAAGGGGGGATGCGCAATAGATCTTAAGGTCACAGTGCTTGGGCATAAAACCCACCCCTTCTCAAACTAGAACTAGAACCACGAGATAGCAGCACCAAATTTTAAGCAAAAGGTACAGATTCAAAGTTGTTGCACCGAGAATGGCTTCAGATAGGGAGAAAGTGAGAAAGCAGCATTTTTATATACCTTTATTATGCACATGTCCCATTACATTATGTAACATAATAATTTATCGTACTTTTACATTGTGTATTCAAAATCGTATGACTGCAATACAGGATGTAAATACGTATTGTCGCAGTTCTCATTGGCTTGTGTTATCTTATTTGTTGGGCGCTTATTGTTTAATTATTTTTTTATTTGGGTTCTTTGTCCTCCGGCTAGCTATTATAACTCATTCGAGCACGTGTCTCTAAGCAGGGCGTGTAAACGGAAAGCAGTTGTTGCTGATAAAAAAATCTGAATCTAGAATTTTATTGCCGGCACACTTAATTAATAATTGACATATTTAATCTTTATACACGTCTGACTGAAACTGTGATATTTCCGAATGTAACTACAGTCGTTTTAGTTGCCGCGCACCAATTACTTCGCGTACTTTACATTTTTGTAACTAACTCTGCGACGTGCACCTCGTGTGAGATTCTTCAGAACTGTGCAACACTTCCTTATGGCTCGAGAATATATACTCCTTCACCTCGAATTGCGTAAACATTATAATATAGCTCCTATTAGTTACCAAATTGCGCCCACTTTAACGTCTCTTTTGGTCAGCCAATCACTACTACTAACATATATGCTCTAGGGAAGATATTCCCTCCATTTCTAAAAAAAAAAAAGGCACGCTACCCTGACGTCATTTGTTTATCTCTTCTTAGTGATAAACAACTCACCCCGTCGGTTTATTGTTACCCACTTCTATTGTCAGTTTCAGTTATGCCGTGTAAACTTATTTCCTAACAATACTTATGGCTAACAAACATCTAAAATCCTGTACATACAATAACATTAATTTGCACTACAATCACTCTGGCATTCACAGCATGTTATGATATAAAATATTGCCTCAGTATACTATTCTAAAAGAGTCTTCCGGGCTGATTTGCGTGGTCTGCTGGGGTAATTGGATCCAGACGTTTCGTCCGGTAGACATCATCGGTGGCTGGTCGAAGTCTTCTTGGTGAAGGTACAGTTGTACCAGTCAGACACAACTGTACCTTCACCAAGAAGACTTCGACCACGCCACCGATGATGTCCACCGCAGTAGTGGACGAAACGTCTGGATCCAATTACTCCAGCAGACCACGGCAAATCAGCCCGGAGACTCTTTTAGAATTACGAACACCGGCCGTGAAAGCCTACGCTTACTCAGTATACTATGTTATAAAGCTCTGTAATAGATAGGTGATTATCTTGTGATCATATTTTGTTAATAAACTCATGTCCAGAGATGTTCTGTTTACGTGGTAGGGACTTGAAATATGGAGAAGGACGTAGACAGTACGAATCACAAAAGATAGCAAATTAAAATACTGTAAGTAAACATTTAACATTTTAATCAACTAGTGAAGGTGTTCAAAATAGCTGCTGCCAACTTTGATACTTTGTGCATCTCCTGCTTATATGTTGCTGAACTCTTGGAAAGAGTCCAAACACTTGTGTACGGATGTCCTAGGAGGTACACAGGGATACTTTAAGGACGCAAAGCTGCCTGTTTAACCTTAAAAACACTTCTCTAATCTTGGAAACATGGCGTGAGCTGGATGAAGCCTGTTGCGGTAACGTTGTTGATATAGCCAGCAAGCCTCTCTATATTTCCCTGCAGACAAGAAGCATCTCAGTCTACTCTGCATCTGTGTACAAGACGCCACTGTTCATTTCCACTTGACAATAGTCACAGAAATAAATTCTGTAAAGTATTCGACTACTAAACAGAATAGCACCGTAAACACTACCATTGGCTGTGGGTATGGTGTGTATTACGTAACAACTGATGCAGTAACATTGGTAAACAACTCTTTTACGAGTCTACTGTTTGTCGCGGAGTCTACGGATTGTTTGCGTGGTCATTCCCTTCCCGTTTCGGAGGCTCTAGTGTAAACAGAGTTTATGGACATGGATTTATGGCCAAAATGCGATGACATGGTACATATCTGTCTCCCTTCGAGCTTAGTAACACATCATTTTTACACCGATTATCACTTTCCCTACTACATATAGTAAGTAGGAGAAATATTGTATTCTATCAACAAAGTCTATATCGATATTTCACCGGAAATGCATGTTTTGAGGTCCATAAATCCAAAAAAGCATTTTTCGAAAAAGGGACTCACGTGTGTGTGTCTGTGAATAACGCAAAAACGAAAAGTCTGATCAACACCGAGCTTGGTATTTGAGTTCACTACCTTCCAAAGATGCGACATGAAGATCTTCAAGAAAATCCCACACCCTAGACTACGCTTTATATATAAAATTTTGAGTTTCTAAAAAAATGGCTCTAACGATTTTGATTAAAATACCGTATATTAAATATGTTTGCATGACTAATAAAATGTATATCAATCAGAAGTGAACAGCTGGTTACGAGCACAACATCCGTCTTCTGGTTCACTTCTGATTCATCTTCGTCACAGTGTTAAAGTGCTTACCTGAATGATGACCATGATGACATGTGAAAATCACTTGGGAAAAGATCTGGTGAATATGAAGGATGCGAGAAAACTTCCCAGTTGAATCTTCTGAGCTCTGCCTGGGTCAAGATTCAACTGGGAAATCTTCTCGTATCCTCCGTATTCACCGGAGCTTGCCCCAAGTGATTTTCACATGTTCCTCCAACTCAAAGGCAAGCACTTTTAACACCGATGATGAAGTCAAATCAGTGAACAGCTGGTTGCGAGCACAGGATCCGACCTGGTCAAACACTGGCTTGGAAAAACTTGTGTCACGTCCCAAAAAAATGCTTGGAAAAACACGTTCACTATGTAGAAAAGTAACAGAAAGATTGTACAATATAAATAAAATTAATTCAACATGATTAATTATGTGTAATATTTTTTTATAAAATAGGAAACTTACTTATTGGGCAACCCTCGTATGATGCTTGATTCAACAATCTAAATTATGTTTCCTATAAAACTACAGTAAAGGTTTTGTTTGTGACATTATTTTTGTGTTTTATGTAACTGCAATTAACAAGAGCAGAAACATGCAAAGTGGTTTTTCTTTGCCACAGAACAGGTTTCTCCACAGTAATGCAGTAAAGTGCAGTAATGAAGAGCTTGTTAGCTCGTTGCATAACGGAAGCTACTACAGTAACCGGAGTGTAAACAGTGACGCCATTTCACAGGAACCTACTGGATATCTCATACTTGTCAAAGCCTGTTAAGTGAGTCGTATTCTAGGCTACTGAATGAGACCAGTTTGACTCATGGGGCCGAATGTTATGGGCCATAATGGAAAAAAATTGCATATGTACACCGCGGCATCCTTTCACTTCGTAACACGCTTGACATAGAACCTGGAACTGCCAAATTTCTCCTCATGGGGGGGCCTTGTTTAAGTGTTTAAAGTAACGCGTAATATCCTAGTTTAAATTGAATTTTATTTATGGACGCTCTTTAACTGCTGTGGTCTTAGCTCCTATTCTATATTGGGCATGAAAGACCAGTAATTTTGCTCGCAGGCCTCTTTATCAGGCCTGAGGTTCTTTAACGTACCGTAAATCTACGACACCGAGCCATCGGATTTACTTCCCTTCCGAAGGAAGCTATGCTAAGGAGTTTTACTCCCGAAAAAATCCATCGCCCTCCGCCGGTTTTGAACCGGCGACCTCGGGAACTAGAGGCTGCATGGTAACCACTACACCACGGAGGACGATTCCTAGTTTAAGGAATACATATTACGGTATATGTTTGTTTCTTTGTTTTACAAGTATTTTTCTTGATTCTGTAATTAGAATTGGGCTACCACTCAGCCAACTTTTACTTCGTCTAGCACCTACCTGGAAGAGAAAATAATGCGCTTTACCCCAAAAAATACGATGTCGAGATTTTACAGGAAGTAATGTGTTGATGCTCCCTGAATCCAAAAAGGTATGTTTAGAAAATGGTCCGTGAGTGTGGCTGTCTCTACATGAGTGTGTGTGTGTGTGAACACTAAAATTCAAAACGATTGTTTAAAAAACTGTCTTTACATGAGAAAATATTTCGTTATTTTTTATTTTCTTAAAAATGGCTCTAAATGTTTTGATTAAAACATCATATGTTTAAGATACTTGCCTGTCAAAATAAATATACCTATATTTTCTGTGAAGTTCCTTTGCATGCCTTTGTTTTTTTTTTAATTTTGTATATGTACCTAGAAAACCATAAGAGGTAGACAAAAACTTACGAAAGGAAAAGTATAAAGCTAATTAAAATACATAACTTGTTTCCAGTAATTGTTTCGTAGTATTAGCTCTTTTCGAAAAATTTATCTGAAAATTTACACCTTTCACAAGTGTGCGTACATTATTTAAAAAACATGTTTGAAAGCTTGCGATTCTTGTTTTTTTTAATATCCCTCTTTCTTTTCATCGCAAGAATAAAGTTTTTTTAGTACACGTTCCCTAAAACAATTGCTTGTCGAAGTGTTAGCATGCCGAAAAATAGTACTTTAGGAACCTAGGCCGTAAAGTTGCCATGGAAACCTTCAGCGGGTAATAAACAAAATCCATGACAAATGAATTGTATAGCTTGAATTTTCTGGGGATGTCCCCAAAAGTGCTGTTCATTCTGAATGACTTTCGCATAACTGGTAGACCGTAAGCGATAGACAAACTTTTATTTTACAAAAAATATAGATTTCGTTAAAACACACAATTTATGTGATACACACTTTTATTTTGTCGAGTGACGCATTTTTTTTTTTTTTTTTCGAGTGGAGGAAAAATACTTTTGCGTACTAACCCCATCTAAGATGAGAGTGTGGGACTCCACCTCGGCGTGAAGCCGAGGCCATACCCACTAAAAAACCTCCACCGGAGGGAAAAGTCATGGTAAGGTGAGGCAGTACCGCTGTTGCACCTGCGGATTCGAGGAAAGGAAATGTTGGCCAGCCACAGGCTGAGGCCAAGGTGCGGAAGGAGGCCGGACGCAACCATGACCGAAGCCCTGGTTGCGCCCTGGCGAAATTTTAGGTGATCTTTTTTGAGAATTCTGGAAGGCGCCATGGCGCTGCGTCCTAAGATATTACAGGTGTTGGGCGTCACAAGCAGGCACTTGTGCGCGAGTCGTTGGATCTGAGCCAATGGCTGCGTCCCTTTAACAGATATTTAGTGCATGCAAATATATAAGTACATAAATATATGGATTTGGTTTGTAATTAATTAGCTTAATCTATGATACTTAGCTTATTACTTATGATAATATTCTAAGGTACACATACACGTAGAATTTATTTTGCTCCGCCAGGTGGCGTCGTCTCTTATCATTAGTTAGGATGTTCAAATGTATTTGTTTGTGGTTTTGTTTTTCGCCCAAAAAGGCGTCGTCCTTGATGTTATCCAAATCATTAACCATGACTATGCTGGGTCATATAGAGTGCACACCGGCGGGCAGTCTGCCTACAGTTGCAGGTGCGAGCCAGTGCCACTTGCGGGGGGGGGGCCCTTCCCCCGGGACCGCCTTGACTCGGAGAGCAAGGACTTCGAGGCCACCAATTGTCACGTCGTGAAGCTGTAGTCATGGGTGTTATAATGGGTACATTACTAACGTGTCAAGATACGCTTGAATGTCGATTTCGGGCTCCCCGAGGCCTAGGGTTCTGTCAAATAGTGACAGCGGTCTTTTGTGCTTGTTGTGGTTGGTTCCGAGATATTGCTTGTTATTTGTTTAAATTTTTCAATACTGCCATATTCCCCTTGCACCTACAGGAAAATTAGCAATAAGATAAGTTTATCTCCATTAGCATTTGTAAAATATAGTTTATACAAGAGTAGAGAAAGTCATGTAAGTGCAATACATCAGATTTTTCATTTTTAGAGGTTCTGTCGTCATTCATTTATTTATCGCGATGTCACGGCAAGAGTATGGAGTTTCAAAACTCTTTTTTAAAGATTTCCCTATCGTTTCAGCCTCCTGTATCCCTCTTGTAGGTGTATCTATAACACAATGTCTAACGAAATCATTTCTGCAAACGTCTAACCGTTGGTAGGAGAGTGGGTGGTGGAAACCATGTGGATATAACATCAGTTAATGTGATAACGTGACGTAAGTCCGGTGCACAGATGAAAGGAAGGACGAAGGAAAAGAAATATTAAAAAGGTTATGGTAAAAAGGTAAGTGTACGGACCAAAGAAGGGGGCCACCGAAACCGGGCAGAACACTTGTACGCAGGCCAACTGGCCCCTTGTGCTTCTACCGTGACCCCCAGGAAGGAAGGATGAGGAGAAGACCCGAAGGGCGACAAGATCCGAATGACACGGACGCAAGCACAGACGGAGTCCATAATGTTTTCAGATTGAACGCCTCCAACGCCTCCCGGGCCCACATTATTGTACCCCGAGCCTCCAGGGGTCCCCCGAAACAGCTCTCGCCCGAAAGCATCCAGAGGTGGGCTCTAACAGAGCAGTCCCAGGACAACTTCAGGGTGAAACTTCCACAGAGGGCACAGCCACCGTCCAGCCACAACACACTGAACACCGTCGCCTGGCCCTACAATTCCACAACCCTGAAACAGATAACGAGGAAGATAATAGATACAGGAAATGGTGAGCAGGAGAGTAGTGGTAGAAGATATACCAATACAGCATTGGCCTGCCTACTCGGAAAAACTACGAAAAACTTATGTGTCAGAGTGGGCGGCCGCCGGGGATCGAACCCAGGACCTCAGGGAATGCGAGTTGCACGCGTTCCGCGCGCCACCTCGCTCGGTGAGGGTTATGTAATTCGCTAAAGTTACGTAACTTGTTAAAAATATGCAATTAAGATTATAAAACCATGTTCAAATTGTTTGAAGAGAATGCAATACTGAGCGAAATTATTGCAATGTATGTTTAATAATTTTACACAGTTGTGCAGATTAAATAATAGCAATACGCGGTAGTCACGTAAATGAACACTTCCACAGCCTCTTCATTCCCTCTGCATACTGATTTATACCAGATGACCAAGGCATGCAGCGTGAGAAATGGAAAATTATAGGCCTGCAGGATATGCAGTTTGATGCTAATTGTTATGAAATGCCATAAAATAAGGTCAGAGATTTATTTTTATCTTAGGTCTCACATGCTCGCCATGTTGAACGAGTCAGCATGCATGCCCGGCATCTATACTCAATTCGGCCCAAGAAGTGATTCTGGTATAAACAGAGGCACGTGGTTTCACTGCAGCAGACCTTTTAAGGTAATGAAAGTGGTTCATGTTACATGCATTATCACCCTCAAATAATAAACACGGTGAATAAACACAGTATTTTAATAATCGTTTCATTTAAACATAGCTTAAATAATCAGCTTTTGTTTATCATGTCATGCAGACATCGATATTCCGCAGTGTTTACTGGAGCGATGCAACGGTCGTGCTAATGTAGTATGACGCATCATGGCTCAGGGAGTAGCACGTCAAAGCAGTGTAATTAAAGCTTAAATGGCAAAGCCCTAAAAAATTTTGTGAAAAAACGATAGTTTCGAATGAATTAAACCTTTTTCAAATTGTTTCATTTGTATAACGCACATTAATTTATATGATCATATCGGGAGCTTAGAGTTTTTAACATGAAACACATTGACAATCACTATCAGCTGCTTACTTCTAGACTCTACGGAGCGTAAGCAAAGAATTTAACTAAACAAATATTCTGTGCAAAGGTAGAATCAGATGACTGAAAAATTCAATGCCATAGCCGGAATTGGAACCACGGATCTCCCGGTGTCCGTCGGGTTGCTCTAACCACTGAGCTACCATGGCAACATGCCGACACGACATTAAATTCTCCAACTGATTCGCATGTTTCCCGGTAAACCACAAGGAGATCTCAAATTTTATTGAGATGTCATACCCCAATGACGACTTAAGTACTTACAAAGAATGAAAGTCGCCATTGGGGTATGATATCTCAATACAATTTGAGATCTCCTTGTGTTTTACCGGAAAAAATGCAAATCAGTTGGAGAATTTAATGTCTTGTCGGCATGTTGCCATGGTAGCTCAGTGGTTAGAGCAACCGGACGGACACCGGGAGATCCGTGGTTCAAATTCCGGCTAGAGCATTGAATTTTTCAGTCGTCTGATTCTAGCTTTGCAACCCTGTCCAACACACGGCTTGTGTGAAGGAACAATTAATTCCAAATATTCTGTGTGTATTTAGAAGTCAGAACACCAACCATTTGACCAAAGAGATAGTCACTGAACCTTTTTGTTTAAGCATTATGATACACTTGCTGTTAAACATGACATTAAATTAACAACTGGTGTGTTGCTTTGCGATGAACTTATATACAGGCTGACGAGTGGGATGGCTCAGGCAACAACGTCTGTGGCTTGCATTCGGGAGCTCCCGGGGTCGATCCCCGGTACCACCCACTTTGGCCCATGGGCTTGGCGAATGCTGGGGTGGTTCACCTTTTACCACGAATCTCCTCCCTGTCATTTCCTGTATCCATCATCTCCTTATCATGAGTTTCAGGGTTGTAGGACCAGGCGACGGTGTTCTGTGGGTTGCGGCTGGGCGGTGGCTTGCACTCTGTAAAGGTTTCTTCCCTGGCGTCGCTGCGATGCTGCTCAATTAGGTCTCTCCTCCGAGTGGGCTTCGCCCCGGGGATCCTGAAGGTTGGTCACTTGTGGGCAGGGACCGGGTGGCGGCGGATTTATTCTATCTGCAAACGTTAGGGACCCCGTCATGCTTGCGTCCCTCGGCATGCGGATCTGGTCGCCCTTTGAGTCTCTCCCATCATCCCTCTCTCCCTCCCAAAGTTCACGTTGGAAGCAAAAAGAGCCGTTACTGCTCTGTCCCGGTTCCGGGGGCCTCTCCGTGATACTGCATACCTTTACCTTTATATACCGAGTGATTATAAACCTGGAGGACGATTCAAGCGATGTCACCACATCAATTCCGAGCAGGTTATCCCACTACTACCTGAGGACTCCGATTAACACGTAAGATTTTACTATACTGTATTCACTCTTAAGTTGATCCACGCCAAAACAATACCCAGGTGACCAATGCACCGTTATAATGTAACCTTCCGCCATTCGCGCCAGAAATAGTCATACTTTCACGACATGTGGCGAGTACACGTGGCACGTAATGCAAAAAGAACAGAGCCCTTATTCCGACAACCTAAAGGGTGACTAGCTTATTCTATTAAGGGTTAAAGGTGATAAGATTGATAGTTGCAAGAAAATAAACGTTTGCACATATAATAATAGTTAATTCTAAAATAAATGGGCGAAAAATAAAGTAACAGGTATGCGATAACTTAATTTATTCGCTCTCTGGAAGCGGCACTTTATTAACTGTTGGCGGCACATTTTAAAAAAGAAATTGTGCAATGTTACGCGAATTACATTCTTCTCAAGATCACTACATTCTTGCATCGCGTATATGTTTTTTTTCCCCGGGTGTAACCACTTTTCTCGTTTCAGATTTTTCTGCACAAGCACTGTTTATACTTGTACTCGAAACACCGGAGAACTCAGATTTCATCATTTCTTTCGCGGATAGTGTTGGATATTTCGCACATAACTTATAATAAAGATCCAACACTATTGTTTTTTCACCACTACTAAATGGTTTGCGCGGCTAATGCTTTACGTAATTCGACGAAAACACAAGAGCAAATTCACCGTCAGCCATGATACTAAACACAACTGCTGGTTTCTGGCTGTAAACAATATTCTGCGCCTACCCAGATGTCAGGTGACTCATACGAATTGCATAATGGGGCTTGTAGCTCTGTTTTACGGTATAAATCAGCGTTAAATAAAACCTTAAGTATTTGTATAGAATATTATACTATTTAAGGATAAATTCATTCTAAAATTCAGAGACCACGTGGGTTTGTTTTGCCGCGGATCAACCTAAGAGTGAATACAGTATAATAAAATATATTTCATACGATATTTTCACCCATTCTTGCATTAGTACATTTACTTTACAAACTATAGGGGATGTATTTCTTTAATTCTCAGTTGTGATGCAGTGGGAGATAGCACGAGGTCAAGATAACAATGGGAGGTAACGATGGCAGTTTCTTGAGCTCTCGAAAATAAACAGTTCAGCAGCTGGATGCGTTCACGACATGTCAAGCGCGGAGTGATACTACATAGTGCATTGTTAATGTGCGGACCCATTTTCGAGCAGGAAAGATTTTTTTCCGTGTTGTAACCGGTATGCCCACCCGCATTACAATCTTCTACTTTGAAGACCGAATGGGCCCTCACGAGCAGCACGGGTATAATGTAACCGCACTGTGTGCGGCGTCAAATTTATCGCAACGGTTAATATTGTCACGGCTATATCAAAACCATTACGAACTTCTAACCTCATGGCTCAGCCGGACAAAGAGGACCTAAGAACTAACACCACTCGCTTAGCTGTGCAATGTCGAGGACAGGGAAACATAGTAAGGGAGCATAATGAAAAGGATTAAACTTACCAATAACATAGTTTATTACTAAGATTCTCTAAATACCACGAGGTCGACGAAGGTCGAGCACACTCGCATGTTTCTCTGACTGTACACAAACCCACTAGTGAAGAGAAGACAAGAGAAGAGAGCGAAACACACTAACTCAACCCTGTTTATATCACAATATCCCCACCCCAACTTCCTGTTAAAACTCCAATCTACTGCAGCATTACAAACATTCCATTAACTAACTAATCAGTAGGACCAACATTTGAGTCAAGCCTTCCAGTATACAAACATAATCAGGTGTACCACACTAGTTCTTACGAAGGCTTGACTCAAGGCAGGGCCTACCAACCTGACGTGTGCTCCGCCACAATATTGAACAAAATAAGCAAATAACTGAAACAAACTAGGTTAATACGTGAAATAAAATTTAATTATAGGTACGTAAAGAATAATCACTAGTTAAGTATCTATCTCTTTGAATACAGATTTAATTGCCACGTCAGAATGTTTCAAATTGGGAGCTTAGGGATAGGCCATTTTCATATCTACCACTTTCGCTCCTATTTCGTTGAAAGTTGATATCGGGATTGATTGCGTATTCCTTTACTGTGAAAATGTGTACCCTTTGTGTTATTAAATAACCGAAGTTTAAAATTTCAACCCTATGCTCATCACGTGAATTTGTCTTACCACTAGTGTTTAGGTTTATATTTCTTCTAAAAACTATTCTAACAAAAGCATATTTTTCTATTTACTTGTGTAATCAAGATAAACGTTTGTAGAAATAGTTTTATTATGTAAAGATGTCATAATTGTTTAATGTTGAAGATCACTATTTGCAACGTGTTTTCATGAACAACTATTTCTGGAATTAATTTGAGTCAGTGAGTGGTCGTGAGGCAATAAACTTCTTTTAGTAATTGCAGCGAAAAGTAATATTTTAAATCATAAACTTGTTTATAGCATGTTACATTAAGGCTATTTTGCTCGTTAAAATGGCTACTGGAATTTTACATGTTGTTGGAAGTACAGATATTTGCATGTAAGTAACTAAGATTAGAATTCAACGCGGAGGGGAACTTTGCACGTCGACTTACATAGATCTTTTGCACGAGGGCTGATCAACAAAGACTGAGACTGATTTTTTCCTGTAGCTTCCGTGATAGTTTCGTATCTGTAACATAAATATTTGAAAAGAGCGGGTTTTTATGTATAATGTTGGTAGGCGGCAGCACTCTCGTATTGGTAGGTTGGTAGTAATGCTCTATTTTGTAGACCCTACGTGCATTTCGCATACCAGACAATGGAGGTGATGCATTTTTTAAATCGATTATCACCGGTGATGAGTCATGGCTGCATCATTATGATCCTGAAGGAAAACAAGCACGGTGTGGAAATCACCAGGTTCTCCAACACCAAAAAAGGCAAAAGTTGCTCCATCTGCAGGGAAAGTGATGGTGATCACATTTTTTGACTAATGGAATGATTTACCAGCATGCAGTTCCCCCTCACACTACTGTTACAGCAGCATACTACACTCAGTATTGGCTACACTGAGGAAGCACATTGCAAAGAAACGACCAGAGATTTCTCGGACTGGATGGCGACTTCATCATGTCAATGCACGGCCTCACGTCGCAAATCAAGTCATGCAGTTTCTGGCTCGATTCAACATTACCTGTGTACCACATCCATCTTATAGCCCCGATCTTGCACCCTGTGACTTGTTTTATTCCCATCACTAAAGGCAAAGTTTAGGGGTATTCGATTTGAGAACTCTGAAGCAGTGCTCAAGAAAAGTGAGGCGATTCTCAACGACCTGACAAAGAATGGTCTGCAGCACGTGTTCAGAGACGCTATGAAAAGTGCATTGAAGTAGGAGGGGACTACTTTGAAAAAGATCATGTAAACATTGAATTGGAGTAATAAACATCTGTGAAAAAAATCAGTCTCAGTCTTTGTTGATCAGCCCTCGTACCTATGTCCCGGACGGGGCACTTCCGGGAGGGACGAAGGGAGAGATGAGGTCAGAGGAGATAGAAGGCGGCCGAAGCAGGGGCCACGACAGGCAGAGGACAGGGTCCCTAACATTTACAGATTTAAACTCCCCAGATGGGCACTGGCACAGCCGGTTCCCCTTCCCCTTTGGGCTTACACATCCCCTGGGGGGCCGGAACCCGGATATCGCCCCCATTTCGGGGACGAAGGTTTTCACAGAGCATCCTCTTCCGCTGCTATGCACACGTCGAGACCTCTCACCGACACGTACAACCCTGAAAGAGACCAAGCGGAGGAAAGGTGAAGTGAAATGAGAATGGAAGTGAAATGGAGGGACAGGAAAATGTGTGGCAGTAATTTGTATCACAATAATGTAAATGCCAGAGTGATTGTAGTGTAAATAAGCATTATTGTATGACATTGATTTGAGATGTTTGTTAATTATAAGCATTGTTAGGAAATAAGTTTACACGGCCTCACTGAAACTGACAATAAGAGCGGGTAACAATGAGCGAGGGGGTGAGTTGCTTATCAATTATTAGAGACAAGCAAATGACGTCAGATTGTCGCGCTTTTCTGAGAAATGGCGGGAATTTCTTCCCTAGAGCATATGTTTTCGTAATTTTGATTGGATATAAAATAGACGCTAATGTTGGCGCGTTTTATTAACCAATAGCAGCTCGGTTATAATCTTTAGGCATATCGGGGTGTGGGAGTATAAAAAGCTAAAGCCAGAGGCAAGTATTGCCCAGTTCAACAAAATCATCCACGCGTTACACGTCGCTGAGTCCAACAGAATCATTCAGAAGTTAAACGTCGCTTAGTTCATCAGAATCGTTCGCGGGTTATACGTCGCGCAATTTTACAAAATCTCTCGCGTTGTAAAGTTAGTTATAAATGTGAAACACGCGAATTAATAATGTGCAGTAAATAAGTGATTATAGTGATATTAGAAAATATAACAGTTTCAGTCTGGCGTGTATCAAGAGTCAATATGTGAACTTAAATAATTGTGACGGTAATAAAAGTGTAAAAACAAATTCTTTTATCAGTGTTATCTTTCAGTAACAAATCCTTTCCGTTTACACACCCTGTTCAAGAGATGTGCTCGACCGAGAAATAATAGCTAGTAGCTAGCCGGAGGACAATGAACCCAAAATGCAAAATAATAAAACAATAACAGGCGCTCAGAAATAGATAACACGAAGTGACCGCGACAAATTGGCTCCCATACGTTGTGCAGATAAACATGAAGCATTTTCCAACTACCTATAAATATTCTACTTCAAATGATCCTTCCCACCATTCGCTTAGCGACCCTGGGAAACCCCCGAAAAAAACCCATGGATCAGGAAGGTCGGCCACGAGAGTCGAACCCACGACCTCCCGAATGCGGGTCACACATACCGCCTGGGCCATCCTGCTCGGTATATAAGTAACTAAAGCAGAGGAGTAGCCAGTGGGGTTTTTGGGACTGCGCCCCCTGCTAAAATGCATGTAAACATTAATAGCAAAAATAGCTTCCTTAAAATAATAGTGTCTATCTAACCCTATTTTGTAGTGAAATAACATGGGCTGCAGCGGTCCTTAACTCTCATGTCACAGCACATATTTCGTTTTAATTCTAATTGCTGCACCTTAATCTATGAATATAAAATAGTGTTATTCAGATATTTCAAGTCTAACTTCTGCATATACTGTAAATACTTTTCACATTATTTTACATGGCCTAGACAATCCACAAATTTTGTTGGTGAAGTTGTTGCAATACAACGAGCATTAGAACAAATAAACTATAGGACTGATATAAAAGAAAAGAAAATAGTTCTCACAGACTCAGTTTCTGCCATTCAAGCAATGGAACGATATGATAGTACAGACGAATCTTATAATGTTAAGGAAGTGAGATCTTATTACAGATTACTCCAAACAAAATTTCAACAGATAATATTACTGTGGATACCAGCACATGTGGGAGTGAATGGTAACGAGGCTGCAAACTTTCTGGCCAGGATGCAGTGTTACACTCAAAACCTATAAAGTCTTGTGGAATATATATGAAACTAAAAAAATGTCAAAAGTAATATAGAACAAAAAGACCAATATAATATTCAAAAGGAAATTATTAACAAAAATTACTCCAACATAAAAGAAATAGTACAAAAAATAAAAAATGTACCAAGGAAAGAAGCTGTTGCTCACTTCAGATTAGCCACTAGACATGACTGTCAGGCGGAACATCTACACAGGTTTGGTTTTATGAATGACAAAGTATGTAAGATTTGCAATGCTGACAAGAATTTAAATGGAGAACACCTACTAGAATATCCAGAATTGAGGGAAGCTGTACCAGATGAGAAGATACACAATTTATAAGGGAAAAATTGATGGATCAAAATCCTGCACATTAGATCAACCACATATTTCAAGTCAGGATTAACTCATATCTATTATTTCAATTGATACAAATCGTTTAAAAAATATATCCCCATGCATAAACCCCTTAATATTTTTTCTGGCTACGTCAGTGAATTAAAGTCTGTAATAAGACGATTTTAATTCGGCCATGTTGATATTCTTTAAATGACACAAGATAAACAATATCCAATAATAGTTCCTTCACACTAGTCTGAGTAGGCAGTAAGTTAGAAAGTTGAATCAATCTTAAAAAAAATCTGATGTGTTACACTCACATGACTTTCTCTACTCTTGTACAAACTATTTTCACAAACGGTTATTCTTCATATGCTTCATGTCAAACGGGATATCGAGATGTTAATCCTATTGATAATTTTCTTGTAGATGCAAGGGGAATATGGTAGGCTTTAAGCGATATTCAAATATTTAAGAGCTGATTGCTATGTGGAGTATTGCATTCTCTTTGCATTACCAGGACAAAAAAATGAGTAACGAATTTCCATTTTTAGAAAAAGTATAAGTATTGGAAAATTTAAGGGAATAACAACCAATATCTCTAAAATGTTTCACTCAAAAAAAAATGTACATGATATAAATTGTGTATTTTAACGCGATCTACATTTTTTGTGTAGTCAAATTTTATCTATCTCTTATGGTTTACCAATTACGCAAAAGTCGTTCACAATGAAGAATACTTTTGGAGACATTCCCAGAAAATTCGAGATATACATTTCATTTGTATGAAAATATCTTAGAGATATGACATTTTAATCAAAATTGTTATAGCCATTTTTGAGAAAATTAAAATTTTCGAAAATTGTACCATTTAAACTGTAATCTGGGGTGGGGGGATTATCTTGAAAACCTTCCTGTCGAATCTCTGGAAGATACTGAACCTAGATACCAAGTTTGGTGTTTATCCGATTGTTCGTTTCTGAGTTATGCTGTTCACAGACACACACACAGACACACACAAGGACATGTTTCCAAAAATGTTTTTTTTTGGATTCAGGGGTCTCAGAACATATATTTCTGGTGAAATCTCGGTATCGAATTTTTGGGTGGATACAATACTTCCCCTACTTACTATACGTAGTAGAAAAAGTAAAAAATTCAATGCCTCAGTCGATGGTAGCTCAAGCGGTAGGTAAGACTATCGGCACGAGAGCCAAAGACCGTGATTCGAATCTCGACCGTAACGTTGAGTTTTACAATTTGATTCAACCTTTTAAATAAAGGATATTAGCAAATGATCACCGCTGTTTATCACCAACAGCTTAATCCTAGGGTATTACAGTAGTTTTGCTACACTCCTTTCCTTCTGTGAGGCTTTGGCATGTAACTTTTAAGAAATAACTTATAGTTTATTCTTAGATTATGCCACATTACGAAGAGCAAGTACGTTACCCAAAAGTGAAAGAAATATATCTAGATTTTATACGATGGTCTTTGTGCGATACTCTACTCGAACGATAACATATATAGAAAGTTTTCAAATTTCTTTGAAATGTACACAAAATTAATATGTATGGAATCCTCCTAAAAATATACGATGTTTACTTTCTTACCTACTAGCAGAGGAAGTACTGCATTCCACCCAAAAATTCGATATTGCACTTTCACTGGAAATGTATGTTTTGAAGCTCCCTGAATGCAATGAACTCATTTTTAGAAAAACTTCGCGAGCGTGTGTGTATGTCGGATAATACTGATATTTTAGTTGAGCATGTTCCAAGGATGCGACATGAAGGTTTACAAGACCCTCTAAACTAACCATTATACACTACGTGATCAAAAGTATCCGGACACCTGGCCGAAAATGACGTACAAGTTCGTGGCGCCCTCCATCGGTAATGCTGTAAGTCAATATGGTGTTGGCCCACCCTTAGCCTTGATGACAACATTCACTCTCGCAGGAATACTTTCAATCAGGTGCTGGAAGGTTTCTTGGGGAATGGAAGCCCATTCTTCACGGAGTGCGGAACTGAGGAGCGGTATCGATGTAGGTCGGTGAGGCCTGGCAGGAAGTCGGCGTTCCAAAACATCCCAAAGGTGTTCTATAGGATTCAAGTCAGGGCTCTGTGCAGGCCAGTCCATTACAGGGATGTTATTGTCGTGTAACCACTCCGCCACGGCCTGTGCAGAATGAACAGGTGCTCGATCGTGTTGAAAGATGCAATCGCCATCCCCGAATTGCTCTTCAACAGATGCTTAAAATATCAATGTAGGTCTGCGCTGTGATCGTGCCATGCAAAACAACAAGGGGTGCAAGCCCTCTCCAGGAAAAACACGACGACACCATAACACCAGCACCTCCGAATTTCACTGTTGCCACTACACATGCTGGCAGATGACGTTCACCGGGCATTCGCCATACCCACACCCTGCCATCGGATCGCCACATTGTGTATCATGATTCGTCACTCCACACAACGTTTTTCCACTGTTCAATCGTGTAATGTTGACGCTCCTTGCACCAAGCGAGGCGTCGTTTGGCATTTTCCTGCGTGATGTGTGGCTTATGACCAACCGCTCGACCATGGAATCCAAGGTTTCTCACCTCACGTCATAGTACTTGGAGTGGATCCTGATGCAGTGTGGAATTCCTGTGTGATGGTCTGGATAAATGTCTGCCTATTTCTATTTACGACCCTCTTCAAATGTGGGCGGTCTCTGTCAGTCAACAGACGAGGTCGGCCTGTACGCTTTTGTGCTGTACATGTCCCTTCACGTTTTCACTTCACTATCACATCAGAAACAGTGGACCTAGGGATGTTTAGGAGTGTGGAAATCTCGCGTACAGACTTCTGACACAAGTGACACCCAATCACTTGACCATTTTCGAAGTCCCTGAGTTCCACGGAGCGTCCCATTCTGCTGTTTCACGATGTCTGACTACTGAGGTCGCGGATAATGAGTATCAGGCAATAGGTGGCAGCACAATGCACCTAAGATGGAAAACGTATGCTTGTGGGGGTGTCCGAATACCTTTGATCACATAGTGTATGTATAAATCTAACGCATTGCATTCACATTACTTCCTCTACCCTGTATCGTTTATTAGTGGCACACAAATTATTCTTACGAAAGTTTATTTTTCTATCTACTACATTTTAATCCAAATAAACCTTTGCAGAAATAGCTACATTTCACATTTCGTTATAGATACAAAGGAAACAGTGATAGTCAAATGTTTATGAACAGGATGCTATATGCTTGCCTTAGAATTCCATACTGTTTCCGTGACCTCGCGAGAACCTTTAACAATAATTATCTCAGAAATGGATTACGCCACAAAAAAAACTTATTAAAGTGATCTACATTTCTTATGCTGTAAATTTTCGTCTATCACTTAACGTTTACGAGTTATGCAAAACTATACAAAATCCCTTCCGAATTAAGAGGATTCATAGGCTTTTGCCAGAAAATTAACATATACATTTAATTTGTCAAGTGAATATCTTTTATATATGGTATGTTAATCAAAATCTTTAGAGTATTTTTTAGAAAATGAAAAAAACTTCTAAAACTTTTTCATATAAAGGGTAGTTTAGGGTGGGTGCTTTTTCTTGAAAATCTTCGTGTCGCATCCTTGGAAGACACTGAACCTAAATACTAAGTTTGGTATTTATTGGACTTTTCGTTTTTGAGTTAAGCTGTTCACATACACGAACATTTTTATAACAGTGCTTTGTTTGGATTCAGGGGGATTTTAATACACGTATTTCCGGTGAAATCTCTGTATCGAATTTTCGGATGGAATACAATACTTTCTCTACCTCCTAGGTATCTGGTAGAGAAAGTGAGAAAAGAAACGCTTTTTTTATTTTCTCAAATAGGTCTCCAACGATTTTGATTAAAATACCATATATTTAAGACATTTGCTTAGCAAACAAAATGTACACACTGAATTAAAGTTCTCTTCTTTTACATTAATTTCGTATACCTTGTAAACAGTAAGAGATAGATAAAAACTTACTGCACAATGTAAATCCCTTAACAGACAATTTATTTTATGTAACTCTTTTTGTGGCTCAGCAATTCCCGAGATGTCCGTTATTATTAGTTTGAATTTTTGAATACCTTATATCTTTTTAAAGTGCCGTCACTATTCCGTCGTTTTTCGCAGTGTAATGGAAAGAGTATAGAATTTAAGGACCAGCATTTAAGGACCGCTTTTAAACAAACCGATTCGTTTTCGTCTGTTCTCCTTATAGTTACAACGAAATGTGTAATGAAATTATTTCATCAAAGGCGATCTCGGATAGCATGAAGTAAATAGAAAATTATAACTCTCGTAAGAACAAAATCTGATGTGTTACACTCACATGACTTTCCCTACTCTTGTACAAACTATTTTTACAAGCTCTTATTCTCCATCTATTTCATATTAATCGAGATAAACATTTTACACATAGCGACCAGTTCTAAAAATATTTGACTATCGGTTAAGGCGTACTATGTTCCCCTTGTTTTGTATTTGCAAGGGCAATATAGAAATACAGTAGCCTTTAAGCATAGAAATATATGTTAATAGCTGGTTGCTATGTGCAGCACCATTCTCTTTGCCACAGATTAATACTCTTTGCATATCCAAGACAAAAAAAATCAATAACGAATTCCCATTTGAGAAAATAAGTATTGAAAAATTTAAGGGAATAACAAGCAATATCTCGGAAATGGTTCACTCACAAAAAAAATGTAAATGACATAAATTGTGTATTTTAACGCAATCTATATTTTTTGTGTAGTAAAATTTTGTCTATCTCTTATGGTTTATCAGTTATGCAATAGTCGTTCACAATGAAGGATACTTTTGGAGACATACCCAGAAAATTCAACATATACATTTGATTTGTCTTGAAAGTATATTAAACATATATTTTAATCAAAATCTTTCCTGAGTTATACTGTTCACAGACACACACACACACACACACACACACACACACACACACACACACACACACACGGACATGTTTCCAAAAATGCTTTTTTTGGATTCAGGTGCCTCAAAACATATATTTCCGGTGAAATCTCGGTATCGAATTTTTGGGTGGAATACAATACTTCCCCTACTTACTATACGTAGTAGAGAAAGTAATAAAGGATAATAATAGAGAAAATCTTTTTAAGGTTGTTTCCCGAAATATCCGCCAAAAATCAGAATGCAGGACACAACGTGTTGCCAACGCATCTGAAAGTAATGATACGCGTATGTTTAAAACACAAAACCTAAGCTAAGTTTTGTTAACGTAACACTTTAACTCTCTTGTGGGATGTTCCTTATTCCAGAAATGGCGCTGTTACGTATGCACTACGTTCCGTTTGTTATGCAATCCTTGGGAACCAATGCCGCCTTCCTTTGTTCTTGTAGAACTTTCATCCATCTGCTGCACCGGAAGAGCACGTTGTTCGCCATTAGGGTAGGACAACAGGAGCAATAAAAGGAAAGGTGATGATGCTATCTGCTTGACCTGGTACATGCTGCGCTTACCCTCTGCTGGTTAGTGAGAGGAAGCGTTTTCGAATCCCTCCGGCAGACTTTCATCTAGTGCGTGAGATATCCTACTGGACCTATAGCACAACGTGATGGGGTGTATAGCTAAGGAGATAAAGAAATGTGTTCAAACGGAGCATGAAGTAATCAGTCTACCTAAAACTGAGCGAGGTGGCGCAGCTGTAAGTGTGCGACTTGCATTCGGGAGGTTCCGGGTTCGATTCCCGGTGACTCCCCACACTGACCCGGGTCGGCAGACGTTTTTCCTAACCCAACATCTTTATTGTCATCTGTTTCAGGTTTGTAGAACCAGGCGACGGTGTTTTGCGAGTTGCGGCTGGGCGGTGTCTGTGCGCTTTGTAGAGGTTTCTGCGGGACTCTCCCCTCGTCCCTACCTTCCAGGGGTCACGTTAGACACAAAAAGGGCCGTTGCGGCCTATTTGCGGTGCTCTACCTCGGAAGCGGGGACCCCCGGTTCTTCCGAACCTTTGCCTTACCTTTACCATTCTTTCTGAAACAGTGACCCGAGTTCGCACTTCGGTAGACTTCTACTGTTTACCTAAAATAGAGGAAGTATTGCAATCAACTAAATATTATACTTTGAAATTTCGTCGAGTGCGCGCGCGTGCTGTGTGTGTGTGTGTGTGTGTTTGAATACCAGGAAGCAGAAATAAAAACAACAATACTCTCGTCCTCAAAATACTCTTTACTCTCGTTATTTTTATTTTGTAAAAGGTGACTAACGGTGTGATAAAATACTATTCTTGAAATATTTGCATGAAAAATAAAATGTATGTATCTTGAATTTTCTGTGAAATTATGAAGTCCTCTTTATTCGGAATCAATTTTGTATCAAGTTGGAACAATACTATACAATAAAATTACTGGTAATAATTAAAGTTTGACTAGGCAATTTTGTCTACATGTACCCTGAAGAAGTTTATTTTGTTGTAGGAGTTGTATTGTATTTCGACTGTTGGGGCCGAACTTGAAGTAGTTGCAACCGCACGTATGGTAAACAGTTTCCGGTAGCCATCGCCCCAAATGTACTTTCCGGTAACCTTTTCTCCCAAAAAAGTTTAAAAAAATATTAACTTTTTAATTTTTGGCTGTTTCATTAAATTTTATACATTCATGTTTGCCTCGGCTGCGTCAGTATTTATACTTTTTTAGAGACATGAATGTCTTAGCAGGGGATGGTGCGACTAAAGAATGTAGGCTTACACAGATCATAATTTTACTTCACTCCTTTTATTAATGCTTGACCCTATTTAAATAACAGTTCACTGATATGGAGAGAGAGCTGTGAGATTTTTTTTATTAATTACTTGCACTTTTTAACACGTAAACTATTTTTGTCTCACACGAATACGTATTAAATTTCTCGAGGACGCATCTCGCGTCCGGTTAGGAACACTGTCTACAACTAACTGACTTCTGAATTTGTAAAGTTTGCTATATTTCAGTTTCTGATTGGCTAATCCTACTCCAATAGAATACCTTCATTTCACTAAAGATTTTTGTGGTTGTTGATTGGCTATTTATTAAACTGTCTCAAAAATTACATTATTCTTGCTCCAAGAATTACCAGTAGTATTATTACTTTCTAATTCATTATTGCCTCAATGTTACCTCATTGTTACTTCATTGTTAGCAAATTTTAACCTATTTTTCTCACAGCTCCTACATTATTAAATTACGTAATACATTCACATAACATTATTACACATGTATATAATAATATAAACATATATAATGACTGTAATATACACTTTTTATATATTGTTTTACACATATATTGCTTTAAGGCGGGCTTTTATTGAATTTATATATTATATAATTAGACTAAAATCATTTAAGTGCTAAAAATACTGCCTCAACCCTATTATCCCAAAGTACGAGGGCTGTCGAGAAAGTAACCTCCGTTTTGAAATATACATGAAACCGGTATACGTACAAAAGTTTTATTATACACGTCTGAAAATACAGCTTTTCTCTGTTTTTCTACATAGTCTCCAGACAGATTCAAGCACTTTTCATACCTTTTTACAGTCTTTGAAATACCCTCTGCATAAAATTCTGCCGCCTGTGAACTAAGCCAAACTGTCATAGATAGACAAATAGACCGAGCGATATGGATCAGGCGTTAGCAGCTGAGATCCTGTTTTCTATTCCCGATGAACCAGTCACAAACATTGGGTTTTCTTTTCATATGGCTTTCATTATTGGCTTATATAGTACCGCGAATTTTCCTGTCCCTCATTTCCTCTCATTTCATTCCCCTCTTCATATTTCAGGATTGCTGTGCCGGGGTAGTGAACGGTGATGTACTACATATGCGGTAAATGTGTTTTGAAAAGAGAACTGTTTCTCCCTGGAATGTAACCTTCTGCCCGAACTTGTCCGTAAGGATAGAGGGACATCCAATAGGTGGCCAGAGATGTACAGTCCGGAATCGTTAGCGACCCCGCTGCGCCGCGCCCGCTGCAATCAGATATGCTGAAAGTCTCCTCGGTTTCCAATCCTTATCCTTAAACCTAGGAAAACAACTGAAACATTCTGTTGTGCGACTCTTAAACTCACAATGAACGTATACACCTTGAAAAAGCTTATCTCAATAATTAAAACGAGAGTTGCCGATAGAAAAGTCAATATTAATATCACAAATATAAGACTTTTAATAATTTTTTTAAGAGAATGGTAATAGTGATGGCACTATGTGTATATCTCTTAGGCAAGGGGTGGCCAACCTAGTTTGCTTCGACCAGAGAGGATGTTTTCAGGGCCGTTTAACTATATTTTTATTAATAACTATAAACTTAACTAAAGTATTATGAAAGTATTAGCAAAGTAATCAGCTAAATGTAGCTGTAGGCCGATATATAAAACATTATTTTAAAAGTAATTCAATTTTTATTATTCACTTCTTTATTTTTAAAGACCATCACATAATTTTACATTTTTTTTAAAAGTATCATAAAACAAAACGCATTTAATTATAAAAAAACTCTGATGTGTTACACTCACATGACTTTCTCTACTCTTGTACAATCTAATTTTACAAACGCCTATTCTCCATATGCTTCATGTTAATCGAGATATCGAGATGTCAATCTTATTGGTAATTTTCTTGTAGATGCAAGGGGAATATGGTAGCTTTTAAGCGATAGTCAAATATTTTAACGCTGGTTGTTATGTGGCGCATTCCATTCTCTTTGCATGTCCAGGACATAAAAAAAAATGAATAACGAATTTGAGAAAAAGTATAAGTATTGGAAAATTTAAGGAAATAACAAGCAATATCTCGAAAACGGTTCACTCAACAAAAGAAATGTATATGACATAAGTTGTGTATTGTAACGCGATCTACATTTTTTGTGTAGTAAAATTTAGTCTATCTCTTATGGTTTACCAGTTATGCAAAAGTCGTTCACAATGAAGAATACTTTTGGAGACATTTCCAGAAAATCGAGATATACATTTCATTTCGCATGACATTATCTTAAACATACGATATTTTCATCAAAATCGTTTGAGCCATTTTTGAGAAAATTTAAATTTTCGAAAAATCATCCATGTAAAGGGTAGTCTGGGGTGGGGAGTAGGGGGAGAATAAGAGAGCTGGCCCACTTAATATTCATGGAATGTCTATTCATATGCTAATTAGCCCCGCCCCCTCCCCTCCCCCACCCCCACCCCCCGCTGTGCCTTGGTAGTTTTACTTGCAGCTGCGGTTGTAAATCATGTTGAGTACAATGGAGGCTTGACAGTTAAGCAATTAAGGCTGTCAATCAACTGTCAAAACGAACAAAGGGGTCATAAATTTAAGGTTCTGTAACAAAGGCGAGATGTTTTTCCTACCCATTCCACATCCGGCCACTTCTGCACCTGGTCAGTTACCCACTCCACTCCTATTGTTCTCGAACACGTGGCAACCCAATAACAAAGCCGGTCCCTTTCCATTGTGTAGGAGATTCTATTGTGTGTGCCTTTCTATTGTCCTTGGCAAGCATTCTTTAGAAAGACCACCTGCAGCGTTCCCATCCCAATAACAAAGCCTGACCCTTTCCATTGTGTAAGAGATTCTATTGTCCTTGGAAAGGCTAGTTTAGAAAGACACCTGCAGCGTTCCCATTGTTTGGCCACCTGCTAGTTTAACAAAAGAATTCGAGGGTTGTTTTATACTCGTCCTGTCCTTGTTTGTGTGAAAAAGAGAGAAACTTGTTTACCAACTCTGCGTGACGTCATACTTTAGAAAGACACCTGCTCCATAACAAAGCCTGACCCTTTCCATTGTGTAAGAGATTCTATTGTGTGTGCCTTTCTATTGTTCTTGGCAAGGCTAGTTTAGAAAGACACCTGCGACGTTTCCATTGTTTGGCCACCTGCTAGTTTAACAAAAGAATTCGAGGGTTGCTTTATACTCGTCCTGTCCTTGTTTGTGTGAAAGAGAGAGAAACTTGTTTACCAACTCTGCGTGACGTCATAGTCGGCCATCATGATTTTGCCTGAGGGAGTTCTCTCCGATGTTTTACGACCTCCTACGAATATACCCGAGCATAGTTAACAAGCATTCTGTTTCAGCCAACGACTCCGAAAAAGCGTCTAATATACATTTCATTACGTGCATTAAACCTCTGAGTGATATCCATAGATCGGTGTTCGATTCTTACTGTAATCAAAAGTTTATTGCTAATGAGAAATTAATGATTGATATTATTATATCATTACCCTAATTAATAAAAGGGCGTTCAGAGAATTCTAGCTCGAGTCTTACCAAGTGAAACTCTAACGCGTAATAACTATTAAACTATGCAAGGTCAGATTAAAAAAATGTATTTATCAATTATAATTTAATTTTTTATATATCATTACCCTAATTAATGAAAGGGTGTTCAGAGGGTTCTAGTTCGAATCTTACCCAACGAAACTCTAATGCTTAATAAATATTAAACTATGCAAGGTCAGATTAAAATGCATTTAACAAATTTAATTTTTATATATCATTACAATAATTAATAAAAGGGTGTTCAGTGGGTTCTAGATCGAATCTCTAATGCTTAATAAATATTAAACTATGTGAGTATTGCGCGGCCAGATTAAAACGTGTTTAACGAATATAATTTAATTAATGAAACGGTGTTCAGGGGGATCCTAGATCGACTCTGCGAAACTCTAATGCTTAATAAATATTAAACTATGCACGACCAGATTAAAATGTGTTTAACAAATATAATTTAATATACACGACATTACAATGTTTAACGATCTGTATTCTTAGGAACCAGAGGTCCATAGTTCGAATCCAACCCTGTGAAACGCTATAATAACTATTAAGTTATTGAAGCAGCGGGCGGTCGGATTAAAATTGCATTTAACAACTATAATTATTTATATTAAACCCTGATGCATACTTAGATATCTCGATGCCTAGACAACATTCTTTCTTCTTCTCCTCTCTTTTTCTTTCTATCTATCTCTTTCTTTCTCCACGACTTGTACACATTCAGGCGTTCACATATACACGAGCACTTGTACACACATCAGCAAACATACACTGGTGCACGCATGCAAGCACACACACACACACACACGCACATACATACACCAGCACACACACACACATGCACATACATACAACAGTACACACACACATACACCAGTACACACACGCATTCACGCACCTCATGCGTATACATACATACACCAGTGCTCTTACACTCACACATTCACGCACCTCATGCGTATACATACATACACCAGTGCTCTTACACTCACGCATACATATACATGGACACACACACACACACGTGCAAGCACATATGCCTGTTCACTTACACCCAACAGCAGCAACCCACACACGCACACACCAACTCGCGCGAATGTCCTGAATGAAAAGAGACAAAATGATGCAATAAAAACTAATTATAGCTCGGGATGCAAGGCTCCATTTACGATTGCTCGAAACCGGTCTTCTAATAACTCCAAAACTAATTAAAATAAAGACAGTAAATAAACTTTATTACTTTTATGCCATTAGCTCGTTTCTTGTGCATGTATATTAGAGTCCAGGTGTCATGGGTTCGATCCTTAACTTTAAAATCTCAATTATCTCAGAAACTAGCAGGGATTAAGGTGCGGACCAAAGCACGATTTTTAGTTCCTACGATGAACAATTAATGCTTTATATAATTTCCAATCAGTGTCCCTAGCTCGAATTCCGATCTTTCAGTGACTTCCTTAATTTTCCACTGTGTTCTAGAATATATCACTTAGATCAATGTTGCAACTGCATACAGGTCTTTTAAACACATCAAACTAATATTATAAATAATTTTGTTTCTGGCGTTCTGAGTTCGAATACCGATTCAATGAAGTTTACTTATAAATTTAATAACAGTAAATAATTAAGACAAAGGTACCAAATAAACCTATTACGTTTATGTCATCAGATAATATCTTGCGGGTGTATATTAGGGTACCTGACGTCCAGGGTTCGATCCTTAAGTTTAAATCTCAATTATCGCAGAAACTAGCAGAGATAGAGCTGTAGACGAAAGCATGTTTGATAGCTCATACAATGAACAATTAATGCTGTATATAATTTTCAATCAGTTGCCCCCTAGTTCGAACCCCGATCTTTCAATGACTTCACTGATTTTCCTCTGTACTCTAGAATACATCACTTAGATTGATGCTTTAACTGCATGCAGCTGTGTGAGAGAGAGCGAGAGAGGGAGAGAGAGAGCGAGAGAGGGAGAGGAAGTGAAACAAGCAGGGATAGAAGTGCTGAGGGCCTCTGCGCATGCGTAGCAAGAGATGATGCCATTGGCTGCAATAATCACGTGACGTGTAAGCATCACAGCCATGATGACGTGCAGGCATCGCCTGGAGGGGGTTTAGATCCCTATATAAACAGACATCTGTCCCATGTTAGAACTGTTGTGTACTTATTAACTTTACATTCAAGTTTTAAAGAGCTTTAAAAGCAACGTGAGCTACAGGCCGTCTACACATTCAGCACATATCAAAACGGGGCAATGCAAGGTGAGTTTTAAATAACTATACAAAATCACTGTTGGCTTTTACAATACATTTAATTTTATTTAAACGTTACAGTACATGAAAGACGATTCGTTACAAAGAGCATCATATTTTCTAATCTGTGCTTTACATTAACATGGATTTCACTGCATACTCTTCTTCAGTTCACATGATTTTCGCCACACATTCTTCTTACATAAACATTCATACGACTTTCCCCTCATTCTTTGTTTCACTATACACTCACATGATTTCCTCTACTCATTCTTTATTCCACCTACAGGTTCATGCTTTGTTAACATTCACATGACTTTCTCTTCACATTCTTTGCTTCCATTAACATTCACATGATTTTCGCCACACCTTCTTCTTACATAAACATTTATACGACTTTACCCTCATTCTTTGTTTCACTATACACTCACATGATTTCCTCTACTCATTCTTTGTCCCCCTGCAGGTTCATGCTTTGTTAACATTCACACGACGTTCTCAGCTCATTTCTCTATTGACATTCACATGATCTTCTCAACACATTCTTCTTACTTAAACATTCATACGATTTTCCCCCTCATTCTTTGTTTCACTATACATTCGCACACGATTTCCTCTACTCATTCTTTGGTTCTCTGCTGGCTCATCTTCAATGAACATTCACATGATTTCTGTACTTATTCTTTATTTCTCTACACCCTCATAGGCTTACTTACAAAACATACACACCCTAGTTCTTCAACTTGAATAATGTAGTGAAAATAATAATTCATGGCAATGTCTGTTACAGATTGTTTAGCTGATAGACTTAACAAGATGGTGGAAGAGCGTAGTTTCCTACCGACTCGTCGAGTTCAAGATCTCGAAATAGGTCTTAACTATGAGATAAAGTCCTTAAAGAGAGTTCAAACAAGATATGGTACCAGGATCGTATCTTCGCTGGAGGATTGTCAAGTGTTCTTGCCAGAGCGCTATAATTCGTTAACCGATCAAGAGATTGCAGAAATACCTGGGAGCGTATACCTACAGTATAATGGCATGGCAGAGAAGGGGAAATTTAAGACATGCAAATTGTCTTTTTTACATGCAAAGAAGGTGCGTAGAAGTGTCAAACTTAAGTATTGAATGTTCTCCCATTTCACAATGAAAAATTCATAAATAAAACAACTGACTCATTGATATTACATATAAAGATACAAAAGATGCATATTATAGAATTTTATAAAAAATTAACGAAATTACAATATCACATGCTTGAGTTTAATTATATCTAGCGCATTGAAATAACTCTAAATATCCGAATGTTTATACAAATCTTTGTGCTTCTTTTTACATGTGCCATATGCTTCATTTTACATGTATCATAACAAAAAATGTAATTCTTTCCAGGTTGTTTTTACTTGACCAAGATAGTTTTCTAAGACTTTCATTGTGCAATGTTTCAGGGTGTGCAATAAGAGGAAGAAGAAGAAGAGGAATAGCCTGATGGCATGCAAAGGATGCTGACGCTATGGGAGGGTAGAATACCTACAAGAAACATTTCGGCAATAAACGGGTGCTGAGACATCTACATCACCGAAACACATTAAGACAGGATCCTTATATAACATTACAGGGTATACAATGAAAAACTACGGTCAATTTTGTATACAATTCAATGCATGGCTGAGAGTTAGCTCGAACTAGTCTCCCTATACTCACTGAAATTAAGCATTGTGAGCAATAATTTAAGTGACTGTGAAAATACTTTAAGTAATGGTGAAATTTGTATCCTAAAAGACTTGAGCCCTGTATACATTAACAGCATTAAGGCTGTTTGCCACGCTGGAATACAAATTATGAAAATAAAAAGACTTTCATTTAAATAATAAGGAAATTTGCATAACCTGCTGTTACAAGTGTAATGACATATACAGAAACAATGAGTCGGACGAGAAAGTGATGGAAATGTAAGATAAATAATAACAATAAAAGAATTAAGGTATGCTTTTACATAGTGTTTTTATTCATTAAAAATCCTTGTATTCCTAATGAAAAATAAATCATTACAATGATTAGTTTAAGTTATATCACAATGATCAAAAAGAGAACCGTCTTTAGATGCATTACTCGATCTTAAGTCAGAGCACCAAAAAATGACAAATCACGGCTTCTCCATTTTAGATGTGGTGTCACTATTCAGGTAAATTCATGTAACACAACAGGTTGAGTATGCAGATCTGTGGTCCTAAATGGGTGAAACAGAGTCTTATCCAGCTTAACAGTCTTGAGATCTCACCATCAGAAAGTCGAATCACAAGCCTTCTCCACTCGCTGAGCACAGGTTTAACAACAGCATTCTCTTCACCCTGAGACGATGTAAAGTATATAAATGTTCAACTTGACAAGGGATTCTAAACTGGTTGTTAGAGTCCAGAACTGATGTATTATATGGTGAAAACACATGTTCCTCTTCTTAGCGATCTTGTCGTCGAATCTCGGTGTCGATAACATTGAAGATGCCCATGATTATAGGATTCTGAAGCCCAAAAACTGTAGGAACTGCTGATTGCGTGATGTTAACCTGATGGGCGTCAAGGGCAGAGCATGATGTGTGCGTCGAATCATTCCATTATTATATCCTCGACGTCGTTGACTTCTTCTAAAAACTATAGGCATTATGCTTATATCCTTGTTTCTAAAGGCAATGATATTGCTGTTAGGCTCCCCTGTTTGCTCTATGAAGCGGATGTTTATGAACAACAGGTAAAATTTGATTTGATGGTTCCTGTGAAATACGTTATCCAGCCGTAACAGATGGGAAAACTGGTAGATGGAGTGTCCACTTTTACTATAGAGGAAGGAGACTGATGCAATACTGCGCTAAATTCGTATGATGCTCAACTTAAATATAATCACTAGGAAATCAGATTCAGACAGCTGATTAGATGGATTAACTTTGTCACTGAAGGATCGCAGAACGTTCCTATAGAACAATCACTGGAAAAAATCAAGAGTGAAAGGACATTTTAATGACATTTTTATTATTATTATTATTATTATTCACTGATCTAATAAAGAAGACATTCGCATCCTAATATGAGGAATCTTTAAACGTCGGGCATACAAGTCAAGGTCTATGTTACTCAATGTTTTTTCCGGGACAATTATAGCCCTCTGCCAGAGTTTTTTGAATTCCCTTTCAGGCTCTGTCTCCTCTTCGTTTCTGTGTTTCTTCCCTTATTCTTCTTCACTCGAAAACTTCTCCCTCTTGCTTCAATTTCTCTGTTACGTCTCATCATTTCAGCAAGTTGTTTATCTGCAGCTTTTTTCGTATTTACAGCTGTAGCAATTTGTGATGCATCTCCAGCAGCAGCGCCTAGAGCTGCAATAATTGGTATGAAAGGTAGAAATCCTCCTCGTTTCTTCTTCATGGTTACTGTACCTGGAGCTACCTTTCCCTTCATAATTGCTGTTACTAGTCACGCTGCCAACTTTTTCACCTAATGTAACATCAGATTGCACGCTTTTCCAAGTCGTTTCAGTCAGATCTTGGCAGCAATGTTTCTCGAAGCAGAGACCTTATGCTGAGCGTTGGCAATGCCGCTAAGATTACACGAATCGTCTAACGGAATGATTCCAGGGTCTCCTCTCTTTAATTTTTCTCTAGCTTTACCACAGTTCCTCAGCCTATGTAACCAGGTAAATGTACTTCAATGATTGCAGGCTAGTGAGAGAGTTAATTAAACCGAAACCTCTTGCGGGCCTAACCACCTTAGCTGTCACGTTATACTAATCGATTTTTATTCAGGATAGTTCTTTCATACTTTCTCATTAGCGTATATACATTAAGAGCGATTTATTTTACTTTAGCTGTCAAGCTAGAGAGGATGAAACAAGAATGCTCACAGCCTATTCATATGTTAGACTTTGAAAGCGACTTTAGATGTGAACTTAGTGGAAAACTGTTTCATGTCAACGTTATATACGTTCCCATCATGTAACCCATTCAGGGAAAAGGTGACCAGCAAAGGGAAAAAAGGTGACCAGCAATGGGAAAAACGTGACCAGCAAAGGGAAAAAGGTGACCAGCAAAGGGAAAAAGGTGACCAGCAAAAGGGAAAAAGGTGACCAGCAAAAGGGAAAAAGGTGACCAGCAAAGGGATAAAGGTGACCAGCAAAGGGAAAAAGGTGACCAGCAAAGGGAAAAAGGTGACCAGGAAAGGGAAAAATGTGACCAGCAAAGGGAAAAAGGTGACCAGGAAAGGGAAAAAGGTGACCAGCAAAGGGAAAAAGGTGACCAGGAAAGGGATAAAGGTGACCAGCAAAGGGAAAAAGGTGACCAGGAAAGGGAAAAAGGTGACCAGCAAAGGGAAAAAGGTGACCAGGAAAGGGAAAAAGGTGACCAGGAAAGGGAAAAAGGTGACCAGCAAAGGGAAAAAGGTGACCAGCAAAGGGAAAAAGGTGACCAGCAAAGGGAAAAAGGTGACCAGCAAAGGGAAACAGGTGACCAGGAAAGGGAAAAAGGTGACCAGCAAAGGGAAAAAGGTGACCAGCAAAGGGAAAAAGGTGACCAGCAAAGGAAAAAGGTGACCAGCAAAGGGAAAAAGGTGACCAGCAAAGGGAAAAGGTGACCAGGAAAGGGAAAAAGGTGACCAGCAAAGGTAAAAAGGTGACCAGCAAAGGGAAAAAGGTGACCAGCAAAGGGAAAAAGGTGACCAGCAAAGGGAAAAAGGTGACCAGCAAAGGGAAAAAGGTGACCAGCAAAGGGAAAAAGGTGACCAGGAAAGGGAAAAAGGTGACAAGCAAAGGGAAAAAGGTGACCAGCAAAGGGAAAAAGGTGACCAGGAAAGGGAAAAAGGTGACCAGCAAAGGGAAAAATGTGACCAGCATAGGGAAAAACGTGACCAGGAAAGGGAAAAAGGTGACCAGCAAAGGGAAAAAGGTGACCAGGAAAGGGAAAAAGGTGACCAGCAAAGGGAAAAAGGTGACCAGAAAAGGGAAAAAGGTGACTAGCAAAGGGAAAAATGCGACCAGCAAAGGTAAAAAGGTAACCAGCAAAGGGAAAAATGGGACCAGAAGAGGGAAAAACGTGACCTGCAAAGGGAAAAATGTGACCAGTAAAGGGAAAAATGGGACCAGAAGAGGGAAAAACGTAACCTGCAAAGGGAAAAAGGTGACCAGCAAAGGGAAAAATGTGACCAGCAAAGGGAAAAATGCGACCTGCAAAGGGAAAAATGTGACAAGCAAAGGGAAAAATGTGACCAGCAAAGGGAAAAATGTGACCAGCAAAGGGAAAAATGTGACCAGCAAAGGGAAAAAGGTGACCAGCAAAGGGAAAAATGGGACCAGAAGAGGGAAAAACGTGACCTGCAAAGGGAAAAAGGTGACAGCAAAGGGAAAAATGTGACCAGCAAATGGAAAAAGGTGGCCAGCAAAGGGAAAAAAAGGTGACCTGCAAAGGGAAAATGACCAGTATCTCCCTCAACTCTCGCATTCCCTGTGCTAACTATCAAGAAAACTTGTACTCTTACCTCTATGAATCCATTTCTAGCTACTTGAATCTGCTTGTGCTTAATGAGATAGTTATAATTAACGAAATTACAACTATTATGTGCGAATGCTACAATATTTTGCTTAGTCTAATTCGGGCAGGCTGATTATATGCATCAAAACCTGAGTACATATATAAATACATAAATGTTAAAAAATAGCTCAGTCTCGTGTTATCGTATACGAATTCAACATCTACATTATACATTGACTAGTTTATATATACTGCTTGAGCATGAACACTCACAAAAACGGTCAATTACAGTCAATTTACGAGAATCTTGATTTTTCGTATGTTTCCCAAGGGGGGGAGTAATCGCTTTGTTAAGTGCTGCATATGTAATAGAACTTTAATGAACAGGACAATTTCAAGGCTTAAACAACATAGGAGAAGATGCTGTAAAGCAATGACCAGCTGTGCATTGACTACAACACCCAAACGAGATCCTGAAATCTTCTCAAGTCCCGAAGAGCGGGATTCAAGATGTACCGTACTTGGAACCAGTTCAAGCGACCCTGTAATAACATCAAGAGCTACCACTGATGAAGCAATGACAGCAGTTTCTTTGAATGAGCAAGCTCTGAATAAACACACCAATGAAAGCAAGCATACTAGTGTCAAATCACCTAGATTAGAAGATATATCCAAAGCGAATACAGAGGAGATGCTATACCGCTACACCGATCCTAATGATTTGGTAAACATGCTAAGGGTACTCATGATGCTTCATACACCAGATAAAAATGACTTTTCCGATGCGATTAACGACATTATTCAGGATTTAAAGCTGGGTGGTTTTATAGCGTGATTAGCATTTGCAAAGCCATGAAAGAGTTAGAAAGATTCCTCGTATTAGGATGCGAATGTCTTCTTTATTAGATCAGTGAATAATAATAATAATAAAAATGTCATTAAAATGTCCTTTCACTCTTGATTTTTTCCAGTGATTGTTCTATAGGAACGTTCTGCGACCCTTCAGTGACAAAGTTATTCCATCTAATCAGCTGTCTGAATCTGATTTCCTAGTGAATATATTTAAGTTGAGCATCATACGAATTTAGCGCAGTATTGCATCAGTCTCCTTCCTCTATAGTAAAAGTGGACACTCCATCTACCAGTTTTCCCATCTGTTACGGCTGGATAACGTATTTCACAGGAACCATCAAATCAAATTTTACCTGTTGTTCATAAACATCCGCTTCATAGAGCAAACAGGGGAGCCTAACAGCAATATCATTGCCTTTAGAAACAAGGATATAAGCATAATGCCTATAGTTTTTAGAAGAAGTCAACGACGTCGAGGATATAATAATGGAATGATTCGACGCACACATCATGCTCTGCCCTTGACGCCCATCAGGTTAACATCACGCAATCAGCAGTTCCTACAGTTTTTGGGCTTCAGAATCCTATAATCATGGGCATCTTCAATGTTATCGACACCGAGATTCGACGACAAGATCGCTAAGAAGAGGAACATGTGTTTTCACCATATAATACATCAGTTCTGGACTCTAACAACCAGTTTAGAATCCCTTGTCAAGTTGAACATTTATATACTTTACATCGTCTCAGGGTGAAGAGAATGCTGTTGTTAAACCTGTGCTCAGCGAGTGGAGAAGGCTTGTGATTCGACTTTCTGATGGTGAGATCTCAAGACTGTTAAGCTGGATAAGACTCTGTTTCACCCATTTAGGACCACAGATCTGCATACTCAACCTGTTGTGTTACATGAATTTACCTGAATAGTGACACCACATCTAAAATGGAGAAGCCGTGATTTGTCATTTTTTGGTGCTCTGACTTAAGATCGAGTAATGCATCTAAAGACGGTTCTCTTTTTGATCATTGTGATATAACTTAAACTAATCATTGTAATGATTTATTTTTCATTAGGAATACAAGGATTTTTAATGAATAAAAACACTATGTAAAAGCATACCTTAATTCTTTTATTGTTATTATTTATCTTACATTTCCATCACTTTCTCGTCCGACTCATTGTTTCTGTATATGTCATTACACTTGTAACAGCAGGTTATGCAAATTTCCTTATTATTTAAATGAAAGTCTTTTTATTTTCATAATTTGTATTCCAGCGTGGCAAACAGCCTTAATGCTGTTAATGTATACAGGGCTCAAGTCTTTTAGGATACAAATTTCACCATTACTTAAAGTATTTTCACAGTCACTTAAATTATTGCTCACAATGCTTAATTTCAGTGAATATAGGGAGACTAGTTCGAGCTAACTCTCAGCCATGCATTGAATTGTATACAAAATTGACCGTAGTTTTTCAATGTATACCCTGTAATGTTATATAAGGATCCTGTCTTAATGTGTTTCGGTGATGTAGATGTCTCAGCACCCGTTTCTTGCCGAAATGTTTCTTGTAGGTATTCTACCCTCCCATAGCGTCAGCATCCTTTGCATGCCATCAGGCTATTCCTCTTCTTCTTCTTCCTCTTATTGCACACCCTGAAACATTGCACAATGAAAGTCTTAGAAAACTATCTTGGTCAAGTAAAGGCAACCTGGAAAGAATTACATTTTTTGTTATGATACATGTAAAACGAAGCATATGGCACATGTAAAAAGAAGCACAAAGATTTGTATAAACATTCGGATATTTAGAGTTATTTCAATGCGCTAGATATAATTAAACTCAAGCATGTGATATTGTAATTTCGTTAATTTTTTATAAAATTCTATAATATGCATCTTTTGTATCTTTATATGTAATATCAATGAGTCAGTTGTTTTATTTATGAATTTTTCATTGTGAAATGGGAGAACATTCAATACTTAAGTTTGACACTTCTACGCACCTTCTTTGCATGTAAAAAAGACAATTTGCATGTCTTAAATTTCCCCTTCTCTGCCATGCCATTATACTGTAGGTATACGCTCCCAGGTATTTCTGCAATCTCTTGATCGGTTAACGAATTATAGCGCTCTGGCAAGAACACTTGACAATCCTCCAGCGAAGATACGATCCTGGTACCATATCTTGTTTGAACTCTCTTTAAGGACTTTATCTCATAGTTAAGACCTATTTCGAGATCTTGAACTCGACGAGTCGGTAGGAAACTACGCTATACCACCATCTTGTTAAGTCTATCAGCTAAACAATCTGTAACAGACATTGCCATGAATTATTATTTTCACTACATTATTCAAGTTGAAGAACTAGGGTGTGTATGTTTTGTAAGTAAGCCTATGAGGGTGTAGAGAAATAAAGAATAAGTACAGAAATCATGTGAATGTTCATTGAAGATGAGCCAGCAGAGAACCAAAGAATGAGTAGAGGAAATCGTGTGCGAATGTATAGTGAAACAAAGAATGAGGGGGAAAATCGTATGAATGTTTAAGTAAGAAGAATGTGTTGAGAAGATCATGTGAATGTCAATAGAGAAATGAGCTGAGAACGTCGTGTGAATGTTAACAAAGCATGAACCTGCAGGGGGACAAAGAATGAGTAGAGGAAATCATGTGAGTGTATAGTGAAACAAAGAATGAGGGTAAAGTCGTATAAATGTTTATGTAAGAAGAAGGTGTGGCGAAAATCATGTGAATGTTAATGGAAGCAAAGAATGTGAAGAGAAAGTCATGTGAATGTTAACAAAGCATGAACCTGTAGGTGGAATAAAGAATGAGTAGAGGAAATCATGTGAGTGTATAGTGAAACAAAGAATGAGGGGAAAGTCGTATGAATGTTTATGTAAGAAGAATGTGTGGCGAAAATCATGTGAACTGAAGAAGAGTATGCAGTGAAATCCATGTTAATGTAAAGCACAGATTAGAAAATATGATGCTCTTTGTAACGAATCGTCTTTCATGTACTGTAACGTTTAAATAAAATTAAATGTATTGTAAAAGCCAACAGTGATTTTGTATAGTTATTTAAAACTCACCTTGCATTGCCCCGTTTTGATATGTGCTGAATGTGTAGACGGCCTGTAGCTCACGTTGCTTTTAAAGCTCTTTAAAACTTGAATGTAAAGTTAATAAGTACACAACAGTTCTAACATGGGACAGATGTCTGTTTATATAGGGATCTAAACCCCCTCCAGGCGATGCCTGCACGTCATCATGGCTGTGATGCTTACACGTCACGTGATTATTGCAGCCAATGGCATCATCTCTTGCTACGCATGCGCAGAGGCCCTCAGCACTTCTATCCCTGCTTGTTTCACTTCCTCTCCCTCTCTCGCTCTCTCTCTCCCTCTCTCGCTCTCTCTCACACAGCTGCATGCAGTTAAAGCATCAATCTAAGTGATGTATTCTAGAGTACAGAGGAAAATCAGTGAAGTCATTGAAAGATCGGGGTTCGAACTAGGGGGCAACTGATTGAAAATTATATACAGCATTAATTGTTCATTGTATGAGCTATCAAACATGCTTTCGTCTACAGCTCTATCTCTGCTAGTTTCTGCGATAATTGAGATTTAAACTTAAGGATCGAACCCTGGACGTCAGGTACCCTAATATACACCCGCAAGATATTATCTGATGACATAAACGTAATAGGTTTATTTGGTACCTTTGTCTTAATTATTTACTGTTATTAAATTTATAAGTAAACTTCATTGAATCGGTATTCGAACTCAGAACGCCAGAAACAAAATTATTTATAATATTAGTTTGATGTGTTTAAAAGACCTGTATGCAGTTGCAACATTGATCTAAGTGATATATTCTAGAACACAGTGGAAAATTAAGGAAGTCACTGAAAGATCGGGATTCGAGCTAGGGACACTGATTGGAAATTATATAAAGCATTAATTGTTCATCGTAGGAACTAAAAATCGTGCTTTGGTCCGCACCTTAATCCCTGCTAGTTTCTGAGATAATTGAGATTTTAAAGTTAAGGATCGAACCCATGACACCTGGACTCTAATATACATGCACAAGAAACGAGCTAATGGCATAAAAGTAATAAAGTTTATTTACTGTCTTTATTTTAATTAGTTTTGGAGTTATTAGAAGACCGGTTTCGAGCAATCGTAAATGGAGCCTTGCATCCCGAGCTATAATTAGTTTTTATTGCATCATTTTGTCTCTTTTCATTCAGGACATTCGCGCGAGTTGGTGTGTGCGTGTGTGGGTTGCTGCTGTTGGGTGTAAGTGAACAGGCATATGTGCTTGCACGTGTGTGTGTGTGTCCATGTATATGTATGCGTGAGTGTAAGAGCACTGTTGTATGTATGTATACGCATGAGGTGCGTGAATGTGTGAGTGTAAGAGCACTGGTGTATGTATGTACACGCATGAGGTGCGTGAATGCGTGTGTGTACTGGTGTATGTGTGTGTGTGTACTGTTGTATGTATGTGCATGTGTGTGTGTGTGCTGGTGTATGTATGTGCGTGTGTGTGTGTGTGTGCTTGCATGCGTGCACCAGTGTATGTTTGCTGATGTGTGTACAAGTGCTCGTGTATATGTGAACGCCTGAATGTGTACAAGTCGTGGAGAAAGAAAGAGATAGATAGAAAGAAAAAGAGAGGAGAAGAAGAAAGAATGTTGTCTAGGCATCGAGATATCTAAGTATGCATCAGGGTTTAATATAAATAATTATAGTTGTTAAATGCAATTTTAATCCGACCGCCCGCTGCTTCAATAACTTAATAGTTATTATAGCGTTTCACAGGGTTGGATTCGAACTATGGACCTCTGGTTCCTAAGAATACAGATCGTTAAACATTGTAATGTCGTGTATATTAAATTATATTTGTTAAACACATTTTAATCTGGTCGTGCATAGTTTAATATTTATTAAGCATTAGAGTTTCGCAGATTCGATCTAGGATCCCCCTGAACACCGTTTCATTAATTAAATTATATTCGTTAAACACGTTTTAATCTGGCCGCGCAATACTCACATAGTTTAATATTTATTAAGCATTAGAGATTCGATCTAGATCCCACTGAACACCCTTTTATTAATTATTGTAATGATATATAAAAATTAAATTTGTTAAATGCATTTTAATCTGACCTTGCATAGTTTAATATTTCTTAAGCATTAGAGTTTCGTTGGGTAAGATTCGAACTAGAACCCTCTGAACACCCTTTCATTAATTAGGGTAATGATATATAAAAAATTAAATTGTAATTGATAAATACATTTTTTTAATCTGACCTTGCATAGTTTAATAGTTATTACGCGTTAGAGTTTCACTTGGTAAGACTCGAGCTAGAATTCTCTGAACGCCTTTTTATTAATTAGGGTAATGATATAATAATATCAATCATTAATTTCTCATTAGCAATAAACTTTTGATTACAGTAAGAATCGAACACCGATCTATGGATATCACTCAGAGGTTTAATGCACGTAATGAAATGTATATTAGACGCTTTTTCGGAGTCGTTGGCTGAAACAGAATGCTTGTTAACTATGCTCGGGTATATTCGTAGGAGGTCGTAAAACATCGGAGAGAACTCCCTCAGGCAAAATCATGATGGCCGACTATGACGTCACGCAGAGTTGGTAAACAAGTTTCTCTCTCTTTCACACAAACAAGGACAGGACGAGTATAAAGCAACCCTCGAATTCTTTTGTTAAACTAGCAGGTGGCCAAACAATGGAAACGTCGCAGGTGTCTTTCTAAACTAGCCTTGCCAAGAACAATAGAAAGGCACACACAATAGAATCTCTTACACAATGGAAAGGGTCAGGCTTTGTTATGGAGCAGGTGTCTTTCTAAAGTATGACGTCACGCAGAGTTGGTAAACAAGTTTCTCTCTCTTTCACACAAACAAGGACAGGACGAGTATAAAGCAACCCTCGAATTCTTTTGTTAAACTAGCAGGTGGCCAAACAATGGGAACGCTGCAGGTGTCTTTCTAAACTAGCCTTGCCAAGGACAATAGAATCTCTTACACAATGGAAAGGGTCAGGCTTTGTTATTGGGATGGGAACGCTGCAGGTGGTCTTTCTAAAGAATGCTTGCCAAGGACAATAGAAAGGCACACACAATAGAATCTCTTACACAATGGAAAGGGACCGGCTTTGTTATTGGGTTGCCACGTGTTCGAGAACAACAGGAGTGGAGTGGGTAACTGACCAGGTGCAGAAGTGGCCGGATGTGGAATGGGTAGGAAAAACATCTCGCCTTTGTTACAGAACCTTAAATTTAAGACCCCTTTGTTCGTTTTGACAGTTGATTGTCAGCCTTAATTGCTTAACTGTCAAGCCTCCATTGTACTCAACATGATTTACGACCGCAGCTGCAACTAAAACTACCAAGGAGCTGGGGGTGGGGGAGAGGAGGTGGGGGAGCTCATTTGCATATGAATAGCCATGCATAAATTAACTGTGCCAGCTCTGTCATACCAAGTAGCTGGGGGTGGGGGGGAGAGGAGGTGGGGGAGCTCATTTGCATATGAATAGCCATGCATAAATTAACTGTGCCAGCTCTGTCATTTCTACCCTACTGTGGGGGGATTTTCTTGAAAACCTTCGTGTCGCATCTCTGGAAGATACTGAACCTAAATACCAAGTTTGGTGTTTATCCGACTGTTCGTTTCTGAGCTATGCTGTTCACAGACACACACACACACACACACACACAGACACACACACGGACATGTTTCCAAAAATGCTTTTTTTGGATTCAGGGGGTCTCAAAACATGCATTTCCGGCGAAATCTCGGTATCGAATTTTTGGGTCGAATACAATACTTCCCCTACTTACTATACGTAGTAAAGAAAGTAAAAATACTCCTTAATACTCATTTACTAAGGGTATTTCCATGAATACCTATGGGATGTAGGATGTGTTTATCGGAGGGAGACACCTCGTCACTGCGACCAGCTTGGTCTATTGTGGCTGCACCCCCCGGGAGGCAGAGAAGAGGTGAAGGAGCCATAGGAGCTCTCTCAAGTCCGCAGACAGACAGGACCATAGAGCCGCGTAGAAGATTTCCAGTGTGAACACCAGCTCACCAATAGAGGCGAAGAAACTTCACGGGGAGAAATACTTCCATGCGCAAGCAACTACGCCGCCTGCCCGACACCGCCACCACCGCAGGACCCAGAAAACACACCTGAAACGTGAAAGGGAGAGATGCAATGAGAGGAAATGGGGGAAAGGATAAATCGTGGTCGAATACACCACCCTGGCACTCGTCTAGGCGACCAGAGGAAAACCACGAAAAACCCCATGGTCACAGTGGGTGGCCACCAGGAATCGAACCCAGGACCTTCCGAATGCGGCCACAGATGTTGCCTCTTGAGCCATCCCGCTCGGTTTGAAGACCTGTAATGTTAATGTGACCTTTGAACATGCTTTTCCTTTCCAATTCTATAATAGGTGCACGTATTTTATGGTCTGCACACAACAAATATATTAACCAATAGTAATATTATTCTGAATAACGTTCATGGCAAACAAGGTTGCTCACAAACGTATGTAGAATCGAATCTGCACATGGGCCTTAGAGCAAGATTGTGAGTTTGAAGAAGCCGGTATGAAGGGACATATTTCCAAAATTCAATCAAATTAGAAATGGATGATTCACAATGCTCTTTAAATTTAGCACAAAGTCCTAAGTAGTTTTGGATGTCTATTACTTCTATTTGCCAAGCTGGGAAGTATTTATTTATGCAATTCAGACTCTGAAATGCAAAATGGATTTATGAATCTAATGTGTTGCACTCACATGACTTTTTCTACTCTTATGCAAGCAATTTTTACAAACGCTTATTGTCCATCTCTTCATTTAATCTTATTGCTAATTTTCTTGTAGGTACAAGGGGAATATGGTAGGCTTTAAACAATAGTGAAATGTTTTAAGAGTTGCTTTCTATGTGGAGCATTCCATTCTCTTTGCATGTCCAGGACATAAAAAATCAAATAACGAATTCCTATTTGAGAAAAGAATAAGTATTAGAAAATTCAAATAAATAACAAGGACTATCCCGAAAATGCTTTGCTCGACAAAAATATGTATATGATATAAATATTGTGTTTTAACGAGATCTACATTTTTTGTGTACAAAACGTTTATCTATCACTTACGGTTTACCAGTTATGTAAAAGCCATTCCAGTGAAGAGGATTCTCATTCCAATGAGAAAATCAGAATTTTCGAAAAAAATGTTCCATGTTAATGGTAATCTGGGGTGAGGGGATATTCTTGAAAATCTTCGTGTCGCATCTTTGAAAGATATTGAACCTAAATATCAAGTTTGGTATTTATCCGACTTTCCGTTTTTGGGTTATGCTGTTCACAGTCACACACACAGAACTTTTCCTTTTTACTTTCTCTACTACGTATAGTAAGTAGGGGAAGTATTGCATTCCACCCAAAAATTCGATACCGAGATTTCACCGGAAATACACGTTTTGAGACCTCCTGAATCCAAAACAAGCATTTTTAGAAACATGTCCGTGTGTGTGTCTGTGTGTGTGTGTGTGTGTGTGTGTCTGTGTGTGTGTCTGTGTGTGTGTGTGTCTGTGTGTCTGTGAACAGCATAACTCAGAAACGAACACTCGGATAAGCACCAAACTTGGTATTTAGGTTCAGTATCTTCCAGAGATGCGACACGAAGGTTTTCAAGAAAATCCCCCCACCCCAGACTACCCTTTACATGGAACATTTTTCGAAAATTTTAATTTTCTCAAAAACGGCTCTAACGATTTTGATTAAAATATCATATGTTTAAGATATTGTCATGACAAATAAAATGTATATCTCGAATTTTCTGGGAATGTCTCCAAAAGTATTCTTCATTATGAACGACTTTTTCATAACTGGTAAACCATAAGAGATAGACAAAATTTTACTACACGAAAAATGTAGATCGCGTTAAAATACACAATTTATGTCATATACATTTCTTTTGTTGAGTGAACCGTTTGCGAGATATTGCTTGTTATTCCCTTAAATTTTCCAATACTTATACTTTTTCTCAAATTCGTTATTCATTTTTACTTTCTCTACTACGTATAGTAAGTAGGGGAAGTATTGCATTCCACCCAAAAATTCGATACCGAGATTTCACCGGAAATACATGTTTTGAGACCTCCTGAATCCAAAAAAAGCATTTTTGGAAACATGTCCGTGTGTGTGTCTGTGTGTGTGTCTGTGTGTCTGTGTGTGTGTGTGTCTGTGTGTGTGTCTGTGAACAGCATAACTCAAAAACGAACAGTCGGATAAGCACCAAACTTGGTATTTAGGTTCAGTATCTTCCAGAGATGCGACACGAAGGTTTTCAAGAAAATCCCCCCACCCCAGACTACCCTTTACATGGAACATTTTTCGAAAATTTTAATTTTCTCAAAAATGGCTCTAACGATTTTGATTAAAATATCATATGTTTAAGATAATGTCATGAGAAATGAAATGTATATCTCGAATTTTCTGGGAATGTCTCCAAAAGTATTCTTCATTGTGAACGACTTCTGCATAACTGGTAAACCATAAGAGATAGACAAAATTTTACTACACAAAAAATGTAGATCGCGTTAAAATACACAACTTATGTCATATACATTTCTTTTGTTGAGTGAACCGTTTTCGAGATATTGCTTGTTATTTCCTTAAATTTTACAATACTTATACTTTTTCTCACATTCGTTATTCATTTTTTACTTTCTCTACTACGTATAGTAAGTAGGGGAAGTATTGCATTCCACCCAAAAATTCGATACCGAGATTTCACCGGAAATACATGTTTTGAGACCTCCTGAATCCAAAAAAAGCATTTTTGGAAACATGTCCGTGTGTGTGTCTGTGTGTCTGTGTGTGTGTGTGTCTGTGTGTGTGTCTGTGTGTGTGTCTGTGTGTGTGTGAACAGCATAACTCAAAAACGAACAGTCGGATAAACACCAAACTTGATATTTAGGTTCAGTGTCTTCCAGAGATGCGACACGAAGGTTTTCAAGAAAATCCCCCCACCCCAGACTACCCTTTACATGGAACATTTTTCGAAAATTTTAATTTTCTCAAAAATGGCTCTAACGATTTTGATTAAAATATCATATGTTTAAGATAATGTCATGAGAAATGAAATGTATATCTCGACTTTTCTGGGAATGTCTCCAAAAGTATTCTTCATTGTGAACGACTTTTGCATAACTGGTAAACCATAAGAGATAGACAAAATTTTACTACACAAAAAATGTAGATCGCCTTAAAATACACAACTTATGTTATATACATTTCTTTTGTCGAGTGAACCGTTTTCGAGATATTGCTTGTTATTCCCTTAAATTTTCCAATACTTATACTTTTTCTCAAATTCGTTATTCATTTTTTTATGTCTTGGACTTGCAAAGAGAATGGAATGCGCCGCATAGCAACCAGCGTTAAAATATTTGACTATCGCTTAAAAGCTACCATATTCCCCTTTCATCTACATGAAAATTACCAATAAGATTGACATCTCGATATCTCGATTAACATGAAGCATATGGAGAATAGGCGTTTGTAAAAATAGATTGTACAAGAGTAGAGAAAGTCATGTGAGTGTAACACATCAGATTTTTTTATGTCCTGGACATGCAAAGAGAATGGAATGCGCCACATAGGAACCAGCGTTAAAATATTTGACTATCGCTTAAAAGCTACCATATTTCCCTTGCATCTACAAGAAAATTACCAATAAGATTGACATCTCGATATCTCGATTAACATGAACCATATGGAGAATAAGCGTTTGTAAAATTAGATTGTACAAGAGTAGAGAAAGTCATGTGAGTGTAACACATCAGATTTTTTTATGTTCTGGACATGCAAAGAGAATGGAATGCCCCACATAGCAACCAGCGTTAAAATATTTGACTATCGCTTAAAACCTACCATATTCCCCTTGCATCTACAAGAAAATTATCAATAAGATTGACATCTCGATATCTCGATTAACATGAAGCATATGGAGAATAGGCGTTTGTAAAATTAGGTTGTACAAGAGTAGAGAAAGTTATGTGAGTGTAACACATCAGATTTTTTGGATTCGGGGCACCTCTTAACATGTATTTCCGGTGAAATTTCTATATCGAATTTTTGGGTGTAATGCAATACTTCCCCTAGTTACTATATGTAGTAGAGAAAGTAAAAATGTGCACATAGGACCTGGAGGTATGCGGGCCATTCAAGTTCTCTTGGCGGGCCATTATGTGGCCCGCGGGCCTATAATTGTTCGCCCCTGCCATGGGCGAAACACAACCTTAGCTTGCACCGGCCAAAACTCTTGGTTCGGTGTGAGCCGACCTCGAGAATAGGTTATGCTGCACCAACCTTCCCGGGCAGGGTTGTATAATTTTTTTAAATAAAATTATATTATTAACAGCACAACAGCTCTGCTGCCTGCCGAGCAAAGGAACTTTTCGGTACCGATATGGGAATATTTTCCCATTGCTGGGGGCCCTGTTAAGGGATACACTAAGATTCTTGGGACCAATTGCGGAGCTATTTTACAGAGTGGTGGCTAAGATCCTGGAATCCTCATATAGTAAGCGGTATGTTGACAGCATACTGACTTATTAACACATACCGCCCGTATTACTGCACTCTGCGCGGATTTCCTGGATATAGATGGACGGAGTTTGCAGCTTCCGTGCTATTATAACGCATTTAGTTATTATTACTAGTATTACTATTGCTATGGATATGTGCATGATATGATATTAGTGCTATTCCGGGCATCTGAACATCACGGACCTATATATGTAATGAATTAATTTTTACTTTCTCTACTACGTATAGTAAGTAGGGGAAGTATTGTATTCCAACCAAAAATTCGATACCGAGATTTCACCGGAAATGTATGTTTTGAGACCCCCTGAATCCAGAAAAAGCATTTTTGGAAACATGTCCGTGTGTGTGTCTCACTCAAAAACGAACAGTCGGATAAACACCAAACTTGGTATTTAGGTTCAGTATCTTCCAGAGATGCGATACGAAGGTTTTCAAGAAAATCCCTCCACCCCAGATTACCCTTTACATGGAACATTTTTAGAATATTTTAATTTTCTCAAAAATGTCTCTAACGATTTTGAATAAAGTAGCATAAGTTTAAGACATTTTATGGCAAATCAATTGTATATCTCGAATTTTCTGGGAATGTCTCCAAAAGTATTCTTCATTGTGAACCACTTTTGCATAACTGGTAAACCACAAGAGATAGAAAAAATTTTACTACACAAAAACTGTAGATTGCGTTAAAATACAATTTATATCATATACACTTTTTTGTTGAGTAAACCATTTTCGAGATATTGCTTGTTACTCCCTTAAATTTTCCAATACTTATACTTTTTCTCAAATGGGAATTCGTTATTCATTTTTTTGTCCTGGTAATGCAAAGAGAATGGAATACTCCACATAGTAACCAGCTCTTAAAATATTTGACTATCGCTTAAAGCCTACCAATTCCCCTTGCATCTACAAGAAAACTAGCAATAAGATTAACATCTCGATTAACATGAAGCATATGGAGGATAAGCGTTTGTAAAAATAGTTTGTACAAGAGTAGAGAAAGTCATGTGAGTGGTACACATCAGATTTTTTTGTCTTGGATATGCAAAGAGCATTAATCTGTTGCAAAGAGAATGGTGCTGCACCTAGCAACCAGCTATTAAGAGATATGTCTATGATTAAGGGCTACTGTATTTCTATATTGCCCTTGCAAACAAAACAAGGGGAACATAGTAGGCCTTAAGCGATAGTCAAATATTTTTAGAACTGGTCGCTATATGTAAAATGTAATTCTCTTTGCATGTCAAAAGATCGTTTCTGCAAATGTTTATCTCGATTAATATGAAATAGAAGGAGAATAAGAGTTTTGTAAAAATAGTTTGTACAAGAGTAGAGGAAGTCATGTGAGTGTAACACATCGGATTTTTTGTGTTTATTTTCCCTTTAAATGAAATTTTCTCGAAATGCCCTAATGTTTTTGAATAAACTGCCACACGAATAAGATATTTACATATAAAATGCTTATGTTGAATGTGAAAAAAATTATTTTCAAGCCCGCGTGTTTGACCCGAGCCCGTGCAGATCTCTATTGTGTTATTCCCAAGGAAGAGGGATCACGTTAACGCCCTGCAGTATTCTTCCTGTACATGCAGATGGCTAATGATGGTGATGAACATAAGGAAGAAATTATCCCTACGCCTAATGAAGCATTTTATTGAAACGCCTCTGCTACGCCAGTGTGAATCACCTGGCCAGAGATTCCTCTATTTTTGAAACACCATACACACACACACGTTCTGCAAGTGAAGAAGTGAAAGTCGCATCATTGCAAGTTTTGATTCTGGATTCATTACACGAGTCTGCCCATTGTGGTTCTGTCGTTATATAACTGGGAGGGACCACATTGCCGTTTCTCACATGGAATGGGATCCTGATCATCTGCCGGGTTACATCTGAATACTGTTATGTAAACGCGGTTTATGTTGCAAACCAGACATGGGATGTACTTGTAGAATTCTAAGTAACCTTTATGTACTGTGGCACAGTAACATTTAATAACGATTTATCCAAGTAAGGAGGCAAGCTTTTCAATTACTGACCGGATAGTATGGAAACAGGGACATAAAACTTGCCCTGCAGGTTGAAGAGGTTAAGCTTGAAGGAATGGTATGATTGTGTAACTGGTAAATTCACACCATTTTGAATCTCAGACACGCTTAAAGTGGACATTCCTTTTGTGAAAACACAGATTTAAAGACGTGTTGATTTATTTTTGGTGATGTAACTGATAACTGTCTCTAGTATAAATTCACACAGCATCTTTGTATTTATGAGGTGGTTTGTGGCGCCTTTGGTTATGATTCTTGTTTACTGACTGAAGAACCCGCCGTCATTCTCCAAACGTGACGCTGGTCGATCATTGAATCGCCAAATTATCGTTATGCTCTTTGGGAATGGGTTCAAATTCAGTGCAGAAATTTATCTAAAGCTTATAAATATTTTCCTTTAACTATATTTTCTTGGTAGAAGAAGAATTTGGTCAAAACGGAGGCTGAGGTCGTTAAAAGTACAGACTGGTGAACGGGAGGTCTGCGATTCAAATTCCAGCAGGACCGTCTTCCTGACTGAGCTTTTCCCAGGTTTTTTTTCGTCCTCATAAGTGGCAAATACCGGAGAGGTACCCTAAAACTTAGGCCTGGAACGTTTCCTTCCCAAATTTCCTTTCCCAATTATCACTTCATTTTACACATCTCTGTGTCCACCGCCTGTAATTGTAAGAATTCGCTTTAAACACTATTTATGAAGAGGGAAAGAATTACTGTCTTCCACTCAAAAATCCCTTACCGAGGTTTCAGTGCTTTTAGTCCACTGAACCCCGTTTCAAAAAAAGCATATACAAAAAAGATCCATGTGTACGTAGTATGCGTGTGCGTGGCTTCTGTGAACAGCATGACTCAAAAACGTAATTTGTCGCACTTCTCAATGGCTTGGGTTATCTTATTTGTCGGGCGCTTATTGTTTAATTATTTTAAAATTTGGGTTCTTTGTCCTCCGGCTAGCTATTATAACTCAGTCGAGCACGTGTCTCTAAGCAGGGCGTGTAAACGGAAAGAAGTTGTTGCTAAAACATAACACTGGTAAAAAAAAATTGAATCTAGACTTTTATTGCCGTCATGCTTAATTAATAACTTACATATTTAATCTTTATACACGCCTGACTGAAACTGTGATATTTCCGAATGTAACTACAGTCGTTTTAGTTGCCGCGCACCAATTACTTCGCGTACTGTACATTTTTGTAACTAACTCTGCGACGTGCACCACGTGAGAGATTCTTCAGAACTATGCGACACTTGCTTATGGCTCGAGAATATATACTCCTTCACCTCGAATTGCCTAAACATTGTAATATAGTTGCTATTGGTTACCAAATTGCGCCCACTTTAGCGTCTGTTTTGGTCAGTCCATCACTAGTACTAACATATATGCTCTAGGGAAGATATTCCCTCCATTTCTAAAAATGGCACGCTACCCTGACGTCAGTTGTTTATCTCTTCTTAGTGATAAACAACTCACCTCCTCAGTTTATTGTTACCCACTTCTATTGTCAGTTTCAGTGAGGCCGTGTAAACTTATTTCCTAACAATACTTTTGGCTAACAAACATCTAAAATCATGTACATACAATAATATTAATTTACACTACAATCACTCTGGCATTCACAGCATGTTATGATATAGAATATTGCCTCAAATTTCAGATAAATATCAAACTTTGTGTTTGAGTTCAACATTTTCCACGAAGATGTTCAAGAAATTCTCTGCTCTCCATACTACCCTTTAGATGGAAACTCTTTCGTTATTTTTATTTACTCAGAAATGACTTTAATAAATTTGATATTTGCATAACTAACACAATGTAGGAAATCTTGAATTTTCTGCAGGTAGTCTGTGACGCCCTCATCTTTCAGAATAAATTATGTGTAATTTTGTAAATTACCAAACTGCAAGAGATACACAAATATTTACTGCACGAACAATCTAGATTTTGTTAAAACGCACAACTTGTTCAAATAATTTAGTTGTGGTGTTGAGCAGTTCCGAGATTGAAAATTGGCACCCTTAATATGAGTAAATAAAGAAGTGGCTGTGCAAACGCTCAAAACTCTAGCTCAAATAGTTTCTGATATAATACAAATAAGTATTCTTAATCGGTGAAATTTTCTAAAACTGCCTTGCACATTCAACTTTGTTATAGAAGTATGATAGTGATATTTTCTGATACGTTAGCACAGTGAAAATAAATGAAAGTATTTGATTGAAGTTGATGATATTAGTTATACATAAATAAAGTTTTGGTTTCATGAAGCTGTTGGTGTTAAAATTTTCCAATTTGTTTCAGTATAAATTAATTGTTTTGTGAGCCAATGAATAAAGCAATCATAAAATGCAAGCTTATATGTTTAGATAGCACATAATAGATTATGTAAGCAAATTTGAGCAGATTAGAGAAAAACTGAAATGTAATGAATAAATTTCAAGCAAAAAAATGTAAAACTGAGAATAAACACAAATAGAAGGAGTCCATTGGGGTTAAAAAGGAACCCAGAGTGATTTACATATTCGCTGGAGTTTTAAAAATTGCGAATCTTTGAAAGAGTTTAGGCGAAATGATTCACAGGTGTCTATAGAATATTTATATGATAATTAAAGAATCTGTTGTGTTCCAAGATACTTCTTGTTATTTGTTTGAATTTTCCAATACATACTTTTTCTCAAGTGGGAATTCAGTATTGGCCTTTTTTTTACTTTCTCTACGTAGTAGAAAGTAGAAGTGTTGCATTCCACTCAAAAATTCTATACCTATCGCGATTTCACCGAAAATACATGTTTTGAGACCCCTTGAATCCAAAAAAAGCATTTTTAGAAAAAGGTCCTTGTGTGAGTCTGTGTGGATACATGTCTGTGCGTCTGTGAACAGCATAACCCAAAAACGAAAAGTCGGATAAAAACCAAACTTGGTATTTGGGTTCAGTAAGTTTCAAAGATGCGTCACGAAGATTTTCAAGAAAATCCCCTACCACAGACTACTGTTTACATGAAACATTTTTCGAAAATGTTGATTTTCTCAAAAATGGCTGTAATGATTTTGAATAAAATATCATATTTTTAAGATACTCTCATGACAAATAAAGTGTATATATTGAATTTTCTGGGAATGTCCTCAAAAGTCCTCTTCTTTCTGAATGGCTTTTGCATAACTGGAATACATTAAGAGATACACTAAATTTTTCTACACTAAAAAATATAGCGCTCGTTAAGACACAGAATTTATGTCGTATATATATATATTTTGGAGTGACTCATTTGCGACATATTCCTTTTTATTTGTTTGAATTTTCTAATACTTATAATTTTTCTCAAATGGGAACACATTCGTTTTTTTATGTCCTGGACATTCAAAGAGAATTGAATGGTCCACATAGCAACCAGCTCTTGAAATATTTGACTATCGCTTAAAGCCTACCATATTCCCCTTGCATTTACAAGAAAATTAGCAATAAGATAGTTTCTACAAATGTTTATCTCGATTATATGAATAGATGTAGAATAAGAGTTTGTAAAAATAGTTTGTATAAGAGTAGAGAAAGTCAGTGAGTGCAACACATCAGATTTTTAATGTATATAGACCCAGCAGTTGCCTAGTGGCAAGCGCAGTTGAAAACGATTTTAAATTAGCACGAACCGTCTTAAATGCAGTTCTATTTGCAGATGATCACGTCAGTATTGGCAGGTACTGAAGACAGACTACAACTGGCGTAAATATTCCGAAAAACAAAGTACTAGAAGAATTGAAATATTTTAACTACTTCCGATGTGATATTTCATATGAACCTCAGAGAGGTTTAAAATAAAAAAGCATAAATTTCAATACATATGTGGCAGTATAATAACAGCATTGAAAAACAAAAAAGAATAGGTATGATATTAAAACTTTATAAAACTGTGGCAGTGCCCATTATATCTTATGGAGTCGAGACGTAGGCCACGATCAGAAATGATGAAAGATTAATTGAAACTGCCGAATTGAAATGTTTGCTTACAATGATACAATTTTTAAAAAACAATAAAAAAATACGAATTTAAGCAAAATTTCCAGAAAAACCTATTATAACATTATTATTAGATTGAGTATCCTTTTTTATAAGTTTTGTTATATTAATTTCACCTTTAGTAATTTTATATAGTGAAGATTGTATGATGGGACAAGTTCTTAGTAATTTCTATTTTCTTTGTTATATTTTAAATACTTTAATTGTTAAAATGTGAGATTATACTCTTAAGTTGGCTGTAGTTTTAAAGACAACATTAAAAGTGAAACAGTAAGATATCAATTAAAAATCGAATGCTAGATGAAAAACTGACAAAACAGGCCTTGTAATTCAAACCAGTTGGTTGGAAGATCACGTAGACTTTGGGAAGATTCCTTCTTAATCGAAACAGGACTATCTGGCCTATCTTGAAGGTTCAGATGATGCGAATTCTGGATTGCAACGTATATTTCTGCACGTTTTACCATGCTATATTTTATTTGACGTCAGCATCCTTCGCTGCTTAAGAAACAGCATCGTTCTAGAAAATGGTGTGATTTAGTAATTGTTTGCTCTTTGACAGGCGCCGGACCAACGACATTAGCTTTTAGGTCCTTGCGGAAGTTAATAAGAAGCAAAGGGACTTTTTGGCTCGAATGTAGTATTTCCTCTGGCCCATGTAAAGCATATACGAGAAAGAAGTAGGCAATTGTTACCTAACCTCCTCCTTCTTGTTTTCTCAAATGTGATGGCCCACACATACACACTAAAGTTTGATCAGCGTAAAAGAATGCAGGAATGTGCATTCTCTTAACAAGCGGAAAAGAAAAGCTCCAAATTGGCGTGACCTAGGGCACAGCCGAAATTCCAGCAGTATCTAGAAGAACTTACGTAATTTTGTGGTCAGCAGGTGCGGTTTACGGTTTCTAATGATGAGTCTGGTGCAAAATAACCATTCTCCCGGAAATATCCAGAAAAACTTAACAACAACAACTCGTTTCATCTTCACTCGCTCCGCCTCAAGCAATTCATGTTAGAGGTGGAACGGTCTGTTGGCTATTAACACAGAATCTACACATGGAGTCCTGACATTCTGTCCACCAGGATTAGAATCATCAGGTCATCCTCTGCTGGCTTGGCAAACATTTTTACTTTCTCTACCACGTACATAGTTGGTAAGGAAGGTATTGCATTCCACCCTAAAATACCTGATTTTACCGTAAATACGTGTTTTGAGGCCATTTAAATAAAAAAAGCCTTTTTAGTGAAAGGTCCGCGGTTGCGGGCTAAAACCCCTCGGAGGGTGATGGATTCTTTTCGGGCGTAAAAATTCTTAGCATAGTTTCCTTCGGAAGTGGTTCCGTGTCGTCAATTTACGTAGAAGAACCTCAAGTGAGTTAAAGCGACCTCTGAGCGAAATGCCCGGTCTTTCACGTCCAATATAGAATGGGACGCTTAAAACCATACCAGAGGAGACAAAAGACTCCGAACCGCCTGCGTAGTGTTTTTCCGGTCCGCGTTCTCGGCGCTCGTTGCCGTCTGCCCTATCATTTATTTTTTTGTGGGGGCGGCCACACACCCGCCGCCCCCGGTGACGATCATCCTCAGAGGTAACATCGTCTCCCCATGCTGTTAGTTCTAACATGCAACTAGGGGGGGGTGCTTTGTTAGTAGTGGCGTGCTAGTGCGTGGAGAAAGATGTGAGTTAAATATGGTCGGGTTCCGCGGAAGCACCCCGGTTAGTAAGTTAAACTACTCATGCGAGCATGCAGAACATGCAAGCGTGCCTGGTTGGGTTTACCGGCGCCAGCCATGGCAAGCCCTGGCTGGCGCTCGGGCCCTATCATAGAAAGGCGCGGACGATACTATACAACATTTTTAAAACTACTTTTAAAGGCTTTACTTACCAACTTTACGAAAGGGGATGCTGAAACTGGCCACCGTCGTTGTCCATACCTCTTTGGCACCTCTTCAGGAAACCATCCACCACTCGCCATAGTTCATGAGAAATTTCCTGGCGGATATTTTGTTTTAATTCTTCCAGGGTGTGTGGGTTTGTCTTGTACGCTTTATGTTTTAAGTTACCCCAGAGGAGTATTTTATGAACAATATTACCGGATGCGCGGTGTTTTTCCACTGGGTGTGTGGAAATATGATAAAAACATGATGGTGCATTGCTACTATAAACAAAGTCACGCTATTGTGATTTTGCTTTGCAGTGTGAAGTGCAGTTTTGAGTTGGCGGTGATGTGATGTGATTCAGTTATTACGAGTTATTTATTATTTTGTCTGTACTTAGTCACAAAGTGTATTATGGCTCAGTGTATGTTTTCTACTGCACAGCATGTATTTATTTATGATTTGTATGTGTTAACTCGGTCAGCTCGCCAAGTGAAAGTAGATTTGCAGAGAGATTTCCAGGTGTAAAAGTTCCAGGCCGTACAACAATGCATGAACTTTACAGTAAATTTCAGGCCACAGGAAGAAATCTAAAAGACGTCGTTCAGTTCTTACCGAAGAAACATTAGAGACATCGGTCATCGTTTGGAACATTTCCCCCCCCCCAAAATTAAATGATGGATAGTTTTCTAAATAGGTGCCAAAATGTATGGACAACGACGGTGGCCCGTTTCAGCATTTCCTTTCATAAAGTTGGTAAGTAAAGCCTTTAAAATAGCTTTAAAAATTTTGTATGTTCATCCAAGGATGGGACACGAAGATTTTGAAGAAAATCCCCCCACCCCAAGCTATCTTTACATGCAAAATATCAGACAGTATTTTATATCACAACACTGTGTATGCCAGTGTGATTGTAGCGTAAATTAACATTATTGTATGACAATGATTTTAGATGTTTGTTAGCCATAAGCATTCTAAGGAAATAAATTTACACGGCCTCACTGAAACTGACAATAGGAGTTGGTAACAATGAAGCGATGGGGTGAATTGTTTATCACTTAGAAGAGACAAACAAATGACGTCAGGGTAGCGTGCCTTTCTTTAGAAATGGAGGGGATATTTTCCCTAGAGCATATGTATTAGTAATTGTGATTGGCTGACAAAATAGACGCTAATGTTGGCGCAGTTTGGTAACCAATAGCAGCTCTATTATAATGTTTAGGCATATCGGGGTGAGGGAGTAAATTCTTGAGCCAAAAACAGAAAGGAGGCCTGGGAAAGAACAATGGAGACTGCAAACCTACAGGAAAAGAAACCATGGCAGATAATCAAATCCTTGAGGAAGGATAAAACCCAGTACCAGCATCCTCTGCACGGCACTCACGGGAGACTCGTATTCGAGCCCCGCGAAAAAGCCACGGTGTTTGTAGACCATCTGGAACTTCAATTCGAACCGCGGGAGGACCCCAGGACGAAGACTTCACTGAACTCGTGGAAGCGACTGTGGACTACCTCTATGAGGAACCACAACCGCGCCACGAGGAGGTCAATCTTCCCATAGTCACCCCTAAACAGGTGGCTTCCGAAATTCGAAAACTCAACCCGAATAAATCCCCTGGACACGACGGCGTCACGGCGTCCATGCTCCAGCACCTTCCCAAGAAGGCCGTCATCCATTTGACGCGGATTTTCAATGCGTGCCTTTACCTTCGTCACTTTCCAACTAGTTGGAAGGAGGCGCGGGTGGTATGCATTTTAAAGCCCGGCACGGATCCGGTCTTTCCATGCAGTTACCGCTCCATCAGCCTACTCCCAACCGTCTCAAAAGTCTTTGAGCGGTTGCTTCTAAAAGCCTCACACCTCTATTTGAGGAAAGGAAACTCCTACCGGACCATCAGTTTGGTTTTCGCCATGGGCACTCCACAACCCTGCAGCTACTGCGATTGGGCGAGAAGGCCTCCCTGGGCTTCCAGGAGAACTTCAAGACCATAGCAGTGCTGCTGGACGTAGAGAAGGCCTTTGCCACAACGTGGCACCAAGGCCTTTTGAACAAACTCAAGGAGTCAGACATCCCTCCCGCCTATCTTGCCCTGATAAGCAGTTTCCTCCGGGATCGCACATTCAGGGTGAGAGTGGAGGGGAAGGTTTCCTCAGTCCTTCCCATAGCCGCTGGAGTCCCGGAAGGCAGTGTACTGTCCCCGCTTCTCTTCGCGGCCTACATGTCGGACTTCCCCACGGAACCCAGGATGTAACGTGCCAATATGCCGACGATGTCCTCATAATGGCACAGAACAAAAATGCCCGATTCTGTTTCCCTACACTACAGCGACAGCTCCGAGCCATTGGCAGGTGGAGCGAAAAGTGGAGGATGGCCATCAGCCCGGGGAAGAGCTCTGCGCTTCTCCTGGCGAAGGTCCGTCGGTGGCGGCCCGAGCGGGTCTCTGAGGTTGCGGCGGAGGAGAATCCCCTGGGTTACCTCAGCCAAATACCTCGGAGTCACGCTCGACCGCGGCCTCACTTTCGCGCCACATGTCAGGGCAAAGGTCGGCCTCGGCCTCTCCGCGCTCAGGCAGCTGTACCCTGTATTCCGCTCCACAATGCCCATACGCCTCAAACTACGCCTGTATCAGGCGATTATCCCACCCCTAATTCTGTACGGCTGCGTGGTCTGGGGATCGGCGGCAACGACCACCATCCGCAGGCTGCAAACCGTTCAGAACAGGGCGCTTCGGATGATCTATGATACCGGGCGAAGATTCCCGTCACACATCTTACACACCCATTCCTGTCTCCCATACATCGTGGACGTGGTGCGGGAGAGAACCCGCACCATGTACACGAAACTCACCTACCACACCAACCAGCTGGTGAACTCTTTGGGCCGCTACGACCACAAGGCACCAAGGCGGAGAAAGAGCTACCGCTTGCCGAAGGACGGATTGGGTCCCCGAGGCTGAGGTCAGCCAATCCCTCATTTCGCAAACTTCCCCAAGTTAAGCAGCATTGGGCCCGGTCGCTAGCTGGATGAGTGACCATCTAGCAGCGACCCGCCCTGCCGCCAACTTGAGTACCCCCATCCCATTACCTAGCTTTGCTGCCATGCCAGCCTGCTTAACTTGACGACCACACAAGCGGTCGCCCAAGTTAAGCAGCATTGGGCTTGGCCACCACATGGTCGCTAGTCCGCCCATGAGGGAACACCGAGACCCAACCAATGGTAGCGCACAAAGCTAAACCCCGCCCATGACAGATTGACAAACATCAAAAGCTTGTGTAAATTCTTTTAACCTCCTTTATCGCACAGGTAAAGCCGCGTACGCGGCTAGGTACTGTGGCGATTACATTCCGCTCAGGTAAACCTGGGCGACCTGTTCTCGATTGCTGGATTGCTGGAAGTATCGCGCAGTTCTAAGAAATCTCTCTCGCGAGGTACACGTCAGGCAGTTCAAAAGAATCATTCACGAGGTACACATCGCGCAGTTCTCCGCAGTCTCTGGCGAGGTACACATTACGCAGTTCTACAGAATCATTCACGAGGTAAACGTCGCGCAGTTCTCAGCAATCTCTCGCGAGGTACACATTACGCAATTCTACAGAATCTCTCGCGTCGTAAAGTTAGTTACAAAATCTGAAATACGCGACAACTATTACGACAGTAATTACATTCGGAAATACAACAGTTTCAGGCAGGCGTGTATAAAGATTACAGATGTGAACTATTAATTAAGTGTGACGGCAATAAAAGTGTAAAAACAAATTCTTTTATCAGTGTTATCTTTTAGTAACAACTCCTTTCCGTTTACACGCCCTGCTCAGAGATATTTGCTCGACTGAGTAATAATAGCTAGCCGGAGGACAAAGAACCCAAAATTCAAAATAGTAAAACAATAAGAGGCGCCAAGTAAAAAAAGATAACACGACAGATTACTGCGACACATTTTTCGAAATCTTTGATTTCTTAAAAACTGCCTCTAACGATTTTTATTAAAATACATATATTAAGGATATGTAAATGTTAAAGAAAATACTTATCTGGAATTTTCTGGAAATAGCCTGTGAAGTCCTCTTCATTCGGAAGGTATTTTATGTAATCTTGTAAACTGTAAGTATAGATGAAAACGACTACACAAAAAATGTAGATATCTTTAAAACACACAGTTTTTATTAAATAACGTTTTTGTCCAGGGTTCGATTCTCGGTTGAGGGTGAGAATTTTTCTCTAGTCAGGGTTATTTCTGATCCTCCCCAGAGTCTGGAAGTAAGAGTGAGAGTGTGAATGTGTGTATAATCTAATGATTAAAAATCAAAAGTGCAAGAAATCCAACGACAAGAGTTACACGAGTTAACACCATTGTCAATAGGCAATAAGTTCCAAAAGAAAGGCCGCGATAAGACCAATGTAGTTAAAGGCGGGGTATAAATGGAATTAAAAAATACTTTTGTGGCATCAACGTTATTAAGGGTTCAAATTGTTCAATGCTTAGCAATACTTCCCGAATTGCTCTTGCTCAATACTTAGCTATTCTTTTAAAGTCCTGTCGATTTTCAGTTCTATCTCGCGATGTACTTAAATTTTTTTTTCTATTTTATTTTGCGTCACTTTAACTCCTTTGTAGGTGGATATCTCTTAGAACGATATGTGACGGACAGTTAACCTTCTAGGTCTCATGTCGTCCTCCGTGGACTAGTGGTACGGTGCTAGCCTCTGGTTCCCAAGGTCGCGGGTTCAAACCTGGCGGAGGGCGATGGATTTTTTCGGGTGTAAAAATCCTTAGCACGGCTTCCTTCGGAAGGGAAGTAAAGTGTAGATTTACGGCACGTAAAAGAACCTCAAGCCTGATAAAGAGGCCTCTGAGCAAAATTACCGGTGTTTCACGCCCAATATAGAATGGGACGCTAAGAACCATAGTAGTTAAAGAACGTCCATAAATAAAACTCAATTTCATTTCATTTCTAGGTCTCATCACTGTAACTGCTTACATTTTCTGTAGACAGATGGCATAACATTCGCTATTACCACTTATTTTTCATTTTACTATTGTTTTGGACTTAAGATGAAAGTTTGGGTCGTAGTATTAAATATCCAATCCGGTATTTACCTTGGCGACTGAGGAAAACCAGGAAAAAACCTCATACAGATTGGTCGGCCCACGGGATTTGGACCCGGGACCCCCCTCCCCCCCCCCCCCCGAATGCGGGCCACAGACTTTACCGCCTGCGCCATCCCGTTCGGTTGATTGAGAGTGCGGAATTTTAAGACAGTTGTTAAAACATTTGACAGTTGCTATTCCCTTTGTAACTATAACGAAATGTGCAATGCAGCTGTTTCCGGAAAGATTTACATCGATTAAAATAGATAGAAAAATTAGCTTTCATAAGAATTATTTGTATACCTCTAATAAACGATTGAGGGGTAGAGAAAGGCATCTGAATGTAACGCATCATGTTTTTAGAACTATGCTTATTAGGATTTATCATTCTTCGGTAAAGCATCAAGAGTAGAGTAGCAATTCTCGTGCTATAGCGTTTTTAATTTGTTTATTCTCTAACTATAGCAGGAGGAGTAAGTACTGCATTCCACCCCAAAAGTTGATATGGTACTTTCACTGGAAATACTTATTTTGATGTCCTCTGAACCCAAATAAAGATCCCTGTGTGGGAAATGGTGTGCGTGAACAGCATAACAAAAATGAAAAGGGGATAAATACTAAACTTGATATTTAAATTCAGTATCTTCCAAAGATACGACACAAAGATTATAAAGAAAATTTCTCCCACCCCAAACTAGCCTTCATACGGAAAAATGTTCCTTAAATTTGATTTTCTCAAAAATGCCTCTAGTTTTAATTAAAATTTGTTTACATGACAAAATGTATATCTTAAAGCTATGCAGAAAGCCTGTGAAGTTCTGTACATCCTGAATGAATTTTGTACAACGTGTAAACAATAAGAGATAGACAAAAGTGTACACTCTCTTACATTTATGTCGTCACCTTAGCTTCGGGACGCAGGTGGAGTGTACATAGCAAGCAAGCGGTTTGTGTATCTGTTTACCTTTTCGCGCATGCATTGGCGTCTTGCTTGCTTTACGTGCACAACTCTAGATTATTCACATATGAATATATATAACTTTAAACAACAGCGTTACTCGTCATCGGTTATAATGGCTGTACAATAACTTATAATAACCAAATAAAACACTGCTTTGCGCAATATCTGCACCAAAATAGAAATTATGATACAAGAGGTAAAATCACTTTTAATTCATGTGGCATATCCTATTTTTAGACAGTGCTCTAATTTGTAAAATATCAATAATAATAATAATAATAATAATAATAATAATATTATTATTATTATTATTATTATTATTATATTGATGTCTGGACCAAAACAAGAAAAAAAAGTATAGTAAACAGGGGCTCCAAAATGTATACCTTAAGAGCTATGAGTACTTGTTCATCTATTGCAAAATCTATTTGAAACATCTCTTCTACTGCAAGCTCTTTGCTGTTATGAATGATCTACAGCAAAGGTGACGAAAACAGGACTCGCGTGTCATTTTGACTCGCAGGCGCCGTTCCCTCTCTGCCACATTCCATTTGCTTTTCACATGCTGCTGAGTGATGCAGTGCGTGTTGCATATTTGGTGGCTCACGGAAGGAAGGCGTTTTCACCACCCTTGATCTGCAGAATGCAGTAAACAAATGAGGACACAGCACTCTTATACTGTGAAACAGCATAGCTTCTAATGTAATCTGCTTACAATTACATAAGCACAGCACTTGTGAACCGTCGCTAAAGGAGGTGCTCAATATGATGTCCATTCATTGTAAGGCATGCTTCTGTCCGACGTCTTAGGGAATCATGCACTCTCTGAAAGACTCCACGTTAGTCACGGATGCTCTGGCAGGCATTGATGACGCCTTCCAGTAGTGATTGTACATCATTAATGGGGTTGCACACACCAAGAATTTAAAGATAAGACTACAATGTAAAACATTTTACAAACTTGTCAAAACACAAACTGATTCCATTAGAACTAATAAGAATATGCTTTGCACTTACCCAGAACTGTGAATACGGTTTGCAGTAACAACACTACTGTTTGCTGCAAGCTGTATTCATAGACAGTAACAGAGTAATGTGTCCTCATTTGTTTACTGCTTTCTGTAGGTCATACGTAATAGCCAAGAGCTTGCAACAGAAGAAGTGTTTTAGAGTAGCGAAGATGAACAATTGCTCATAACTCTTGAGGTTTGCATTTTAGAGCCCATGTTTACTGGACATTTTTCTTACTTTGGTGCATACTACTACCTCTCAAAATATGAATTAATTTGAATAACTTTATCTACGAGATCCGTGGTTCAAATCCCGGCTATGGCATTGAATTTTTCAGTCATCTGATTCTACTTTTCCAACCCTGTCCAACACACGGCTTGTGTGAAAGAACAATTAATTCTATCTCTGCAAATGTTTATCTCGATTAACATGAAGTGTATAGGAAAAAATCTGATGTGTTACACTCACATGACTTTCCCTACTTTTGTACAAACTATTTTTGTTAACGCTTATACTCCATCTACTTCATGTTAATCGAGATAAACATTTGCAGACTCTATCTTAATGCTAATTTTCTTGTAGATTTAGGAGAATATGTATTTACAAGGGCAATATAGAAATACAGTAGCCATTAAGCATAGACATATCTCTTAATAGCTGGTTGCTATGTGCAGCACCATTCTTTTTGCCACAGATTAATACTCTTTGCATATGAAGACAAAAAAATGAATAACGAATTCCCATTTGAGAAAATAAGTATTGAAAACTTTAAGGGAATAACAAACAATATCTCGAAAATGGTTCACTCAACAAAAAAATGTATATGACATAAATTGTGTATTTTAACGCGCTCTACATTTTTTGTGTAGTAAAATTTTGTCTATCTCTTATGGTTTACCAGTTATGCAAAAGTCGTTCACAATGAGGAATACTTTTGGAGACATTCCCAGAAAATTCAAGATATACATTTTATTTGTGATGAAAATATCTTAAACATATGATATTTTAATCAAAATCGTTAGAGCCATTTTTGAGAAAATTAAAAGTTTCGAAAAATGTTCCAGGTAAAGGGTAATCTGGGGTGGGGGGATTTTCTTGAAAACCTTCGTGTCGCATCTCTGGAAGATACTGAACCTAAATACCAAGTTTGGTGTTTATCCGACTGTTCGTTTTTGAGTTATGCTGTTCACAGATACACACTCACAGACACAGACACACACACACACACACACACACGGACATGTTTCCAAAAATGCTTTTTTTTGGATTCAGGAGGTTTCAAAACATATATTTGCGGTGAAATCTCGGTTTCATTTACATGAGTTTCTCTACTCTCCATAGTTTATTAGAGGGTATAAAAATTCTACTTACGAAAGTTTATTTTCCTATCTAGTTCATTTTAATCGAGATAAGCTTTTCCAGAAATGGCTGCATTAAACATTTCGATATAGATACAAAGGGAATGGCGATAGTCAGACGTTTTAGAACTGGACACTATACGCTGCTTTAAAATTATGTGACATTGTGAGAAATAACTGAAAATCGACGAGATTTAAAAAGAATGACAAAGTATTTAACAAATCGAAGCATGTGTATGGATATCTCTGAAATGACTGATGCCACCAACAAGTTATTTGAGGTAAATTGTGTGTTTTAAACAGATCTCATTTCTTGCGTAAATAAAAGTAGGGAAAAGTAAATGCGATTAGTCGTGTTTTGTTTGGAGGACGGTCTGATGGTCATTTTAGGATCAATTTAATTTTTACTTTCTCTACTACGTATAGTAATTAGGGAAAGTATTGTATTCCACCCAAAAATTCGATACCGAGATTTCGGCGGAAATACATGTTTTGAGACTCCCTGAATCCAAAAAAAGCATTTTTGGAAACATGTCCGTGTCTGTACCTGTGTGTCTGTGAACAGCATAACTTAAAAACGAACAGTCGGATAAACACCAAACTTGGTATTTAGGTTCAGTATCTTCCAGAGATGCGACACGAAGGTTTTCAAGAAAATCCCCCACCCCAGACTACCCTTTACATGGAACATCTTTCGAAAATTTTAATTTTCTCAAAAATGGCTCTAACGATTTTGATTAAAATATCATATGTTTAAGATATTGTCATGAGAAATGAAATTTATATCTCAAATTTTCTGGGAATGTCTCCAAAACTATTCTTCATTGTGAACGACTTTTGCATAGCTGGTAAACCATAAGAGATAGACAAAATTTTACTACACAAAAAATGTAGAGCGCGTTAAAATACACAATTTGTCATGTACATGTTTGTTGTTGAGTGAACCATTTTCGAGATATTGCTTGTTATTCCCTTAAATTTTCCAATACTTTATACTTTTTCTCAAATTCGTTGTTCATTTTTTTTTGTCCTGGACATGCAAAGAGAATGGAATGCGGCACATAGCAACCAGCGTTAAAATATTTGACTATCGCTTAAAAGCTACCATATTCCCCTTGCATCTACATGTACATTACCAATAAGATTGACATCTCGATATCTCGATTAACATGAAGCATATGGAGAATAAGAGTTTGTAAAATTAGATTGTACAAGAGTTGAGAATGTCATGTGAGTGTAACACATCAGATTTTTTTAAATGGGAACCTACATTTTGTATGTTTTTTCTCATTAGAAAATGGGTTATTAGAAACTTTATTTTGTGATGGGAAATAAGGGGAAAAGAAATTAAAAAACGTTGGTTTCCAATTACGAAACGTAACTTGATCCTCAAGTGACCATCCAACCATTCATTGCGTTCCTGTACGCAACCATACAGAATTTTCGTCATTATTTACGTTGTTGTAAGAACAATTACAAAATTCTTTATGCAAGTGTGTTTAGTTATATATGAGAGGTATGAAAAAATATAAAAAGGTGTGTTCCCATTAAAAAAATCTGATGTGTTACACTCACATGACTTTCTCTACTCTTGTACAATCTAATTTTACAAACGCTTATTCTCCATATGGTTCATGTTAATCGAGATATCGAGATGTCAATCTTATTGGTAATTTTCTTGTAGATGCAAGGGAAATATGGTAGCTTTTAAGCGATAGTCAAATATTTTAACGCTGGTTGTTATGTGGCGCATTCCATTCTCTTTGAATGTCCAGGAAATAAAAAAAATGAATAACGAATTTGAGAAAAAGTATAAGTATTGTAAAATTTAAGGAAATAACAAGCAATATCTCGAAAACGGTTCACTCAACAAAAGAAATGTTTATGACATAAGTTGTGTATTATAACGCGATCTACATTTTTTGTGTAGTAAAATTTTGTCTATCGCTTATGGTTTACCAGTTATGCAAAAGTCGTTCACAATGAAGAATACTTTTGGAGACATTCCCAGAAAATTCGAGATATACATTTCATTTCTCATGACATTATCTTAAACATATGATATTTTCATCAAAATCGTTAGAGCCATTTTTGAGAAAATTAAAATTTTCGAAAAATCTTCCATGTAAAGGGTAGTCTTGGGTGGGGGGATTTTCTTGAAAACCTTCGTGTCGCATCTCTGGAAGATACTGAACCTAAATACCAAGTTTGGTGCTTATCCGACTGTTTGTTTTTGAGTTACGCTGTTCACAGACACACACACACACAGACACACACACACACACAGACACACACACACAGACACACACACGGACATGTTTCCAAAAATGCTTTTTTTGGATTCAGGAGGTCTCAAAACATGTATTTCCGGTGAAATCTCGGTATCGAATTTTTGGGTGGAATGCAATACTTCCCCTACTTACTATACGTAGTAGAGAAAGTAAAAATTAAATTGACCCTAAAATGACGATCACGATGTCCTCCAAATAAAACACGGCTTATAACATTTACTTTCCCCCATAATATCAAGCAACTTTTATCAAAGGCATTTCTTTTTACATCACTTAGTTTTGGAGATATTGTACAGTCTCAAATTAAATGGTCCATCTTGTATAAAATTATAGAAATTTGCTTCCGAATGAAGAGGACTTCATAGGTTATTACCAGAAAATGCAAGATATGCAAATGCCATTAATATATTGTATTTTAATCAAAATCGTTAGAGCCATTTTTTAGAAAATAAAAAACTTAGAAACATTTTCCACGTAAAGGGTAGTTTGGGTTGGGGCATTTGCTTTAAAATCTTCCTTAAAGATACTGAACCTAAATACCAAGTTTGGTATTTATCCGAGTTTTGTATTTGAGGCAGTATTTTTAATACTTAAATGATTTTCAGTCTAATTATATAAATATAAATTCAATAACAGCCCGCCTTAAAGCAATATGTGTATGTAGCAAAATATATAAAAAGTGTATATTACAGGCATTGTTTATGTTAATATTATTGTAACATGTTCAATAATGTTATGTGAGCGTATTACGTAATTTAATAATGTAGGAGCTGTGAGAAATAGGTCAAAAGTTGCTAACAATGAGGTAACCTTGAGGCAAAAATGAGTTTGAGAGTTTGATAATGTTACTTGTGATTCTTGGAAGCAATAATGTAATTTAAGTATCAGTTTATAATAATAGCCAATCAACAACCAGAAAAAGCTTTAGTTAAATGAAGGTATTCTATTGGACTAGGATTAGCCAATCAGAAATTGAAAAGGAGAAAAATTTACAAATTCAGAAGTCAGTTACTAGAAGACCGTGTTCCTAACCAGACGTGAGACACGTCCTCAAGAAGTATAATATGTATTCGTGTGAGACGAAAATAGTTTACATGTTAAAAAGTGCAAGTAATTAATAAAAGAATCTCACAGCTCTCTATATCAGTGAAGTGTTATCTAAATCCTGTCAAGCATTAATAAAAGGAGTGAAGTAAAATTATAATGTGTGTAAGCCTACATTCTTAGTCATACCACAACCCTGTGGTAGAGACATCCCTGTCTCTAACAATAAGACTGACGCAGCCGAGGCAAACATAAATATATAATATTTAAAGAAACAGTCAAATTACAAAGTTAATATTTTTTTTAAATTTGGGGCAAAGGCCACCTAAAAGTACATTTGGGGCGAAGGCTACCGGAAACCGGGTACCATACATGCGGTTGCAACTACTTCAAGTTCGGCTCCCCAACAGTTGAACTACAATACAACTCCTACAATAAAATTTTCTTCATTTTTTAAGTTATGCTGTTCACACACACGCGCGAACCTTTTTTCTAAAACTGTTTTTTTTTTTTATTTATTCAGGGAACTCAAATCATGTATTTCCGGTGAAAGCTAGATATCGAACTTAAGGGTTGAATGCAATATCTCCTCTACAGACAAAGAACATGGTAGAGAAAGTAATAAGCTTTCGTACAATACATATTTTTTTTTTTTTTTTTTTTTTTTTTTTTTTTTTTTTTTTTTTTTTTTTAAGAGGTAGACCTCGACATGGTGTGAAACAAAAGCATTCCAATAGAACTGAAATCCTTTACTTGCCGTAGTAGGAAGCGGATACGCCCAGAACCACAGCAGTGGACAACTCCAATGTGGACCACTAGGTAGGAGTTACTTTATGTCCCTTGGGCCCAAATGACCTAGCCGTCGACGGGCCCTTAAACTCCACATCACCACCACCACCACTTTATGTCCCAACAATTAAATCACCCGCTGATATCAATTAATTCCGTGCAAGCTTGTAACATGGTGATACGTCGCAACGGACAGCAAAACAAACAAAAGGTAGCAAAACAAAAGTTTGAGAGCACTACCAAAGTGAAAGTGGGATGTTCTGTTAGCTCTTTATGTCTCCTACTACGCACATTTAATGTAGCAGCATTCCGCGGCCTTTCTCTGCTCGTTAAGAGAGACAATCTGTTTGTTCTTCAGCAGGCCGTGTAACATAGGTCAAGTCCCACAACGTTACAATAAAGCAGGTCTCACGTGACTCATTTTCATCTCATTTTAGTACATAATTTGAAGTAGATAGTTTCCTTACGTTATTTGCACCACGCTTTGGGGTCAATTTGAAGTAGGTTGTATTGAAGGAGTATTATAGTTCGACTGTTGGGGAGCCGAACTTGAAGTAGTTGCAACCGCATGTATGGTACCCGGTATCCTTCGTCCCAAAAATTTAAAAATATTAACTTTGTAATTTGACTGTTTCTTTAAATATTATATATTTATGTTTGCCTCGGCTGCGTCAGTATTATTGTTAGAGACATGTTTCTCTTTGCAGGGTTCTGGTGCGACTGAAGAATGTAAGCTTACACAGATTATAATTTTACTTCACTACATTTATTAATCCTTGATACAACTTAAATAACACTTCTCTGATATAGAGAGAGAGAGCTGTGAATTTTTTTGTTATGTTTTTCTTACTTGCACTTTTTAACACGTAAAACTATTTTCGTTTCACACGAATACGTATTAAATTTCTCGAGGACGTGTCTCGCGTCCCGTTAGGAACACAGTCGGCAAACAACACGTCCAGTTATGGACACTGTCTACAAGCAACTGACTTGATTTCTATCGCCACATTTGTAAATTTCTGTATTTCAAGTCTCTGATTGGCTCTTCCTAATCCAATAGAATACTTTTATTTAACTAAAGCTTTTTCTGGTTGTTGATTGGCTATTTTATAAACTGTCTCAAACTTTACATTATTGTTGCTCCAATAATGACTAGTAGCATTATTAAACATTCTTACTCATTATTGCCTCAAAGTTACCTCATTGTTAGCAAATTTTAACCTATTATTCTCACAGCTCCTACATTATTAAATTACATAATACATTCACATAACATTATTGAACATGTATACAATAATATAAACATTTACAATGGCTGTAATATACACTTTTTATATATTGTTATATACACATATTGCTTTAAGACGGGCTTTTATTGAATTATATATTATATAATTAGACTGAAATTATTTAAGTGTAAATAGAAAAGGTATTGCATGCCACCCAAAATTTCGATACCAAAATTTCACCGAAAATCGTGTTTTGAGGCCCCCCGAATAAAAAAGGTTTACAAGCATGTCCGTGAGCGTGTATTTGTATCTGTGTGTATGTGTGTGTGCGTGTGTGTGTGTGTGTGTGTGTGTGTGTCTGTCGTTGAACAGCATAACTCAAAAACGAGAAGTCGGATAAATACCAAACTTGGTATTAAAGTTCAGTATCTTGCAAGGATGCGACACAAAGACTTTTAAAAAATCCCTCACCCCGACTACGCTTTACATGTAACATTTTTTACAAAATTTTAATTATCTATAAATGTAAATATATTTACATGACAAATAAAAAGTATATATTGAATTTTCTGTAAATAGCCTGTGAAGTCCTCTTCATTCTGAGGGAATTTTGCTTAATCTTGTACAACTGATAGATAAAAGTTAAGCAATGGACGCTTTAAACATACAATTTATTTTAAATAACGTTTTATGTGGCATCAGCCGTTTCCGAGATATTCGTTATTAATCGTTCCGTTTGTTCAACACTTTGTCATTCGTTTTAAGTCTCGTCGATTTTCAGATGTTTCTCGCGATTTAAGCTAAAAAAATCTGGTAAATAGTACTGGATACCAGTATGTAACCGCTAGATACCGGTGGAATAGTTTTTAGTTTCATAGTAAATTTTGTTAAGTAGCTGGACACTAGTTGCTTTTATGCTGGTTACCAGTATTAGTATAGATTTTGTAATTATTATTTATTTACACCCTTACTATCTATTATTTGTTTTCCTTATTTATGTTTTCTTGTTTGTAGTGAGGTAGTAGTTGTAGACTTAACCTGTAAAATGAATGTACACTACGTGATCAAAGGTATCCGGACACCTAGCTGAAAATGACGTACAGGTTCGTGGTGTCCTCCATCGGTAATGCTGGAAGTCAATATGGTGTTGCTCCACCTTAGACTTATGACAGCATTCACTCTCGCAGACATACTTTCAATCAGGTGCTGGAAGGTTTCTTGGTGAATGGTAGCCCATTCTTCACGGAGTGCGGAACTGAGGAGAGGTATCGATGTAGGTCGGTGAGACTTGGTACGAAGTCGGCGTTCCAAAACATCCTAAAGGTATTCTACAGGATTCAAGTCAGGACTCTGTGCAGGCCAGTCCATTACAAGGGATGTTATTGTCGTGTAACCATTCCGCCACAGCCCGTGCAGTATCCACAGGTGTTCGATCGTGTTGAAAGATGCAATCGCCATCCCCGGATTACTCTTGAACAGTGGGAAGCAAGAAGGTGCTTAAAATATCAATGTAGGTCTGCGCTGTGAACGTGCCACGCAAAATAACAAGGGGTGCAAGCCCCCTCCAAGAAAAACACGACCACACCATAATACTACCAGCTCCGAATTTCACTTTTGGCAGTACACACGCTGGCAGATGACATTCACCGGGCATTCGTCATACCCACACCCTGCCAACGGATCGCCACATTGTGTACCGTGATTCGTCACTCCACACAACGTTTTGCCACTGTTCAGTCGTGTAATGTTGACGTTCCTTACACCAAGCGAGGCGTCGTGTGGCATTTTCCTGCATGATGTGTGGCTTATGAGCAGCCGCTCGACCATGGAATCCAAGGTTTCTCACCTCACGCCTATCTGTCATAGTACTTGGAGTGGATCCTGATGCAGTTTGGAATTCCTGTGTGATGGTCTGGATAGATGTCTGCCTATTACTCTTTACGACGCACTTCAAATGTCGGCGGTCTCTGTCGGTCAACAGACGAGGTCGGCCTGTACGCTTTTGCGCTTTACATGTCCCTTCACGTTTCCACTTCAGTATCACATCAGAAACAGTGGACCTGGGAATGTTTAGGAGTGTAGAAATCTCGCGTACAGACTTCTGACACAAGTGACACCCAATCACCTGACCACGTTCGAAGTCCGTGAGTGCCATTCTGCTGTTTCACGATGTCTAATGACTACTGAGGTCGCGGATAATGAGTACCAAGCAGTAGGTGGCGGCACAATGCACCTAAGATGAAAAAAGTATGTTTTTGGGGATGTCCGGATACTTTTGATCGCATATTGTATATAAGAATTGAAAAATTTGGTTCCATAAATAGAAAATTTGGATTTATGCCCCAGTATAATAATCTAAATGCCGGGGTTGAATATTCAGATTTTATTTGATTTTATTTTTTGTTTCTCGCGATTGCATGCAAGCAGTATGGAATTTTAGGGCCAGCATATGGCTTCCAGTTCTTAAATATTTGACTATCGCTGTTTTCTAACGAAATGTGTAATGTAGCTATTTCTGCAAAGGTTTATCTCGATTAAGTAGATAAGAAAAATAAACGCTCGTAAGAATAATTTGTGTATTCATTAATAAACGATAGAGGGTAGAGAAAGTCATGGGAATGTAACACACCGGATATTTTTTTATAGTTTTTTATTCATCAGTAGTAGGCAGAAGTGGTATTTTGATTTCCGTCCAAACAGTTGATGTTTTATACACGCTAGACTCAGACTGAAAAATTTAATGTCATGGCAATGTCATACTTGTCAACCATGGATTTTCCGGTTTCCGTCCGGTTGCTCTAACCAGCTAATCTACCATGGCTGAATACAAGTTTCACAATCATTGTATGTCATAGATAATTCTACGAGTGATTTCCAAATCATTGATACACTCACGGGTCACGAGGTGACGACAGGATTTATCTAGAGGGTTAGGAAATAAAGAATAAAATTTGCTAGGACTATTTTACGAATAAAATTAAGTTATTTACCAAAATCATAACAACTTATACTTACTTAAATGACATTGTTTGAAAAAAATTAGAATCATATAGTCGTACTTCGTTTGTTTGATCAGTGCAACTTGATCATTTGATATTATTTACTGCCATCTGGCTTGGGAAACTAGAAGTAGGCATACAACAACACTGTAAGTATACAATAACCAAAGTTATAGATTATGATTTTATTTATTGCGGCAAACATTACTGAAAAACTATTTTAGGAATAAAATTTAGTTATGTACAAAAAAAGCATAAAATATTTATATTTAACTGCAATCTAAATGGCGTTGTTTGAAAATAAATCAGAATAATGTCGTCGTACTTCGTGTTTGATCAATTCAACTTGATCATATAATATTATTTATTGCCATACAATATTGTAAGGATGCAAATCACGAAAGTTATATATTGTGATTTTATTTACTGCCGCAAACATTATTTAAAAACACAATCATTGAATATACAATTATCAAATCTGTAGGAACTGGAAGGAATCTGTTCAGGTTAATGTTTAATGTAGATGACGAAGAAATAAGCATATTGTTTCTTAATTTATGTACAACGTCGGAATGGTGTTCTTCATTTAGTTGCAGTGCAAGATAATGCTATGGCTGGCTCAGAATATTAAAAAAGAAAGAGGAGGTGGTAAAGAGATGTCCATAACACTTGAGGAATCAGTACCGTGATTGATTGAAAGACAACATTCTTTAAAACATGATCGGTCATTATCTCCCATTAACTAAAGCGTGCCACGAACTTAAAAAAATCTGATGTGTTTCACTCACATGACTTTCCCTACTCTTGTACAAACTATTTTTACAAACGCTTATTCTCCATATGCTTCATGTTAATCGAGATATCGAGATGTTAATCTTATTGCTAATTTTCTTGTAGATGCAAGGGGAATTGGTAGGTTTAAGCATAGTCAAATATTTTAAGCGCTGGTTGCTATGTGGAGCATTCCATTCTCTTTGCATGTCCAGGGCATAAAAAAACGAATAACGAATTCCCATTTGAGAAAAAGTATAAGTATTGAAAAGTGTAAACAAATAACAAGGAATATCTCGGAATTGGTTCACTTCACAAAAAAAAAGTATATGACGTAAATACCGTGTTTTAACGACATCTACATTTTTTTGTATAGTAAAATTGTGTCTATCTCTTACGGTTTACCAGTTACGTAAAACTCATTCAGAATGAAGAAAGCTTTTGGGGACATTCTCATAAAATTTGCCATGAAAATATCTTAAACAAATTATGTTTTATATCAAAATCATTAGAGCCATTTTTGAGAAAATAAATTTTCGAAAAATACTCCATGCAAAGGGCAGTCTGGGGTGGGATATTTTCTTGAAAATCTTCATGTCGCATTCTTGGAAGATACTCAACTCAAATACCAAGTTTATATTTATATGATTTTTCATTTTTGAGTTATGCTATTCACAGACACACAAACGCACATGCGGACCTTTTTCTAAAAATGATTTTTTTTTATTCAAGAGGCCTCAAAACACATATTTCCGTTGAAATCTCGATATGAATTTTTCGGTGGAACGCAATACTTCCCCTACTTACTATACGTAGTAGAGAAAGTAAAAATAGCATATATTTGCAAATAATAAGTCGCAAAAGCAACATAATTATGTTAGAGGATTATTTGTTAGTTTTATACGTCGCGCATTTAAATGGCTCCAGTTACTGAATTTATAAATGCAAAAAATCCTATATTTTTGTCTTTTAGTAATTAATATTTTAAAAAAAATCCTATAAGAAACCCTTTGAGCACATGATTTAATTAACCTGAAACCATAGGAAGAAGAAATTGAGTAAAAGCTGAATGTAACATTTGGCGGAAGTCTTCAGTGAGAGTGAGAGAGGAAAGCTGGTCAAGTGGATATCGCACACCTCTGAAAGTACTTGAAAAGCTTTCTACATCCCTATTTTCTATAGTAAACACCTCTCAAGTGTTTTCAAGAGCCGGAGAGTTGCAGCACAAAGTAAATCCGCAATTAGGCTTGACTAAATAATAAAGAATGTTCTTAGCAGTTAAACAGTATAACATTTTTGTTGTTTCTTTCCGCAGCACTTTGGAAATTCTATTGAAACTTCAGGTGTACATAGCTGATTCTGTTTTGATTCAATAGGGAGATTTTATATGGTGAAAATCCAAAATGCAAATGCTTCGTCTCTCAGAGAAATTAAACCTAAATATCTTATTTGTTACATTCGGATGCCTTTTTCTAGACATTATCGTTTATTTTTTATATTACCTCTTTACAAAAGATTACGTTTTAATTTTATGATAATTGATAACTACACATTTGGTTGTAGGTACAAGGGGATACAGGAGGCTGTAGCGATGCTCAAAACCTTAAAAGGTAGGTAGCTATAGATAGATAGACAGACATATACATTTACATATGTATAGCAACGTCAAATGTTATTGTTGTTCACCAATGGCACTGGGGATTAATTGATGTGCATCATTTTCCCTCTGGCTTCCCTCTGGCTCTGTAAGTTATCACTTTTAAGGCCTTTGCATTTGGCGAGATGCTACGTCAAATGTTAAATGTTACAAAAAATTCAATCTTATAACATTTCTGGACCTTATAGAGGGGATTTTTCTTAAATATCATTAAAATCTGTCTTTTAAAATGTCATACATATGTTTCTTGATTTTGTCAAGTAAACTATTGAATAGATTAATAGATATTACTTCAAAGCTATTTTGCGTTTTTCTATATTTACATGTACTAAAATAAATATTATTTCTACTTTTTATCGGACAATTTCACAGAAGTTATAATATTGTAGATTTCTTTTAATATACAATAGACAATTTAAAATATATATGCAGGGAAGAGTATGCTGGCTTTGAAATTCCATACTCCTTTTTGCATCGCATTACGAGAAACAAGATTGGTGAACAAGTACTTCAAGCGTATACAGTAGCAATAGTAACAAATATCTCGAAATCCGATAATGCCCAAAAACTGAATAAATAAATAAAAATATTGCGTAAATTTAGTGTTTAACGGATGTAGATTTTCGTGTTCTAAACATTAGCCTTTGGATGTCCAAATTTATCACACTTTTTGCGTACTTCATCTGTAAGCGCGTATGAAAACGCCGTATAGACTCGTTTCTAATAATCTGCAATCGCTTTGAGATCCATAAACCCAAAAGAACATTTTTGGAAAAAGAGTCACGTGTGTGCGCTGTGTCTGTTTTTCTCTTTGAGCAGCATTCGTTAGAGAACGAAAAGTTTAATAATTAAATGTTATATTTGGGTCGGGCACTGTTTAAGCATGCCAGGCGAAAAGTTTCCAGAAAACCCCCTAACCCTCAAAAAGTTCATTATTTTTCATTTTCTTACGATGTGCGCAAGTATGGACGGAATCCCTAAACTTCCGGATTGAACTCATCCGACGCCGGTCAGCCCTGCCCGCCGAGGTACACCAGCTCAGGGATATCGCTCAAGAAGGCGTATCTGTGAGCAGCTCAACCAATGCTAGTGAGAAACATTCACAAAGGAAATTCGTAAATTCAGCATTCGTCTACCGACCCGGGAAATCTACGAAAAAAACCCATGCACAGAGTGACCGGACCGACGGGAATCGAACCCGGGACCTTCCGAAAGTGTGCCTCGCGTGTTACCGCGGAGCTATCTCGCTCGTTATAATTTCGCTTAAGTACAAATTTTCCTTTCTCTTGCCGTCTCAAGAGCTTGTTATATCACGAATATAGGCATGCGTGGAACTAAAACTTAAGGATAGCTCACAACAGCCCGAGAACGGTAACCAAAGCGGAAACGAGAACGGGAAGCAATGCAGCATACAAGTTGGTTCACTAACCCGGTAACGAGAACGGGATGCGTATCAATGATCATATCGATCACAAAGTGGAATGTCGATATTATGCATTTGTTTTTAACTGGCCGATGATATTTTTTCACCTGCTTCCAATTCAACCAACATAATGCGGGTTACCCAACGTCAAAATTTGATAGAGTGAAGATTGACTAAATGCATCTGCATAATATATCCCACTCCTCTGGTTGCATGAAGCTTTTATTTCTTACTTAAAATTTGAGTTGGTATATGTTAATTCACATCACATAATGGTGCTAGTTGTTACCGTTGGAGCGCTTTCGAGAGATTTGTTTCTCTCACCCTCAGCTGAAACCTGTTAAGGTACAACTTTTATTTGTCTACTCTTAGTATTATGTGTTATAAGTTTAGGATTTAAGGCAAAATATAGGAACAAGACATATAATGCTTGAAAGCTAATGGTCCCCAAGTTGTGTAATATACTGTATTCGCATTCTGTCTGAAGCAATTTCCTCTCACGGGTACTTAGTTCCCGTCATCCTCCACGTGGTGCTGCTATGTGCTCGGCGGAGTGATACATTTAAGTTTTGTTTACTTCTCCTTTCAGCTTAAAGTGAAAAAGGTATAGCTTCTAGTTTCATGTTTCCAGCTTGCGACTATAGAGAGCACTAGCGGCTGTTTCATGTCACGGCCGCATGGAATAACCTCTATAGTTGTTGTTTAATCTATTTATTTTACGTCGCTTTAACTATATGGTCATATCGCGACGGATCTGTTAGTAGAGAACTCGTGGATCGATGCGTGGTGGACAGTTAGCCTTCTAGGTCTCATCCCTATAGCAATACCATCTTGCTTCGTCTCGTGTTCACAGAGACCTCAGTACATAGCAACTGGATCTTCTGCTTCGTGCCGTGCAGACGAAATTAGGATAATTAAGAGTCTAATATGCACAATATGGGTCTAATATGCCGTGCCCGGGAACGAGAACGAGAAAGTAGAAACTTGGCCAAGTCTTCTTTCCCGTTCCTGGGGCCCTGGAAAGCTTCCCGTCGATTGTGAACACACCCATTAAAATACATCTATTTGAACTTTGTGGTTCTCGTACTGGTTGCTGTTCTCGGTTGCTTTGACCAGCCTTTATTATTTTCAAAAGCGTTGAAAATAAAACTCTGAAGTTTTGTACGTTTGCTTTCACCCAGAATATAGATTGTAGAATGCGAATTTTACGAACAATGACAAATAAAAAGTGTAGATTATGAAAAAATCTGATGTGTTACACTCACATGACCTTATCTACTCTTGTACAAACTATTTTTACAAACGCTTATTCTCCATATGCTTCATGTTAATCGAGATGTTAATCTCATTGTTAATTTTCTTGTAGGTGCAAAGGGAATATGGTAGGTTTTAAGCGATAGTCAAATATTTTAAGAGGTGGTTGCTATGTGGAGCATTCCATTCTCTTTGCATTACCAGGACAAAAAAAATGAATAACAAATTCCCATTTGAGATAAAGTATAAGTATTGGAAAATTTAAGGGAATAACAAGCAATATCTCGAAAATGGTTCACTCAACAAAAACAAATGTATTTGACTTAAATTGTGTATAATAACGGGATCCACATCTTTTGTGTAGTAAAATGTTGTCTATCACTTATGGTTTACCAGTTATTCAAAAGTCGTTCGCAATGAAGAATACTTTTGGAGATATTCCCAGAAAATTCGAGATATACAATTTATTTGTCATGAAAGTATCTTAAATATATTATATTTTAATCAAAATCGTTAGACCATTTTTGAGAAAATTAAAATCTTCGATACATTTTCCATGTAAAGGGTAATCTGGGGTGAGGGGATTTTCTTGAAAACATTCGTGCCGCATCTCTGGAAGATACTGCACCTAAATACCAAGTTTGGTGTTTATCCGACTGTTCGTTTCTGAGTTATGCTGTTCACAGACACACACACAGACAGACACACGGACATGTTTCCAAAAATGCTTTTTTTTGGATTCAGGGGGTCTCAAAACATATTTCCGGTGAAATCTCGGTACTACTACAAGTAGTAGAGAAAGTAAAACTATTGTATCAAGTAATGTAGGAAGATTTCCTCTCTTTTACATGTATTTTCTTCTGATTTAACTATTTTAGGAACATACTATGTGTGACTACGAATCTGTTCGTAGACTCTTCCTGTACTAAATTAGCACAACCGGTTGCCCACACCTCTTCAATCCCAGTTTCCTATGGCATCTCAAAGAATGCTGCTATGGCATAGGTAACTAATGAGAAATTAGAAAATTATTCATGTAAAATGAACGTTTAATTTGAAATATGAAAAGTAAAATAAAAAATAAAAGCATTAATAAAAGCTTACAAAAAGGTTAAAAAATGTGACGCGTAACAGCCACACAACTTTCTCTACATAGTACACAGTTGATACAAAAGGTCATTCTTCCGTCCATGGTAGACTATTCAGGGTTAACTTTTACCTAGAAATGAATTCAACTTGAGCAATACGGTATTTGTTACATGCAACAAGAGAAAATAACACTGAGCTCTTTATATTACAAATTTTGATTCTGTGAGTAACGATTTTATGCGAACGAAATGTAAAACGCAAATTTTCAAAATGGCTCACCAGATGAACCACTTCAACATAAGAAGACCAGGAATCTCTCGGAAACCGCTAATACAACGAAATAATAGATTACGATACAAGTGTTAAAATTATGATTCTTATTTCGCATCCTACGAGCAAAATAAAAGCACTTTTAACACGTGTGGCATATACTATTGTTTAGATAGCGCTTGAATTTATAAAATAACAATAAAATAGTATATTGATTCCTAATAACTAATAGAAATAACGTTTAGAACGAGATCAACTCACGTGAGTAGTGAGATACTTGAAGCAAGAGAAATGACGTTAAAAACGAGATCAACTGTTGTGTGCAGCGAGATGTCAGATGTTTTGATGTTTTGTTGATTCGGTAGAAGTCATTTTTAGTGAAATTATTTTCACTATGTTTTGCCTTACACCAGCTAATGAGACGATTATATCTATATCATATTGCTTTCTAAGTAGTCTAGTGTTATTCTTTCTGCTGCTTCTGTAATTTCACCTGGTTCTTCCATTTCAGTTTCTTTTGAATTCATAAGTGCAGCAATTTAATCTTTATGTAGGTTATACTAGATAAAAGAATAACGCTTTAGATCAAAGAAAGCAGGAGGCTGCTAATATAAGGTATAGGTTAACTCCACAACTAATTGCGATAAATTGAAACATTAAGATTTGTATTCTGAACAGATGATGAAAAGTAAAACCTAATCAAGACAAGCCGAATTATTAAACATGTACAAATACAAAGGGTAGTTGGTAAGTGAATGGACTTGAAACCAAAGTTGGTCACAATGGAGTGGTATAAAATTTTTATCGTACTAGTGCAATAATGTAAAGCTTTTAACTCGGAAGCAGTATGTTAAATGTTGTACTTTTAGGCCATGTTGTCTAAAAAAGTAATTTGCAAAAAGCAAATAGCTTTAGTTGCAGTAATCCGCTTCTTCTCATTAAACACTTATTGGTAGGCATTTGATGAAAATCTTTGCCTTGCATCATAGAAAGATGCGAAACTTAATTAACAAGTTTAGTGTGTTTTAAGATATGTTCCTTTTTGGATTATGCTCTCCTTCTCTCTCTCTCTCTCTCTCTCTCTCTCTCTCTCTCTTACACACACATATCTGAGTACACGGACCTTTTTCCTAAACATACTTTCTTTTGAATATAGGCGACATGTAAACACGAAGTTCTGGTGAAATTTCTGGTAACGAATTCTGAGCGAATTAAAACACTTATCCTATTATAGATAAGTGGTAAAGAAAATAAAAGTTTTATAAATACATTGCTGGGGAATCCTGAAGCATATTACAGAGAAGTTGAGCTAAGGTGAACCACAGGGGTAGAGTGTTTGCCAGCATTATTCTTTTTTACTTTCTCTACTACGTATAGTAAGTAGGAGAAGTATTCTATTCCAACCAAAAATTCGATACCGAGATTTCAGCGGAAATACATGTTTTGAGACTCCCTGAATCCAAAAAAAGCATTTTTAGAAACATGTCCATGTGTGTGTGTGTGTGTGTGTGTGTGTGTGTGTGTGTCTGTGAACAGCGTAACTCAGAAACAAACAGTCGGATAAACACCAAACATGGTATTTAGGTTCAGTATCTTCCAGAGATGCGACACGAAGGTTTTCAAGAAAATCCCCCCACCCAAGACTACCCTTTACATGGAACATTTTTCGAAAATTTTAATTTTCTCAAAAATGGATGTAACGATTTTGATTAAAATGTCATATGTTCAAGATATTTTCATGAAAAATGAAATGTATATCTCAAATTTTCTGGTAATGTCTCCAAAAGTATTCTTCATTGTGAACGACTTTTGCATAACTGGTAAACCATATGAGATATACAAAATTTTACTAAACAAAAAATGTAGATCGCATTCAAATACACAATTTAGGACATATACATTTTTTTGTTGAGTGAACCATTTTCGAGATATTGCTTGTTATTCCCTTAAATATTTCAATACTTACTTTCTCAAATGGGAATTCGTTATTCATTTTTTTGTCTTGTATATGGAAAGAGTATTAATTTGAGGCAGAGAGAATGATGCTGCACATAGCAACCAGCTATTAAGAGATATGTCTATGCTTAAAGGCTACTGTATTTCTATATTGCCCTTGCAAATACAAAACAAGGGGAACATAGTACGCCTTAAGCGATAGTCAAATATTTTAGGAACTGGTCGCTATGTGTAAAATTTAATTCTCTTTGCATGTCAAAAGATCGTTTCTGCAAATATTTATCTCCATTAATACGAAATAGATGGAGAATAAGAGTTTGTAAAAATAGTTTGTACAAGAGTAGAGAAAGTCATGTGAGTGTAACACATCAGATTTTTTCATTTATGCTCCGCCTTTAACATTTAAGATCATATGAGCAACTTTTACCTTTGAAACAACTACTCATTGCCAATGATGTTCATTCGTTTACTATTGTGTTCATCTTTGGGTTTGTTTACGTTAGGTTTTGCTCTATAAACATTAAATTCACACACACACACACACACACACACACACATAGCCAGCGAGTGGGCACTCTAGACGTCCCTGAACGACACTGGATTTAAGATCGGAAACACACCGACGATGCCATCCGTACACCCAAGCACTAACAGGGCTCCCATTAAGGAGACAACGCAGAGCAACATATACCATCGCTTCCATCATTTCATCACGAAAATGCATGCTAACCTCACGTAGATACTAACAACGCAAATATAACGTAGTATTAACCAATCACCACACATCACTAGAAAGCCTCAAAATTCCCTCTTTCACTTATACCATCAATCCCCCGTACCCAGGAGTCGTTCATAGCTGCAGCCTCGGAACCCATCCTTTGACGCGCTCGCATGCATGACATTACGGGACTTACTGGGGTGCTTATGCGGGACCCGGCTAACCCACGCCATAACACATAACACACTCCTTGCATGTTAGACTTTACTAACGCACAAGGGAGGCGATTTAGTTTGCACGGCACTGCGTTCCGGTCGATCGCTACCGGGACGAGTGGGTGTGGGGCCGGTTCTTTGCCCCTTAGGGTAATTAAAAAAAATCGTACTTCCAGACTCTAGGGAAGATGGTACAACAGACACGTTTTAACAAACATCATCACATCTGTCAATACGGCAGTTCTGTTTGTCTTTCTTCAACGTTACAGCTGCAATGTTTGAACTCATGGGTACGGGCTAGAGCTCTCAAGGACAGGTTACTCGTTCGTGTCATATGGTACATCATGAGATTCGCTCGTTTCTTCCAGGCCAACTCTTTCGAAACACAACGAATACACCAAACTATGTTGAGCTTCTGTTTCATATGCGCTATCGTGGGGAATGGGTAAAGGTAAAGGTACGTGTCATGAAGCCGCCCCTGAAACCGGGGCGGAGCACCGCACGCAGGCCAACGTGTGCTTCCAACGTGACCCCTGGGAGGGAAAGATAAGCGGAAAGACCCGAAGGACGACCAGATCCCAAAGCCGACGGGCGCAAGCATAGACGGGTCCCTAAAGTTTCCAGATAGAACGCATCCCACGCCGCACGGTCGCTGCCCACAAGTCACCAACCTCCGGGGTCCTCCGGCGCGGGGCCTCACGCTGAGGAGAGATCTAATTGAGTAGTACCGCAGCGATGCCAGAGACGAAACCGTTGCCTGGTCCTACAACCCTGAAACAGATGACAAGGAAGATAATGGGTACAAGAAATGAGAGGAAGGAGAGTCATAAACCACCCCAGCATTCGCTTGGCGACCCGGGGAAGCCACGAAAAACCCATGGGCCAGAGTGGCGGTCGCCGGGGATGGATCCCGGAGCTCCCGAATGCAGGCCACACACACAACCACCTGCGCCATCCCGCTCGGTGCGAGGAATGGGTATTTACTCCTTCGATAGATCACATCAAAGCGTTGTTGTCATGCGTATTGCTACAGTGTATTAATGCAAATGAATGGCAATAGTATGACATTTTACTGCATTTTCGATTCTGTTTCTACCTGCAGCTGGGATCAAAACTTATTTTACTATATTATGATATATAAATTCCATGTTGTCACGTTTTCTGCGTGATTACCCCTAAGCAAAACATATATTAAAACGTATAAAACACCATACAAGTTTTATATACAATTTCATTCAGAGTTTCAGTGAGAGGAAAAAATAATTCAGGGTCATGTGTATAAGCATTTAGTTAAATATACAAAATAATTATATATAAAATAATAAATTAAGGATACGCATATATGAAATAAGGCCAAAAATTACCAAAACTTATAAATATGGATTTTAGTGTTATTAAACATTACAAACCTTCTAATTTAGTTCCACGTAGCTTTTATAGCTGTAAGATCTTTTACAACATGTCATATAGCGATTTAAATGTCTGTCTATAAGGCTAACTTCCTATAAAATTGTGGCAAATAACAATGACTTTTGCCTATATAAAAGTGAACAAACCATTCAAGACAGGCCTAAGGAATCTTAAAATACCAAATTAGTTGCAGAGGTGCAGAAAGAGACAAAGGAGGACCTGCATATGTAATAAATGCTTTTTAAATGTCATTAAGTCAGAAACAATGCTGTTTTACCGTTAACAGTTTTGTACTCTTTTCTTGGGTTTTTATTTCTCGGCAGATTCTCATTTTCACACGACGTAGTAAACCAATGAAATGTTGTATACGTCCTTATTTATAACAGAATGATGAGACGAATGTTTATTATTAAGGTTAGTTGTGACATTGTTACACAATACTATTCATATTGTGCGAATTTTTAAGCAAAAGCTTAAATTATCATATTTAATATTTATTTTCTCAAAAACTAATAGCATAATTAAAAATTCATCTTTGTAATTTATTTATATACTATTAAACAATTTAATTATAACATGTTATTACTTTCTTTACTACGTATAGTAAGTAGGGGAAGTATTGCATTCCACCCAAAAATTCGGTACCGAGATTTCACCGGAAATATATGTTTTGAGACACCTGAATCCAAAAAAAGCATTTTTGAAAACATGTCCGTGTGTGTGTCTGTGTGTGTCTATGAACAGAATAACTCAGAAACGAACAGTCGGATAAACACCAAACTTGGTATTTAGGTTCAGTATCTTCCAAGGATGCGACACGAAGGTTTTCAACAAAATCCCCCCACCCCAGAGTACTCTTTACATGGAACATTTTTCGAAAATTTTAATTTTCTCAAAAATGGCTCTAACTATTTTGATTAAAATATCATATGTTTAAAATATTTTTATGACAAACAAAATGTATATCTTGAATTTCCTGGGAATGTCTCCAAAAGTATTCTTCATTGTGAACGACTTTTGCATAACTGGTAAACCATAAGAGATAGACAAAATTTTACTACACAAAAAATGTAGATCGCGTTAAAATACACAATTTATGTCATATACATTTTTTTTGTTGAGTGAACCATTTTCGAGATATTACTTGTTATTCCCTTAAATTTTTCAATACTTATTTTCTCAAATGGGAATTCCTTATTCATTTTGTTGTCTTGGATATGCAAAGAGTATTAATCTGTGGGAAAGGGAATGGTGCTGCACCTAGCAACCAGCTATTAAGAGATATGTCTGTGCTTAAAGACTACTGTATTTCTATATTGCCCTTGTAAATATATATTCCCCTTACATCTACAAGAAAATTAGCAATAAGATAGACTCTGCAAATGTTTATCTCGATTAACATGAAGTAGATGGAGAATAAGCCTTTGTATAAATAGTTTGTACAAGAGTAGAGAAAGTCATGTGAGTGTAACACATCAGATTTTTTAGCTCCATTTATAACCCGCCTTTAACTACATTGGTCTTATCGGCGGTCTTTCCTTTGGGTTTCTTGCACTTTAGGGTTTTAATCATTAGATCACACACGCATTCACACTTCCAGACTCTGGGGAGGATGGGGAATAATCTTGGCAAGAGAAAAATTCCCCCAGCCGGGAATCGAACCCGGGACCCCTCGCACAGCAGACAGGTGCTCTACCGACTGAGCTACGGAACCAGATAATTGCATCTTGTGGAGCAATTTTTCAAAACAGTACACAAATAATACAAATTAATATTTTAGAAATATGCACGAGATTTGGTCTATTTACTATATACTAAACCCACATTGTTGTATTAATATTTCATCTATGTCGATCTGAAATTGTAGATTTTTTAAATTTTACAGATAGGTATCCCTAAATAACGATTATTCTCTAAACTCAAGACATTGTAAAAAATGTGGATAAAATAAATTATGGTACTACTAATATTTAAAACAAATAAAGGTTAATTCACTCAAAAGTTGTTGCTTTACATTAATGCTATATACAATTATGTGCACTACTGAACAAATCTGATGTGTTACACTCACATGACTTTCTCTACTCTTGTACAAACTATTTTTACAAACGCTTATTCTCCATCTACTTCATGTTAATCGAGATAAACATTTGCAGACTCTATCTTATTGCTAATTTTCTTGTAGATGTAAGGGAAAAATATATTTACAAGGGCAATATAGAAAAACAGTAGCCTTTAAGCACATAAATATCTCTTAATAGCTGGTTGCTAGGTGTAGCACCATTCCCTTTGCCACAGAACTCTTTGCATATCCAAGACAAAAAAATGAATAACGAATTCCCATTTTAGAAAATAAGTATTAAAAAATCTGATGTGTTACACTCACATGACTTTCTCTACTCTTGTACAAACTATTTTTACAAACGCTTATTCTCCATATGCTTCATGTTAATGGAGATATCGAGATGTCAATCTTATTGATAATTTTCTTGTAGATGCAAGGGGAATATGGTAGGTTTTAAGCGATAGTCAAATATTTTAACGCTGGTTGCTATGTGGCGCATTCCATTCTCTTTGCATGTCCAGGACATAAAAGAAATGAATAACGAATTTGAGAAAAAGTATAAGTATTGGAAAATTTAAGGGAATAACAAGCAATATCTCGCAAACGGTTCACTCAACAAAAGAAATGTATATGACATAAATTGTGTATTTTAACGCGATCTACATTTTTCGTGTAGTAAAAGTTTGTCTATCTCTTATGGTTTACCAGTTATGAAAAAGTCGTTCATAACGAAGAATACTTTTGGAGACATTCCCAGAAAATTCGAGATATACATTTTATTTGTCATGACAATATCTTAAACATATGATATTTTAATCAAAATCGTTAGAGCCATTTTTGAGAAAATTAAAATTTTCGAAAAATGTTCCATGTAAAGCGTAGTCTGGGGTGGGGGGATTTTCTTGAAAACCTTCGTGTCGCATCTCTGAAAGATACTGAACCTAAATACCAAGTTTGGTGTTTATCCGACTCTTCGTTTTTGAGTTATGCTGTTCACAGACACACAGACACACAGACACACAGACACACAGACAGACACACACACGGACATGTTTCCAAAAATGCTTTTTTTTGGATTCAGTGAGTCTCAAAACATGTATTTCCGGTGAAATCTCGGTATCGAAATTTTGGGTGGAATACAATACTTCCCCTACTTACTATACGTAGTAGAGAAAGTAAAAATTTAAGGGAATAACAAGGAATATCTCGAAAATGGTTCACTCAACAAAAAAAAATGTATATGACATAAATTGTGTATTTTAACGCGATCTACATTTTTTGTGTAGTAACATTTTGTCTATCTCTTATGGTTTACCAGTTATGCAAAAGTCGTTCATAATGGAAAATGCTTTTGGGGAGATTCCCAGAAAATTCAAGATATAAATTTTATTTGTCATGAAAATATCTTAAACATATGATATTTTAATCAAAATCGTTAGAGCCATTTTTGACAAAATTAAACTTTTCGAAAAATCTTCCATGTAAAGGGTAATCTGGGGTGGGGGGATTTTCTTGAAAACCTTCGTGTCGCATCTCTGGAAGATACTGAACCTAAATACCAAGTTTGGTGTTTATCCGACTGTTCGTTTCTGAGTTATGCTGTTCATAGACACACACACACACACACACACACACACACACACACACACAGACACACACACACACGGACATGTTTCCAAAAATGCTTTTTTTGGATTCAGGGTGTCTCAAAACATGTATTTCCGGTGAAATCTCGGTATTGAATTTTTGGGTGGAATACAATACTTCCCCTACTTACTGTACGTAGTAGAGAAAGTAAAAATAGTAGTACAATGATAGCCAACTCGTTCGGTGTAGCATGGACTGAGAGCGGGACACCGTTCGAACGCATACACCCAATTCACCATATACATGAGATCATTTGTATTCGAAAGCATGCATGGTACAAATGATGCAAAATTCGTTCGTTTGACAGATCTAGTACCGGCGGATTCTGTCATTATTTAGCAAGTACACAGATATGTTACTGTTAACACGATACAGCTACATGCATGACTGAGCTCCAAGCGATTAACTATACATTAATCAGTGATCACGTGCCATCGCCATCACGAGTCAAGTTTAAACAAGAGAGTAATGCACCGTTGCGTCAATATACCCATATACCTATTTCTTGCGTGTGCTTGCAAAAGATATAATTTTCTTGATATTCTTTGAATGTATGGGAGCAAATTATTGTATTAAATACAGAATTTTATTTTGACTGAAATAAGCGCTTATGTGTCCAGCAAACAATAACAGAAGAACAGAAGCAATGCTGTTGTTGATATGGGGAGTAAAGTAAGGGGAAACTAGGTATAACATAAATTAGTGTGTTATACAGGCAGAGCCAGAAGATTAGGAACCGGCTGCTCGGCGTTTTTCCTTTCCGCGTCCTCGGCGCTCGTTGCCGTCTGCCGCTATCATAGAAAGGCGCGGATGAAACCGTACAACATTTTTAAAACTACTTTTAAAGGCTTTACTTAACAACTTTATGAAAGTGAGTTTGAGGACAGAATTATTAGTAGAGATTTGTGACCCCTTCAGTTCCTCCTAACCTCCTGCAATTTCTATCTCTTGGGTAACTTAAAACAAAGCGTACAAGACAAACCCACACACCTTGGAAGAATTAAAACAAAATATCCGCCAGGAAATTGCCAGCATTTCTCAACGTGATGGATAGTTTCCTAAAGAGGTGCCAAAAATGTATGGACAATGACGGTGGCCAGTTTCAGCATCTCCTTTCATAAAGTTGGTAAGTAAAGTAATGTATGGTTTCATCCGCCGCCTTTCTATGATAGCGGCGGACGGCAGTGAGCGCCGAGGATGCGGACAGGTCGCAGCCGGTTCGTAGTCTTTTGGCTCTCTCTGTATAAACAATTGATTACTACTGTGTTCCTCTCACGAGAATGTTATCTGTAAGGAATGTGTTGACATCAACAATTCTATCGCTACCTGGGAAAGATTACGGCTCTACTTTCAACATATCAACAAGTCTTGCGGCCTCTTATAAAACATACGCTCTTCTGCTAGTTATGTTGAATGACCAGTTGCTTTTGTTTGCTTTCCTCGTCACAGATTTTAACAAGTTAGCAATTATTTCTCGGGTTTGACTGTGTAGAGTTCTTTCTTTTATTACTGGGCATTGTAATAACTTTATAAATCACTAGAAATCACTTACACACTGCTCCAAGTGATACATGCTGGGATACTAACGTTGCGCGATGTTTTTAATGTAGATAGTAGATCTGTTTATGACATGATGTGAGCAGCAAGTGGTGCTATTTCCCCTCACTTTTACGGAGAGCAGAACACCCCGCAAACGTTTTCTCGTCAGAGGCTTACATTATGCATTATGTGCTGAAACTATGTCTTTACATATTAGCTTAAAATGAATAGAAAAATAAGCTTTTGTATTATAAAGTGATTATAATCGCTGAAAATCGTAATGGTATTAGGTTTAAATATTAGTTATTTAGTTCATCTTCACCTGAAGATGTATTGTTGTATTGTTATTGCCCCACGTATGGAAGCCAATTTGAAGAAGGTTATTATATCTTTACGCTATTTACACCACGCGCTGGGCGTCACTTTGAAGTAGGTTGTATTGAAGGAGTTGTATTATATTTCAACTGTTGGGGAGCCGAACTTGAAGTAGTTGCAACAGCACGTATGGTAAAAAGTTTCCGGTAGCCTTCGCCCCAAATGTACTTTCCGGTGGCCTTTGCCCCAAAAGTTTAAAAATATTAACTTTGTAATTTAACTGTTTCTTTAAATATTATATATTTATGTTTGTTTCGGCTGCGTCAGTATTATTGTTCGAGACATGGATGTCTTGGCAGGGTTGTGATGCGACAAGACTGTAGGCTTACACAGATTATAATTTTACTTCACTCTATTTATTAATGCTTGACACGATTTAAATAACATTTCACTGATAGAGAGCTGGGAGATTCTTTTATGAATTACTTGCATTTTTTTAACACGTAAACTATTTTCGTCTCACACGAATACGTATTATACTTCTCGAGGACGTGTCTCGCATCCGGTTACAAACACTGTCTGCAGGCAACTGAACTCTAAATTTGTAAAATGTTCTGCTTTTCAGTTTCTGATTGGCTAATCCTACTCCAATAGAATACCTTCATTTAACTAAAGCTTTTTCTGGTTGTTGATTGGATGTTTTACAAACTGTCACTAAAACTACATTATTGCTTCCAAGAATCAGAAGTAGTATTGTTAAACTCTCAAACTCATTATTGCCTCAAGTTTACTCATTGTTAGCAACGTTTAACCTATTATTCTCACAGCTCCTACATTATTAAATTACGTAATACTTTCACATAACATTATTAAACATGGACACAATAATATAAACATTTACAATGACTGTAATATACATTTTTATATATAGTTACATACACATATTGCTTTAAGGCGGGCTGTTATTTAATTTATATATTACATAATTTGACTGCAATCATAAGTGTTAAAAATACTGCCTCACACCGTTGGCAAATATTACATATTTTGGTCTAACACTCAACATAACTGCAAATCCCTGAGACCGCTGTCTAAGTGCTGGTGTTTCTTCACAAGACGAATAATGCATTTTAGAATGCAATGGTATTATCTCGAATAGACCTGTGCCCCCATGAGGGTACCCGTTGCATAATCATCAAACTAATCACGTTTGTTGCAGCTATTTGTCTGTTTGTGCCGATATATCACCGTTTTCCTAGGCTAAGTTTAAACTTGGGATTCAGTACGTTGATTCCAATAATATACGCTATAGACACATTTTGGTTTACATTACAAATAACAACCACGTAGAGGAACATAAGAGAGAACCTTATAATCACAAGAATTCAAGATTAAATGTAAACGAAATAATTCCTCTGACTTTTTATAGTACTTAGCAACGGGCACTTAATGATTTTCAGTTTTACTTCCTGGATCTACTTTTTTTTCAAAATTATTTTTAGAAATACACTGTTAACAATATTAAGATAAGTATTTTGAATTTATATTTGTGCATTCTCCATGTTACTATCCTTTATAGGAGGTAATATGGTTCAGTAATCAAATGTCTCGAGGCAGATGAAACACTCTGTTTCACCATCTGGCTTCTGGTTTCTTGTTGCATTTGTTTTTAATACTGCTGGTGGTTTTTGACTTCTGCAATACTGCATACTTATAAGATGAAGAGATTAAGACCTCATTCCGCTAAGCTCTCCGTTTTCGTGACATCAATCTTAGGCGAAGAATTAGACATTGGTGAAACTTCCGCAATTACAGCAGCAGTGTCTACAGTGACTCCATTATGTGGAAGACTCGGGCTCAAATGATGTACTATAGAGTTGGGTCGAGCGATTATTTTGCAGTAATCGATTCATGCGATTCGTTCACGGTTCATGAACCGGTTCATACGATTCGTTCACGATTCATGAATCGTCCTCTTGCTACCTGTCCGCTAGTCTCTCCTAACGCACGATTCGTTCATGAATCGTCATTTTGTCTGCAGTTCTATAAATATTCAGTTCTCTAATTTTATCGTTTCATTTCTTATTAGGTCTAATCTAGTGCATTCTCAAGTTCTTAGGTAAAAATCTCATTTCCGCTGTCTGAATCTTACTTTGTCAAAATTTATTATTATTATTATTATTATTATTATTATTATTATTATTATTATTATTCCTCACTACTACCGAAGTTACACGCGAAAATAAGCTGTATAATTTTTATAAATACGTGAAAAGGTATAAGCCCGGTATGCAGAGAATAATAATTTTTTACATAAATTTTACATCAGCATATTCGAGTTACTTTTAATGCATTAGAATTGGATTAGTTATATCGATGCATGTTCTTATACTTTTAATGTAGGTTATAGTATACAAATTAATGCTTTTAAATTATATAATTTTAAAATGTTACACTGTAATCATGCAATACTGTGTATCAGATTTCTCAGTAAAGTACTGAAAATTACGTATATTGTTTATACCACATACTGCAGCCTCCGTTTATCCATTGGCAATGCTTACGATTTATTTTATTGCGCTTTACAGCTATTTACGCAATTTGATTTTAAGAATAAATTTTTCTCGGCTGAACTCGATACTCCTAGGTTATGCATTAGCATCTCAAAGAATCGTGTTGTGGTCCACTTAAAATGCTTTAAGAGGCCGTCGATTCACCACAGGCCAAGAAGTGAAGGAAGCGGTGCAAACATGGCTTGCTGCTGAGCCGAAAAATTTTTTTCTGAGGGCATCAGAAAGTTTGCGCAAAATGCGCATTGAGAAGCAAAGGGACTGCGTTGAAATTTAGGTAGTTGTGAGCATCTATTGTTGTAATAAATTCAAAAAATTATGTGTGGATTCTTTTTGACTTCCCTTCGTAGTTTGAACGAGTAAAATACTTTTTCTCTAACAATATAACTGGTGAATCGTAACTGGAAATGTTACAAGAGGCAGCTTACCTAAGCTACAGAATAATTCTTTATTTGAGAATTGTATAAACTTAATTTGGCAATAAAATGGCACTCTACCACAGTGTAATTTACCGATAAGGGAATGTCTCGACAGGAAACTTTGATGAGTGGTTCGGAAGGGTCATATAATCTAGCACCAGTAAACTTACAGTGTGGGCAATTTTGAAGGATGATTTTTTTTTATGCAATCGCCTATTAACTTGAAATATGTGGGGAGCTAAACAATAACAAATATTTATGTAAATATTTAATTAATAATGTAAAAAAATTATTAAAAATCTGATGTTACATTCACATGACTTCCTCTCCGCTCTATCACTTATTAATGGGTATAAAAATATTCTTACGAAAGTTTATTTTTCTATCTATCAAGACAAATCTTTGCATTTCTTTATAGTTACAAATGGAAAAGCGATAATTAAATGTTACTCAGTGCTATACGCTGGCGATAAAATTCCATATTCTTTCTATGCAACTGTAGGAGCAACTGAATATCGACAGGACTTTAAAAGAATGACCAAAGATTGAACAACTCAAACCATTGATAACGAATATCTCGAAAATGTCTGATGCCACAAACAAAAAAATCTGATGTGTTACACTCACATAACTTTCTCTACTCTTGTATAAACTATTTTTACAAACGCTTATTCTCCATCTACTTCATGTTAATCGAGACTCTATCTTTTTGCTAATTTTGTTGTAGATGTAAAGGGGATATATATTTACAAGGGCAATATAGAAATGCAGCAGCCTTTAAACATAGACATTACTCTTAATAGCTGGTTGCTATGTGCAGCACCATTCTCTTTGCCACAGATTAATACTCTTTGAATATCCAAGACAAAAAAAAAAATAATAATAACGAATTTCCATTTGAGAAAAGTATTGAAAAATTTAAGGGAATAAGAAGCAATATCTCGAAAATGGTTCACTCAACAGCAAAATGTATATGACATAAATTGTGTATTTTAACGCGATCTACATTTTTTGTGTAGTAAAATTTTGTCTATCTCTTATTGTTTACCAGTTATGCAAAAGTCGTTCACAATGAAGGATACTTTTGTAGACATTCCCAGAAAATTCAAGATATACATTTCATTTGTCATGAAAATATCTTAAACATATGATATTTTAATCAAAATCATTAGAGCCATTTTTGAGAAAATTAAAATTTTCGAAAAATGTTCCATGTAAAGGGTAATCTGGGGTGGGGGATTTTCTTGAAAACCTTCGTGTCGCATCTCTGGAAGATACTGAACCTAAATACCAAGTTTGGTGTTTATCGGACTTTCGTTTCTGAGTTATGCTGTTCACAGACACACACACACACACACACACACACACACACACACACACAGACACACACACACACACACACGGACATGTTTCCAAAAATGCTTGTTTTGGATTCAGTGGATCTCAAAACATATATTTCCGGTGAAATCTCTGTATGGAATTTTTGGGTAGAATGTAGTAACTTCTCTACCTTCTATGAACGTGGTAGAGAAAGTACAAATGTGTTGAAATAAATGAGAGCTTTTCAGTGATATACTGTTTGCAAAATGGATACCAAAAGAATGCCTTAGAGAAGTTTAAACTACCGACGGTAAGGAAGAAAAAGAGACCAAGGACATCCCAGAAGAGATGGATACAGAGCTAAAATAATTGGAGCCGGAACAAACCAACAATGAAATCCTTGAAAGAAGAAGAAAAAGAAAATGGGAGGCATTTTGAACAACTCTTGTAAGTTGTAAGTTTTCAACAATTTTATTAATAATAGTTAATTACACAAGTGTTGCTTCCTTGTCTCTTTACTTATTAGTTGTTTTTTTTTCAATTTCTACATCATGTGACATTTGGAACACTCGGTATTATAATAAAATGTTGTGTATTGTGTTTAGGCTACAGCTTTGTGGAAAGTCCTAACAGAAAATATCGTTGTGGGAATTAAGAATAGAAAATCTTAACTTATGCATTGAAAAGTGGACCTTCCTGAAGAAGCTGCCAAGACATTAATTATGCTAAACCAGCAATTACTATGGATTCCTGTGTTCGATCCCATGTGACTCGATACGCACCATTGCGTCAATGTAAACAGAGAAGAGATCACCCGGAAAAGAAAGGTGTAGCCAGAGAAAACAACAGTCTGTCCAAAGTCCCTGTTGCGTAAGTGGACCTGAGTCAATAGAAAGGCAATACTAGATTTGGATTCCAACAGCTGTGGAATTTTACGGTGGGATTCCTTTTAAGAATTATATGTTAGAGGAATCCTTATTGGCTTGTAAGAGCATGCTTCTTTGTGCAGTTAGACCTTTGCCTCTAACAACACCGTGCCAATTTATGACATTAAACATAAACATGTAATTATAAACTGGTAATTTGACAAGCACCGAATTAACGGGTGTTTGGTTCATATCATGTAAAGTAAATTATTACACTCGAAATAAACAGTTAATTAGCCGTCTAATGAATTAACGGACGGTTTTATAGCGGGGCGTGAAAACACCAGGTGGTTCCGTGTTTGCTTTCCTAACTCCCCCCTATCTGCATTTATTAACACAAGCAAAATGTTGCAACTGTGGCCGAGTGGTCAGCTTCTCAATACAGAGTTCCTCAGGTTCGATTCCGGACTGGAGCGAAGAACTTGTTAGTACTTTTTCTATTACTTACCTATAGTAAATAATATGATATAAATGTCATCCACAATACATGTTTTAGGGCCTCTGAATAGAAAAAAATCTGATGTGTTACACTCACATGACTTTCTCTACTCTTGTACAAACTATTTTTACAAACGCTTATTCTCAATATGCTTCATGTTAATCGAGATGTTAATCTTATTGCTAATTTTCTTGTAGTTGCAAGGGGAATTGCTAGGCTTTAAGCGATAGTCAAATATTTTAAGAGCTGGTTGCTATGTGGAGTGTTCCATTTTCTTTGCATTACCAGGACAAAAAAAAATTGAATAACGAATTTGAGAAAAAGTATAAGTATTGGAAAATTTAAGCGAATAACAAGCAATATCTCGAAAATTGTTCACTCGACAAAAAATATGTATATGACATAAATTATGTATTTTACAGACACACACACATGGACATAAATGCTTATTTTGGATTCAGGGGGTCTCAAAACATGTATTTCCGGTGAAATTTCGGTATCGAATTTTTGGGTGGAATACAATACTTCCCCTACTTACTATACGTACTAGAGAAAGTAATAAACAACAGAAAAAGAAAGAAGAAAAGGGAAAATAGAGATAAATTACCTTTGACTAACTGGACAAATCTGACCTAGCTTCGCGCACTTTAGCCAAGAAATTGCCCATGCTTTGTCAGTTCCTCTGGTCAGCAGTAGATCTCAACATGACAATTTCCTTTTAGCAGGACTTACCTTGTATACGGAAGACAGTCAAGTTATTATCTACAACGGCCGTGGAAGCCTACAATTTTATTTACTTGTGTAATAACTTCAATAACTTGAAACTAATAAAGATCTTTATCTCTCTGTAATGTTGATACTCAATGTCCATTCTCGTGCTCCATAAGGACTATAATTTGTGGATGCATAACAATCACTTGAGAAGCACAAACTCTCCCAGAGATATAGCAAAAGCTGAATGAAGTTAGATGTATTTTTGAGACCTAACTGCGAGAAGGATGCTTCCTAGTTACAGCCTTTCAAGAACGACTGCATGATCCCAAGTTACAGCTAATGCGCTGTCTAAACTTTGACTGCCTGTAAAAGATACTTTATGCGTGTGAGATGTATCACATTACTAAAAATATGATTTACTTGATTAAAAATATTGTGTTTAAATATCAGTAGATAAATGTTACTATTTAAAGAGGCGCTTAAAATGTACAAACGCTGAGTATAGCACATGGCTTATACTCGTACTTTCCCTCCTTATCTATTCAAGTTTATTGTATTCAGCCGCACAGTAACTTCCCATTAATGTACACAGAGAAATAAATAACTTTTTTACTTTCTCTACTACGTATAGTAAGTAGGGGAAGTATTGCATTCCACCCAAAACGTCGATACCGATTTCACCGAAAATACATGTTTTGAGACCCCCTGAATCCAAAAAAGGTATTTTTGGAAACATGCCCGTGTGTCTGTAAACAGCATAACTCAGTAACAAACAGTCGGATATACATCAAACTTGGTATTTAGTTTCAGTATCTTCCAGAGATGCGACACGAAGGTTCTCCCACCCCAGACTACCCTTTACATGTAACATTTTTCGTAAAATTAATTTTTTTGAAAAATGGCTCTAACGATTTTGATTAAAATATCATATGTTTAAGATATTTTCATGACAAATGAAATGTATATCTCGAATTTTCTGGGAATGTCTCCAAAAGTATGCTTCATTGTGAACGACTTTTGCATAACTGGTAAACCATAAGAGATAGACAAAATTGTACTGCACAAAAAATGTAGATCGCGTTAAAATACACAATTTATGTCATATACATTTTTTTTGTTGAGTGAACCATTTACAAGATATGGCTTGTTATTCCCTTAAATTTTCCAATAATTATACTTTTTCTCGAATTCGTTATTCTTTTTTTTTTTGTCCTGGTAATGCAAAGAGAATGGAATACTCCACATAGCAACCAGCTCTTAAAATATTTGACTATCGCTTAAAGCCTATCAGTTCCCCTTGCATCTACAAGAAAATTAGCAATAAGATTAACATCTCGATATCTCGATTAACATGAAGCATATGGAGAATAAGCGTTTATAAAAATAGCTTGTTCAAGAGTAGCGAAAGTCATGTGAGTGTAACACATCAGATTTTCCCCTTACTCATCCACTTCTATGGTAGGTAAAGGAAGTTTTGCATTCCAACCAAAAATTAATATAGATATTTCACCTAAAACACAGGTTTTAAGGTCCCTAAACCGAAAACATATTTTTTAAATGCCCGTGAAAAGCATAATTAAAAGAAGTCGGATAAATAATAACTTGGCATTTAAATTCTGGTCTTCTAAGGATACAACACAAAGGTTTTCAAGAAGCCCCCTAAAACTACCGAATTACATAGAAAGTATTTCGTTATTTTTATTTTCTAAAACATTTGGATTAAAATAGTATATATTTATGAATGACAAAATCGTGAATCTTCTATGAATAGCATGTGAAGTCAATTCATTCCAATAGAATCTTTTATAATTTTGTATATAATTAGGAAACCATAAGAGGCGGAGAAAAACACAATTAAGGAAAATGCTCAGTTAATTATAAAATTTTGTTTGAGTAAATCAAATAAGTTTTTTTATAGCGTTAGCCGTTACCAAAATATTTCATGCTGTATATTCCAAATGTAAGTGTATTAGCTGACATAAATTCTGTGCATTTCTGTGGAGTAAAATTTTACCTAACCCTTACGGTTTACCAAATATGCAAACGTCCTTCATAATCGAGAAGACTACACAAGCTATTATGAGAAAATTCAAGCTAAACACTTTATTTCTCATACAGATATTATAAGCATGTGGTATTTTAATCAAAATGTTTAGAGCAATTTTTGAGAAAATCCAAAATAACGAAAAAGGTTCCATGTAAAGTATAGTTTGACTTGTGGTTTTTTTACTTTCTCTACTAGGTATAATAAGTAGGGGAAGTATTGTAATTCCACCCAAAAATTCGATACCGAGATTTCACCGGAAATATATGTTTTGAGACCCCCTGAATCCCCCCAATAAAAGGCATTTTTATAAACATGTCCGTGTGCGTGTCTGTGTGTGTGTGTGTGTGTGTGTGTGCGTGTGCGTGCGTGTGTCTGTGAACAGCATAACTCAGAAACGAACAGTCGGATAAACACCAAACCTGGTATTTAGGTTCACTATCTTCCAGAGATGAGACCCGAAGGTTTTCAAGAAAATCCCCCACCCCAGATTACCCTTTACATAGAACATTTTTCGAACATTTTAATTTTCTCAAAAATGGCTCTAACGATTTCGATTAAAATATATGTTTAGGATACTTTCATGACAAAGGAAATGTATATCTCGAATTTTCTGGGAATGTCTCCAAAAGTATTCTTCATTGTGAACGACTTTTGCATAACTGGTAAACCATAAGAGATAGACAAAGTTTTACTACACAAAAAATGTAGATCGCGTTAAAATACACAATTTATGTCATATACATTTTTTTGTTGAGTAAACCATTTTCGAGATATTGCTCGTTATTCTTTTAAATTTTCCAATACTTTTTCTCAAATTGTTATTCATTTTTTTGTCCTGGTAATACAAAGAGAATGGAATACTCGTCATAGCAACCAGCTCTTAAAATATTTGACTATCGCTTAAAGCCTACCAATTCCCCTTGCATCTACAAGAAAATTAACAATAAGATTAACATCTCGTTATCTCGATTAACATGAAATGGAGAATAAGGGTTTGTAAAAATAGTTTTACAAGAGTAGAAAAAGTCATGTGAGTGTAACACATCAGATTTTTTTGTAACTCTTTATGTCACATCCTTGGAAGATGGTGAGGATACCAATTTTTCATTTTTGAGTTATGCTGTTCACACAGGCAAACACGTGCACGCGGACATTTTTTCTAAAAATCCTCTTTTGATTCGTAAGACCTCAAAACGTATATTTCCGTTGAATTATCGGTATCGAATTTTGGGGTAGAATGCAATACTTACTGTAAGCATTAGAGAAACAAAAATTCGACTAAAAGTGGTATTTGTTTTTACAAAAACCTAATCCATGTTAACAAGCATATGGCAGAAAAAAATGCTTGAAATAAAGGCTGCCTCACAGGACCTCTGTGGGATGGCCAATGAATGTTATGCTTGGTAAAACAGAAAAGAAAGTCACATGAAATATTCATAAAGTGGACGAGCTGACCTCTGCAATACCACGGTCCACAGGTGGTACTAAAAGTCATCGTAACTCTCTTAACTGCGGCCTCCATTCAGTCAACGGCAGTTTTTGTTTTGGCCAGTTTAACCACGAACAGAGTAGGGCTTTTAATTACAGAAAGTTGGCTACCATGGTCAGCAGCTTCTACTTTCTCCTGCCCCAGGCTACTTTAATCATAATAAAAAGCTCATTGTTGAGGCGTAATATATGTTCTTTCTCGTGGAATTTTAATTTGACGCTAACAAGTGTAGAATGTACATGCTTTGGACTCTCCTCTTCATTTTGGTTATCTTCAGTATTCTTTCAAGTGCCATAACATACTTGCTTATTTGTATTGTCTACTTCTTCCTTCCAAGGTATAGGCCAATGACCTGCTCCGAGGCTAATTTTCAATGTCAGTTGTGTTGATCACTTCGTCTTCGTGGTCGTCCCAAGTCCCCATTTCTCTTAGGTTTATAATACATTGTTAGCTTAGATAATCTACAAGGTGCAATTCTCATAACATGCTCTTGCCATTGCTTCTGGTAGTTACATATTTCGCCTACTACATTCTCGACTCCCAACTGTGTTCTTATGTCTTGATTTCCAACTCTGTCTCTTCTTGTCTTCGCCACCAGATAGCGCATAAAATATATTTGTGCTACTTCTAAGCGGTATTTATCCCGGCTTCTCAGCGTCCAAGCTTCACTTCCATATCTCAGGGCTGGCTTGGATACTAAAGGGTCTTTCAACAAGAGTGTCCTATCTTTGTTCTATAAATGATAGAGGTTTATTTCTTTTTTTATTTTAGAACATAATTAATGTCATTACGTGTGGAAGAGAACATCAGTTAAGTGACCGCCGCGACTTCGTTGGGTTGCGCGTATACGGTTGACCCAATTTTCAATGACAGAAGAACGTAAATTAGGTCCAACTTCACGAATAACACGCGTGATGTTATTCATAAGCTCATTTACTGTTTCTGCCTTGTTAACATAAACTCGAGATTTAACATAACCCCACAAGAAGTAATCCAACGGCGTTAAATCACATGACCTCGGGGGCCAGTTAACATCACCACCACGGGAAATGATGAAACCTCTGAACTTCTCCTTCAAAAGATCGATTGTTTCAAGAGCAGTATGACATGTGGCACCATCTTGCTGGAACCAGATGTTTCTGAGATCCATGCCATCGAATTGAGGCCGAAAATAGTGCCTTATAAGAGCCCGGTATCTTTCTCCATTGACAGTTAGAGCTTCTCTGTCTTCATCTTGGAAAAAATATGGACCAATGATTCCACCATTCCAAAATCCACACCACACAGTAACCTTTTGTGGATGAAGTGGTCGTTCTTGAATCTGCATTGGATGATTTTTCGACAAAAATCCGGGTCAGCTTCCAATTGCTCCATAGCCCCTTTATTAATAATGATTTTGGATGGAATATGAGAACTGAAATAAAAAAGATTGTATAATATAAAGGGTCTTTCAACAAGTGTGTCCTATCTTTAACATGTGATAGCTGCCGTTGTTATTGAGTTACAGCAGTCATTTTTTCATGTGGTTACAGTTGTTATTGACAAATAGGCATGGAACGTAACAGCATTCAGCAACGCGTAGAAATTGTGAAAATTTATTATCAAAATGGATCATCTGTTCGCTAAACCTTCCGTGTATTGCGTAAAGTTTACGGTGTGCATAATTGTCGCTGCGGGAGAACGATTCGGCGATTGATCGATAAATTTGAAGGAAGTGGTTCTGTCAGCGATCAAAGAACGCCTGTACGTAATCGACGTAAGTGCTCTAACGAAAACATAGGCGCCGTTCGTGAGAGTGTACGCGAGAACGGAGACAAATCAATTGCTCGTCGAGCGCAACTTGGCGAATTCTGCATCTGGACTTGAAGTTTCACGCTTACAAAATGGTGTTAACTCAAGAACTAAAGCCCAACGACCATAGGTTGCGCCGTGTATTCGCTGGCTGGGCTATGGAGCCATTGGAACCTGACCCGTATTTTTGTCGAAAAATCATCTTCAGCGACAAAGCCCACTTTCGGATGGATGGTTGCGTTAACAAACAAATTGCTGCTATTGGAGCAATCACAATCCAATGCAGATTCAAGAACGACCCTTCATCCCCAAAAGGTTACTGTGTGGTGTGGATTTTGGTATGGTGGAATCATTGGTCAATATTTTTTCCAAGATGAAGATGGAGAAGCTCTAACTGTCAATGGACAAAGATACCGGGCTCTTATAAGGGACTATTTTTGGCCTCGCTTGGATGGTATGGATCTCAGAAACATCTGGTTCCAGCAAGATGGTGCCACTAGTCATGCTGCTCTTGAAACAATCATCTTTTGAAGGAGAAGTTCAGAGGTTTCAGCATTTCCCGTGGTAGTGATGTTAACTGGCCTCCGAGGTCATGTGGTTTAACGCCGTTGGATTACTTCTTGTGAGGTTATGTTAAATCTCGAGTTTATGTCAACAAGCCAGAAACAATAAATGATCTTATGAATAACATCACGCGTGTTATTCGTGAAGTTGGACCTAATTTACGTTCTTCTGTCATTGAAAATTGGGTCAACGTATACGCGCAACTCAACGAAGTCGCGGCGGTCACTTAACTGATGTTCTCTTCCACATGTAATGACATTAATTATGTTCCAAAATAAAAAGATAAATAAGCCTCTATCATTTATAGAACGTGTTTTATTTAAGTTCAAAGATAGGACACTTTTGAAAGACCCTATATAAACAGCAAATTTTAATTTCTCCTAATCTATCTTCACATCTCCAATTCTACCCTTCAGCTGTTTGTCTATCCTTTGTTGATATAATATGTGGGTATTCGGTTCTTCAAATAGTTATATTTTAAGTTTTTCTTCACCAACCGATATTTTTTGGATGACATACCTCTCTGGCAATCTGTTTTTTTTTAATATAGTGCATAATGGTCCGTCCCAGTTCCCAATTCTCTTCGAACTCTTGTCTCCATTATATAGGTCCACAATTTTTATTGCGTATTATGTAATCTACTATTGATCTGGTATTTCGTCTTTCCTAAGTATATTTGTGGATATCTTTATGTTTGAAGAAGGAATTGGTAATCCTCAGATAATTGTACGAGCATATTTCTCTTACTTTCTTTCGGTTTTCCTTTAACGTTTGTTCTCCGTTAGGTCTCACTAAGTTTGAAATGTTTACATTTTCAGTCCTAGCATTCAGATCACCAATATAATCATTTTTGTCAATGATGTCTAGATACCCTTGAAGCGAAGAATAGAATCCTTCTGTTTCTTTTTTCTTACTCCCTTCTACTGGTGCGTGTGCTCCTATTAGGTGACAGTATGATCTACCTGTCTTCAATTACAATGTGACTATTCTGTCACTTATTCATGAATATGAGAGTATTCTTACTAATATTCCAAATCATGATGCCGCTCTTTCTTTATTATTTTTTCCTGAGTATATCAGGATGTATTCTGGAAGTTCCTTTGATCCCTTGCCAACCTTTTTTGTTTCTGTAACTAACGTTATATTGAATTTCCCTTTCTTAATTTCCATCAATAGTTCGTCTGTTTTAGTTGAAATCCCTTGTACATTCCATGTAGTATTGTCCAATTATTTAAAATATTTAAACCTGTTCCAAAGTCATTGTTGTCATCAAGGTTTTCCTTCCGGCTATTTCTCTGTTTAGCTTTCTGAGTGATATCTTTTTTATAGGAGTAGGTTACCAGCCTTCAGCCCAACCCCCAACCTGGAGCACCAGAGTTTTTTTGTCAGGGAACTACCCTTAGATGGTTGTCTTCTCTACGACTAACGAGAGTCCTCTTCCCGGTTTTCTTTCGGAGTTTTCTCTCTTAGACGAGTTGTCTTCTCAGACTGACGAGTCTCTTCTACCCGTTATGGATTATTCTTAGCTTCCCCTCACCTCTGACTAGTCAGGAGCTATAGCTCCCTGGCTCAGCCGTCTGGATCATTGGGTACTAAGCCCCACCGCCACCGTCAAGGCGATAATCCCGGGTATTGTAAAGTTTAAAATGTTAACACTTGTACCTTCCCGAATAGCATTTAAAATGTAAGCAAATATCGCGTGCGAGGAAGGACTTGCAATGGGCGTGACCCATTCTGTCCTCAGAGAATAGGTGTAGGTTATTCAACGGAGGGGGCCACCTCGCGCACTGCGACCTTCAGAGACCTATTGTGTCTACCATCCCTCTTGAGGAAGGGATGAGGTGAAGGAACTATATGAAGCTACAGGCAGACAAACCACAGAGACGAGAGAGGGCAACGAACCAGTTACCAATCTAGTAGCCCTCTGGTGTCCACAGGGAATACTGTTTCCATTGAGCATGCATCCGCGCCAAATATCCGGCACCGCCATACACCACGAAACCTAGAAACACACTTGAAAGTTGAGAAGGAAACGGCATGAAAGGGAAATGATGGAAAGGAAATCGTGGTAGAGAAGAAACCACTCCAGCATTCGCCTGGCGACTTCGGGAAATCCACGAAAAACCCTGGGTCAGAGTGGGCGGTCACCAGGAATCGAACCGCGGACCTACCTACTCGGTTCTGTCATTAGAGAATAACAGTTTGCTATGATTATGTATATCTTACGCTGTGATGCTATAGACTAGAGTGTGGAGCTCTGGTTCCAGGCTGCGGAATGCACCCGGCTGCGTTCCCACCCATTAGGGTGTGCATTTTAAGTCCCGGGTATAGGGCCGGTGCCCATTCAGCATCGTAAGAAAGTGAGGAGTTACGATAGGCAGCGGTATTTGCCTCGTGAGTTAACTTTCCGGCTCGGGGATGTATGATACTGGTCACACCATCTTCCCGTATCGGTTGGTCGATCGCCCACCTCTGCCGTGGTGCGTTTCTGGGCTGAGGTCAGGTTGGCAGGCCCAGGCCCTTCGCGGGATGTAGCGCCTTAGGATGTATTTATTTTTATGGTTAGATATGGAAGCGGGGGAGGACTTCAGCACTTTAGCACTTAAGCGTAGATGAAGACCAATTCTGCTTGTGGAAATGTTCCAGGAGGGAAGGGTGAAGTGAAAGATAGGTTTAGAGCAGGGGGGTCACTAACATCTCTAGTTATTGTATACTGACTCCAGCGGGACGCCCCATAGGCATATCTCTCCACATGAAGTGCATCTCTGAGGGCCCGACACATACCGAACGCTCGGGCAGATAGTTTAAGGCAAACTGTCACACACCTCGCTCACCGTAAAATATAACTAATAACGAAATAGGGGACAGGAAAATTCTTGGCATTGTATAACACACCAGGATTAACCTACCAACCAAAGAAAACCACAAAAAAACCCAAGATCAGAGTTGCCAGCTCAACAGGAATCGAACATGGGACTTCCTGAATGCGATCCTCACCAAGGAGCCATTTCGCTCGGTTTGTAATACTCCCAGTTCTTTATGCTTCCTTTCAACTTCGTTCCGAAATAAGAAACCGCAGGTATATGTAGGTTTCAGCTTATCACATTTGTAATATTTACAAAATACCAGAAAAATAAGACGCTTAACTGCAGCTTTTATATAAATACTGGTAAAGTCCTCTTCAATCCCATTGAATTTTATACGAAGTGATTTATGAGGAACTGACACACTTATTTCTTTAATTTTTTCAAAACGAGTTATGCTAGCGACAACTTATTATACCTAAGTGCGGAGGAATTTTGGGAGATTATTTGCCTCTATAGAAAATGTTGAAAATGTCCTTCATCCTGCATAAGACACAACTCAACACGTCGTTCCATGTTACTGGTCACTCGTTGGAGGACTCTGTTGTCAATAGTTTGAATCTTCTGCGTAATGTTGTGCTTCAGATGGTCCAATGTCTGGGGACGTGTGACATAAACCCTGTCTTTTAAGTAACCCCATAGAAAGAAGTCCGGCGATGCCAAATCCGGAGATTTCGGTGGCCACAGGTTCTTGGAAATTATCCAATCATCAAAGAAACTTGCAATTCATTTCATGTATGGGATGTAGCACCGTCCTGTTGAAAATATCCTTGGCTCAGCTCTACATCGTCTAGTTGCTCAGCAAACTCCATGAAAATCCATCGGTACTCTGCAGTGTTCACATTGTTTAAAAAAAAAACTGGTCTCACTATTCAACATAGGTGTTTCATGAATAACTTGTGATTTTCGCTGGCCCAATAGCGTGAGTTATTTGAGTTCACATAGCCGGATAAATAGAACCATGCTTCATCTGTGAACTATGTGATGGACAATGTTTCAAGATTTTTCACAATGAACGCCTGAAACCAATGACAATAATTCAGTCGTCTACCCTTATTTGGTGCCTGTAGCTGATGGACAACCGTAATCCTATACCTTTAGGCTGCACTTTTCACAGTTCTCTGACACGTTGAGTAGCACCTTGTCTCCTGCGACAAACGCCTTAATGGTTTTTTTGGGTGACAGAGCCAGTCGTGCTCTTACGTCAACAACAATCGTGGGAAGCCTAGATGAAGGAGTTTTGCTTTTTCACTCACCAGAGATCCAGTTGCTTCCAATTTGTTTACCAGTCCCAGTTTTGTGTTTCTTTGGGGAGGATTCCGAGCGCCAAATTCCTCTGGTATGCCCTTTGAGTAGCTGTAATCCGGTATTGCTTTACAAGGAAGAGATGTTCATTTAATGTGTACTCCATTTTCACGTTGACTAGAACAAAATCTCAAAAACAGTTGCCGACAATAAAACTAACAATTACGAATCAAACATGAACTGCGCATCTAATGACAGGCAATCGAAACTCCAGAACATTCCGCTTAATTTGGTGCTAAAATTGGGTCACTGGGTGAATTTCGAACAAAATACTTAAAGAAAGAAACGTGTCAGTTCTTCATAACCGACCCTGTAACTGAAAAACTATAAAACATAAAAATAAAATCTAGGAAATACATGTATGTACAAAGTTGTTATATTTATACAATTCAATTTATGCAAAAAATTCTAGGTATGCGTTTTATTTCTTATGTCAACACCCAAACAGCCGGCCTTTATGATGTGTAGTCTGCCTCACACTTAAGAGGTCTCGAATTCACATCTCGATTAAGGTGAGTTACCAGGATAAGGACCGAGTGAGAAGGCTCCGCGGTATTGTGTGAGGCTGGCATTCGGGAGGTCCCATGTTCGATTCCCGGTAACTATCCACTCTAGCCATGGTATTTTTCGTGGTTTTCTCCTGGTCCCCAAAGCGAATGCCGGGTAGTGTATTCTACCACGATCTCTCCTTTCCGCTCCATTTCATCTCATTTCATCCCCATTTTATGTTTCAGGTGTGTTTTCGGATCCTGCGGTACTGGCGGTGCCGGGCAAATGGCGTGTATGTATGCGCGTTGCAAAGATTGCTTCCTCGTGTCCGCAGAGTTAGCTGTCCCTCCTATTAGGGTCACTGCGTCGTCTCCTTGGGAATCCTCGCCGAATGATTCGCAGATGTTCAAACTGGAAATTTTAGAGACTTCTGCGCGTTACCATGCGCGTGTCTGCCTGCGAACCTGCGACATCCTACGACTCTTTCACCTCGTCCCTGCCTCCCGGGGGTGTTGCCACAATAGATCGAAACGGTCCCAGTGCGTGAGGTGTCCCCATGTGATTATACATCCTACCAGGATAATGTTTTGTTCCGGAGTTTTTATCCTGAGAAGACGAATGACGAGTAACTATAAGCTCAGCCATTTTATTCATCCGTCGTCCGATATGACATACCACCCACCCGGTTAAAGGACGTTATAAACTTCAAACATAGCATACAAAAACAAAACAAAAATCTGATGTGTTACACTTACATGACTTTCTCTACTCTTGTACAAACGCTTATTCTCCATATGCTTCATGTTAATCGAGATGTTAATCTTATTGCTAATTTTCTTGTAGATGCAAGGGGAATTGGTAGGCTTTAAGCGATAGTCAAATATTTTAAGCGCTGGTTGCTATGTGGAGTATTCGATTCTCTTTGCATTACCAGGACAAAAAAAATCTGATGTCTTACACTCACATGACTTTCTCTACTCTTGTACAAACTATTTTTACAAACGTTTATTCTCCATATGCTTCATGTTAATCGAGATATCGAGATGTCAATCTTATTGCTAATTTTCTTGTAGATGCAAGGGGAACATGGTAGGTTATAAGCGATAGTCAAATCTTTTAAGCACTGGTTGCTATGTGGCGCATTCTATTCTCTTTGCATATCCAGGACATAAAAAATTGAAAAACGAATTTGAGAAAAAGTATAAAATTTAAGGGAATAACAAGTAATATCTCGAAAATGGTTCACTCAACTAAAAAAATCTGATGTGTTACACTCACATAACTTTCTCTACTCTTGTACAATCTAATTTTACAAACGCCTATTCTCCATATGCTTCATGTTAATCGAGATATCGAGATGTCAATCTTATTGGTAATTTTCTTGTAGATGCAAGGGGAATATGGTAGCTTTTAAGCGATAGTCAAATATTTTAACGCTGGTTGCTATGTGGCGAATTCCATTCTCTTTGCATGTTCAGGACATAAAAAAATGAATAACGAATTTGATAAAAAGTATAAGTATTGGAAAATTTAAGGAAATAACAAGCAATATCTCGAAAACGGTTCACTCAACAAAAGAAACGTATATGACATAAGTTGTGTATTTTAACGCGATCTACATTTTTTGTGTAGTAAAATTTTGTCTATCTCTTATGGTTTACCAGTTATGCAAAAGTCGTTCACAATGAAGAATATTTTTGGAGACATTCCCAGAAAATTCGAGATATACATTTTATTTGTCATGACAATATCTTAAACATATGATATTTTAATCAAAATCGTTAGAGCCGTTTTTGAGAAAATTAAAATTTTCGAAAAATGTTCCATGTAAAGGGTAGTCTGGGGTGGGGGGATTTTCTTGAAAACCTTCGTGTCGCATCTCTGGAAGATACTGAACCTAAATACCAAGTTTGGTGCTTATCCGACTGTTCGTTTTTGAGTTATGCTGTTCACAGACACACACACACACAGACACACACACAGACACACAGACACACACACAGACACACACACGGACATGTTTCCAAAAATGCTTTTTTTGGATTCAGGAGGTCTCAAAACATGTATTTCCGGTGAAATCTCGGTATCGAATTTTTGGGTGGAATGCAATACTTCCCCTACTTACTATACGTAGTAGAGAAAGTAAAAATGTATATGACATAAATTGTGTAGTTTAACGCGATCTACATTTTGTGTGTAGTAAAATTTTGTCTATCTCTTATGGTTTACCAGTTATGCAAAAGTCGTTCACAACAAAGAATGCTTTTGGAGACATTCACAGGAAATTGAAGATATACATTTTATTTGTCATAAAAATATCTTAAACATATGATATTTTAGTCAAAATCGTTAGAGCCATTTTTGAGAAAATTAAAATTTTCGAAAAATCTTTCATGTAAAGGGTACTCTGGGGTGAGGGGATTTTCTTGAAAACCTTCGTGTCGCATCCTTGGAAGATACTGAACCCAAATACCAAGTTTGGTGTTTATCCGACTGTTCGTTTCTGAGTTATGCTGTTCACAGACACACACACGGACATGTTTCCAAAAATGCTTTTTTTGGTTTCAGGGGGTCTCAAAACATGTATTTCCGGTGAAATCTCGGTATTGAATTTTTGGGTGGAATACAATACTTCCCCTACTTACTATACGTAGTAGAGAAAGTAAAAATGAATACAAAAATTCCTATTTGAGAAAAAGTGTAAGGATTGGAAAATTTAAGAGAATAACAAGCAATATCTCGAAAATGGTTCACTCAACAACAAAAAAGTATATGACATAAATTATGTATTTTAACGCGATCTACATTTTTGTGAAGTAAACGTTTTGTCTATCTCTTATGGTTTACCGTTATGCAAAAGTCGTTCACAATGAAGAATACTTTCGGAGACATTCCCAGAAAATTCGAGATATACATTTCATTTGTCATGAAAAAATCTTAAACATATAATATTTTAATCAAAATCGTTAGAGCCATTTTTGAGAAAATAAAAATTTTCGAAAAATGTTCCATGTAAAACGTAATCTAGGGTGGGGGAATTTTCTTGAAAACCTTCGTGTCGCATCTCTGGAAGATACTGAACCTAAATACCAAGTTTGGTGTTTATCCGGCTGTTCGTTTCTGAGTTATGCTGTTCACAGACACACACCGACATGTTTCAAAACATGATTTTTTTTTAATTCAGGGGGCCTCAAAACATATATTTCATGTGAAATCTCGGTATCGAATTTTTGGGTGGAACACAATACCTCCCCTACTTCAGTAGAACAAGTTTTGAGAAAATAAAAAAATAAGGAAACATGTTCTATGTAGAAGATAGATTGCGGTGGCAGAAATTTCTTGAAAATCTTCGTGTCACATCCTTGGAAAATGCCGAACTTAAATACTGTATTTATATAACTCTTCTTTGATTATGCTGTTCACTCACAAACACACATAAACGACCGTTTACTCAAACATTCTTCTTTGGACAGTCGAGGGTAAAAGAAGGCTCTTAACGGTAGATGCTATTAATTAAAAGAAAATTATGCCACTGAGTGGTGTAAAATTATGACACTCCAGGGTTACCAACTTTGATTTCCTGGCAGACGTGAGAACTTTTATCTAAGAATCTTGTATTGTTGACGTAATGGCGAACAATTTGAATGCAGTATTTATGGAATCTGAAGAACCAGCCGAAAGTTTACAAGCAGCGGAGAGGCTAGTACGAAATAGTAACAGGTACCTTCAATGGTACAAGGTAAGAAACGTACAAGCTAATTATAGTGAAAATATTTTGGTAGCATATTTTGAAGATAAAGCCGAAACTGGATACGTTCAACATTGTGGGCAAACTACTCTATGATCAAACTATGTCTCAATTTCAAGGACAACAAAAGCATTAGAAAATACTCAAACTAATAGCATTCTTGAAACGGATATCTCAAAGTAGATGGACACCACTTTCAACACCACTTATAACAGTTAGCACTCATTATAGTCCATGTTACTGTCTCTTATGAATAAGTAACGCGAGAGTTTGTAAACGGAAACCCCCAGTTTAATAGACAGTGCTGGATGAATAAAACTCTGGAAACTCCTAAGAAAACCTTAATGCGCTTTACAGACGGCTAAGAATGGCTCAGGACCAGGATCCGGAGTAAATGGCGTAAGACCAAGGTACTAAATTGTTTTTCCCTTGGCTGAATATGGTACTTCTTTTTAAACAGACATTTATGCTATTCTTCGATGCAGACATGAAAACATGAGGAGAGCCTACACTGGTAAACGGATCCTCATCTTCTCAGATAGCCAGGCTGCACTCAAGGCTCTAAGTAGTCATAAGGTAACGCCTAAATATGCTCACGAGCTTGGCAGAACAAAATGAAGTTCAATTCATCTGGGTGCCGGGTCATAGTGGCATAGAGGGGAATGAAAAGCTGATGAGCTTACAAGTAAGAGAGGCTATTAAGAACTGTCCAAAGAAAACCATCATAAAACCTGGCTTAAAACTCCAGGAAACAAACTTGGTTAACTATTTATTAGAAAACTATGTAAGAAAAGAGCTGAAAGCTTACTTAAATGTAAGCTTACTTACTTCACCTGAGAACAATTATTGCATTTCTCAAGGACATGCTCCTATGAAAAAGCATCTTAACACGATGGGAGTGTTTCAGGGTAACTTAGATGGCAGACTGTGCAAGAAAGAACCTGAAACACCTCAGCAGATGATATGCTGCAGTGAGGCTTGGCTCACAGGAGATAGGTATATTGCTTTTGGGAAAATGTTTTTAGAATCAAAGGAATTTGAAACCATATCTGTTATGAGACTGTAGTCCTTGGTAAATGGTGCAGGCTTAATAAATTCGCTTTAAAACGGTACAGGTAGCACAAATCTGTATCGTATAAAACAAGACAACACAAATGACAGTGCGCGGAGCACGAATACGGGCGATCCGCGGCCCGCAATATAAGGAATGCACTTTCTTTGCTTCACAGTGTACCAATCCGCCACTGATACTCTTTATAAGGTTACGTTTCCTTATTGTTTTCCAATAACTTAAGTTTCTTTGCCATCCATCGACAGGTACGAGAATAACGCGCAAGCGCACGGCAGGGCGTCAATAAAATGTAAGGTTTACGACAATGGATGTATGTTTTAATGACTGCAACCTCTGGGAGAGTGAAATGTCATTGAACGCTTTGGGGAAAACGATTCTTGCTTGTACTTTCGATTGTTTTGCATACAAGAAAACCTTAGAGAGAGAGAGAGAGAGAGAGAGAGAGAGAGAGAGAGAGAGAGAGAGCTGGAGAGGTTTCTCAGTAATTAAACCAATCTGAGGGCGAGTTTCTCAAGGGCATTAACACATGCTGAGTAATCAAATCTCACGGCCTAGGTCCAACTTTTCTCCATAGAACAACACCTGACCTTAACAAAAGAGGTTCTTTGTTTAGTTTATTCCCAGCTCCTGGGCTGTAAACAACAATACCAGCATTAAATTTTATACTTGATGATTTAGATAAGGCTCTAAGAAGTGTAACAGCAGACAATGAGGATTCTGGAGTGATTTTGGGGAACTACATGGCGTGATAAACCCTTAATGGGCTGCTATAACTGGATAGGAAAAAAATATATATTTAATTTGCTTAAAATGTAACCATAAATTCGTCTTACAATGCCTAGCAATGATTTAAAGCTGTACAATAAATGCATAGATAGTACGTACAACGTTCAGAAGCAGCATTCATATATTTAGTGACGGTAACGAGCCCTTACGACGTAAAGAAAACAGAAGAATTGCTGACTTTCATGCATGACGTATTTGAGAAGGGTAAACATGAAACGTAATATTTTGAAAACTCCTAAATGTCTCGAAAAATTTGATCCAAACTATGTATTTTAATGCGATCCACGTTTTTGCTGTAGTAAGTTTGTGTCTATATCGTCAAACAAAATTGTACAACATTTAGTCAACATGAACAACAGGCTGTTCGGAGTAAATTCAAAATACTATTTAACTTCTTTCAATAATATATAAAATATTTTATGTTTTAATCAGGATTGTTGGTCATTTTTTTAAACTGAAAAATAATGAACATATGTGCATTGTGGCGGGAGTTCACGTTGGCTCCCGTACCTCCTGGATCTCCGTTGTTTTCCTGATGTTCTTGCCGGCTGTTAGTCGAAGAGCTGAGGAAAGAATCCCTATCCTATCTAGTTGGATGATACCTCTGGGATTTTTGTGGGTGAAGGCAAAATAATAACTGGTTTTCCCATAGCCTTGATTTATTGAATTAGGTGGCTAGCAATTTTCCCCAATGATGTGCTTATTAAATCTTATAGCTTAAACCTTCCCGCTATCATTTTATGTTATTCTGTGGACCTAGCATTCGTCACACGATCTTCCCACCCATATACTCAGCATCTTCCACCTGGTTATACAATTTAATTACACCACTGATTTTAATATCGGTTGCTACGGTAGTAGCACGCAAACTAACGCCAAGAGGGTATCTGAGAGATTCGTGTAAACTAGGGGCTTTCCTGCCTATTTATCTGCTTTCATATGATGCCAGAATTCGCGTCAATTCTTTATTTGTTTATCAAAATTGAAAAAGGACTTGTCTTGACAGTGAAGAAGTCAATTGATAAAATAAATGAGTCGAATGATATTAAAAGCCTTCACTTACATCATGGTGGTAAAAAATCTGGACGATCGTTTCGAGACTTCAAGGTCTCATGTTCTGCAGGTTTTTGGAAGTTGACTGGCACTCGCTTCTCGATATCAAATGTATCTGACCCATGTGGAGGATTGGAAGGACCTCAGGAGGTAGTTTTTATAACTACTGAAGGTGAACCAGATGGCTGCTGTACCGACATCTCTTGAAGTGTAGTGGAACTAGAAGTAGGGTGAACTCCATCTCGATCAGTTTCTTCTGAAGGTGAACCAGAAGGCGGGTGACGTCATCCAACGGCGGAATTTCAAAATGTATAACATGTAAATTATTTTTAACGATAAATATTTTTTCCCAAGCATCCAACATAGAAGCATTATGTATGGGTTTTAATAGTTCAATGTCTTGACCAATTTCGTGTTTTGTATTCCAAAAATGTTGGGACACAGCTGATTTGTGAGTTTGTTTTAATTTTATATTTCTTTGATGTTCTTTAAGGCGAATTAGAAGGTTACGGTTTGTTATTCCGATGTAAAACTTGTCACAGTGATTGCATTTGTTTTTATATAAGAGAAAGAGTTTTATGGTCTTTTATATTAACATTTGGCTTATTTAACAGGTTATTGATACTGAATCTATTGTGTGGAGCTAGCTTTATTCCATAAGTCTTGAAAATGTTTTCAAATTTCTTGAATAGTTTAGGATGATAAGTCCATTTCTTGAATACTGATGACAGTTCTTTAATGTTCTTTAGAGTGCTGATCTCTTGTAACTGTTTTTATATGTATAACGTTTAACCATATTATTGATTGTTTTTGGTTCAAAGCCATTCTTTAGAGTTGTTTGTTGAATATGTTGAAATTCTTTCCAATATTCTGATTATGATAATGGTAAATTGATAAGTCCATGAATCAAGCTATGAAAAACAGCATATTGGTGTTGTACAGGATTACAAGAATTATTCTTGATATAATTGTCAACGTGAGTAGATTTACGATATACACCATATTCCAAATGATTATTAATTCTTATAATTTTAATATCCGAAAAGTGTAAACAAGTGTTTTCTTCTATTTCCATAGTAAACTTAATGGAGATATCTTGATTGTTCAATATATTCAAAGCTGTATCAATTTGTGACTTAGGAACAATAGCTAGTATATCATCCACATATCTTATCCAAAATTTAAATAAGTGTGGGTAAGTATTAGTAACCTTTGTCTCCAGAAAACTCATATATAAATCTGCTAA